>JBBBDQ010028584.1:785000-1390000 GCA_037127315.1 Ascarosepion bandense | reverse complement strand
ATACCAAAATCAAACAAGTGCAAAAATTTTAATATCTGAGAAGTTTTTTAACATCAGATGGAAAGTGTGACACTAAAATCTGATGGTATATTGAGATTGTGAAAGGTGCCTTCCAAAAGCTAAGCAGAGTACTAAAAAATAAAAAAAATTGCTAGAAACAAGGAAAAGAGTGCTGAACTGCTTTGTGATATCTGTCCTCCTGTATTCTCAGAGATGAAGAGGAGTCTTTAGGCAACAGAAATTTAGTTCTACAGAAGGATGCTGAGGATACCATGGACCAAATATGTGAGCAATGACAAAGTTTTGAAGAAAATGAGACAAAAAAGAAAGTAATATTTAATATCAAGAAGAGACAATCGAAGTTTCTGGGGAACATAATGAAGAAAGAGAGCTTGGAAAATCTGATATTAATGGGACAGATAGAGAGCAAGAGAGAGAGAAGAAAGCAATGCATAACAAACTTGGCGTGCCTGAGTAAATGAATGACAGAACAGGGCTTGGGAGAAATAAGAGAAAAACAAAGTTTATTAAGAGCTACAAGAAACAGAAAAGTATGGAAAGTCATGATCACCTATGTCCTGAGAGAACATGGCACATAAAAAGGAATTATACAATATAATACTCTTCTTGCATGTAAGTTAAATGCTATTTCAATCACAAGATTAGTGTTTTTTTATAAACCCTTACAGATGGAAAACTATGCTGATATGTGTACTGCAATGTCCTTTGTCTCTCCATTTTACATTTATTGTCTGAGATAGGTACGTAGATATAAAAATATGAATAAACAGATACAAACATGAAAAGACAAGGTTAAAAAAATAGACAGAAAGATGACTATATATATTAATTTAGGCAGATGGTTGAAGGAGTTCCCTTGAGAGAGAAAAAAAATCAAACATTTTTGAAAATATCAGTACATTATTCAATATGAATTTTGTCTTAATTATGAAGTGAACAATTATCATTATCATACATTGATTTACTCTGACTAGTTTCTTCATCTTGGTTTTTATAACATTTCATCAACTATACCCTCCAGCCTTCTTCAAGTGTCTGCTGTAGTTGGTAACCTGGGGATACTGAACCAAGCCCTTTATTTAATTTATGAAGGTGGATTGTTCTCATACTGCTGGCTACTCTAGAAGAAATCTTGTATCAGTTAATTTGTCCTTGTGATAAAACACTTGAAGCAACTGAAATTTGGTTCTACAGAAGAATGCTGAGGATGCCATGGACTGAACATATTAACACTGAAAAGGTTTTGAAGAAGATGGAAATGAAAAGAAAACTTAACATCAGAAAAAGATAGCTGAAGTTTCTAGGACATGTAATGAGGAAGAAGGGACTGGAGAATCAGATACTCACAGAACAGATAGAGGGAAAGAGAGAGACAGGAGAAAGCAATGCATGACATACTTGATGGGCTTGAGCAAATGGATGGCAAAGCATGATTTGGTAGGAGTAACAAGAAAAAGGCTGTTAAGAGCTGCAAGGGATAGATAGATGTGGATGGTCATAATCATCTACATTCTGAAGGGATACGGCACATAGAAGATGTCATTTGTCTCTTCCACTGAACCAAAGTATACATCACTTTTTGCACTAACCCACATTTAGAACTTACAATGCCAGATAACTACATTTGCTTAACACTTATCCACTAGGCCTTATATCCTGTAGAACAATTCAGTTGTAGATTCTTGTAGTCCCAATCTTAATATCACTTGTTGGCATCTTTAACTGAAACAGAGTGTATAATTTTCACTACTTGTAGTGTAATTAGGTGCTAGAATTTTAAGTTTTAGAGTTAATGTCTTTCCTTTGTTTTTTTCTTTCTTTCTTAATTAGACCACTATTTGAGAGCCTTTAATTAAGAAAGAACATTAGACCTAAAACTGAAAGATTCCACCAGCAAGTTGCACTGCAGGTCAAATATTCTTGTTTGGTTGAAGAGGCAGATAAGTGACATCAGATTTAAAACTTCAAGGTTCTACTATTGAATTGTCCTGAAGAATACATGACCATGTAGATAAAAATGTCGGTTAAGCAAATTGAATTAGTTGGCATTTTAAGAATGCAAAAAAAAAACTGCATACTTTGGTACAGTGGAAATACAAGAGAGATGACAAAGATGAATTAACTAGGAAGAATCAATTGATACACAATATCCTCAAATATGGTTACTTGGAGTAAAAATAATCAAACCTGTTGATTGAATAAGTTTCTGTAGGAAATTTCCAGTTTACTATCTATGACAAGCATCTGAAGAAGGCCAAAGATTACAACAACCAAAACATTGTGACTATAACAACCAAAACGAAGATACTAGTCTGAGTAAATCAGCATATAAAAGAGAGAGGTGCCCGAGAAATAATAAAAAAAAATACACTATAGCAAAGCAATATATACTTAAAAGTTGATCAAATAACACAAATATATATTTTTATGCCAACATATTTATTCATTTTTACAGATTTTACGACTACTAGAAAGATAAGTAAACCTTATCTTACATAGATTAAACAACATCAAACATATCACATCTATCTGAAGCTCTGACTATTAAAATCACTAACAACGGCTAAAAAAACAAACAGAGTTATCTTCTCACTATAAACAATTATTTGAACAAGCCGCTAAGTTAAAGGTTTCTTGGTTTGAGATCAGAACTTTCATTACTCCAGGATAGTTTATGATAATACAGATTCTTCAATTTGGTGTCTTGGATAAAAACAGACATCAATATGCTACCTGTCTATTTATTTTAATTGAGTTTTATCTACAATTGAAATAAATATAAATATCATATCCAAGTATAAAACAAAAAAAGTAAGTATAAAAATAAAACTAAGCATATCAGGAGATGTAGAGACTAAAAGAGAAAGATCATGTTGAGTGAGAGAGATACAAACATTTTTAGAGAAAATAAAATTCATGATAGAGATAATGAGAGCGATAAAGAGATGATAGTTGGTGTGGAGAGTTACATTGAAGAAAATAAGCATAGATAAATAAGTAGACAGGCAGATAGACAGATATAGGTAAATAGTAACATAGCTAGATTGATGCAGGCTGAACATATATACTGATCAAAGATACATCTAAACAGATCAAAATTGGTATAGACAGATCAAGATACTTATAGAGAGATCAAGATTGAAGCAGATGGATCAAGGCATGCATAGGCAGATCAAGACAAGTACTTATGAGCAGAAAGATCAGTCAAGACAGGCATGGATTTGTGACTAGATTGCTGTCTGTACCTAGATTGCTTTATTTGATTACATTAATGAATCATCAAAGAGAATAGAAAGAAATGACATGATCAAAAGAAAGCAATTTCTGCTTGTTGTAATGCATTTAAGCATTTCATATGGAAACCAGTAGACAGACTTTACTTTGTCATAACTAACATTTATTATCAGTTTTGAACTCAGGAAAAGAAATGCCGAGCAGTCTAAGATAGCACAATCATGTGTATGCCTTGATATAAAAGATACATAGAATTCTCTCTCTCTACATGCATAAATATATATATATATATATATATATATATATATATATATATATATGAACATGAAAGAATACATACTAAATATATCCATGAATTGTAGCATCTTTTAAATTTTCTTTGTTTCCGAGTTACTGGAAAACAATTGGAAACAATACAATTGGAAAGATTATTTACAGTCTGACTCCTCATATTTGTTCTTACTATCACAATGTTTCAGCTATTGTGACCCTCCGCCTTCTTCAGGTACCTAAAAATCTGAGTAACTGATACTGAGATATCCAGAAAAGGCATGGCACATAGAATTAGAACAATCTACCCTGGTGGATGAAATAAAGTGTTTGGTTTGAAATTCCAATTACCTCAAGAAGGTTAAAGTGTACAACAGTCAAAACATCATGAATATGACAACAAAGATGTGGACAACAGTTAGAACAAAGTAAATAATGTAATTAGCTCAGTTATTGCTTGTCAAGTTTCCACTGAATTTGAGACTGTACTACCCAGACCAGGTATTGAATTCAAAATTACTGATAAACTAAATAAAAGTTTGGTTTGACATTCCCTGAAGGTTATCCATATTAGCAAACACCTTAATAAGACTGAAGGGATCAATGATTGTAACAACAAAGATGGGGACATTAGACCAACTGTAATTCATTGTAAATAATAACTCCTCATCCCAGAAATTCAGACAGAAACTGGAAGAATATCAGGCTGTAAAATATCTTTTACTAATAATTTGTGATACATATAATCAAAATATAATTGAAAATAAAACAAAGAGGACATATAGTCCTGCAGAAAATTTGTGTACTGATTCTATTACTTGCATTTCATTGAAAAGAGGTTTTCTTTTCTGGATTTTAACATGTCATTTTCTTTTTATTCAGTTGACACATTTTCATGAACTCACTTTCAGTTCTGTTTTTGTCACCAGTACTGCCCCATTACAATTAAAAAGAAGAGTTAAAGCATTTCATGATGCCTGCAGTTAATATCAAAGTTCAACAAACATTTTGAGAAAGCAATCAAGTTGAGTCACATGGTGATATGAATTAGTTATGTCTGTTATTCTTGTTTTAATTATTGATCACTGACAATTACTTTCTTCTTGATTTTGAATACATTTCCAGAGTAAAATCAAAATCCCAACTTCATTTGTAATGCTTGCCTTACTTGAAAATTGGCCATTGAAAATACCTTTTATCTTCATGATTATAGACTGAGCACAGAAATTTGTTTACATAAATTTAAGGTAAAAACTTTAACAGTTAAATCAATGTTATCGAGATGATTTTCTTTCATTCACTCATTCATTAATAGCCATTTAAATGATCTTCACCTTCTTTTAACTAGACCAAAACTCACCAACAACAGGCCATAACAAACTTTTCTGTGATGAAAAAGTAGAGAAGACTACGTAACTCTCAAGTTAATATTTTGCATATGTTTTCTAGCAGAATATAAACTGAAGTCCCAAAAATTAGTGACATCACAACACCGGATGGTTTTGCCCTCCCTACTTATAGAGATAGATTCAGCTAGATTATATATATATATATATATATATATATGTGTGTGTGTGTGTGTGTGTGTGTGATGTACTAGTTATAGAGGTAGTATAACTTTGAAAGTATAACAGAAGAAGCCTTAGGATTCAGTCAAGATTTAACACTGTTTAACTAAAGAATAAGTGATAGACTCCATGCGATATTTTCTGTCTGGTGTTTTTCTTAGGGAAAAGTAAAATGGCATATCAGAAATGTCAGAAATATGTGAATTCCAAACAGACAAGGTAACTGCAGAGACTCACAGATGATACAAGAATATAACTTCCAGCAACTGCAAAAAACAGTAACCACCCAATGGATTAGAACAAAGCATCAAACCATATTCTAATTCAAAGCTGATATTCAATCAATATCAGGTACTCATTAACACCACACATGCACACAGCATTCCTTAAGATTTTATGTGGATATTTATTAGGATTTTTTAAGGGTATTATTGATATAATGGTATCAATTACTGCACCTCAACGGGGTCAAAATTTGCAGGTGATATAATAGATAGGGGCTCAGGATGAGAAATCAGTTTAAATTCCAGTTGGGTTTCTTACATTAACTTATATGTAAATACCTTGGGAAAGATATAAATCCATCTCTTATCCCCCAGCTATAGGTTAAATATTAGAACTGTATCTGAAAAACATATTTTTATCCTCAAAAAATTGTTAATGCAACAAAAAAAAAAAAAGAAAATATTCTTACAAGAGAAAATAAGTCTTGTCTTTAAGTACTTCACAAAATGATGATAAGCTGTAAAAAAAAAAAAAAACACAAAACAAAAACAAAACACCTGGGCGAAAGAATATCACCATTAGACTATAATTCATATTTGTATTTCATTTGGGCAGATGATCAAGTTTATATGTACAGGAAACCATGTCAAGCTATGGATCCAGCTAGTTATAAGGGTGTTGTGAAAGCTGGTGATCACACTGTAATAGTGCTGGGTATGTTCTATTGGTATTTGCAAGAACCACGAGTGAAATGGGAATCCATCTCCACCTTAAAGCAGATCATTTGGACTCCTTTATGTTCACCATGTTTCCTGGTAGTGATGTTTTTTTTTTGTTTTTGTTTTTTTTGGTAAGATAACATAACCTCCACATTATGCACAGTTGACACAGAATTGATTCCAAAAACACTATACTGACTTCCAGCTACTCAAATTCACCTTTGTCAGTTGTACTTACCGGGTTTAACCCCCACCTACCCACACACACTAAACATGCATGGGAAATACTGCAAATTACACTTAATTCCCTGCAGTCACATCTAATAAATGCAACTCAGTTATGCTGAATATACCTGAATAGATATACAGACACAATGACTTTGGCACCAGGAAAGAATTTTTCATGAATAGAAAATTACCAAAGAGTACACTGACACTAGAATATGTGATATAATATCAAACATTATTATTTAAAGGATAAGTTTTCCTTTTGCAATAACAAATTACACTGTGAACAATGGTGTCCAACAATATTTTTTGATAGATGTGTTAAGGATATTTAGTGAACAGAATTATAATTCTTTCATAAATACAGACCTTTGGGTATACCCAATGACATCTTCTCATTGATACTTCCACATGTTTCATCTATCATAACTGATTTATCTCCTAACTACGCTTAGCAAATAAAAGAAAAAATTGACTAGCAAATCTTTCCTGTCATTATTCTTTTAGATTTGCAGGTACAAGGAGGAATACCTTATGTGTCTGGAAAAGTTATACGAATAAGACAAATAGAAAATCATCTAAGTTTCTCCTACCAAAATACAAGAGAAGACAAGTAATTACAGAATGAAGATAATTCCAAAAGACGTACATACAGATATCAATATTCATTTAACTAACTAGGATCAGTCAGCCGTTTTGTTAATATTTCAATGCTAATTTACGCTAAAGTATTAACAAAATAACCAACCAACTTCCTGCTATTGAAATAATTTAAGTAATCAATAAATTATTCTGACAAGTACTTTTTATGTTTTCATTATGGTTGATATGCTGTTCAGCCTTCATCAGTTGCATGTTGCATTTGGTAATACTTGGAAGTTACACAGGACTTATTTCCCATCTCAGTAGGAACAGTACAAGTTATATATAAGTTATATGCTTATATAAAGAAAATGACAATATGTGTGTGTGTGTGTGTGTGCATGAAACAATATTTTTCTCATATAATGCAAATTTTGAGTTAAACTGAAAAATAAAGACCATTCATAAACAAAACTAAGCATATTAAACTGAAGAAATAAAAAATATTATCAAATTGTGTACAGATCTACAGAAAATAATGAAACTATATTCTTTTCTGTAGAATTCTCTCATCCTTCCTATTATAATAAAGACCATTGTGTATTTATTTATATCTATATATATTTTCCTCTTATCACACTCATGAAGTGGGAAACAATAGCGTGGCAGCATCAGCTCAGTTCATTCCTTTTACTAACAGTTAAGTAAGCTCTTGCCTCGCGTTTGCTCTTTAATAGTGCTTTATCATTTTATCTTTTATAATAATTATTGAGAACACTCCCAATTACTGGCATGTGTTTACATGGTATATCACATGCTAAAAATCTGCCTTCTTCTAGCAAGCACCCATAGATCAGAGGTAGAATCGCCGATTGATATCAATTTAGTCAGGTTTCAATCCTGGCTAACCGTACTGATGAGCTGTGATACAGCAAAACAGATCTGTCTGCGGATGACTATTCTACACACTCACACCCTGCACAGTTTCTTTTTCTTTGTTGTGTAGAATAATAAATTTACAAGGAGTGTGTAAGTTTTGAAACAAATTGGATGAAAAATATGGAAATGTATGTTAATAGAAATCAGTACGGATACACACACAGACACACACAGACACACACACACACAATCTTATATTTATTTATATAGAAGATCAGAATTTGTTCTCAATTCTTTATTTGGCCCACTCTTTAATTTGCTGTTTTTTTGTTTTTGTTTTCATTTACAATGATGCTCACTCTATACAAGGCCAGAGAGTCACTTGAGGTTGAGAGTTACAGAATAAAAGGCACAGTTTATGGGGATATGCTTAATTCAACTATAAATTTGATGGCTGACCTATACATAAGGAAATTTATCAAATACTAATTTCTTGGCCCCATATCAGGATTTAGCCTCTACACAAATTGTATGTATAATCAATTAGATAATTAAACTCTTCCTAAGCAACTTTTCTTTTAGTGTTTCTGACTCAGCAGATGTGAGATTAGCATATACAGAAGCCATTGAAATATAGAAAATAATCAAATTTTGTTCTGATTTTTCAGAGTTAATATATTTATATTAATATGTGGTTCTTTCAAATGGTAAACATCATTGCCAAGGTAGAACTCTTGCCTCATTATATAGAAAAATCTGAGTAGTTTCTTTTCTCACTTGTGGAACTCACTTCCAGTTTCTTGCTTTCTAATCAACTTTCAAAAATTTAAATACAATGTTGTCATCTTTTATCTCCTTGAATCCTGTTCTTTTATTTCCTTCCATTTTCTTTCACTTTCAGTAATGACTTGTAGCTTAGTGTTTTTTACCATTTTGCTTCGAGTGAAATGAGTAAAGTAAAAAATTTTACTTAAAAAGCTTTGCTTAACATGACACATAAGCTTCAGATTGCTTACATTAACAAGTGATCACTCATTTAAGTACTGTGCAAGTTCCTTATTGCTTAACTCTGGCAATCTGGCAGGACCTACATATTTCAGCATGACTTGACTTCAAGCCTTATACCAACTCAAAATTAGCCATTAAGTTGAAGCAAAGCAAATTTTTATAATAGTTTTATGCCATAAAATTTAGCAATTGTTACTATAATTTGTTGTTCCATTGCACTCAAAAATTGAGGCTTACCTATACATGAAACATGAATTAATGATTTCTTGGTCAATAATCAAAGAATTGACCTTAACAGAGAATTGAATTATATACAAGTATATATGGTATTGCAAAGTCAAGAGAGCATAGATTTGTAATTATGAAACAGTGGTACGATTAAATTTATTACTCCCACAGCTTTAACTTTCATTTTCGCATACCTTCTCTCTTTTTTTTTTGTTTCTCTCATTTGCAATTAGTCATGAATGAATACCTGCATGTATAGATACTTACGAAGCTTAGCTTTGTCTGGCAGAATGACACAAAATGAACAACCAGTGAGGTTTCAACTCACAAACAATGGTTAATTTGTACAGATTGCTTATATATACGCACATTCATATATATATATCTACACGTATGAATATCAATAAATAAACATATGCATATACACACACGTACTCACATATTATAAATATTTTTCTGGCATTAAATTAACAGAGCTATTAAGTATGTATTAATAAATAAACATATTATCCTACATCTATAGCATAACTCAGAGTTTCATGCACTATTTAACCATCAGGTGCATATTATGAACTGCTCATAATGATTACATAGTCCATAATGATTACATAGTCCATAGAGGTCTGAGTCATGCTACAGATGTAGGATAATATGTATATTAATTAATATGCTTACTTACAATGATATGTACTTATATATCATTGGAATTAGTCAAATATGTATATGTATGGCTAAATTAATATCTGGAATAAACAGGTTTAGCATCTAAACTTAGTTGTAATTTGGTTGTAGAAAAACATTTATTATTAATCAAATCACAATTAAACTCTTCAAACTCTTTCTGAATCCTTTGCACTGCCCTCCAATTAATACCCAAACACTCTAAAATGTTTATATTGAAGTATGTCAAGCAGTATAGCATGTTGTTTCCAAATTTGTAATTATGTGAATTGCATCATGGTGCTCTTTTTTACACAGATGGTGCCCAACTGACCCTACAGTACTGTGCAGTTGACAAAATCAAAAACAAATAATGCAATGAGTGAAATTAAAAATATAAAATGGCAAAAATTTACCCATTGAACCTTGTATATACACTACATACACACACATATCTATATATATAATTACATACATATAGATTCATATACACACATACATATACACATACATAAATATATATAAATATACACATACACACACATAAATACACACTTGCATACATATGCAAACACATACACACACATGTATATACACACACACATATATATATATACATACACACATATATACACACATACATATATATCTATACACATATACATACACACATATATATATACACACATACATATATATCTATACACATATACATACACACACATATATATATACACACATACATATATATCTATACACATATACATACACACATATATATATACACATATATATACATATATATACATACATCACACATACAAACACAGATAACTGCCATCTCACTGTTGAGTATGATCTATGTTGACAGCCTGACTCACTTCACAAAAATCAGTGCAATAATCACCAAACTTCTAAATAATGATTTTATAAATTTTTTTGGTGTGAGAACTTTTCAGCACCTCCTCAATTCTTATTGTATATATACATAGATAGGATTCAATACATTTGTATATAATCTCAAAAAAAGTTCTTCAAACATGTGTCAATAGTGTGTGTTTATATACATATATATATATATATATATATATATATATATATATATATAATGTACACATATCTTTCTAGACCTTTTTTCTATGTATATTTGATCACATATTTGAATATATATTATATACAACCACATACAAATATGTATACAAACTTATATGTATATATATGATATGTATTTTTGTGTTGTAATATGTATGTGAGTATTTGTATATGTATGTGTGTACATTATTTTTCTATGTTTGTATATCTAAGTCTAGTGGGTAAGAATACAAGTGGGTATTTTGTTATCAGCAAAGCTTTTCAGTCTGCTGCTTTACATCAAAGAATTTCACACATCAAAAGAACTACATGGCCTAATCACAAATAGAAAAAATAAATTCCAACTCTTTAAAAAAACTAATTTAGTTTCATATACACAAATTCTAGCCAATTGTGCTTGCCACTATAATAACTCTCAAACAACTAACCAAACTTTAGTTCTTGATTGGGAAACAGTAAGCAAGGCTTTGCAATATAACTTGACTCTTTTGCAAGCTTTTTTTTACAATGTCATAAGTAATAAACACTGAATTCTAATTTTTCTGATGTTACAATTACCATTACAGATAATCATAATGCAGTTAATTATTAAAATAAATTTACATAATTGTCAATGTAGAAAGAATGACAACAGAGAATTTATTCATTTGGACCATTTTTGTTGTTATTATATTTTGGTTACAATCAGTTATTTAAACAAAAAAAAGATTCTTCATAGTACAAGTTTTCTGCAATTTTTGAGATCCTAATGTTGTTGGTATACAATATTATTCAAGACCAAAATGGTTTTATTTCCTGTCATAGCATGTATATTGATGCTGACACTTTAGTTGTCCTTTATTATGGATAAAATGGCATTTGATTGTGATCAGAAATATAAAACAAACACTCAAAATGCTAGGTAGATTTTTATGTGTTTTTCCTAATTGTTTTTTAAAATTAAATATTTCAATTTCAAAAATAGCAAAAATGTTTCTAAATTCAAAAGCAGATCTGATAGCATAGAACCTGAAACTACTAAAAGTCAAAGAACCTATTTAAAATTTTAAAATGTTTACTAAGTTTTTAGGTACAGCACAAGACCAAATGAGGAGGACCTACTTGCCTTAAAATATTTATTAAGCTTAATCTATTGCAATAGAAATCCAAATGGTAGGAAATGGGAGTAGAAAAATTGATTGTGTTGTGTCAATCCTCCAAGTGGAGAGTCTGGCATGCCTTGAAAAATATTTTTAAAGTTTTGTTTAGTGCAGTTTGAGATCTCATGGTGGGAAATAGGAGTAGGAAGATTGTACTGTGCCAGTCTTTCAAGTGGGAAGAGCATACCTTGGAATTATACTTATATACCATGAAATTATTTACTAACCTGAGTACAAAACCAAATTTTAAAAAAAAATAATGTTCAATCTATACAAAGTCTAAGAGCCACTTGAGGTAGAGGGTTGGAATAAGAGGTAAGATGCACAATTTATATAGATATGTGACGGAAAATAATGATTAGCCCTAGACTTGAACAGGTTACAATTGTAGTAATGGCAGAAAATAGAAGTAAGAAGATTGTGTTGAGTCAGTCTTTCAAATTTAGTGCTTTTATGTTCATATATTCTTTTATCTAAATTCCTAGATGTTTCACCTATGTATTTCTTGTGGCAGTTATCACTGTCTATAATGTAAATTCCTGCTTTAGGTTTAAGTTTGTTATTTTGTTTTGCGTGAATTAAATCTCTTATATTCTTAAAGTAGTTGCAACAAACTTTATATTGTATAGATAAATTCATTTCAATTGTAGTCATTATTGAAGTGATCTTTTACAAAACAATGCAATCAATGAATAAATCATTCATCCTAATAAGTCTGACCATAATTTTGACTGACAAAATGCAACTTTAATTAAAAAGAGAAAGATGAAAATATATTGAAGATACACTAGCTTCCAACTTTCCCATGGTAAATGTATGTCCAGGTTCATATAACATTTCACCTCTCTTAACAAAACTACAACTATTACAATATGGGATATTTAAAAACATTAGCATTTTTTTTTTTAATCATATCACCCCGAGCAAGGCGGTAATGCCACTGATGTGCAGGGGGCTACGTAAGAGTGAAAAGATTTGAAAAGAGAAAGCCGGAAACCACACCCTAAACAAGGAATCAAAAGATGAGCCTCTACACCTGTTCAATAGACGTGGATGGAATGTCAAACTGGGCGATAGTTTAGTCTATCTACTCTAATTGAAAAAAATAAAAAAGAAAAGAGTGAAAAGATTGGAAAAGAGAAAGCTGGAAACCACATTCTAAACAGGGAACAAGGGATGAGCCTCTTCACCTGTTCAATAGACGTGGGTGGAGTGTGAACCGGGTGATAATTTAGTTTATCTACTCTAATTAATTTAGTCTATCTACTCCAATTAGTTTAGTCTATCAATATAAAAAATAATGCAAGAGGACAACTGAATGAAGCTGGCTAGAATGTGTATTGAAATACATTGAATACTAGAAACTTAAAAATTTAACATTTGAAGTCATGCACACTGACATCTTCATTATTTCTCTTAATGTATAATTATAACTGACATGTGTTTGTATGTCATTTCCTCCACCTTTTCTATCAACAAAAAGATTTTGTTTGAAGAAGTCCTTTCAAAGGACAAAGAGCATCACATAGAAGTTTTTCCATGTCATTCAATTACTCAGTTTTTCTTATGTAAACAAGATTTTTAATTCTTTTTTTGTGGATATTACTATCATGTTGCATGAAAAATTAATAATTAATTTTTAAAAATAAGAATATTAAGATTTTTTGCTGCAATTGGTTTTGATGTGATTTGAAAAGTAAAAGCAAATTTATTGTTGCTTAGTTCTTTAATTTCAAGTACATTATTGCACTTGTAAGTTTTTATGATATCTTCCCACCTAGAACTGAGGCTCAACAGAATGATGTTTACATTACCTAGTCTCTAACATAATTGACCCCATTAGGCAAGCAGAGGTGATGGAATCCCAATGTACCCCTGAATTCTCCTCTGTCCTCTACAAACTCTACAAAGACTACCACTCTGTTTCTTGCTTTCCTGCCTGCTGGAAGTCCTCCTCTGTGGTTTCTGTATTTAAGAACTCTGAAGAACCCTCAGACCCCACTAATTATCACCCTACCAGCCTCCTACCAATTTTTGGTAAAGTGTTCAAGGCTATTATCAATGCTGAAGTGGTTGTACATCTCAAAGCCCACAGCCTCTTCCTTGACAAACAGTATAGCTTCCGCTTCACCGGGTCTACCGCTGATATTAACAGCTAAGTCTACCGCTGATAACAGCAACCACAGAGTACATATACCAGGCTCTCAATATCTCCAAAACATTTGATAGAGTCTGGCACACTGGCCTTGTACACAAGCTACAGGGCCATGGTATAACTGGGCACTTGTTTGATCTAATCCAGTCATTCCTTTCAAATAACATAATAAAGGTAGTATTGAACAGGCATGTTTCCAATTAGTATCATACAAATGTGGGTGTTCTTCAAAGCACTGTTCTTGGTCCTATGCTTTTTCTGATCTTCATCAATGATCTCCCTGCTGTAATCAAATACCAAGTAAGCATTTACACAGACAACACCACCATTTACTCCCACCTTGATAAGAAATCTGCTGAAACTGACAAAGCAAACTGTGCTGCTGATCTTGAAAAGAACCTCCAATCTGTGGTGGACTCGGGTAAAAATATGATTTGTAGATTTAATGCTTCTAAAACAAAGCTGCTATCCTTTAACCACCATAGACAATCTCTACTAGCCCTCAATCAGCATGGATAAGACTAGTCTCCCTGAAAGCAATACACTCTGCCTCTTTGGCCTAACTCTCTCAGCTGACCTCAAGTGAAATCACTACATTGAATCCATAGCTAAATCTGCTGCTATGAAGATCGTTTCACTATATAGGGCCAAGAATTTTTTTTTAATTCATTTTGGATATACACAAAACTACAATCTGCACATGCATTGAATACTGCTGTCACATCTGATCAGGTGTTCCTGCTATTCATCTGAGGTTTTCTCAACAAATTTCAAAGGAGAATCTGCAATGTAATTGATCCCAACCTGGTAGCTCAATTCCAGTCACTTTCTCACCAATGTAATGTGGCTTCCCCCTATATTTTCTACAAATACTTTCATCGTTTTTGCTCTGATGAGCTTAGCTCCCTGGTGCTCTCTCTGCATGAATTTACTCAAGCTACTAGACTAGCAACTAGGTCCCTCCCTTTTACTCAAAACAATCAAATGTAACTGCAACTTCTATTCTATCAGCTTTTTTTCTTGCACTTTCTGTCTGTGAAACTTTCTTCTCTATACTTGCTTCCCTCACAGCTACAATCTCCAAGAATTTAAATGCATTGTCAATTGCCATCTCTTATCTTCTTGACTCACATCCTTTCCCCAACAACCTTTGCATCTTGTTCTTTTTCCTTTCCACTCTATTCTCAAGCAACTCTCTTCACACCAGTGTTCCCATCCTTTTATTACCCATTCTTCAACACCCCCTGTAACCTGTTTCTGTTTCTCTTCACTCTCCTCTTATGTAACCCCCTGTGCACCAGTAGCAGTACTGCCTTGCTTGGGGTGAAATGATTATAAAATCTCCACTGGTTATATTACAAAAAATATTTACAAAATCCAAGAACAATATAAATATTTATATTCTTCTTATGTTTCTTTAGCCCTTAACCCTTGAAAGAGCCATTGGGGTGCTGACATATTGAGCTGTCCACCATTCTCCTCCATCTCTCATGGTTGTGTTCACAAGATGATTTTTAGTGTGCCTATCATATGGTATGTCTTGGGCATTTTAACCTGATGGAGCTCATCTCTCTCCAGGTTAGACCAAATGTACTTACTTATATATGTTTAGCATTCAAGTAATCAGCATTTAAATTCAAACCAGCAAAGAATATTTTATCTTGTCAATCAGCAAGCTAGCAAACTAAACTTTCATTCTTGATGCTATATTTTATGGGTACTTACTAAATTTAATTAGTCTGGCACAAGGCCACAAGTGTAAGTAGTGAGGAATGAACACACTAATGTGATGCTGACTTGCTAGTTCTACTCTAGAGCAGCATTCTATGTATGAAAAGGTATACATTATCAAATCAAAGTAATATAATTTCTACCTAATGACTTTATAATACCACTCAATGGAAATCTGTTAGAATGGTGGTAATTAAAGTTGAGCAATAAAACATTAGCTTGTAGGTGCATTGAAGTATATAACATATATATTCTTGTAAATGAATCAAGGCACACAACCATTAACATATATGTATATACACACATACACACAAAATAAATCAAGAAAGCAAACTTCCACTAGTGGCATTCAAAACTCAACATTTTGCTACCCGTTTTGTATAAACTATTTATATAAGTTATGATAGCACAAGCATGACTTATGAAAACAAATCTATCAAAAGTTTCATTCACTATCATGATTAGAATAAAAATTCTAACAGGCATGGCAATCAAAAAATAATTAAAAGATGTCAGCTGAAATCTTACCAGAATGTATCACCTTAGTTCTGCTCCTGCACTCTCTACTCTTCTATAGATTGACAGTGTGAGCAAAGTTGTGATAAAAAGTAAGTAACACTAAGATGCAAATAACCAAATATTAAGAATAATTATAATTGTGTTCGGCAGTGACTGAATTTGAAATGCTCATATTTTTAGCTTCTTTCATTGATTACAAAAAAAGCAACTAGCAATAAAGAAGCAAATAAATACCAGCAAAAAATAAAAATAATAATAATTATGGTTATTATATACACTATTTACATTGTCTGGATTGTTATCCTCTTTTGCAAATATTTGTAACATTTTGGCTGTTGTACACTCTGACCTTCTTCAGGTGATAGACATTGGAATTTCAAACCAAACCCTTTATTGGGATAGACTGTTCTAATTTTACGTGCTTTGCCTTTTCTGGATATTTCAGTTTCAGTTAATTCCCTTTAGTAACTCTACTCTCCAAGTAATTTTTTTATTGTTTCCTTTGCTGTATATTGAACTCACAACTTTTTAGCTCAAGTTACTTTTTGGATTTCTCTATGAACTTTTTTATCCACTGCGCTCTGTATTATTGGGGATATTAGTGAGTGAATTTTTGGGACTTATAAACCTAATGTCTCAGCAATTGATTTTTATCAGAACTCATATTACAATTTCTGTTTTTATTGTTTTTCTCAAGCTCTCTGTATTACTGGTCCTCATATTGTATTCATGTCTATTCTTGCCTGGATTAGGAGATTTTTGTAGCCTAGCATATGTGCTGGTTCTATAAGTTTTCATATTTTCTGGTGATGTCCTTTTTCTTCATATATGGTCAGCCATGCCTGATTTTCTATTTCTCCTCATGTTACATCTTTACAATATTCTTACATTCTTAGTTTAATTTGGAAGCTTCTTTCTATTTTATAATTTTTGCCACAACTACACAGGGTGGTATAAACACAGGCCTTAATCGTGTTTTCCACTATGGGTGGTCATACTCAGAAGAGATATCTGTGTAGTGCTGAACTACTAAATGAAGGGTTTGATTCAAAATTCCAACATGTATCACCTGAAGAAGGTTGGAGCATACTACAGCCAAAACATTGTGGATATGGCAATAAGGAAGGGGACAACAACCTGAACAATATAAATAGTGTAAATAGTTACAATATTTCATCTCAGAAATATAGGCAGATAATAATTATGATTGTACTTTAACATGACTGAGTTTGAACACATGAATACACAGGCAATGTTTGGCATTTTTCATTGGAATTAACTGACTTTACTGTTACTCCACCATTCCTACTTCTTCTTTATGTGTCATATTCTTTCAGGATGTAGGTGATAATGGACTTCCACTTGTCCCTAACTCTTGTTGCTCTTAGCACATTTTACCAAATCTTCTGCCATCCACTTGCTCAAGCCCATAAAGTATGTCTCATGCTGCTTTCTCCTGTCTCTTTTTCCATGTCCTGTGAGTATCAAATTCTCCAAGCCCTCTTTCCTCATTAGATGGCCCAGAAATCATAGCTGTCTCTTCCTGATGCAAAGTATAAGTTTCCTTTCTGTTTGCTTCCTCTCTAAAACCATGCTGTTGCTCACATGTTCAGTCCATGGTATCCTCAGCATTCCTACACTTAGCTTTAATCTTTTACTACCCACTGACTTTACAGTTACTTGACCATTCCTACACTTAGCTTCAGTCAATTACTGCTTCATAAAAAATTTAAATCTTTTAAACTTCACAACTGTAATATATATTAATTTTCAATAAGTCATCATAGTAATTATTATCTAAAATTATTAATATAATTATAATTTAAACATTGGAATTTACTATCGACACTGTCAAACTATTGAAGATAAGAAGCACTAAATTTAAGCAATATTCTCTCATACCAATACAAAAAGTATGATCCCTTTAGATGATAGCAGTAAAAAGAAAGAAAGTAAGTTTTTATTTGGACTTGGCTGATGATAAAAGCAAACTTTGTAAATACATACTGACATAAGCATCTGTAAAAGTAAAGGTAGATACAAAGAATTACTATTGGCAGTTGTTACACTAATGACTATTATTGTTGTTGTAGCCTTTGTAATTATTTCAGATCATAAAGAAGAGCAACAAGGGGAAGATTCAGCCAGTCTATAAAAATATATGGCAAAATCAAAATCTATTCATCTAAAAATAGTGTCTAAAAAATACAGACTGCTTCTCAGATTCTGGTCTGCAAATCTATAACAGATGGTTAATATATTACAAGTAAAATAGGCTTAAAAAAGAGGAAAACAATGTTATGACTAAGGGTAATAATCATGATGAATAGAATGAATGATGAATGAAATAGAAAAGAAGATTTATTTAAGGAAACTAGTGAGTGTTTAAGAAAAGAAAATATAAGTTCTTGTGGACTGATTGTTATATATATATATATTTTAGAAAGAAGGAAACTGTGAAGTGCTGTTCATTATTGAAATCTCATTCATGTTTAATGTAAGAGAGGAAAAAAATGGTTGATACAAGAATTCTCCAGGATAGACAGAGAAAACAAAAGGTAAAACATGGCTGAAATTCAGTAAAATTAGGAAAACAATGAATTAATAGACAATTAACTTCTTCAGAATATTTCTTTAAAAAAAAATAGAAAAAAAGAGAATGAGGTTCTTTTCTTTCTTTCTTAAGAATTTAATAGGAAAGATGTGCTTAAAAATCACATGTACTTGTTAGATAACTCCTGTCATTTCTCATCAGCCAAAAGACAAGTTGCAGAAATGATTGACAGTTGAGTGAAGTCAAGATTACACAATTTGGCAGAAGTCATTGAGAATGATATCTAGTGAAAAATGTGAGTTTTAATTTAAGTAACCAAAACATTTCTGTTACATTATCAATCAGATATGACTAAATGTACTGGAAACAAATGCTGCCCAGGTCACACTAAGAACAATTCATTATAACTTGTTATACTTATATATAGCTCTGATGATGTAAATGAGATTGCAGAAGGTTCTCTGTTCCGTTGTAGCAAGCTAAATGTTAATCTGAAATTTTTACAGTATATTTAGATGGCAAAAAATCTAATAGAAGAAAAACTCTGAATTCTAAACTGTGGAAAAGACAACAGGAAAATACTTCATTATCTTTCCCAAGAAGTCATGGCAATTCAAAGATAATAAGGAAAAGAATCTGTAGAGAATGCAATGAGAAACCACTTTACTATCTTTCTCAAGAAGTCATGACAATTTACAGATAATAATGAAAAGGAATCTGTGAAAAATCATAATCACCTATATTCTGGAGGGACATGGCAAAAAAGTTTTTAATCTATATGATTAATAAGAAAAGCATTTAGGTTAAGTATATTAATGAAGAAGGTGATTTTTTAAGTATAAATATTTGTCATATTTTTAGGCTACAAAATTATTGATGTATCTATGTATGTACTAAAATATTTACATCTTGACTTTAAAGGTGTCATTAATGCTGTTAATTTTTACAATTTTAATATTTTTATTATTTTTAAAAGAAAAGTTGCTGCCCAAATATACAATAATAATATTAAACAATATAAACAGATTATGGTCAAAATGAAGAAATTTATTTAAAATTGATAAAAAGCATAAAGGAAACATCAAATTTTTTTTGTTAAAAAATAAAGAAAAAAATATAAAACTGTAAACTTAGAAAATGATAATTGATAATAAAAAGCAGCTGAGGTCAGACTGTAGAAATCTGCCTAATTTGGAAGCTTAGTTTTCAATTGATTAGGATGCCAAAAATCCCAAAATGTTAATGCCTAGTCTCTGCAATCTTTCACATGATAATTGGTGGCTTATACAGGCTGACCGTAGCAGACCTAATCAAGAAATTAACAATGGAAAACAACATTCATTGGCACCACTTTTGTAAGTTTGTTACTCTTATTGTCATTGCCTTTTCTTTTTTTGTTTGGTTTCTACCAGCTTAAAATCAATAACAAAAGTGAGATATGGTAGTCCATGCTGTAGAGTAGAGAGAATGAGGGGAGCTCGAAAATTAGCTTATTAACCTTGGTAATCCTGAGTATAGCAACACTTCTGCAATGCTGCTGATCCCAAACATATGATATGAGAGGAGTCTGAGGGAGGGAAGTCAGTGTTGGGGTGTAGATAAAACACAAGGGCAGCAATCTCACTTCATTTGCACAAAACTAGTTGATTTGCTATATTTGCTTAAACAGTAAATAAATAGTATAGGAAATAGTCAGCTTAGAAATGTATTTAAAATTAATGAAGTTTGGCAAGAGACCAAATGGTTGACAAGATAAGAAAGTAACTGGTATGAAGAGTTCAGCGGAAGGACTACTATATTATGAACATTGCATTTTATTACTTCACACACTCAAACACACATGCACAGATTCATACATTCATTTCGACACACATATTTCATTATATATATATATATATATATATATATATATAAGCTCAGACTGTCATATGCTAATACAAATATCTCAAATATACACACATGTACTTATATATATATATATATATATATACTAGCATGATATAGGGTGTTAATATTAATAACTTGGACTGATTTTAAACTT
Organism: Ascarosepion bandense; assembly: GCA_037127315.1. NCBI lineage: Eukaryota > Metazoa > Mollusca > Cephalopoda > Sepiida > Sepiidae > Ascarosepion > Ascarosepion bandense. The sequence goes on along the minus strand of JBBBDQ010028584.1, from coordinate 1,369,147 downwards.
AAAATAATTTAAAATCAGTCCAAGTTACTGGAACACCTTATATATGTTAAATATGATAGAATTATTCACAAATGCATCAGTATCTCTGCCTCAGATCAGACTATTTATGAACTCTGTGTAGGATAAAAGTGTTGTATCTCTGCCGTTTGAATGTGTAATATATATAAATATATATAGATACACATTGCATTATATAATAAAATAAAAATTTATAGCATTGTGAACTATTTATTTATAGATAATATATAAGTGGACATGAAAGTCAGTACCAAGTGGCAACAGTTTGTTTCAGGCATGAACACAATCTTCAGGCTGTGAAGATTGCATTTGAACATGAAACAAACTGTCACCACTTAGTGTTGACTTCAGTATCTACTTTCATATTTACATATTCTCTATCCCTAATTTTTACTACCTTTACTCATAGATATATGTTGGTTGTATTTAATCATATATGTATATTGTTCTGACTATTGTCCTCATCTTTATTGCCATGTTTATGATGTTTCTTGGCCAAAATGTCGTAAACATAGCAATAAAGATGAAGGCAATAGTCTGAACAATGTAAATAGTGTTACAGTTTATATATGTGTGTGTGTGTGTGTGTGTGTGTGTGTGTGTGTGTGTGTGTGTGTGTGTGTGTATTATGGAAAATCCTGAAGATTAACAAAATGGTTTTAACAGCCAACATATTGAAATTGATCTGGTGCATCTTAGACCACTCGACCATGAATGATACCCAATCCAAACAAAGTCAAATCAAGCCTATATAAAACAATTTTCGATTTTATGCAAATAACCATCTCTGCTCTGAAATGTATCGTAATGTCAACAAATGTAAACATACAATATTATAGAAAATCTCTAAGATTAATGAAATGGTTTTAACAACCACCATATTGAAATTATTAGTTTTAGCATTATTTTTAATCGATACTCGTATTTGAGTAGATATTCTGTTTTTAATCAAACAGTATATTTATATATTTATTTCTACTGGCCTTATTATTTACGATAAATTTATATATTAAATATATAAATATACTGTTTGATTAAAAACAGAATATCTACTCAAATACAAGTATCAATCAAAAATAATGTACTGTCCTCAGATCGACATTCAAACACTCTGAAATGTTTATATTGGAGCTTCCAGCACAAGTACCGAGCAGTACAGCATGCCGTTTCTATATTTTTAGTGAGTGATTTGCATCATAGTCCTCTTTTTCTCACAGATGGTGCCTAACTGACCTTACTATAATGTGCTGTTGACAAAATCAAAATAAAAAAACATGCATACATGAAATTAAAAATATAAAATTGCAACAATTTACCCATCACACCCTGTATATTTGCACATGTGTAACACTTTCAAATATTTATTAAAAAACAGTGACTAAAGGCAGTTTGATCATTTATTGAACTCTCTTGGTGATATAACAGAAATGTAATTTTATGTTATCTTGAACTTCACAAATAAAATGCCATAATTTTGTATAAGAGAAAACAAAATTGAATATAGAATAAGCTGCACCAGGTTAGTTTTATCCGAATTGCCAACCATTTCAGAACCAAAACATTAAGCTAAAAACTAAAGTCATATCCTTAAATAGATTGAGACTTTTATATGGATGCCATGCATGGCACCAAAATTATCTAAATTATTGGCTATTTACAATCACTTTCTCATATTGATGTTTAAAAATGACTTTGAGCAAGTGAAGCCTGTGGATCTTGGTAAAGACCATCCTACTTTAAACCTTGTGCATTGGTACTATGGAATTACAAACAAAAAATGTACCAGTTAACAGAAACCACATCACCAAAGGACTAGCAACAATTAAAATAGTTAGCATGTGTAACTCAAAAAGAGAATAATGACAACCAAAATTCTGCCATTCCACAAAACCTTAAACAATATGCAAATAAGAAAACTCCCATCAATAATGGAAAGAGTGATAACAGTTGCTGGACATGAGAAACCTATTTTTCTAAAAAATTGTAACACTGTCTGCACAGTTAATGGATGCTCAATGTTCCTTTTAAGAAAACAGCTAATATTACAATTTATTTACCTCACAAATTATTTTTAACTTACAAATAAACAGCAATTTTTAAATTGCCTTATACTTAGAAAATATCAAAAAACTTGCATAATACAGTTATTTTTTGACAGAAAAGGTAAACTAGAAGTAATTATAAAACCTTCTTTAAATGTGAGTAAAACTAGATCTCTTTAGAAAAGATGTTAGAATACTCCAGAACTTATAATGGGATCAAACTGCCTGCATATTGATAGAAAATGAATTGAGTAGCTACATAAAAATAAAAAGGGGCATGAGACAAGGATGTACCTTCTCCCTAGATTTATTCAACCTCTACTGTGCCACTATCCTAAGAGTACTAAAAGCCCTACCAGAATTTATTATCGGTATGCGTAATCCTAATATAAGATATGCAAATGACACTGTGTTGATGGGTAACTCAGAAAGAAAAAACTAGAGGACCTCTTTGGCATGGTAGAAGAAAAACAGTAAAACGACAAAAAAAAAAAAGAACCAATCATCAACTGTGAGAAAACAGCCTGGTCATCAGCAAGGAAAGAAGCCCAAGATATGAGCTACAAATTGGAGATATCAACATCAAGCAAGTTGCTGAAGTTAAATATCTGGTAAGTATTATAACAGAGGATGGAAAACGCAACCAAAATCTAAACATGCCTTGGACTAGTGAAAAAACCATTCTAAAAGTTAAACATGGTGCTGAATAAGAAAAAAAAACTCCATTAGAAATAAAGAAAATAGTGTTGGATTGCTATGTGTTATCCATCCTTTTATATGACAGTGGATGCTGGACAATCTGCCCATAGATGGATTGAGGCAGCAGAAATGTAGTTCTACAGAATGATAATGAAAATTCTATAGATAGAGCTAGTAATCAACAAGGAACAGAAAATGGCAATAGAAAGAACACTTCTACTCAAAATAAGCAAGTTATAGCTGAAATTCCTTGAACACATAATGAGGAAGGAGGGCTTGGAAAACTTAAACCTCATGAGGAAGAGAGATGGGAAAAGGCAGCAAGTAAATTAACTGACAAACTTGTGAATGGATGGTGATATGTGGGAGGTAGGCTTAGCAAAGGGAGAAAAACTAAGGATGCAACACATAAAAGAAGAATTAAAAAATTAAGAACTAAGAAAATTTGAACTTAATTATATATTTTGCAAGATCAAAGATGATAATCCTAAAACTGTATTCAAAATATCATATTTATGTGATTAGTTGCAGAAATAAGCGTATTGCAAATATTATTCTAATTGGTGATTTTTATTAAATTAGCTTAAAAAATAAAAAGTTACATTCTGTAATCTCTGAGTCTTTTCAAAGCTTTACATCTTCTCAAAAAACCACATTCATTTTATAATAGGGATATTTTCCAATCTTAAAATTGAATCAAGAAGGAAAAATAACTCTTGAATTTTTTATATTTTGATCTTTTCTCCGGAAAATAATCTAGGAAAGCAATGCGCACAAGCTTAAATCTTGATATTATCTGAAAATTAAAATTTTGGCTTGTTAGAATTAGTAGATCAATAAAGAAAGCTTATTTTGCCCTGTAAATAATATTGTAAACATTGACTCTTTCTTTGTAGAATCAATTCCAGCAAGAGTAAACTTTCCTTTTTTTCTTTTTTCTTTTTTTCCTAAAGCTTTAGGCCTTTCTTGAGATTCTTCATTCAAGAGACCATAACTCTCCTTATTGTAACACTCAACAGTACACCTGACAATAAAGGTGTTCATCTGTTTTGGTCTGCCACAACTGACCTTTTCCTCACCTGTGGAGTGAGAAGCCTCTTAATACAAACACAAATTATAGATCAACAATGAAAAAAAGATAAAAAATAAAAAATAATTTGCTGCTTCTTTATGTGTGCGTGTGTTTGTGTGTGTGGCATCAATATTCTTATAAATCAATTCTAGGTTTATTCTCATGAGTCACATCTGAAGAACATCAATGTCTCCCTATGTTTATTCCAGCCTCTGATAATTTGGTAACTTAAGGTGCCAACCATCTCTTTACGCTCTTCTGTTTCACCTCCAGGCCTGCTCCTTTCATAACATTGATTACAATACCTGGCCAAAGAATTTAACAAACTCTATTTAAATCTAGAAAGACACATGCCGTTTAGCTGTGCCAACACATGTATAAATAAATGCTGTCACACCAGAAATATCAAAGACTATTCAGATTAACCTTTTAAGATTTTTCTGACGAAAGTTTATTTCACCTGTAGAGTAAGTAAAATGGTATACAGCTCTCCAGGATAGATGCAGAAAGAATTTATAATTATATCAAGATTTATAAAAAAAAAAAATGACAATTATAAATTTATATTAAATGAGAACTGAAATCCTTGACTGGAATGTTAACAATGCATAGTAATTATAAAAAATAATTAAAAAGATAACTTTTTTTGTTTGTGATGTCACTAAATAATAAATGTGAAAAGAAAAAATACTTCTACTAATTATTTTCATAATTTTAATTTTTTACTTAATAAATCTTATTTTTGCTTAAAGTTTGACAGAAGAAATAATAATTCTAGAACTCAGTGGGGTTGAGAAATGACCATTTTTAGAATATGAAATATGGAAACAATTACAGGAATCTATTGAGAAATATTTTACCTTTTAAAACTTATCACCATTAACCAACTTTATTTGATTGTTTATACATGTTCATCATGAATAATTGTTTTTTAGAACTAAAGAAAAAAAAAGGAGAAAATGCCCTGAACAAACTAATACTTCATAGTATCACACCTCACTGAGTTGTTAAGAGAGAAGAAAATTAACACACATGTTAAAACTGACTAATTTTTAGTTTGAATAACAGTGCTAAAGCTAAAACCATGCATGGATATATTTTGCTGGATTATCCATAGTTAGTCTTTTCCAGTTTTTGTTAGCATTTTGCTTCTTATTTGCGGGTTGGTGGGGAGGTGTGTTGATAGAATCTGTAAAAAAAAAAAAAAAATTTCCGCACCACTTGACCAATTACATGATGTGGTTAACATCCAATTGGCGGCAGTCTGCTTCAAAAATTCCTTTAGATGCTTTGGTCTGATATGTAAGGAATAAAAGTTTAGCAAAAGCCAAATCCCCTTTGATTTCAATTCAACCACTCAGAGATCTGTCAGAAACAAAAGAAAATTATTCATTCTTAAGTCTTTTATTAACAAATAATAATAAAAACAATAGCCAGACTCCTGGTGGCTGGAATCACTGCAAAAGCCATTAACATTGTCTTTGTAGATGAAAGGAATTTTATCAAAGTCTGTACTGCACTCAGGAATGGGGATCACTTTCATTTGTTTTTGTTTTTCTTTCTTTTCATTTAAAAAATAGAGGAGGGACCATACCCCCAACACGAGCTTTGGTCGGTGGTTGGTGGCAAATTGGCTAGCATTATATAAGCATTGCTACTTTGTGTTTTGATTAGTTTTACAGGCAGACACACAGATTAAGACCTTTATCTATGACAGCATGTGCCCTCAGCTTACACTATTGCTTGTAGAGTTGAAAATGAGGAAACACTTTGAACACAAGGTTTGATGTAGAAAACAGCAATATTTTTCAAAGAATTGAAACTAATTTCAGCTATTCGAAACATTGCACACAAGACTGGCTGATATATAATTATCAAATATGCATTTTTCTCTTTCATTTTCAATAAAAACAAACATACCTAACATGCTGTTTTTTTTCTCTTTTTCTCTTCACTCATTAGAATACATGACTTATCTAATAACATAAAATGCTTAAAACACGCAACACTGGGCAGTTCAAACATCTGATTAAATCCTATCATCAGCTGCAATATATAGTCATATCTACTATTAAGCAGGCTTCATTTAAGCCAATTGGCTGTAATATATTTGTTGAATAAGATAATGCTCTTAGTAAGGCTGGAAAACACCCCAATCCCTAATACTTAAAATTATATGCTTGATCCTCTATAAAAGAAGAAAAAAAAAAGAACTTTTTAATGTATTTCACTCTTTATACAAAAATGAATCTTTCCTGTGAGCCAGAAAAAAATTTACAAAAAATGTTTATTAAATCAAGCTTTTATTTTTTATTAGTGTTGCAGTTATTTTATTTATATACTAGTTTACATGTATTGACAATAAAATGACAGCAAATATTTAATTCTGAAATTGTATTGGTTATAATTTAAGATTTTATCTATACAATAAATTTAATTATTCCACATAAAAAAGAAATGGTACAGAAAAATGCCTTCTTCTACAATAACAATTGAGTAACTCATTATGAAATGAGGTATATATAAATATGTTTGGCATATATAAAATCATAATGTGTTTTATAATATGAAATAAATTTTATTGATCATCTAATAAAAACTGTACTTAATGATGGTGAAGGTGGAGTTCATAAGCTAAATTATCTTCCTGTTTCATCAAAGAGTATTCATATTTTTCCAGGTAAAATTTGACATCAAATGTATTTTTTCAGTATTTGAATAGGAAATGAACTTTCTATTCTTGGCTTGCAACTAATTATGATATTTATTTAGAGATACATTTCGAATGCCCTGCAAATAACTGTTTTATTCCTAATCATTATTTCTCTTGCTCTACTATCCAAATAATAAAGGGACTATCGTAGTTTAGCAGAAGTAACTATATCATCGTAATATTTAACACAACAGTAATTTTCTAGATATTAAGCATATGACACCATATTGATTGATAGTACACACAGAAAGAAAGTAGCACAAGCTCTGAGATATGGCAGTAAAGAAAAGCAGAAAGAAAGGATTAACCATCAATTGTAAGAAGACAAGGTATGGTTGTTAGCAAGAGAAGCAATCCAAGATGTGAACTTCAAATTGAAGACATCAAAATCAAACAGCTACAGAAATTTAACTATCAAGGAAGTGTTTTAACAGACAATAGAAAATCTAAAGGTGTATTGAAATAATGGAAGATACCTTTCAAAAGCTACACAAATTTATTAAAAGCCAAGAAAATTTCATGAGTAACAAAGAAAAGAGTGCTTAACTGATATCAATAATATCTATATGGCAGTATTTTTTCCTTTTAATAATGATTTTACCCAAGCAAGACAGGACTGCCACTGGTGCACAAGGGGATACAGAGAGAGAGAGAGAAAAAAAAAACAGTGTACAGGGAATGCTGAAGAAAGGATGGGAGGTAAGTGAGATTTAGGGAGATGAAGATTAAAATGAAGATGAAAATTGACATTGCATTTAAACTTTTGGAGATTATAGCTATCAGAGAAGCAAGTATATGGAAGGGATTGCCGCAGGTGGGAAGTGCAAGAAAAGAAACTGTAAGAGTGGAAGTGGTGGTTACATTTGACTATTTTGACAGTAAAAGAGCGGAACCTTAATGCCAATCTAGTAGTTTGAATAAATTCATGTGGCTGGAGCCCCAAGGAAAAAAAAAAGCTTGTCAGAGCAGAAGCTGTGAAAATATTTGTAGAAAAAACAAAGGGAAGCCATATCCCACCAATAAGAAAGTGACTGAAGGCAAGCTAATCTTTTCACAGATGAACTTGAGGTAACAGAGAGAGTTGTAGTTCTATATAAGGATGCTGAGAATACCATAGGTAAAATATGTGAGAAACAAGTTTTAAGAAAAATAGGAACTAAAAGGACTCTTACAATCAGAAGAGTTGACATTTTTGGGAAAAATAAGAAAAAAAGGACTTGGAGAATCTGACACTCACAAGACATACTGATGGTAAACAGCGAGTAACCTACCTAACTGGGAGGGATAGTAAGAAGACAAAAATTGCGTAAAGCTACTAGGAACAAGACATTGTGGAAAGCCTTGGGTACACACATCCAGAAGTAGACACACTTCAAAATGAGAAATATTTATCTATATAATAGTTATATACCCTTGTAAATGAAGCCAAAGACTAATGGCCTGTGAATATTTTAGATTAAGTATTTTCACAATTTATTTTTTATTATTTTTTTCTTCATTCCTATTGCAACATTCAGATTATCGCATTCAACAATCCTAAAATAAGGAACATTAATCAGAAAGCCTACAACAATATTTGAACTCTTATTCTACATCCTCAGAGCTTGTTTAGACATCACCTTTTCCATTTTGGCCACAAAGACTAACTAGCTAAGTGGAATCAGCTGTACAGTCTTATAGTTACATCTACTTATCCGCATCATATTATTTGTTTACTTTCTAGTAGTAGGTAGGCCTAACAAGAGTAGTGATACCAACAGAAACAAGTGCCTCAAGGACCTACAAAACATAATTAATATAAAATTAATATATTAGATGACATTAAAATAGTATCAATCACTGCCACTCATTCCAACATATTGTGTGACAATGTGATAACACTGTAAAAAAAAACAAAGTTTTTCCCTTCTACATTACATTATTCCTGCTGGGAGCCTGAGGTAGCCCGCAGCCATGAGGCTCACTACCATTCTTGGTGGGCATCCTCCTACACTTCCTCCTCTTAATAACTGTAGTAGTGGGAAGAGAAGCAGCAGCAGCAACAGCAAATAATCTTAAATTCTTGCAATTTCTTAGATGAAATATTATCACATTTAAGTTTTGATTTGTTTTTCATTCATTTTTATTGTTGATTTTCATAACAATGTTAAGGTTATCACATTCTACAACAATTGTTAACTTAACAGAATGCCTTGGAAATATTGACTAGCAAAAATATTCTGAATATCAGTCACATGAGACAAAATTATAAAAGCTAGATTATAGGAAAAATCATCACAAGTGAAAGAGCATTTTTAACAAATAACCACATCAAATTGATATTTCCATTAAAAAATAAAAATTAATAATACCAATGAAATGACTGCACTTTTAATAGTAAAAGTTTCTTGCTAGAGCAAAACAAAACATATAAAATGTAGTTTTAGGTAGGTATGCTTAAATATAAAGATATAAATAATAATATCTTCAAAATATGTTAAGAAATTTCTTCATCATGATACACAAAAATAATTTGGAATGCTTGAAAATTAAGGACTATAGTAATAACTAATCACCCCTGAACCCAAATTTGTTTATATATATATATATATATATATATATATATATATATATATGTTAAAAAAGGATTAATTCAAAGATGTTGAATGGCCATTTCGATATGAAGATCCCCACGGGGGACAACACATCACCTATATATATATATATATATATATATATATATATATATATATATATATATATATAGGATTAATGTAGAGAAATTTGTCACTAACCCGAGCAGAGTCATGCTGATTACAAAGTTTTGTGAAGGCACCATTATAATGCCTTCACTCCTCAGGACTTATTTTTCAGATTGCTGTTGTGTCCTAAATAGCTATTAACACTATCTTTATCTTGAGAACTTTATGAACAAAATCTTGATTCCCAAAATACCACTGGGATAAAACAGCAGTTGAGAAATAAGCCCCGAGGAATGAGGGCATCAGTACCTTCATGAAGTTTTGAAGTCAGCATGACTCTGCTCAGTTAGGTGACAAACTTCTCCACATTAATCCGTTTTAATGCTCTATCTCAATATCAAGCACTTTACAACAAAATACCTGCTTGCCAAAACACCTTTTTATCAGTAAAACACTGAAAAAACAACAATCTTTGCATTAAGCATCATCATAACTCAATACTATATATCTTTTATACTTAATATAGATGGTGCTATACATAAGTGTTGATTTTATATTAAATATTTTCAGGAGAAAATATAAGTTCCATTATTTGGCCAATATATATATGTTATTTTCTATATTATGCCAAATTTTTCAATTCATTCAATACAAAGACATTAAATATGATTAAAATAATAAAGTTTTTAAATCAGAAAAAGACAGTCTTTGAACTGATGAAGCATTTTTATTATTATTTATTATAAATCTACCATCCGCCCGTGCATTGAATACTGCTGCCATATCTGGTCGGGTGCCCCTGCTATTCTCCTCGGGCTTCTCGACAAGGTATAGCGGAGGGTCTGTAATGTGATCGATACCAACTTGGCAGACCGCCTGCAGTCTCTCTCTTACCGGTGCGACATGGCTTCCCTGTGTCTCTTCTATAAATACTTTCACGGCTTCTGCTCCAATGAACTTAGATCACTGCTGCCCCCTAGATACGAATTTGCACGAGAAACTAAATTAGCAACTAGATCCCTCCAATAAAATGCAACCGCAACTTCTACTCCAACAGTTTCTTTTCTCACACTTCCCGACTATGGAATTCCCTTCCACATGATTGCTTCCCTGACGGCTACAATCTCCAGGAGTTTAAATGTAAGGTCAATAGACACCTCCTAACACACTAACTCGCTCCCATTCTTTCAAACACTTCCCATCTGCCCAACTCCCATCCTCGGTATCCTTACCCATCTATCACCTTCCTTCTGACATTTCCTACATCTAACCACTTCTCCTCTTTACCTTCCCCTATGTAGCCCCATGCACAATAGTGGCAGTGGAATGCCTTGCTTGGGGTAAAATGATTAAAAAAAAATAATAAAGTTTTGACTCGTTTATCTTTCATATTATTTTCAGTAAAGAAAAAGTCTTGAGAAATTTGATGTTTCATTATTTATTTAGCTTTATCAGAAATTTTTATGAGGAAATAATTTGGAATTATATTCAGTTTTAAACTTCTATGTAGTTTTGATTTCATTGGTTGTGCAGATGTTGTGTGCCTATTGGCGTTAGTATTTATGTCCATATCACTTTTTACATTTTATGTTTGTTTTTTTTCATTGAGTAATACAGACTGTGAGTATTAAATTCTCCAAACTCTCTTTTTTCATAATTTGTATCAGTAATTTATAATATCTGATGTAGCAAATTGAACAAAATATTTTATAATATCAATTAAAGACCTCAGAGTAGCATATTCCCCACTGGTATAAGTGGCCAGTTTTCAAGTCCCATTTTAAGCCAGGATTTTAATACTGATCTTAAAAGCAAACCCTTTTCACTTGTATGGTTACTAACACAATCTTCCTACTCCCATTTCACCTCATTTAGTTTTATGCCATATTTAGTAAATGTTGAATATGAAGTTAGTTGAATTTTTACTTTTTAATCCTGGCTAGAATACTTTCTATCTATAAAAAATATTATTTTTGCCAAATTCTAATTGCAAGTTTTGTTAAATAATAAGTAAAATTCATTAAAAATGTTTATCACTAAAATCAGATATGTAACAATACACAATATTTAAGAAGACGAGATGCAAAAATGATACAGTACAGTATTGTTTATTTTGTAAAGAACTAAGACTACTTAAGACCATTTAGTAGATACTATGTTCAGTTGATGAAGGCCAAAAATCAAACCAGCTTATACAAATAAAATGAAAATTACAGTAAAAATATTTAAAAAATTTTTTAAACAAAACTATTTATAAGCTTAGGGTTAAGCTTTTTTTCCAGATCAATTCATATATCAGATTAGCAATCAAATTTTTTATTTTTTTTTATTTTATTTTATTTTTTTTTTTACAAGCTCAACTCACAACAGTTAATCTAGTTTTAATTATAAATTTAATTCTCCTTTACGCCAAGATCATATCAATAAGTTGATTAAAAATTTGTTTTGCTATTTTTCCCTTTTAAATATTTAGCTTTTTGACATAAAAGCCTTTTCTTTTTATCAACAAGATATTCTACATAATGTTAACCATTTTTAATTAACATTCAAATAATTCAAATTTCTTTGAGTGTAAAGAAAATGAAAGTTCTCACAGATAAGAAATGTGAGTTCAAATCTCATCAGAGGCTTATTCTACATTTTTGAGCCAACAATAGAGAAAATAGGATTTGTTAAAAAAAGCAACAGACAATAAAAGAATTACAAATAAACTTTGATAATAATAACAATAGTCAACAATGCATCATCTAAGAAAGTTGAATACCATTACATCTAGCAATATCTAACAATATTAGTGTAACATGCAAACACACATGACAACAGCTTAGGAAGCTAAAAGATATAATGAATATAATGATATTACTAAATGTAATGGCAACTGATTGGCTTTTGAAAATCTAAGACCAAATAAGTTCATATCTAAGCAGAAGCTTTATTCTTTCTTTCCATGCTGCTTACTTACAGATCATTGCCATGCACCTATGTAAATTATTGCCATTTCCTTTTCAAATGTTTCAATGCATCTGGGTCAACAATAGTTAAGCATTTGTTAAATAATCATCAGTATATCCAATTAACCAAGATGTTCGTTGTACTGATGAAAGTTCATTCATTTTCACTCAAAAGTCATAGACCTACATATATTAAGTCCTTCCATCCCTCTTTCTCTCTGTAAGCAAAAGAAGTGACTTTTATGGCTGAACTGAACTAGCCTTTGATTACACACACACACACACACATATTATATATATATATATATATATATATATATATATATATATATATTCCTACCTTTGGTGTTTTTCAATTTTATTTAGCATGAACTTTTTTCGGTTCTTGAGGAATGAAAATCAGTTAAGCTTTTATTTTTTGATTTACCTCTTTACAGTAACTATAAAATTCTTGCAACTTTTTTGTTATTCTTTTGTTTGTTGTTTGATTTTAATAAAGCTTTTTTATTTCAATTAAATTTTGTCTTTCATGTGTTCATATTTTATTAAAATTCTGAGAGTTATTTTATTATTTACAATTATTTCATACATTGTTATTTATTTTGATTTGAAATATTTGTTAAAATTTTAAGAATATTATATCATGGGTCAGATTAAGGTCAAATAACATGAACTATCTACCTGTTTATGTTGTTATGAATCTAATTAATGACAAATTCATGAACCTGTTAATTTATGCAATCCATATCACTCCCAGATATTAAAATAAACACATTTCATTGATACTGTAAAAAGCTGCATGATGGATGAAAGGCATGGGAATAAATTCAGGAAATTTTGTTTCTTCAGGAAACATTTTTGATACTTAACCATTTTTAATTGGGCAACCCTACCTTTTAAAAAATAAATCCTAACATAATTTTCATGGTTTAAATAGTTAAACAAAATAGGATAAATATTTTTTCACCATATTGTTTTTAAATAGTTTTGCATAAAATGTAATATCAATCCTCCTATATGGCAATGAATGCTGGACAATCTCATTGCAGATGAAGAAGAAATAAGAAGCAACAGAAATGTGAAAGATGCTGAGAGTACCATGGGCTGAGCATGTGAGCAAAACAAAGTTTTAGAGAAAATGAAAACAAAAAGAATACTTATATGCAACACCAAGAAAAGATAATTGAAATTTCTAGGACTCATAAAGAGAAAAGAAGGCTTGGAAAATCTGATACTCACAAGACATATTGAAGGTAAGAGGGGTAGAGGAAGACAATGCATAACCTACCTGGTGAGCTTGAGTAAATGGCTGGTAGAGCAGGGTTTAGGAGATATAGCAAAAAGAGAAAATTTATTAAAAGCTACAAAGGATAGGAAGTTGTGAAGATCCATGATCACCAACATCTTGAAGGGACATGATACAAAGAAGAAGATTATATTTTATTGCTAATACAATTTGGTTGCTAAAAAAAATAAAGAAAAAAGAGCGATGCACCCACTTCTCTTTTAGTGTCCTAAGTATATGCTTATTTTGCTTAATTTTTAACCTGACCCTTCTAATATTCATGTTTTTTAGTAGTTTGTCTAATTTCAATGATATGTATAATGGATAAATACTAACACCAGATACTTACAAAGTAAATTAATAGTCATGAGATCTTTTTTCATTTTATATCTTACTGATTTTTTTCATTTTTATAACATAGGGAGTAAAGTTATAATGAATTGTAAAGTATGGAAAAATATAGAAAACATTTGTTTTTGATAGATATTACCATATCAAAGCATTAATTTAATATATTTGTATTTAAACCCTCTCATGCTAAAAAGCCTGTATAAAGGACAATGCAAAATGTACAGTCAACAACTAGCAAATCTATAATCCTCTCTTTCATTTGAGATTCTTTGGCTAAAAATGCCTGTCCAATTTAGTGTTTGGGAATGCTATATGTAAAAACTGTTTATGGAAGCAAGTCAACAAAAATGTGGAAGTTATATATAACCCTAAGTACAGTACTGCAATCTTATACACTTCAACGGAATTTTCAGTAACCTAAAAATGATTTTGTGAAGAGGGTTAGAGCCTATGGCTTCTTACCTCTGTCAGAAACTATAGAAATCAAAATGTTAGCTCACAAGAATGGAACTAAAAGTGGCAAGGTTTGAGGCCAGCCTTTGGAGTCAGGAAAAATAGTACTCTCTTTTCACTCATGAACCTCTTCCTTCACAGCTCATTTAGCATGACAAGCATAAGGTTACTTGTTTACCTCTCAACAAATACCAAACAGAAGGAGGCCAGGTCACACCATTAAACCAAGAAAAGAAATAGAAAGAAAAGAGTAACAAACAGTAAAGAATTGTATCTACTTAGTCAAACTGAACTATACGTCTCTATATTGAGAGGATGGATTTATATGAAGGAATGAAAAATGCACAATACAAACTAAGTCCATAGTTCAACATGAATCAATCAGGTATAACATACTAATTATATTACACATACATACATACATACATACATACAAGCATAGACACATATACATAAATTTCTACAGATGTGTATATGTATTAGCAGGAATTCCTGGTAGTGGCCAGTGAAACTTACTTCAAATATAAAATCACATTAAAAAAAATAGAATTTCCATCTGAAAAAAATTCTACAATGTTTTGTAAATAAAATAGAAAACTATCAAGATTTTTCTCCTGAAAAAATTGCTACTTTAATCCTAAATTAACCCCTAATGATCTTCAGTGACTACCAATCTTATCTTTTTCTACCCAAGTTATTTCCATATCACAATTTAGCTTCAAGAATATAACTATTTGATTGAAATAGTTATATTTGAATACCACAAATTCTACCTCCAATGACCTCTGGTGACCTAACATAGTCTATGTTATTATTTGTGATGTAGCAGGTATCTATGCAAATCCTGGGTAAAACTTGCTATCTGGCTGCGATACCAGAACACACAGTTAGTTCAGTATAATATTTTAGATGTACATATATTCCATCATATATTCACTGATCTCATGTATTTACACATACAACTAGATTGACTTCAAGATCCACCCTTTTACCACTGAAATAGTTAAATGTAACTGCATTTTCTACTCTAAAAGCTTATTTTCCCACACTTCCCATTTGTGGAACTCCCTTCCATTTGCTTGCTTCATTGAAAGCTACAATCTCCAAATATTTAAATGCAACACCAGTTGCCATCTTCTATCTCTGTGATTCCTGTTCTTCTCTTATCCTTTCATTCACATCTCCTGTACCTTGTGTTTTTTCACTGTAACCCCCTGACAACTAGTGGTGGTCTTGCCTTGCTTGGAGTGAAATGATTATAAAAAACATTTTAGATATGTAAAGAGACACAGTTATTTACACTTACGCAAATGCAAACAAAGAGTCATATACAAAGTGATGTTGATATTTTTTGTTGTTGTTCAAGCCAAGAAGCAATGCAAAAAAAAAATCAGTTGTTTGGTTATTTGGTCAGATTTTAAGAACTTTTCAGCATCCCCATAAAGGATCACAAATTATTTTCTATAAATACACATCTTTATAGAAATATACATTCTGACCATAAGAAGCTGATATGGATGTTATGGTTATTGCTGGGTTGGTTTTTGGTTCTTTCATATAAACACCCAATACATGTTGAATTGCTTTCATCAGTGAAATAAATAAGTAATGGAAAAAAAAGGAGACAGTGACTTATTTTAGACTGGTTTCTATTCACATTGCGGTGACAATCTTTTGAGAGAAAAAAATCTTCCTGAGCAAAAGGTACATCTCGCCCTATTGAGAGTCCCAGCTAAAAAAAGGCTGATATTCCTTGGTTTTTATTTAGTGCCAAAAAACCCCCTTTTTCTCACACATGCATGGATGGTCTTTCCTGTTAGTGGCATCCTAGAAGACTTTTATTCTTTTTTATTTTTTAATTTTTTTGTTTTGTTTTTTTATTTTATTTTCATTTTTTGTTTTTATTTCAATTCCCACATTGAAACCAAAAAAACATTGGTGAAACATGTCATTTATAGCTTTTCCACTTTGTCTCATCATCTTCACTTTTGTTGTGAATAGTATTATAGATACTACAAACACACATAACTTTTCATAAACTTATGTAAGCGTATTTATATTTTTCTTCATTCTATCATATATATATATATATACACTGTTGGAAAATAAAACTGCGACACCCTGAAAGATAATGTTGGCCTGGGTACAGTATATGGATGCTGTGTGGGGATTGGTAAAATTAGGTTTACATCTTGAAAGGGGTCAATGAAATAGCTGGAAGTCAGCCAAGTGTTCCTAAATCCACTTTTATGTCAGCTACTTATGATAGGAGTATTTTGCTAGAACAAACTATCACCACCAGGAAACATAACAGGCATAACAGGCTGTGAGGAAGAAAATTTATGCCACTTCCGTTATTCTTATTCTTAAGAACTTTAACAAAACACCCCCCTCGAAGGCTTTAAGATCCACAAGCAGTTTGGACAATGCCCTGTCGGATCCATAACTTCATGCAGTATTCTCTATACACAAACATTACCATCTATTCAAAAGAACAAGAAATGTGACTTATCTCAACAGATATTACAATGCTGGTCTTCTACAGTTCAAAAATTATGCTTTCCAGCCCAAGTTGTGGTGTTAGTAAGCGGACCTTTATTAGTCGTTAGTAGACAACTTCAAAGCCACATAATCCAGGAATACCTTTACCCAAGTAACCCCACCCCTGCAAAAGCATTTGGCACCATGGAGATAAAGTGTGCCATCTTTCTGACCTTAACAATCATTCTATTGTCAAACAGGGTTAAGTGTAAATCCTGTCCACATTCCATGGCTGCCATTATATGTTTATCTGTTATGTTCCATACATGTCAGTTGACTGAGTCTATTTCTATAAGTGTGGAAGGACAAAATCATTCAAACTACTTTATTTCTAATTTTTGACAAACCATATATTATTATTATTATTATTATTAATATTATTAAAAAACAACAGACATTTTGTGTCAATTAATTTTAATGATCAACTTTTCCAATTAATCAATACAAAATGTCTGTTGTCTTTAATAATATTTGCCGAAAAGAACAGTTGCTACTTAAATACACAGAATATGTGTGTGTGTGTATGTGGACTTAATTTCCCGAACTACATAACTGATGAATTAATAATAAAGTATTCTACAGCAAACAACTATATAGAAACCATAGATTTAGTCAGTTAAGTGCCATGCGCGATACACGCTTTTGGCGATCATGTTTCGAAAGAGACATGACTGACTGGGCAGAAGATTATCCCGCAGTAGGTTGTCATTGCTTTCTGCGGTAGACTGGTTGCCGACCAAGGCTATAGAACCCAATCTGTCCTATTATTTAACCCATAACTGGAGGGAAGAGTCGGATTAATACCTTTCCTAAGGGTATTTGTGCGTAAGTGAATGCAAGGAATTCAACTGGAATTCGAACTCGGTTCCCCGATTTCTCGTTCCAAGCCGATATCCACTGCGCCACAACGCACATCCACATAGATTAAACGAAGAAAAACTGCAAGAAACCTTATACATAGATATATATCACCCAACAATAAAAACAAATTAAACCCATCATTTATTATAAAAAACTAAAAACCTCCAATATAATCATTACCAATGATAAAACAATAAAAATTAAAACTTTAGCAAACCTATATTGTCTATGAATTCACTTGCCCACTTGAAGAATGCTACTGTAATAATAATTCAAATGCCACATGTGTTGGTCACACAACCACAACATTATTTCCTATTTATGTGCCATTTATTTGATAATAGTTAAATTAAATCCCATATCAACACAGAAGTAAAACAAGAAGAAATTACAAATACTAAAAGCCTTAAGTATAAAAACAAACAATTCAACATCAATAAAATGTTAGCAAATTTAACAACAAATATATTACATATATTTTAAAAAAAAACAGACTAGATTTCAGACTATTTTCATGGTTTCTGGTTAAACCAGACAACATCATTAAATTATGATTAAATTTAGGAACTAACACACTAAATATGTTTCATGAAAAGAAAATGATGCAATACAAACTGACATATGAAAATGATAATTTAAAAATGCAATGTTTGAAAAAACAATGAAACTGATATTGTACAAAAAGTAAAAAAAATCTTTGATAATGGTTTATGAAAGCCAAAAGTACTCCAGCAATGTGCAATTAATATTTAAACTTTCACTGGAAAATGGGAAAATTGCCCAAAATACAGAAAAAGAAAATAATAAAAATATCCTTGACACTGAACTTTTGTTGGTCTTTAGATATATATAAATGTAGATATACACTGTAATATAATATATACATATAATATATGTATATATATTACTACAGTGTATATCTATATATACACAGGTTGCAATGGATGAATTGCCGTTCAAATTATACAAATATGAAAATAACTCCAACATTGCATTTTAACAGATATATTTACCAAAATTACAAAAAAATATCTTGAAATACTAACGAGTAATTTTATTCAATAAAATTTCCATTGGCTTCAACCACAGCCTCCAGATGACTTTACAATCTCCTGCATCTCTTCTGGACAGTCTTCTTATTTAAGTTGGTGAATACTGCCATAATCTTTATCATCAGTTTATCTTTAGTGTTACAAGAAGTTTTGCTAGTCTCTTGCACAACTGCACCCCACATATAATAATCAAGGGGGTTGCAGTCTGGAGAGTTAGATAGCCAGATGTAATGGGTGATGTGGTCAAAGAAATTGCATGACAGCCATGGCTGGGTTCTTCCATCAGCCACTCTCTTGACACAGGGCAGCACTACCTTCACAATGGACTTGATGTAGGCCACTGTGTTGAGTCTGAGGCCCTGTGGGAAAATGAATGGGGGCAAAATATCACCATCACTAGTGATCACTCTAAAAACCTTTGCAATCACAATTAGACTCATCCAACTCTTTTCGAATACTGTACACTGTTTTTCGATTGACACCCAAACACACTGAAATGTTTGTAGTGAAGCTTCTGGTACAAATGCCAAGCAATACAACATGCTGTTTCAAAATTTCTGGTGGATTGAATTGCATCATGGTGCTTTTTTCCTCACAGATAATGTCCAACTGACCCTACTCTACTGTGCAGTCAAAAAAATCAAAAAGAAAGAATACACATGTTTTAAATTAAAAACATAGAATGACAACAATTTTGCCACCTTTGATGCCCAAGACAAAAAGAAAGTAAAACAAATTATAAAATAAATTATTTTATTAACAAATCAAACCATAAGTAATGTTTCACTATTGTAAACATTAATTTGTAATCTTTTG
Organism: Ascarosepion bandense; assembly: GCA_037127315.1. NCBI lineage: Eukaryota > Metazoa > Mollusca > Cephalopoda > Sepiida > Sepiidae > Ascarosepion > Ascarosepion bandense. Next base: position 1,349,612 of record JBBBDQ010028584.1, on the reverse strand, counting down.
TAAAAACTTTGAATAGCATTTTGGGACATTTCAAGTGTTATTAAACAAGCCTTCTTCAATGAAATTATTTAAGTCCTGAAGTGTTTTGGGTTGCCTGTTTTAATCCATATTTTTATTAAGGTCCCAAAAACAAATCTACAGGAATGATATCAGGGAACTTTGCTGTACAAATAAGTGGGCCAACACTCCCAAACCATTGATCTGATAATTCTCTATCCTAAAAACTGCTAATGTGCACTGTATTACTGCTTTGCAAAGCCCTTTGGGTGAGTTTTGAGAAGAAAAGCAATGATCCAATGTGTTCAAGTAGCTTTCACTGGCAATGTTTCCATCAATGAAAAATGGTCTGTAAACTATTTCTGGTGATCACCCCATCCAGACCTTTGGGTCTGAGTGAGACTCTTACCAATTGTTTTTGTGGGTTATATTCATTGCTCAAAAAAAAGTTCCTTATTTGGTTTTTTAATAATTATATTTCTTTTTATCTAATTTTGCATTACTTGTATTTTTCATTGGTATGACATCATAGAACCACATCACAAATTTACAACCTGAATCTGCTATTCTGTGATCATTATCATCACATAGCAATCTTCTGTGTCAACATAACAGAATATCATCTTTGATGGCAAATATCTTTGTGCTAATGTCTATACAACTACTCTGACGATGACTCATGTGAGCCAAAGGTTTAGATCAAGAACCAGCATAACAAAAAAATATCCAAATGTAGGACAATTTTTGTCTTTATTTTAACTAGAAATTAAAGCTAAAATACAATGTTTAGTACAGCTCGTGATTAAACCTAATAGACATTCATTCTGTTATATTTAACAATATATATATATATATATATATATAACATATTTTATTGAGGTCAATTAATAAGGTTTCTCTGTTTAATTTTTTTTTTCTGGTTAGAATATATACTTTTGTTCAAGTATTTTTGACCATCACTTATCCTTATCAAGAATGTTAATGTCTTCAATTTACAGAAATGTTTTCATTAATTCCAGCATTTTTAGAAATGTTATGGTTCTAATTTAAACAAATGTGATGCCGTCATGTGCAGAATGATTTATAACTATATGTAAGGAATATACAATTTAAATACTTTAAGATTAGTTCCTTATGAGCCAGAAAACTTGACAGTGTCTAAGGACCATGATATTCATTTTGAACACATTTTAAAATGCTTTCTTCGATGTTGAAAATACTTTAACTAATGTAAATTGCTTCTTTCGTATAAGAATCACTTCAAATATTTTCTATTTTCTATTTTTTTTTACAATAAGTGCAAAATGCTATTTTTGTATTATCTACTAAAATTCATCTGCAATTAATAGTTGTGCTGTGATGTGTTGGTAGATGTGAATAAACTGTTTTGAAAAATGGCATGTTAACTAGTGAAAGAGGTTGATGTCTATGTGACCAATATAATATGATGCCTTTAATTATCAGTGTTAGAGACTGGGCATAGAAATTTGTGAATAACTTTGTTTTTACATAAGGGGGATTTTTTAATTATTTCATAAAGAACTGAGTAACATAAAACAAATGCTTATCAAAATTAGTTTTCCAAACTATGATGATGAGAAAATAAAATTAAAGAATTTTAGACAAAATAAAAACAACAATCTTGATATAAACAAAAATAAAAAAAAATTATTAGTTTATTCTATCATTATCAGATGTATCCTAACTATGAACAAGATGAAAAAGCCATTAAAAATTTGTCGATACACATCACTTAATGGCTGTGATAAATAGCTAAGATTTGTAGTTGAATATAAAAAATGTAAAACATCTAACCTAATCATTGTCAATAAAATTGAATCTAAAAAAAAAATCACCCTCAGGAAAAACAATATTTTTTATGAATTCTTACACCATGTCAAACATGTAAGCAGGATTATTAGTTTTTGTTAAACTGCGGCAGTTAGCCAGTCATTATTTATGGCTAAATTTCTCCATCATCATCATCATCATCATCCTTCAAACAATCTATGGTTGGTCAAAAATCCCATCGACAATCCCACCTCTCACAATATGGTCAAGCATTACTGAACTCAGATCTTTTCCATCCAGCCCTGAGTCTCAGTCAATTATGTGTGAATATGTCAGTTTCCTTGATATAACACTACTAGAGGGATGCCAAAGGAGCAGGGTGAGATCACCACATTCTGCACTCAATAACAAATAGCAGCTGTTACTACATAAGTTTCAGAAATAATCAGGTGATATCTCCATAAATGTAAGTCAATGTTGGGCAGGATCTCTAGCTGTTGTTTTAAATCTTTCTCAGCATGTTAGTATAAGTTCCATCAAGTCATTTCTCCAAATGAGCAGACAAAGTCCAAGTCTCTGAACCATAGAAAAGGACCGGTTCAATCAATACTTGGTAAGTTCTAATTCTTACAAAACATGGAAGGTTAGAGCTCCAGATCTCATCAAGTTAACAGCAAGGACAATCCAACAAGATCAACTTAATATAAAATATTAAGTGTTATATCTAAATAGAGAGCTCAATGGATGCTATCCAGAGCAATATGATATTTATAAAGGAAAACTCAACACGTCATTTAAATTGGTTATAAATTATAATTCATTTCAATGAGCTAAATTAGCTCATTTCATCAGACCACACAACATTCATTCCATTTGGTACAAAAATTTTTGCCGGAATAAGCATTTCTTTTAACCGAAGAGGAAAATAGGTAAAAAGATTAAGGACAGAGACATTGGTGTCATCTCAGTTGGGGGTATCCAGACCAGTTGCGAAGATGTTGACCACCAAGTCATTAAATGCCCACTCCCAATTCCATGGATACGTATGTATATGTAACCTCACAAATTAACACACCCATGTACACTCACTTATATCCACATACACACATGCACACACATCCACATATGTACATACAAATACGACTGTGTTTATACTTATACATACCTATAGACATTACATCCATTCATGCCCACATATGAATCTTGCGTTCGTATAATTACATATATATTTTTATAAAGACGGGATTTCCACACATATAAACAGTGTTACATATATTTAAGTATGCTAACAATTCTCACACATACTCACAAATTACGCATATATTTTCATACTACACACATCCCCACATCCATACGTACATCGACTCATAGATGCTCCTGCACCCATATATGCATATGTAAGCACATACAAATGTATTTTGCATCCATACATTCATCTATTTATATCCAAACATAATTATTGTGTTCACACACTTACAAATTTATGAGGAGTGGATCTACACACACATGAATAGATAAGTATATGTATATATATCTATTAATTCTTTATATCTGCTCTTTCCCGATTTTTTTTATTAAACAATACCTGTATGTATAAAGACAATGTACGCTTGTGTACACATATCCATCTACTCTTTATATATATATATATATATATATATATATATATATCATTCAAATCTTGAATTAACCTGTACACATATGAGTAAAATGATCAATACCTGAAGGTATAATCAGTTCAAGAATGCACAATCGACTATATCCAAGATTAACACAGTTTTCCTTTATATATATATATACAGTGTAAGAAAGCTTATGGAACACGTAGATTTTTAACCCACTGTTCATGCATTTACTTTTATTAAGAGTGGTCGATACAACTTGGAGCTTTATATTAAAATGGTTGTTACAATGGTTATAAAAGCATAGTATCATAAAAACTTTCATGTTTCAGAGCCACATTTGCTCCTCATCTCCTGATAAGTTGAAAAGAAAAATAAATGGTGAAAACAATTTATTTTTGGTAATATGATATGTAAGTGAATGTGGTGGGTGTGTAGTAGGATTTAGCCAGCCAGCAGTTTGTAGCCATAGTGATACAGCCTTGGGTTAGGAGAGGGGTGTGAAGTAGCTTAGTTTTGGACAGATTACTTTTTAGTTTTGTCTGGGTAATTCTTATATTGGGATGTAAGGTTTTTTAAGAAAGGGTAGATACTTTTTATTTTACTACTATCTATGAGTGGATGGAATAAAGTTGCAATTAATGTTGTCTGAGTTTATTTTCTTTTATTTATACGATGTTCATTTTTTATTTTGAGGATTAAACATGGGTATTAATTACCTTTTTGGAGGGGATTATTTTATGTGAATGAGGTATTTTTTGGTTAATTAAATTTTAAACATCGAAAATATAACAAAAAGGTAATTAATAACAACTATTACAATATATATATATATATATATTTCTCTTACACATTTACAAGGTGCTACTATCATATTTTGGTAGACAGAACTTTTTGATATTTTTTTTTTTAAATCGTGTCACCCCAAGCAAGGCATTCCACTGCCACTATAGCGCAGGGGGTTACATAGAGGGATTGGGTATAGGAAATGTCAGAAGGAAGGTGATAGACGACTTAGGATGTACATAGGGAGAGAGTTGGAGAGAGTGGGTGTGAGTTAGTGTGTTAGGAGGTGTCTATTGACCTTACATTTAAACTCCTGGAGGTTGTAGCCATCGGGGAAGCAAGCATGTGGTAGGGAATTCCACAGGTGGGAAGTGCGAGGAAGGAAGCTGTTAGAGTAGATGGTCATTAGCATATCAGCAGTAGACCTGGTGAAGCGGAAGCCATACTGTTTGTCCGAGAGGAGCCCGTGGACTGTGAGATGCTGAACGACCTCAACATTGATAATGGCTTCAAACACTTTGCTGAAGATCGGGAGAAGGCTGATGGGGCGGTAATTTGTGGGGTCCGATGGTTCACCAGTGTTCTTGAATATTGGAACCACAGAAGAAGACTTCCAACAGGCAGGAAAGCAGGAGGAAGATAGGCAGAGGTTGTAGAGCTTAGAAAGGATAGAGGAGAGTTCAGGGGCACAATTCTTCAAAACTATGACTGGGATTCCATCCCCACCACTCACTTTGTGAGGGTCCAGCTTTGAGATTATGCTAGAAATCAGCGAGGGCGTGATATGTATATATATATATATATATATATATATATATATATATATATATATATTAAAAACGGAAATAGTGGTTGTTCCAATGAGAGAAATTGGTATAGAAGAAAAAGTGTAGGTCTATCGTTATTATTATTAATATTACTTGCTTTTTGTATGACATTAAGTGTTCATAATGGCATTTGTGTCAATACAAGTGCTTCAAGTCTAAATTTGACACTCTTCAGGTGAATAAACTAATGACGTCACATATTGAGATCTGCTTGTTTTTTTGATGGCCAAGGTATTGTGTATACGTAGATAAGTCAAGTGGTGGGCAGGTCAGAGAGTTCATATGCATGTATGCGTGTTGGGTTTTTTCACACTTGCACATTCGCCTGTTTCTCCTGTTACCTTGACTGTAAAAAAAATTTTTTTTTTCACTGACTTGCGAAAATTGATTTCATCTTTATACATCAAAATTGTTTTCAATGGTTTTGATTCAATTGTACTCTACAGATCACCTAGTTCTTTTTGTTGCTTTTGGGATACTATTTGAATTTAGTGTGTGTGTGTGTGTGTGTGTGTGTGTGTTTTCATGTTTTAATTTTGTGTGTCTGTGTGTGTGTCTTAGGTTTTTCATGTTGTTTTGTTGAGGGAAGGCTTGTATTTTTTTATAAATATTTCTTATTGTATCATGAGTGTGTCATAATCTGCATTTTGGTAGATGGAATTTCTGAATTTACCTCCACTGCATTCATGTAAACGTTGGGAGACATACAATTTCCTGTTATTGGCTAGTTTAATGTTGCTTCTATGCAGGTACTCTTTTATTCAGGCCTTGTGTCACCCTCACGTATATTTTTGCGCATTCATTGCATTCTAAAGCATAAATTACATTTTTAGAGATGCAGCTCAGGTTTGTTTTTATTTCAAATGTAGATGTGTTTTGAACTTGAAGTGTTTCCCTTCTATTATTAAGTTGCATACTCCACATCTTTTTTTGTTGCATTTTGTATCCCCTGTGTTGTGTTGCTCAGATTTTAATGAGGTTAGGATGTTTTTAAATTTTGGGGTTGATGTTCACTTTTAATTATTTTAGTTGTCTTTAAGATTTCCTTTATTTTATCATTTTTGTTGAGTAATTCTATGTGTGTTTTGATCTTTGTACATAATTCTGGGTTACTTTTGTTGTGCGTAAAAATGTATGCTAGAATGTTTTTTTCTTTTTCTTGTTTTTTTTGATTCCGGAGAGATTCTAATAGTATTTTTTCTGTTAGTTGGAAACCCTTGTTTATTAGTGGAGTGGAGTATCCTCTTATTTGTAGTGTTTTTCATAGTTTCTCTAGTCGTATTTTATGAAGGGTTTCGCCAGCTACTATTGTGCAAATTTGTCATGCTAGAGAGTAGCGGATGGATTTTAGACAACTTTTAGGGTGGTGACTCTTGAAATGGAGGTATTGTTGAGTCTCATTTGCCTCTTTCTTTCTCTCTTTCTTCCTTATTTCCCTCCCTTTCTTTCTTTCTTTCTTTCTTTCTTTCTTTCTTTCACCCACAAATATTACGTCTAACAATTATGAATAATGCTCCTTTAATTTTGGCTCCTTGCATTGTTTATTTTTTAACTTTTATTTTATTTTTTAATTTTTATTTTTATTTAAAATCTTGATATTTTAATTTTTTATCTACATGTAATATTAGAATATGGATGCATGTTGTGTTGCAGTGGATATCAGTTCAGAATGAGAAATCAGGCAGCCAAGTTCGAATTCCAGTTGAATTCCTTACATTCACTTACAAGCCTTGGAAAAGATATTAATTTGTCTCTTCCCTCCAGCTATGGGTTAAATAACAGGACAGATTGGGTTCTATAGCCTTAGCTGGAAAACAGTCTATTGCAGAAAGTAATGGCAACCTACTGCGGGATAATCTTCTACCCAGTCAGTCATGTCTCTTTCAAGACATGATTGCCTAAACATGTCTCACATGTGGCACTTAAGTAACTGAATATTAGAATATTTAAATTTTTACATTTTATGATTTACGCCCCTTTGATTTCTTCTCCCTGAATTTTAAATTTTTTATTTATATTTTATCGACATGTAATCTTAGAATAATTAAATTTTTAATCTTGTTATTCAAAAAGCAGTAACTTAACTTTATAAGATTTAATTCCCATGAACATTATATTTTAAAAAATATTTGCTTGATACTTTCATACATTATTTTGTTACAAACTTAAATGGAAATGTATTTTGTTTTATCCTTCACACACATGCACACACACTAATGTTACCAACTTATTAACACACATAATCATACATTAACCACATATGAGAAAATCATGAGTGGTTATCCATGATTTTCTCTTACACATATTTTTAAAAAATCATCCATCATTTAAATACATTTGACAAATACATTATTTTGCACACATACATTTAAACAGACATTTATGCACACTTACCTTTAAAATAAATTTCTATTGCTTTATTACACATGGCACACATACATATAAACAATTAAATAATTTCTATCCACCTATGACACATATCTGACTAATGGAATCAAGCCTCAATTGATATTCTAATATACCATCTCTTTGTTGTTTTTAAAACTTTTTTAAATTCATGTCTTGTAAACAAATGTCTGAAGAAACTTAATAAAGGAAAACATATTAAATATGAAAGATTAGATTAAAGACATTTTTTCTACTTGTGCTTTACTTATTCTATCATATATATATATATATATATATATATATATATATATATATATTATGACAGTTTTCCTTAGACATGTATAACTATCCTACATCCCCTAACATCTAACCAATATTTTAAATTTTCAAAGTCAACCTCCATTCTGATTAGTTAAATTAAACACACCCAAAGGATCTAACTTTTCTGTCTCCACTCACTCCATATTAATTCTTTAATAAGCAAATGTATTGTTTTCTATTTTCAAATGTAAATCATTTTATCCAAAGTTACCTAGTATTGCCTAAGAACGAGATAAAAAATTTAAATCATGAAACATAGAAATTTCCGGGTTGCAATGTACATTAATTTTAAATAAAAAAAATAATTATATTACACTCTACATGTATTGAGCACTCACTTTTTTAAAAAGTAAATGGCAGAGAACTCTGGATTCTAAACCTATTGGTTCTCTTCATCTGGTTATATAATTTATAATGTATATATATATATATATTATAAATTATATTTTTGAACATGTACATAATTTTTCTATATATATATACATGACAAAGGTATGTTTGTTTTGACATTGAAACTTCAATGTCTCATCAGGCGGTGTGAAAAGTAATGGAAAGCCTCTTTCCTTATATTTGTTTAGTTTTGTAAGAGGTGTTGGTGGGGGTTAGTGATAGGGGACTACGGAAACTGCGAAGCTATGGCATAACTGGACTTTTGTTGGACTTAATCCGGTCATTCCTCTCTAACTGCACACTGAAGGTGGCATTAAACGAACATGCCTCCCAGAACTACCCTACAAACACGGGTGTACCCCAAGGCTCTATCCTAGGTCCTACGCTCTTTCTAATCTATATCAATGATCTCCCCGATACCATAAGATCACAAGTAGGCATGTACGCCAATGATACCACAGTTTACTCTCGCCTCGATCAAAAATCTGGTGTTGGTGACAAGGCGAACCTCGCTGCCAAGCTTGAGAAGGACCTCCAATCCGTGGTGGATTGGGGTAAGAAACGGCTTGTAAAATTCAATTCTTCCAAAACGAAGCTGCTGTCAATTAACCACCACAGACAACCGCACCTCCCTCCCATTAGCATGGAACAGGCTTGCCTCCCAGAGAGTAAATCACTACACCTGCTTGGCCTGACACTCTCAGCGGACCTCAAGTGGAATGACTATGTTGGATCCATTGCTAAATCCGCTGCTATGAAAGTCAGTTCTCTGTGCAGGGCCCGGAAATTCTTTCCGCCTGAATCTATCCTGCAATTATATAAATCCACCATCTGCCCGTGTATTGAGTACTGCTGCCACATCTGGTCGGGTGCCCCTTCTATTCTCCTCGGGCTTCTTGACAAAATACAGCAAAGAATCTATAATGTGATTGATACCGACTTGGCTGACCGCCTGCAATATCTCTCTCACCGGCATGACATGGCTTCCCTGTGCCTCTTCTATAAATACTTTCATGGCTTCTGTTCTGATGAACTTAAATCACTGGTGCCCCCTAGATGTGAATTTGCACGAGATACTAGATTAGCAACTAGGTCCCACCCTTTTACAGTGAAACCGATGAAATGTAACCGCAATTTCTACTCTAACAGCTTCTTTCCTCACACTTCTTGCCTGTGGAATTCCCTACCACATGCTTGCTTCCCGGGTGGCTGCAACCTCCAGGAGTTTAAATGTAAGGTCAATAGACACCTCCTAACACACTAACTCACACCCACTCTCTCCAACTCTCTGCCCATGTACATCCTAAGTCGTCTATCACCCTCCTTCTGACATTTCCTATACCCAATCCCTCTATATAACCCCCTGCGCTATAGTGGCAGTGGAATGCCTTGCTTGGGATGAAAAAAAAAAAAAGTCTCTAACTGTTGGAATTTTTGGAGAGGGTGTTTTTTAAAGTGGTTGATTAATGAGAGTCTTTGATTTCTAGACAGATTTAATCTTGTAAGTGTTTATTATCTAGTGACTAGACTATATTGTTTGGATTTCTTAGAAGATCATTAGTAGGTGGCCCTGGATATTTTTATTTAAGCAGAGTCTTTATAATTAATGTAAGCTTGCATATTTAATCTTAACTTTGGATTTAGGGAATATATTTTTTCTATTAAATTTATATTTTTTATTATTAGATCATAGTTTGGAAACTGTTTTTTCTATTAAATTTTTAATTTTAAATTTCTGTTCTTATATCTAGTCAATTGTGTATGTGGTGGGGGTTTAGTGATAGGGGAACAAGTACTGCTGATTGACCTTTAGGATTTTGGTGTGGGGATTGTAAGTTTTATTTATATATATCTTGTGACTAGACCATATCTTTTAGGATTTCTTAGGGGAACAGGTTAGGGGTGGGGTTTGTTATATTTTTATTTAAGCATATATATGTGTGTGCATGTGTGTGTGTGTGTATAGAATTAATGTGTAGAAGTTACTTAGCTGAGCAGAGTTATGCTGACTTTAAAGTTTCATGAAGACATTGTGTTGTCTTGACTCTTCAGGGATTTTGTTTCTTTTGCTTTTCTACCAGTAAACTACTGAAAAAACACCTGAGCATCATCACAATTTAACACTATGTTTAATGTGATTATATATATACATATATATATAATCACATTAAACATTATTTTTAGTGGATACTCATATTTGAGCAGATGCTCCATTTATAATGTTTAAAATAATAAAATTTATTAGATTAATAAATAAAAAATTCTTTATATATATATATATTAAATGCCAATTTTATTTATAAGTTATTCTTAAGAAGGGAGGAGCTATATGGTGTTAATTACTGTTTTTAATTTTTTGGCACTTCAGTTTATCAACCATACAATTTTTTTTATTTTTCAGCGACTCATCATATCTTTTTTTATGACATATTTTTAAAGAAAAGCACCAAATTAAATTTTTAAAAATAGTAATCATTAGATGTTATTAAACAAATTTTCTTGAAATAGAGACTAATTTTCAAGTCAAGCATAAGCAGAAAAACATGATGGAAAGTTGGAAATATGCTGAAGGCTCTATATATTACCATTGGTTAGAGTTACTTGCAATGATTTATTGGACCAAATTATTGCAAGGATTGATTTAATGGCTAAGAGATGACCTTATGTATTTAATGCAATATCCTCATCAATTTAGTCACAAAATAATATTTCTTGATTGCAATCTGTTGTCCATTATCTGATCAATTACAAATATGAATCCAGATGGTAACACTACAAAATGAACAGATTTTGCATATAAAAACTTAAGCAAAAGCATATAGAGTCTTTCTCATTCATTGTGCGGAACAACAGTTAGTGAAGGAAAACAAAACATTGTTTTTTTTAGAAAAGATGGAAAATGAGAACAAAGTGATAAAGAGAAAGTAAAACATAGACAGTCAAGAAGAGAATCTAAGAAGAGAATCTAATGCTCACATAGAATGCCATTTCTTTTTATTATCATTTAAGCATAAAAATATTAAGAAAGGCATGAAAAATATTATTCAGCTATTGTGAACAGAGGAACATATAGAGATATGACTCAAGTTTAAAAAGGCAAATAATTATTCAGTCAGTACAATGTTTCATTATTTGATTCTGTTACACTTTATAAATTGCTTTGTTTGGGAGAGAGAAATAGAGAGTGTGTGTGTGTGTGTGCAAATAATATAAGAATATAATGAACACTAAATATAAGTTAGTCCAGAACAAGACTAAATTTGAAAAAATAATGGAGATAGAAAGACTATGTTGCACCAATTCTCCAAGTGGGAAAGTATAGCCTGTTTGTTTAACTACAGAAAAATCAGCATTTAAAATCATGATTCTTGTCTGGGATTGAAAACGGGTGACTGGTACTGGTGGGTAATTCAAAAGTATTTCTCCACCACAAGTAGCCCCTGTAAGAGAATTAGATGTATATGTCAGAATATACCCATATAAAAATGACTGGGTGTGTAAAGAGAGACAAAAAATGAGGAACTGGATGTGACTATACAGATATTTACTAATCTTAAATTGATCTAGCACAAGGCTGCAATAGGTGAGTACTCATTAAAAATTGAATTCACTAAATTAGCAATGTTCTACATTACAATTCAAATCTTTATTGCAGATTCCTTCAGTGTGTTGTGCATATGGAACAATTGCAAGTAACAGAAAGAGATAGAAAAGTAATATAGATTGTCTAATGTCATCAATAAAACAGACAATAATAAAGTAAATCATGGACAAAATGGGGATTATGAACACTGGCAACAATAATGAATCAAATCCAAGAAATCCATATTAAGTAATAGAGAGCATTCACTGGGTACACTACACTTGCTCTCTTGTGTCAAACTAAACTAAGATTAATAAATATCTAGATACAATACTATTCCCTTGAAATAAACGACTTGAAGAAATGAGGGATGAAGTAAAGTGGTATCAGATTCACTTCATGCTTTTTACAATAAAAAAATGAAATCTGAAACGTCAACTAAAATGTTTTCTTGTCAATATAATTTCATGGAGTGAAAAAGAATATGGCCTCTAAGGTCAAAGTTTATATAGTGAAGTTAATGACAAAATGGAAGAAACTTTTAGTGATACATTTTGTTTCAAGATGCAATCTTACACATAAAAAAGACAGAGGGAGAGAAGAAATACAAGAAATGTTGATTATAATTTAAATTTAAATTTAAATTTTGGCATCTAATGTATTAGTCAGGGACAATTTATATATATATATATATATATATTTGAGCAGCAACCTTTATTTCAAATATGTTTTGTTCAATATGACAAACAAGGAATCCGAGTTGGTTTTCTGTTTTAAATAACTTTTATTACATTATTTCCATTTGTTAAATAAGGTGAGATTAATACTGGGTGCCAGATGTTTTCTGTTGAGTGCCTCTCTATATATATTTTCATAATATATCATACAGTAGTTTATGAAATACATTATTCATTATATAATATATCATACTTTATGTAGTATCTTATATCATATAATATTCTATATACAGGGCGTGATGGCTGAATTGTCGTCTAAATTATGCAAAAATGAAAATAACACTGACATCTCATTTTAACAGATATGTTTACTAAAGTTACACAAAAATATCTTGAAATACTAAAGAATGAATTTATTCAATAAAATCACTATTGGCTTCAACCACATCCTCCAGATGACTTCGGAATTTTCTGTTTCTGTATAGTTTCCTTGTTTAAGTTGGTGAACGCTGTCATAATCCTTGCCTTCAGTTCATCTTTGGTGCAGCAAAGAGTTTTGTTGGTCTCTTGCTCAACTGTGCCCTACACATAATAATCAAGGGGGTTGCAGACCGGGAAAATAGGTGGCCAGAAATAAGGGAGAGATGTGGTCACAGATATTGCCTGACAACCATGACTGGGTTCTCCTGTTTGTGTGGCATGCTGCAGATTCCTGTTGCCAGACATAGGGTCTTCTATCAGTCACCCTTTTGACCTAGGGCACCACTACCTTTTCAAGGCCCTTGATGTAGGTCTCTATATCAAGTCTGAGGATCTGTGGGAAGATAAATGGAGGCAGAATGTTGCCATCACTAGTGATCACTCTAAATCCAAAGATGCTGATTGGATATATTATCCAACTGTTTCCGAATCATCTGCACTGCCCTCAGACTGACACCCAAATACTTTGAAATATTTTGTATTAGAGCTTTTGTCATGAATGCTAAGCAGTACAGCCAGCATGTCACTTCAAAATTCTAGCAGAAGGAATTGCATCATGGTGCTTATTTTCTCACAAACCCTACTATACTGACCCTACTATATTGTGCAGTCAACAAAATAAAAAACAACCTCACTTCATTAGGTATTGCTACTGTGATTTTCATAGCAAGTAGGTTTTTGTGATGTTGATTTGCTAGCCACACACCCAATTGGTTTTAAATTCAGTTACCTGTCTCCTAGACTAATTACCAACCAAAACTAAAGAAAGAGTACTTGTGCAAATATGAATACAACAGATTTGTTTGGAATTGGAACTGGACATGTCAAACCATCTTTCCATACTGGTAACCCCTACACTATGTGCACATCGATAACATATTATTTATTATGTACAAATCTTTGAGTCCTTTTTTTTTTAAAGAATACAGTTTATAGCTAATTTTGAGTGTTCAATATCCATTTATTGTGTTTTAAGAAAAAAAAAAATCATAGGAAACAAGATATATGTGTAACATTGCATGTTGTTCCTTTTCAAGTTAGATAAGAAAAGAGAAAAAGAAAAAAGATGGTTAATGTCATCACAAAGAGTTTCATTGGAAGCAGTACAGTTTACAAGAAAAGAAGAATTTTACTTGGAAAACAAAGCACACACTGGTAAAATTCAAGAATTTGGAGATGATGATTTGCAAGCTCTTTTGGATGATAACCCAAATCAATCAATCTTGGAATTAGTTAAAAAAACTTACTCAACAGTTGTAAGATGTTTGCAATATATGAGGAAGATTCAAAAGTTAGAAAATGTGTTCCACATGAATTGTCAGAATGAGGCATTGCACAATATCTCACCACTTATATTTTCAATTATTTTTGTCCCTAAAGATGAACTACAATAATCTAAAACATCAAAAATCATGACTAGGCTCTAGAACTGGCAGCTCAACAGTAAAATTTAGCTATTTTCAATAAAAATGTTATTGCTTTGTATTTGGTAGATAATGAAGCACAAACTCTATTAGAAATTGATGAAAATTAGGTTAAACTTACTGCAGTGCATAACAGTTGTAACCTTCATTGGAATTATGAAAAGAAAAAAAGGTGGATATTTACTGGATATGGAAGCCAGAAAAGTCATACTACTGAATGACAACACTCATCCACATGTACCTTTGTTAACCAAATATAAATCAGTGGAGTTGGAATGGGAAATTACATGGCATATTCACCAGACTTGGCGCCATGAGATTATCATTTGTTTTGATCAATGCAGCCTTCCTTATCTGGTCAAAAATTCAAAGATGTCTTTGATGTTCAGAATTTAATTGAAAACTTTAGTATGTTGAAGTTAAAATCATTTTATCAAGATAAAATTAAAAATCTTCTAGAATGTTGGAATAAGGACATATAAAATCAAAGAAAATTAATTATAAATTTATTGAGTAGCTGTTCATTATTTTTAATAAAAAAATGCTAGAAACCTTTTACACACATAATATATGGTATAGTATTTATATATTATTTTCTAAGATAATTTACATAGTATAATTTCTATATGTATGTAACAGATTTATATGATCTATTAAATAGTACATTATGTGATATACTACACATTTATTAGAGTATTTTATATAAGATATTATATAGCATTTTATGTGGTTAAATTATATAGTTTTTTATTTTGTATTTTATTTAGTTTATTTTGTATTTTACATATCCTATTTTATATAGTATTTTACAGAAAAACCTGTTATATGACCTAAGCAGTTTGAGCCTGTATACAGTGCTTAACATCCTGAAATATCAAAGGAAGATAAATTAAACTAGATTAATTTAACACTGTAAAAATAAATAAATTATTTGTTTTGTTTATATTTTTAAGAAGGATTGCTGAGTTGAAATGCAATTGTAAGAGGAGGAATGCGAGAAACCTAATAAAGAAATTCAAACCCATTTCTTTTGAACTCCAGCTGAAGTTTATAATCAAAAGAATTATATCGAGTAAAAAGATGTTTTTATCTTCAACATATTATTCAGGATATTTGGTACAAATGGAGAAATGTCATCAGGAATTTAAGAAAGAAAAAAAGCAACATTCAGAAATTTTTTAAAATTTTATTTTCTCAATAAAAATACTTGGAAATTCTTTGGTTTTTATTATATGTGTGGGTGTGTGTGTTAAAAAGATTTTTGCATTTAATACACATCAGCAAAGTAACCGGATGGCCAAGTGCCTCTCTCACTTTACTAGTTGTTTAATTTTATACACTTCTTTTCACTCATGGCTGTAGATATTTCAGACAAACTTGGGATATTTTTTCTGCTTTAAAATAATTGCTTTAACAGATTAGCAAAAGTGAAGTCAAATATATTGAGACAATCTATTTCCCTCTTTTTCTTTACAGCCTTATGTGTGTACATATATGTATATTTAGGCAGTATACCATCATTCAAGTATGTTTCATTAAATAAAATAGGCATATTACATCTATTTTTGCAATAATCCATTCTAGTTCTCTAATTATTTTCTTGATATTAAGTTGAAATTCATCAAGGAAGGTGCCATAGTTCTTGTTAATCCAAGTACTTTTGATCTTCTCCAAGATCATCCTCAGTGGTACCTTGTAAAAGACAAACTTATGTAATTGTTATGATGGTGATATTTTGTAAACATTCATTTTTGTAAAGTTGCTCAGTTATAATGATTTTAAAACAACACCATGTTGCAATTTACCATCTCTGATTATACATCTTGCATTGAGGACACTTGTTTGCAGAATATTGTTACCACATCAAATAACTTTTTAAAATTATGTGTATGCATGTATTTTTTTAATGCACAAGTATGTCTGGAATAAAACTTTTGTAAATGTACAAATTTTACTATTTATATATATCACACATGTATTTACAACTGCATATATTGTCTATTTTAATGTGTGTAAGTGACATAACATTTAATGGTAAAGAGAATGGAATTTACCAAATTAATTCAAACACCAATTGGGACAGTTTGCCTTGAGAAAAGTTATGAGTCTTTTCCTCACTATACCTATGGGTAAATAGTTATGGGTAGTTAGAATTTTTTACTCCTGTAAAGCAATTCATCTTTGATATTAAACTAACAAATTGGCTCAATAAAAATTCACTTGCTACTAAAAACCATAATAATACCACTTGATATAGTTGTAACATATCTCACATATACACTATGTCAGACTTTATTATGCAAGTCAATGTTTTCACAATAAAATTGCTATTAATAAACTATTTGTAAACATTTCAGAATGTGAATTGCAGGTTATAATATCAGTTTTCAGTAGTAATATTTGCAATAACTTGTTTAGTGTATGAGATTTTATTACACACTTCAAAGGTTACTTATCAGATTGTAAATAAATATATATAATAGTAGAAATATTGATATTCATTTTTATGGGTCATAAACTGATAAGATAAGCAATATATTAGAAATTTACCAAGTCTTGGGACCACAACATTGAAAATTATAAAACAGAGATCTTTAAAAAAAATATTGAAACTTTGCAAAAACAAGATATAAAAAGATTTAAGAAAAATTAAAAAAGCAATAAGCAAGAAAAGTGGATTGACCAGCAAGAAAATATTTGAAGAATTTGGTGCTGCAAATTTAAACAGATTGAAAAAGATAGAGAACATTAGCTAAAGACATGAAAGTAACCCAACTAACACCTTACAAAGTAAGCAAAGAGAAACATTTTAAGATGGCAAAAATTAATGAAAAATGATTTCTTAACAATAATTTGTAGTGATGAATGTAAACCCACATTGGATGTACTTGATGATATTATTACTTAATAGAAATAATTAACCAATATGACTTAAGAGACAACAAGGGTAAGTGGAGTAATGTTTTAGATAACTAGTCTTGTAGGTAGTAAAGTATAGGTCTATTCAAAGTTGATGGTAGTACAAGTTAAATGAAGAGAATTATTGCAAATTCTTGGACATTTTTGGATAGTACAGCTCACAACCAAGAAGCTTTAAGCTAAAGAGTGTATTTGTGCAAGACAATACTCATTCACATCCTTCAAAGTTGGCTATTACCAACCTTGTCAAATTAACAAAATCCAACCTCTCCAGATATTAATCTAACAAAAACTTCTGGCCCATCATTAAAAGAGTGGGGGTCTATGAGAATTGAAAACAATATTCAAGCAAAGACACTATCTTGAAGCAAAACAGTTGTTGCAGGCAATGTTAAAGCTGAAACAATAGCAATGTTAAAAAATCTTTTGATGAAAGACTGATGAAGGTCATAGAATGTCAAAAAGACCATAGGTATTATAAGCTGAAACTCACATGATATATTGCTCATAGAAAAATATCCTGGACATTTTACAAAGATTAGTTGGCTAATACAAATTCTATTAAGAAAAACCTCATTTGCATAATACATACATATGTATTCACATATACATTAATGTAATTTATATATATGTAAATGAAAAATATGCACAGAGACATATATATATATATATATAGATATTTCTTTAAAATATAATTATATATATATAGATAGATAGATAGATAGATAGATAGATAGATAGATAGATAGATAGATAGAATTTTTATCTGCATGTATAATAAGCTTTCGTGTATGAATCTTACCTGTACATGCATATTAATAGATAAAGATATTAACAGAGAAGTTATTTATAGATATTTTTCCTGAATTGTCTGTTTCTGTACTACATATGTATAAATATATAAAATTACTAATCTATGAACTATTATCAGTATATAATTGTATTCATGAGTATGGATGTCTGCGTGCATATTCTCTTCACACAACACACAAAAAAAAAAAACACACACACACACACACACACACACACACACATGTGCAGTCATGTATGTATATGTATTGGCATGCATGCCTTAGAAACCAAAATGGCCCACTACTAATTGGTTAGTTTTGTTGTTGTTTGAATAATGGTTTTTATCTTGAAAGTTTTGTTTTTTTCTCTCTAAGAAAGCTGAAGAGATGAAAGAAATTCTTGACTTTGTTTTCCTCTAGTAAACATCATTTTAGTCTTTCTAGCTGAGTGTTATGAAGCAAGCATATGTGCACCACACAACAGGACATCACATTGGTAAGTGAGTATCAGATGTAAGGTTGCTTTGCTGCCACTAAAGTTCATAATAGACTGCTTAGCTAACCTATGGCCTGAAAGCTTGCTTATATCCTTATCACTTTTTCATTCATCTTGTGTTATGTAAGTGAGTGTCTGTTGGTTTATTATATAAGTTTACACTTCACTATATGTGTGTGTGTGTAATGAGGAGGTGCTGAAAATTTTGTGCTCTAACTAATTTCCCACCATCTGACCAAATAATTATCATACATCATATTTCTTAGGCAAGTGATTAAACTTTTCAGCACATCGTCATAACAACACATACTGAAACCAAACATCCCTTTCTGCATATTTTTGGAAATTAAAGGATACAAGCAAAACCCCCAAAGCAAAATGGAAAATTCTGGGAAAAAACAAGAATTTGTAAGTTGTTCTATGACATCTGCCTTCTGTGCCTGAATAAAAAGCTGTAGATTTTAAGGTTCCCTAATTATAAAAAAGGACTAGTGTATCATAGGGGTAAATTTAACGGTAAACATAGAAAACATTTTTCTTTAAAATATAATTAATTACAATGTTTCATCTATAACTTATGCAGCAATATAACTTAAAAATTAAAAATTAATTTACTAAAATAAATGACCCACACAATATTTATTTGGTTTTCTTAACTACAATAGACCTTAGTATACCATAATTACTTAATTCTAATTCTAACATAAACATTCCAGCCCCTTATGAGGTAGTACAAAATCTGATTTAAAAAAAAACAACTAAAATCCAACCTGCTGTTAAAAAAATTATTGTCTACCCATTTAAATAATGTATGGTCCCACTATGTATCTTACCCAGATGAAATTAAAAAGTGACATGCCTGGACACCAGGTCATTATGCTTCCTTTTGTAACCCAAATCTTCAAATTCATAGTTACCTAATTCCCATTTTTGAATGAACAATATTGACACACCAACAAGCCTATTCTCCAACTACTACCACTTCATTTTCTAAATAAGCATGAATTCATATTATATTTTCTGAATAAATCATTTTCACCTTTTATTTTAAAATATTTAAATATCACCTGAAGAAGAACAGCATCGTTCTGAAGCAAGAAAATTTTTTGTGTAGTGATATACTGCTTTTATAAACAAATTGTAATAACAAAATTGCAATATATATATATATATATATATATATATATATATATATATAAAACAAGAAAATAAAAAGTCAATCACTTATATCCCCTGATGAGCTGATAGAGTGATTGCTGAAGGGTCTGTCTACAAATCTCTAAAGTTGAGATGCTGATAGTAACATCAATCAGCCAAGTAATAAATTTTATATATCACTTCTCAATCATGAACAAAACATGCACACATGTCTACAGCAACTAAAATAAAATGTACCACTTTACAATGAGTAACATTTTTCTTAACCTTGATCTTCCATCTTCTTTTTTAAAAAAAAAAAAATATATATATATATATATATATATATATATATATATATATATATATATATATATCACACAAACTAGTTCTGGTATATTCAACCAACACAGTTTGTCTATTTCACTTTTAATTGTATTTTACCAATTTTTAATTAGATGTTATAAACAGATAGAAATTCTAAAAGCAATTCTTATACAAAAGAATGATGAGTTTTGGAAACTTGTATTGTCATATTATATCATTAATTTGATACAACTTGTCTAATAATTGCTGAATTTTTTATTCGTTATTTTTATAATATATAAACATTACTTTTTTTTGTTCTTTATTTTACAGCTTTGATAATGAGTTGTGAAAAATTGCTTTTATAGCCATTTTATGCTGCCTGCAGAAAGAAGGACTGTGTGTAAGGGCAGCAGCAGAAGAAATTAATGATGTCAAATTGTCTACAAATCCAAGGAATTGTCTATAAATGTGACAGCAGACAAACAAGAGCCAAGAAAAACTTTTGTTGTGGATTATGTGACTTTGCTTGACATGGTTAACAACAGTCAAGGAAAAGCACTTGTACATTGTTGGCAGAACCTGGTCCTTCACAAAGCACCATCAGTCGACACATCTGTAAGCTCAGCCTTGTAAAGTAATGCTGTCAAGAAGTTCCTTACGAACTAAGAACCAAGTTCAATGACATGTGAACATTTGCAAACAACTGCTGGCAAATCCTTAAAAATGTTCATTTTTAGTGTCAAATTGATGATAAAATATAGATCCATTTTCATAATTCTAATAAGATAAATCAGTGGCTTTGTTCAGGCCAGCCTTCAAAATCTGTTATCAAACAAGAGCAGTTTGAACAGATCATGTGCTGTGCTGAGCGGAATTTTATGGTGGAGGTAACCTTTGAACAATTCCCAGATAATCATACTGGGAACACTGACATTTACACATAACAACTGCAGTTGAGTATATGATGCTTTGAAAGTGTTTATTCATCAAAATGCATGATGCTTTGAAAGATTGCTACCTGGCATTGGTCAACTGAAGATGCACATTCTTATAGCATGACAATACCCCCAGCACACACTACCAATGCATATTTTATTGTCAGTTGGCATCATTATACCAGAAGCTACATTCCATGCTTATACCATTTGGCTGGTTTAGAGGCAAAAAACTTCCTGCAACCAGTTTCAACCTCATTTTCATAGTTGAACCACTGTTCATGCAGAAAATGTGCTATGGCTTGGAAAAAGTGGTAATCTGGTGGTACAAGGTCTGGACTGTGGGAAAGGATGTTTCAACTTAGTATAAGTTAAAGCTAAAACTTAATAATTATAGTTAATAACAGTCATTTCACTTAGTAACCTCCTGTAATGCAGATACTAGATGGCAAAGACCCCATAAATGCTAGACCCCATAAATGCTAGACCCCTAAATGTATCTCCCATCAAATCAATTTTGCTTTCAATTTAATATTAAATCGAATGAAGTATTGAGTGTTGATGTACACCTGAGCAATCTATGTTTACCCCCACTTCTTCTAGTGTCTTTTGGTCCTCATATATAAGCAATTTTATCCTGGTACCTAAGGTCTCGAACAGGTGTAATGTTTCTGACCCGAAGAGAAGTTCTGTTGCCCCAATTTCTGGGTAGAAGAGACATTGTACACCCAGAGTATCATGCCTGCATCTTATTTCCTGGGTTATTTGTCCTTTAAGGGTGCTGAGGATAAAACGTTTTATGAGTTTTGGTGTTATCCACCTAATAGTCAATGATCTGGAACTTTTGATTAACTATCAGTAGGTGCATAATATTGAAGCTATTATACTGCCATTTTGTAAATGGGTTTTGGACTGTACAGTAGTCTCTGGTGGAAACTAACAATGCCATGATGAAGGGTACAGTTGCAGCTGTATCTTTGGATGATTCAATCCAGGTTATAGATGCATGCATTTCCTGTGGGTATGACTGTCTCACTACCTATTGCACCCTGCAAGCAAGTACCTGCTGGAGCATTATCATGCTTTAAGAATGTGCATCTTTAACTGACCAGTACCAAGTAGCAAACTTTCAAAGCATCATGTACTTTGATGAATAAACACTTTTTGTATGTAATTTGTTTAAACTATTAAAGCTTGATATACAAAAACACATTTGATGCAACCTAATGTATATGGTTGCTTGGTCGAAGAATACAAAATGTTTCTTTATAACTAAATGGCTAATATTAACACATGTATAAGGTGTATTTACACAGTAAAAATGAATCCAATCAAGTCTTGTTAAATTCAGTCAACAAGGTTTGTCTTTAATTTTCATTATTTTTTCAATTTCTGAATGAGATGTTGTATATCAAGATTAAAATTATGAATAAACTGTCTAAATTTCATGTTTTTTTCATGTTGATTTAACATTCCCAGTCATTATGAAGAATTGTCATTATGTCAGACAATATTTTCTGAATAAATCATGGTATTTTTAGATCACTAGAATTGGAATTTGAATCACTTCAAAATAACATCATAGCATAACAGTTAAACAGAAATCTATGTATCGAATATTTCAAATTTTATTTTTATATGAGTATTAAATATTTTGAATGCATATTAGATATTTTATATGCACATCAATATACCGTCTCCTGTGAAGAAATATATTGCAATGTGGATTGGCTATTTTGTATTATAATTGATTCTAAAATATTAAAGTGTTTCTTTATAGTGAGTCATATATTGTACATTACATAATACATCTAGTAATATTATTGTTGATTTGAATTTTATTTTTTAAAGTTTCTGATATCAGCCAAGAACTTTTGTATCTTCAAATAGTGAGTAATTGTTTTTATTTGCTATTAACTCAAAAAAGCCACATTAAAAACTTACTTTAAATTTAAAAAAAAATGTGTTTAGAACTTTAACTAAAACTTGAATACATATGCTTGAAATCTAGTGTCAGATGGTTGGCAACTAAACTGCCCCCCTCTCCAATTTATTACAAATGAGGCAGATGGTTAGCAACACTGTAAGATGAGAAATAAGCCCTATCAAAGGGTGAAAGAAGTTGAGAATGGTTAGCTTACTAGAAGAGATGTCTCGATAAAATCACCATGGAGGTGGCAATGTGAAATTACTCCACTATCATTTCCAAAAACATTCATGACTCTTGTAAATATTACTTTCAGAGATAATGACATAAAGGGGGTTCTGTCTAACTCCTGATCCAGTAAGGAGGGACATGTGCAACAGGTGTCACTTTATCATCATTCAACGACTGTCAGCAAAATAATGGTATGAAGGAATTCAGAGTTCTTAAAATTGATCGCTCACCCTATAAGCAACAACATGAGCAAGAGGTGCCACCAAGCTGTCATCTAGCAACTGTTGGTATCAAATAAAAAATAGTTTTAGGGATGTGAAACATCAGAACACTAAATCAATGTGGCCAATTAGAGAATATAAATCAAGAAATTAATAGCTTAAATGTTAATATTTTAGACATATGCAGAACTAGATTGGTAAACAATGGAAATTTTGTCAGTGACAGATGCAGGAGTATATATGCAAACAAAGAGAACAATGAGAGGCGAGTAGGACTCATATTAAACCAAGACATGAAGAAATGCATTCTAAGGTACTATTAACTACCTGATAAAACTTTTGAAGTTAAACTGAAAAGGAAATCTTTTTAATATATCCATCATAATCGCACAAAGTACAAAAAACACTGAAAGTTTTACTGTACACCAGACAATGCCAAGGCTCAATGCAAATTGCAAGAAATCATAACTGTCTAAATTTCTAAACTGAAAGGAAAGCCTTTGAACATATTCATCATAGTTGCATATACACTGACAGCATAAAATACAGAAGAAACTGAAAAGTTTTACTGTATACCAGACAATACCAAGGCCCAATGCAAATTGCAAGACATCAGAATTGTAATGGGCAACCAAATGAAAAAGTAGTTGACAAATTTGAAGTAAGAACTCATAATGAAAATGGATAAAAGTGGGTGCAATTGTGCCTGGAAAACAATCAGGCCAATAACGGATTTCAAGAACACCCAAGAGGATAAGGGACAAAGAGAAACTGAGAGAAAAAACAGAGAACCAAATTGATACTGTTCAATAAGAGATTCAGGAAAGCAATTTTACACTGTAAAACATTCCCAAGTGTCAACTGTGGGAGTGACCACTTTCCAGTGATATATAATCTTAGAGTAACACTAAAGCAGTTGAAGAGATCCAAGGCAGCACCTGAATTGCAATACAACAAATACCTGAAAAATCCAAATTTAAAGAAGTATATGGACAGAGTTAAAAGCAGATACAATGAATTAAATGAGAATATAAACTTTAACTGAGACATATTAAGAGAAGTTTTAGTAATATCTGCAAACAAGATCATCCCAAAGAAAACTAGACAAGGAAAAAAAGGAATGAATGATAGTTAAAATTCTTGGCATAATTAAATGGAGACAGCAAACAATGTGAAGATATGGCACATAATATATAATATTATACAAAGAAATTAGAAACAAATGTAGGTAAAAAAAAGAGGAATGGCTCAATGAAAAATCTTCATAAATAGAAAGAATGAGTGTCAAAGAGAAAGCAGATAGGCATAAAAAAAAATAGAAGAAATAATAGAACAAAAGTCATGGTCATCAAAAGGTTGCATTAAATCCAAAATGAGAATGCCAATAATATAAAAAATACTTCAAAGATGCAATAAATACATCTGTGAACTCTTCCATGATGAAAGAGGAAACCCACAATACATAGAGATATTGAATGACCAGAAATATTAAAGTCTAAAGTGAAATCAGCACAGGAGAAAACCAGCAGGATCTGATGAAATTGTAACCAAGATGGTGGAAGCTTTAGAAAATTTCAGCACTGATAAAATTATAGACATTTTAAATGAAATATCTGATAATGGGGATACACCAGAAAACCTATGCAGGTCCATTTACATAGTACTGCCTAAGAAGGAATGAATATGAACTCCATGGGACAAACAGCTTAATGAGCCACATGAAACTTATGATCAGAATTAGAACAGAAATAGGACAAGAACAATGTGGTTTTGTTAAAGACACTGGAAGAAGGAATGCTATATTTATGCTTAGTATTATATCAAAAAGTGCAATACAAATGCAAAAGGATGTATATTGATGCTTTATAGATTATGTAAAAGGATTTAATATAGTATGTCACAAAGAACTGTTTGAACTGTTAGGTAAGTTTGATTTATTTAGGAAAAATATTAGAAAAATCCGGAACTTAAATACACGAGCATATGGATAGAAAAGGAATTCAGTTAATACACAAAAACCAAAAGGAGCATATTTTCTCACCAGGCTTATTCAACCTATACAGTGAAAGATCCTTACCAGAGTGCATTATTGGTGGCTACAATGTTAACAACATGAGATATGCAGATGACATGATGTTGGTTGCAGATCCAGAAAGAAAACCACAAGAACTCCTACAGAAGGTAGTAAAAGAAAGTGAGAAGAAAGGACAAAGTATAAATTGTAAGAAGATAGAATATATGGTTGTCAGTAAAAACAAGTGCCCAAGATGTAAACTACGAATTAGATACCAAAATCAAGCAAGTATAAAATTTTAAATATCTAGTAAGCAATTTAACAGAACAGAAAATGTGACATCAACATCCAAATGTGCAATTAGAATAGTGAAAGATGTCTTCCAAAAACAAAAGAAAGTATTCAAAAACAAGAAAATTTCATTAGACACAAAGGAACAAGTACTAAACTGTTATGTAATATTTGTTCTCCAAAATGGCAGTGAATACTAGACAATGTAAAATGAAGAAGAGACTAGAAGCAACAGAAATGTAGTTCTACAGAAGAATGCTAAGAATGCCATCGGTGGAATACGTGAGCAACAATCACATTTTTAAGGAAAATTAAAAGAAAAAGGACACTTACACATAGAAAGTGATAGTTTAAATTTTTAAGGCAGCTAATGAGGAAAGGGAGCTTGAAACATTTTGTACTTATGTGACACATTGAAGGCAAAAGGTACAGATAAAAGCAGCAACTAACCTACTAGACAAAAGTATAAATGGTTGACTGAACAAGGATAGCAAAAAGAACTTACTAAGAGCCACAGTAGACAGGAAATTGTGGAGAGCTATGATTGCCTACATTCTGAAAGGAGATGGCACATAGAAAAAGAATATTATAATTGAACACACACAGGTATTTATCAAATTTAATTTCAGTCAACATTAGTACAAATGTTAAGTAATAATATTTTCAAGTGATGAAAAGCTTTCTCCCTTGAAAATCATTATTAGAAATACTTTGACTAAACATCAATGACTGGTGTTATTAGAAAGTATACAACATTCTTAATTGCAAGATGTGAATATTTAGCAGTCAGTCAGAGGTTAAACATTGGACTCAGAATTCAATTACTCTGTCAAAGAATCACAGAAAGCTGTCAGCTTAGATCTTTAAATCTAAGACTCCTATGCTATGTGAACAGAGTCAAATACCCCTTATTTTCAATGTACTCCAATTATAAAGAGAAAGTTCCACTCAGCTTTTCCCCTAAAGTTACTACTTTGTGGAACAGACTTATGCATGAATACTTTGCTGAACACTGCAATTTTAACCTCTTCAAGTTTTATGAGGTTTTTTTATCGTTTCACCCCTGAGCTAGGCAATAAAGCTACTAAGATGCAAGAGGTTACCGAATGTTAGAGAATATGAGAAAAATATGCTATTAAGCAGAGAGGAAAATAAAAGAACAAGAATTAAGAAAACAAAAAGTAACAATTGACGTTGCATTTACAAAGTCAATTGTTATCTATCCTCCTAATCTTCCTACTACTTTATCTTACATATCACACATCTCATTCAGTAACCTACTACCTTGAGTGACCCTCAAGCCTTGTACAGAGTGAACCTTAGTAAAAAAAAAAAAAAAAAAAAAAACAGTCATGGTACTGTTGATTATCCAATGGTTGTTTACTTTTCCTATTTCATTAATTATACAAATTCAATTCTAATTTCCATGTTTGTCTAGTCATTAGTTTTTCCATGCTGCATACTTAACACTGAATAAATTGTTTATTTTTGAGTTTTATTTTGCTTTTTAGCTGTACCAGGATAAGGGAAGGACAGAAACATCAGCTTTATGCTGAGTGTTTATTCTACTGTAATCAGATGCTGAGTTATCATTCTCATTTCAGCTCTGATATAAATCTGACTGATGTCCAGTTGATATCAAAGGTAATAGGTTTCAAAATTGGAGTAGCGACTACATCTGCTTGCATCTGGTACTCTACAATAAATCTAGTATTGTAAATTACTGCTGGGGAACCCTGACTTAGTGGTAATGATTCTGTGGCACTGTAATAATGTCTGAAACCAGACTTATTATGATGAGAACTTTGTTAGACTTATGTTTGCATTCAAAAGTAGTTTTCAGTCTTGTGGATTCCACACCTGGTGTGTTATTAGAAAGGTGGTTAGAATTATTTGGCTCATCAATTCCCCAAAATCATTATTTTTTTAATCAAACAGAATTCTTTTAGAAGTGTTTGACTGGAATCAATGACTTGGTTTGGTCTGGCCAAACTGAAGTCACACAAATAACAAGTAAATTTGTATAACTATTTATATACAACTCCTGGTTACAAAGTTGTTAATACAATTAATGATGCCACAAGCATGTCTATATTCTTCATGCAATAACTATCAACCATTCCTGATTATCATGACACAGTGTTGCTGTCTTGGATTTTAATGAGACTTCTGGAACAAGGCATTAAGCAAAAGATTGTTCTTCAGGGTGGCAAATCACATCAGATCAGGCAAAATTGCATTCTTGTCTGTTTCTCCCTGGTCTCCTCACTCTTTGGTCTCCAGTCTGTGTCTCTTCATCTCTGCCGTCGAATTTGTCTTGTGTGTCATGTCTTCACTAGGTCTCTCTGGTCTGCACACACTGTTTTCTGGTTTGCATCAGGTCTCTCTAGACTGCATTCTCTCCAGTCTGGTCCCTACTGGGTCTCTCCAGTCTGTGTCTCTTCATGTCTGTTGACTTTTCTTCTTCACATTGAATCTCACTCTATAGGAAAAGATGATCACCATTGACCTCGATGGGGGACAAATGCTGACTAGGCCCACTCTGAATCTGTCTTGAATTCTCTCTCAGTATCCATCATTCTAACTTTGCTGTTCAAAATATTCAGCTTATATTGAGCCCTGCATCCAGCAGGGGTGGGGTAGGATGTGCTCTAGGTATGCTAGCATTTCCTAAATGACCAATCAGGGATCCCTCGTTTCCTTCTCTTTTGTGAGATTGCTTCTCACCATTGCCTGAGAAATGTGGAATGTTTCTTCATCTCCCTTGAAATTCTATCTGAACTCTTTCCTCCTTGGTTACCCACTGCCTGACGGCATGGTCTAGCCCAAATGGTTAAATCTAATTATCACTCCAAAAATTTCTTTCTTATCAAGGTTTTGTGCGTGGTCATTTTTCACATCTCGGATTCATCACCTTTTTTAACCAACTTTTTTGCCAACAGAAACAAAAAAGGAGACAATTGCTGATTTGAGACATTTTTAATTATCTAGACCTTTTTGTTTTGTATTCAGTTGTCATAAAAAAATTATCAAGTTTCTTCGCAGAGGCTCTTTGAAAATGTCATCACTTATCTCAATCTCTGAGCAAAAACCAGATGGTTTCATTGTTTTCAAAACTTCAATTATCTTCTTTCCCTTATTTCCCTTCATCAGATCATCAATTAAAAGTTAGTTTTTATCAATTGACTAAATTCTGCAGCCAGCAACTGTTCTTGTATTCAAGAGTTGTAAAAAATTTTATCTCAGCTGGTTGCTTGTTTTCGATGTTTGTAAAAAATATTTATCTATTCTTCTTAGGTGGTCTTTTAGAATATGCCTTCACTTACTCAGCTTTTGACCAAATTCAGATGTCTCTTTGTTTTACCTTTTTAATGGATGAAAAAAATTAAATTACTGTTTTCTTTGGTTCCCCTTCATCCAGTCATCAGTAACTCCTTCAGTCTGTCAAACTTTAGTATTTTTTATCTCCTTAGTTTTCTTTCTTCAATTTACTATTTCCTTGTCCAAATAGTGTCACAAATTCAATTAATGAAGTTTTAATATTATACTACCTCAATCCAAACTTATTAGCCATATACAGTTTATATTTATACAGTGAATATTTGTATGTGATTGTGATTGTCAAGGGTGCTGAAAAGATCTTAATCCAACTTACTTGTCCAAATTAAAATAGTAAAAACATGCCCCCCTCCCAAGTTACATTTAGATAGAACATTATTTCTGTATTAACATACACGTCTCTTACATATTAATATATTAGTTAAACTGAGGTTTTATTTTCTTTCTCCCACATTCACAGATAAACACACATGTAAATTGCCTGACAATCACTTTTTAGTATGAAATTTCAGTTGCTAAACTTGCATGCTTTTTATCTCTTATCACTACTTTTACCATTGCTTTATTAAATTATTGATATAGAGCATATTTTCTCAGCAAAAACTGCCTATGCATACACATATGCACATTGAACCAAGTTGTTTTACATTCATTTTAGATGGACAAAGAAGAACATATTGCAACAGATAGACAGATAAAACTACAGAATTATCATTAGGTGATTTTGTGCCAAAATTGGCCTATCCAATAAATAAAAGAACATTTTGCCAGTTCACACTCTATGTCCTGCAAGACAAACTATTTATTCATGCAAAGCCTAAATAGCATTTTTGAATAATAATAATCAACAAGACTTAGTCAAAATTTCCACATATATTACCATTAATCCCAGCTTTGATATCTATGCAATTGTTAGTCATGAAATAAACATTATATATGAGAAATATGTTCCTTTTACTATACATACATGCAACATCAAAAAGATGATATGTCAGTGTTCTGAATAAGTTCGAGGCAATAACAATTTAATCAAATTTGGAAAGCATATATTATATGATTGAACCTAAAGTTAAAAACAGCATTTTAAAAAAAAATAAATTCATTCGTATTTCATGTCAGTAATTGCTAGCTAAAATAACCATTTTTATGTGTTAACTTTTTTCCTAAAGGAATCTATTAAGCATTCAAGTGATTGGTTACAAAGATCATCTTGCAACTGACCAATCCTGAAAGAAAACAGGTTTTTATTACAGTACATGCTATTTTCAAATATTATCCATATCAGTTTTGCAACAACCCAATATTCAGTATTTCAATATTTAAGCTTTAAGCAGCAACTATTTTTAAAAATATTTAGCAACTATTTTTAAAAAAAAGAAAATTAAAAGGTTTTAAATGCTTAAAGGCTTTTGAACATTATGCTTGATAACTATAAATAGAATTTATATTATAATTATTTGAAAATAATTATAATTGCAACTACTTGGTAATTATCTAAACTCTAATTACGAAGTTATCTCTAATTTTATTACTGCTTATTCCTAATCAGCAGGAGTCTAGTGTTAAATAATTTTTAACAAACATGCTTACAATTTACAAAATTGTTTTTTGTTAGTAAGTGTGAAATGCTAATGATGGAAGAAGAAAAAAAAAGAAAAGATCCACAATTTTTCAAGATAATGATACCTGTGAAGTAATGATACATTTATTTTGCATATGTATATAATATATATGTGTGTGTGTGTGTGTGTGTGTGTGTGTGTGTATATATGTGTGTGTGTGTGTGTGTATATATATATATATACATACATATATACATATAAGTTATAATAATAATATATATAAGTTAGCTGTTATAAAAAACTTACTTCAACGCACACAAATGATATCTTCTTCCAAATCTATATTTTATAAAGAATTACACAACATTAAGCAAATACTAGTCAATAATGGATTTCCTAACTCCGTTATTGATCAACAAATTAAAATGTATCTCAACAAAATTAACAATAGCTCTAACAATGATAATATTAATAATAATGGTTTACATCAAAATAAACATAACACTATTAACTTATATTATTGCAACCAAATACATAATAATTATAAACAAGATGAAAAAACTCTCAAAAACATAATACGTAGAAATGTTAAACCAGTGGAAAGTAATAATCAAATAAAACTCATTATATATTATAAAAAGTTTAAAACAATTGACCTCATAATCTATAATAACCCAACAAGCACTAAACTAAATTCTCTACAAAAAACCAATGTAGTGTACCAATTTACATGCCCATTCAGAGATTGCATCTCTGATAATAATCAAAAACTTAGTACATATATTGGTTTTACTACAACCACGCACTCCCGTAGACTTACATGTTATCTTTCTGATCAGAGTACTATTAAACAACATTTCTCTGAAAAACATAAACATGTAGGTAATATCAGACAGATTTTGGTCAACAATAAGTGATCGTTACTCATACACACAGTAAGAGGAACCTGCAGATATTGGAGGCCATGTACATCAAATCAAAACAACCAACACTCAATAAAATCAACTTTAAAACAGGAAATAACATATTACATTGCATTTGGCTACACGGTTTTGTTGTCATTTCGTGCTATCCCGCGGTGTGACGTCATAAAACCGCATTGCAAACTTAAGAAATGCGTTTATTATTTTTGGTAACTATTGCCGTTGCCAAGCGGAGCTTTATGTCAACACAAAATAATATCGTCGGTGATGGTGGATTTTATAATATTTCAGTTTAAACAACCTCTCTGAAGATGGCTCATGTGATCCGAAAGCTTAGAAGAAAACCAATAAATAATTATCCAAATGTTGGAGAATTTTTGTCTTTATTTTCAACTGAAATTAAAGCAAAAATACGACGTTTAGAACGGCTCATGATTATACATAATAGACATTCATTGTCTCTTATATTTAACAGCGTATGTTTAGAAAATTACTTGCTGCCTCGATATACTATATATATATATATATATATATATATATGTATGCATGAAATATGCAATGAAATCTCTTTTTTTGACAAAATAAAAACATCCTTATTTTACAGGTATCATTATTTTATACAGCAGTTAGTAATATTTTATTTTTAATGCATTTTCTTTTCCAATGCTGATATTTTTTTTCAGTGTTTGAATCAAACATACAAAAATTAAATCATCATCAGAATCAATGAAAGCACAGACCCTACATTATCATTATTATTATTATTACTGTGTTGCAAATTAGTTTTATTTATTTAGTTAAAGTAATTTAATGGTGTTGCTAAAGCAATTAGCAAGTATTTTGTTACAATGTGTTGTTTTTTTCTGTACTAAGGTAACAAACAAAACATACCAGTAAACAGAAATCAGTTCATTATAATACAGACATCGATACAAATATCTGTTGTAACCAGATTCAGGATGATTATCATTTTATAAAACATTACAAAACGTCCCAGGAGAATGTGCTTGAATGAATTCTGACAAACAAATTCTTCTAAGATTTCAAGTCACAATTCATATTTTCTTAAACCCTACAAGCTGATTATTATTATTATATACTTCTTGTATTTATCAATAAAAATAAAATCCAATTATTCAAATATATGTTCAAGAGATTAATTACTTTATTAAGTAGCTACTTGCCTTTATTTTTCACAAAAACAAATGATTATGAGAAGTTAGGATGTTTGATTTTATGGCGTGTCAATCCTTGCTAGGTTATTTGATGCTGAATTTGTTTTGCATGAGGTATTCAGTGAAGATCAAACTCCTTATTTCATAACAATGGTCAACAAAACTGGTGTTGCTAGGGTATTCAGTGAAGATCAAACTCCTTATTTCATAACAATGGTCAACAAAACTGGTGTTGCTAGCCATAACCCTACTCTAAAGAAATCTGTGAGAAAAGTCAACCCCACTAGGTTATAAGTGACCAATAAACAAGATCAAACAAAAAGTCCTTCATTCACGATTGTGCACCTTATGAAAAACATTGAAAAGCATTACATAAAAAAGACAAAAATCAAAAATGCTAGTCTATGTATGGATAGAAATGGAAGCAGTAAAGTCTCAGTGATGCATTAGTATTTACAAGTGAATATCAACAAACAAATCAATATCTAAAACATTTATTATATCAACTATAAAGGTTATGACAAATAGATACATTAGCATATTTTCAAAATTAAGCATGCTAAACAATATATAGAAAGAAAAAAGAGCATTGTGTCCTTCTAGAATTATAGACAATGAATAACACTGGAAAGTTTATAATGTAGAGAAAGTTGATCAAAATACAATATATGCAAACCATGTGTGTAACTGAGGTAGAAACCAATGCTCATGAGTGTTTTAAAAATCAAGTAATTGCTATTAAAGTCTCCTGTATTAAAAAATTTGAATAAGTTTCTGTTTCGTATCTAACATAAAATTTTCCATGTGAGAACAAAGCTTTGACACCTGGATTTGTGAACTCTTCCTATTTAAAAAAAAATGGGGGAGAATACTGGGTGGCAACCACACACTACTAAGTGTAAATATATGGATGACAGGTAAGAACACATTGAATGAAATGTAATAAAAACAAGAAAGATGAAAATACCTATCCCTGGACATAGACAGGGATAGGTATTTTGACTTTGTTCGTCAACATAGTCTTCTTCTAGAGTAATACACTAATTACAACACTTCTCTGAAAATTTGATTCCTTTTTTGTAGAATGATTTGTCTTTAGACTTAAAATACGCCTCAGTTTTCAATATCACTTCTTCATTGGAGTCAAATCTCTTTCTCTGTAGCATTCTTTTGAGGTCTGCAAACTGCCAGTAATCACTGGGGGGCCAGATCTGGAGAATAGACTGAATGCAGAAGCAATTTGAAGTGCAATTCATGTAGTTTTGCGATCGGTAAGTTGTCTTGGTGAAAGATCACTTTTTCTTCCTCATTTGTGGCTGTTTTTTGGTGATTTCTTCCTTTAAATGCACCAGTAATGCTATATAATATTTGCTATTGATGGTTCTTCCTTTCATAAGGTAATCAATGAACAAAATACTAGTGCATACCAAAATACGGAAACCAAAAGATTGCCTGCTGATGTTTGTGTCTTTGGTCACTTTGGATGGCTTTCACCTGCTGCTGTCCACTCAGCTGATTGCCAATTTGACTTCAAAGTGAAGTTGTGGATCCAGTTTCCTCCATTGTCACATATTTATGCAAAAACACCTTGTTGCACTGAAACAGTTGTAAGCAATGATCTGAATCATAGACACGTTATTGTTTATGATCAACTGCGAGCAAACACAGCACCTACTTTGAACACTGCTTTCTCATTGACAAATGTTCATACAAGATGGTAAATGCACTGATATATTTAACTCTTCTGCTATTTCATGCAACTTCAGTTTATGATTGGCCAAAACAAGTTTGTGGATTTTTTTTTTTGTGTTTTCTGGGACAACTGCCAATTTTGAGTGACCTGAGCATTCAGCATTATTTGTGTCTGTACGATCACGTTTAAAGTCAGCATACCATCTTTTAACCATTGTTTCCAATGGAGCAGAGTCCAAATAACACTTAGCAAACCATTGCTTTGCTTGAAAAGTCACTCTTTCCCATCAGAAAGCAATGCTTTGTCAACACATGAAATTAATTCAGATTTTTCCATTGTTTTGAAAATTTGCAACAGTTGCTTCACTTAAATGACTTTAATTTGTAAACTAATAATCTGATTGGGCCCAAATTTTGTTATGTACCATTTCAAGGTTAGTACTTCATAAAAATCATATGGATTTTTTTCTAAGTGGCGCCA
Organism: Ascarosepion bandense; assembly: GCA_037127315.1. Taxonomy (NCBI): domain Eukaryota; kingdom Metazoa; phylum Mollusca; class Cephalopoda; order Sepiida; family Sepiidae; genus Ascarosepion; species Ascarosepion bandense. The sequence continues at coordinate 1,314,883 of JBBBDQ010028584.1, read as the reverse complement.
TCTATATGTCAGGCCTGGGACTTACTGAGTGATGTGTTAAACATCCTGGACACTCATGATCACAATTTCCATAACCCATCAGCATCATAGGGGTGCCACATGTACTGCACTCATACCAGTGTTGTTGTTTATTGGGTAAGATAGCCTGATACCAATCCTCTCCAGGCTGATTTGAATTCAGAATTTTCCCTTTCCTAGACTTGTTGCCACCAAGGATATAGTGTTTTTATTTCTGTCCTACCATTTGTCAATAGCTGAAGAGAAAAGAGATGGATTCATACCTTTCCCAAAGGTATTTGTGTGTAGGTGAATGTCATGGATTTTGAATTTGTCTCTCCAATTTCTCATTCCCAGTCCCTATCCATGACACCACTACACATCCACATCCTGGATTCTACATTCTATCTATCAATATAATGCATGAATTAAATTTCAAAGGCAAAATGAGAACATTTTCTTCGCTAATTCAGAATCATGGACTTAATAATAGTGACGTTTAATGGGTGAAGCTTTCTACCTTGATTCTATATTTAATTCTTCCTTCTTGTTTGCAATTACAGTAATAAACTGCATTCACTTGATTCCTGTTGATATCAGTTTATATAACCTACAGGCACTTACTCTGCAACTGATCTAGATTCATAAATTTTTGATAAGGAGGAAAAAGAGTTTGGAGAATTTGACACTCAGAGGACGGACGTGTTGTGTACAAGAGAGAAACAATGAGTAATCTACCTAAAAAGCTTGTGTAAAAAGATTTCAGAACAGGGACTAGAAGAGATATTAAGGTAACAAATATTGCTTATATTTATAAAGAATAGGAAGTTGTGAAGAACCATGATCACCCACGTCCTGAATACCACATAAGAAAAGAAAGAATTTTATATTAACTAAAGTTAATATATTTAGCTACAACAGAAAAATATTAAGAGTTGTAAATCAAATGTTAAAATTTGATTGAGAGGAGAAAGCAAAATGTAGTTATTTGCAAAGCTTTGCTTCATTTGGCAAAAGACCACAAGTATGAAGCACCCTGTGATGATCAAACTTACTACACAGTAATGGTAATTTTCTAGATTAACTCACTAATCATTACTTCTCTATTTGGAAAAAATTGGAATAGTTTCTATACTTATTTTTTCATGGGGTTATCTAATAAAAGGTGCCTTTCCTTGAGTTTCATACTGACACAATCAATATGGTGGCTTCCTCCCTGTACCTTAACTTTTAAAATCTGCACTTGGACTCTTATTCAAAACTCATTCACATACCATATCAACTGAAGATTCCAACTTATATCTTAGCCATGAGTCATAGGTTTTTCTTAAGAGGAGAACCGTGAGCCAGAGATTCTATATCTGGTAATGATATATTTTCATAGAAAAAAGAGCAACAAGGTCTTCTAAACTGCTAGGGGAGGCAGCTTTAGTAACTGCTTGGTTTGACTTCTGGAAGCTGACTGAAAGACTGACCACTTTTGTCATTATGAAGTAACATCAATAAGCAGCCATTACATAACCCACATGAATGAATCACCACCAAAGGAAGATAATTGCTTTTTATATCCCTACAGTGCTTTTTTGCAGTACCTTAACATTTTAAAGCTTCACTTGATAACATCTCTCCTGGGCTGAGAAGCTACTAACTTCCATTTTTTCCCAGAGAAACTTCTCTTGGAATCGATTCTTTTATTCTGATAATTTATATAGCATTTTGGTTCCCTATATCTTGGTTAATAAGTGGCCATATTGCCATAACCCAGCACTTGAATCACATCATCTTGTATTCAGTTTAATTTTGACCCTTTCTTTATTCAAATTGGGACTAACATTCACAATCCTTTTAGGTGTAGGTATCACCAACTACTGAAGTAATAAATCAACTTTTCTACAAAATACATTCTTTGCCACTTCAAAATAGAGGACTTCTGAAAAGCCTGCTGTCTTTTATGCCTTCATAAACTTACTATTTTGAATTATTTTTTGAAATCTGATTTTTTGCATGAAGCTGATGGTTAAAATGTTAGATCAGATTGTGAAGAGCAACAAAAAATTATGCATGGAGATATGCTTCAGCTCTATGTTCTACACCATCATTCATACCAAATCCACAAGTATAAGAAATGTCATTTATTTCAGACTTCCTAAGAAATCTGTCTGGAGGACATGTGAATATCTTGAAAATTAGTTGCACAGCTAATAAATTAGCAAACGTTCAAACATGAGAAATGTTTGACACACTTCAGTAGTATTATTCAATCAACATTGAAACACCAGTGACAATGTGATCATCACATTCATACTAACTATGCAAATCACATTGTGTGTCAGAGGTAGGAGCAGTATCTATATCCAAGATGGCATTAATACCATAGTACTTTTGAAAGAATTTGGTAATTTTGTACACTTGTACTAAAATATTTTGGGGGTTAGTGAAACACAATCTATATTTTTAATTAGTAGTATTCACATTTCCAATATTCTTGTTTATGAACCACACAGATGGTTTACTTAAAGAGTTGTCTTAAGTAAATATGTATTCTCATGCTCAATATTGCTATTATATGGATGAAACACATAGATGGTGTACATGAGACAACTCTTAAAGCAAAATGTTTATTTGGTGAAACAAATAGATGGTTTACTTGAGACAATCCTTTAAGCAAATATGAGGTGCATTCAAAAATTATCTGCATTCAAAAATTATCTGCATTCAAAAATTATCTGACCTGTAGGCATAAAAAAAGTTAGTTTTGTACATTACACAAATTTTATTTAATCACCTCCAAAATACTCCCCTTGGGTGTTCGCACACTTATTCCAGTAGTTCTACCACTGCTGGTAACACCTCTGGAACATCTTCTCTGGAATGCTATGGAGAACCGCAGTCACTTTTCTCCTATTCCTCTTGTGACTCAAATCACTCTTATTTCAGCATGGTATAATAAGTAGTGTGTTATTCTTGACCAGGAAAGATTGAATTATATGTAAACCTATGTCTTATCACCAGTGATAATGCTCTTTGTGAAGTTTGGGTCATGATTTGCACAGTCCAGCATGTCCTGAGTGATTTCCATGTGGAATTGCATCTTCTACTCTGTCAGCACCTTGGGGACAAATTTGGCCAACATTCTCCACATGAAGAAATCCTCTGTTAAAAGGAAATCCTCTGTCTCCATCACTAGTGGTCATTCTAAACACTTTTGTAATCACCATTAGATTTATCCAACTCTTTCTGAATCCTCTTCACTCTCCTCAGATTGACACCCAAACATATTGAAATGTTTGTATTGAAGCTTCCAGCATGAATGCTAAACAGTACAGCATACCATTTCAAAATTTCTGGCAGAGTGAATTGCGTCATGGTGCTTTTTTTCTCACAGACGGTACCCAACTGACACTACTATACTGTGCAATTGAAAAAATCAAAAACAAACAATCGCATGCATGAAATTAAAAATATAAAATGGCTACAATTCATCCATTGCACCCTGCATATTAATTCCTAGAATGAAAACCAATCTAAAATTGTTTACTTTAAAAACATCACCCTTTCCTTTTATGTCTAAGAATTGGGAGTGGATTCGAATTTTCATTTTACATTAAAACAAATACATTAACAGCTTTCTGTCATAAATTTTTCTCTGGTCTGGTTTATTTTTTAGCTTATATCTTTCTTACAATCCATGGCAATATCTAGCATTTTATTTATTTTATTTATATACTATTATATATATTTCTTTTGAATATAATAAACAACTCTTGAATTACATAACAAAATTGCATTCTATCAAATAAATTATTGTAAATGTTTCTAATTAAAAAATATAGTCTGAAAGTCATACTGTGGGTGTGTGTATTACAGTCATTGATTGGCTAATAACAATTTTATTGTAAAAATATTAACTTGCCTCTAAAAATCTGATAATGTCTATTTGTAGAGTTTGTGCAAATGCTTCTTTGGTGAGTAATCAAATATTGTTACAATTTGGATAGGAAATTGTCTACTCATCCACCATATTCAACGACTTTGGATAACCATTTACAGAATTCTCTTAATGAAAAAAATGTTCAGTTCCCTGAAAGACTGCAAAAGGCATGGTGAGCAATTCTCTGTTCAGAAAAAAAAAGTTCTGTGAGTATAGAGTTATGGAATTGCCTGAAAGATGGCAGAAAAATGAGGGAACAAACAGTAAATATGTTATTCAATGAAGTTGGGAATTAAAAATGTCTTATTTTTACTTAATAAGGTGAAGAAACTTTTTCTAGTACCCAATGTAAGGTGGGTTTCAGGTTGAAGTAACAAATATGTTTAGGGATACAAAAATGTATGAAGGGTAGAAATTCTGTTAGCAATGTAAAACGATAATTGAAGTGGAGGTACTACAGCCAGCAACAGAGTTAAGAAAAAGTAGATTAAATTCATAGCTTTTCTAACAATCACAAAGCATTTGGCATAAACATAAAATAAAAAATGCTCATTTCATGAAAGAAAAAGAATAAAGACAAGACAAATTTAAGTGAGTGAGTTAATTTAGTTGGCCAGGATGTTATTAAGCTATATCCCAAAGCAGAAGACATTAGTTGAAGAAAAAGAAATGAGGATACTACAGCAAAAAAAAAAAATAATAATCAAAGGGAAATATACAGTCTTGACAAAAATAGAAAAAAATGACAATCATAATGATTATCTCAGAATCATTCAATGTGTTTGAAAATCAAGAGTGCAGCCAAGACTAAAATTAGAATCATTAGACAGTGACTTCAAATCTGTCTTTCATTATTTTGAGAGGGATATCATAAGAGCGAGTTTTATACTTCAGAATGGAGTCAGTTTGATCAGATTTACGAAAGATTGACTAGTTTAGTCAAAGGAATAAGAATCTTTGAACCATCAGTCAGATTATTGGCTACTTCACTTGGCAGTATGCTAATCTTAGAACTTTGTGATATTGAGTTTTAAATGTATTATTTTAGCTTTTTATCCTTCTATTATCAATGAGATAAATGCCATTTATATGGACAAATCGATCAAAGTAATCAGGGAATAGTGATATTGCTCTTTTGCAACTTTAAGTAGAAGATAAAAATGCGAAGTCTTCTGGCAACCCTGGTATATTTGGCTAGTTTTCTTGGTATTATATTGTTATTTACTAAGTTTAAACGCACTATCAATAATTTCACTTACTATTTTACTGAAGGTGATAAAATAAATATCTATAAAAGATAATAAAAAGGTTTATAAGAGTTTTGTTCAGCAGTATACATAATATATATATATATATATATATATATATATATAAAATCGACCTATACTTTCAGTACAACATGAATTAATTCTTGACCACTGATAATCTCTTTCTTTATGCTTTTAAGACATTTCTATAATAAAATCATTTTCAGTGCATTTCTATAGTAAAAATTATTAGCAATGGCTAAATTATACAATCATAACCCAATTTTGTCACTACTTATTTGCATTAATTCCTGTCTATTGACAATAATTTTTTGTTTTCAGATGTTCAATTCACAACATACAAATTGTTGAAACTTTCTCAAACTAATTGAAATAAAAAAAAAAATGTGTTTAATTGCCAAATTTCATTTTTAGGTACTAATTGTATTGTGGTGCTTTTCAGTCATTCACAGTCCTCTGAATAACTCTCACCAAAAGTGCAATAATACAAATTCTTTTGTGAGAAAGGTAAAAATATACCTCTTCTAGATTCTCAACATTCCTCCAAAGTAAATGTTTTGCATAAGTTTTATAGCAGAACCTCGGTTATTGTTATATTCAGTATATATGTTCACACATTAAATGCACCCAGAAAACTTCCTAGATATGCTTTTAGCGTTTGCTGTGTAAGTAATCATTAAAGTGAATAAAAAGGTTTTATGTATTTGCTTAATAACACAACCTTATGATACAAGTTAAATAAACAACACATTAGGACTATAAAATATATGAATCAAAACTATTCAAATTAGCTTATTCATTCATCTTTCAAAGAAAGTTAAAATAATGAAAGAGATGAGTAATGACTCATTTTATCAACAGAAAAGAATCAAAGAAAGAAAAGCCATGAAGTCCCCTCTTTATGATTGGCAAGTAAACTTGGACATTAGTAAGGTTCTAAATCCCAAGACACAAAACATAAAATTGAACATTCTTTCATCCTGCCAAATTTTATGGAAGATGTGATGTAGATCAGAAAGTGATCAAGATGATTAGAGGTAGAGGTAACACTTCTATCTTTAATGCTTATTTACGTGGCTGACTGAAGTTGTAAATGCTGAAAGAGAAAGAGCAGATTGGCTATAAAAAAAAAAGAAGCAATATCACTTTTTTATATGATTCTTTTTTATTAAACACTGCTTCATAATTGAAACCTCTAATCTCTCAATTTACCATTCCATTGCTCTAATCACTGAACAAAACCTGCAAGCAGAACTTTCAAGTTGAGTCAAAAGTAGTTTTTAAGCCACTTTTGAAATGATTGGTTAGTTCACTTAACAATAGAGTGCACTTGGTTGAACAAAATACAAATGATTAAACCTTTTATCTTTGAAAGAGTGATAAAATAAATGTCAATGTTATAGTGGACAAAGTGATCAGACTGATGGAGGATAGAAGGGGTCACACAGCCAAGCAAAGAGAAAACTTTTGCTTATATGATACAGTTTTTCTTCACTCTCTGATTAATTAACTTAAAAGATGTGCAACCGAGTACTTATCAATAAGAGTGTTTCAGGATTTTTTAATGGAAGAAAAATGCCATAAGGGAGACAAAAAAAAACCGGAGATCAAAGAGAGTTGTACTTGGACAAATGACAAGAATGAAAGGAAAAAGACTTTTGATATTTTCTATTTGTTTTTTCATATGTGGATCAAAAATACAAGTTGCACACATAATATATAATTGCACACATAAGAAAAATAATAAGCTATATAAAATTTTCAGTGTTACTCATTAACCCCCCACACATACAAACACACACACATTTATATAATATGGAAATGAGTGAATATATATAAATTGTGCACTTACCAGAGGCACTATAAAATCCTATGTACAGTTAGATTGCCAATTTGTAGAATATTCATGGAAATAATGATCAAGAAGCAAAGATACAAAGCTATGACAATCATAAGAGGAAAGTGTCATATGAAAGTAAAAAGGAATCAATAAAAAAAGTGTTTTTTTTTATTTTATAAATTATTTTTTGACTTTAAGCTTTCATATAGCAATACGATATAAAAAGCATTTTGTAAGAAAAATATCCAAATAATAATGAAATTACAAAGCAATAATGCAAACATATTGAAAGCACTTGGGAATTAGATATTTCCTAATGGGTACATTTATTGAAGTATTTTATCATTATGAAAAGGTGATTTATTTTTTTTTAAATGACATATAATTGTAAATTTCTTGTAACATTGTAGTTAATAAATTCAAATGACAAGCTTACTATAGTAAGATAATTCTAAGAAAATCTTACAGAAAACAATGAATCATCAGTATTGATTTTTAAAACCAGTTTTCAATGTTTTTATAGAGATTCAATATTGTAGGAATTTTCCAAGAATTTTTGGAGAACATATACTTTAGATAAAAAAAATGTCCTTCTTTATAGGTTTGAATGCACTCTACTGAGCTTACGCATAGGGTTCAACTTTTGTAAAAGGTGTTCATAGATTTAAGATGAAATATTTTTGCTGTTAAATGTCTTTTCTGACATAGTTTTCTCTACTTAGAAAATGGAATTGACTTTCAATTATATAAGAGTAGTTATTACAGAGACGTGCAGGTGGTGTAATGGATAGTGACTCGGAATAAGAAATCAGACATTCAGGTTCTAATTCCAGTTAAGTTCATTACAATCACTCATACACAAGTACCCTCAAGAGAAGTAGGAATCCATCTCTTCTTCAGTCAGCTCTGGGTAAAATAGCATGTTAGACTGGGTTCACTAGCCATGATTAGCAACCAGTCTAGGAGAAGGAAAACTCAGAAAGAGATACTTTAGGCAAGGTCTTAGGTTTCAACCAAAGTGTGTGTAGCAACAAAAATAAAAATTCATTGAATAAGAGTTAGGCAAAGATCCAGTAATAGATTAGGTAACAATTTCATTTTTTTTTTTGGCAATTGCATCATTAAATCAAAAATTAAGAAAGACAACATTCTCTCTATATTCAACAATGTTTTGGCTCTTTTCAAACTCAACACAATTAAAATAAAGCTTATAAAATATAATATAAAACAACACAAAATAACTATAAATATGGACAAAATTATCAAAAAGTCATAAATGTAAGCCTCCAGTGAAAATCAAACATCCCTGTAATAGTAATACTCTGCCCTGCTAGTTTGCTAACTATTACTTTAAAAGTAGATTCCCAACTACAATCAAATTATAGAAAAAAAATTTACCTGAGACTATATTTATACTGGGGTTACATCTTTCTAAAGAAGATGTAAGGGAACTTCAAATTCCCTATCAACATTGCAAACTGTTCATCATGAAATATTTCAAGTGATGCTTTAAAATTTAGCAACATCCATAATTTTATCTCAAACTTCAATATGCCTTTTATGGATATTGTAGCATAGCATGAAGTATATACTGTAGTTTTATTAATTCAACAAGAAAACTGTCAGAGCATCAGCAGTGCCTTGCAACCGTTATTGAATGATCAGCATGTCATATTTCAAGAAGCATTTTACAACCTTAACCATCCAATCTCCTCTCCACAAACATTTTTAACTCAGTTTTTCATGTATCTTTATTTTCACATGTAGACTCATATAATCTACAAAGCTTTATTTTCTTTGTTTCTAAAATAGTTTTTCCTTAATAGATACATTTTAGTGGTTATATTATGAAATCTACATATGTTTGTTTTTAGGAGTAGACAGGTTCACCAATCATTCAGTTCACACTCCTCCCTGGTCTTTTGAACAGGAGTCTAGGTTTATAACATTTTTCCCTATTTCGGGTTTCCAGTTCCTTTTAAAGTCTTTTTCTTCTCTTTCACTTCTGATTTCCCCTTGTATCTTGGTGGCATTATCAGCTTGTTTGGGGTGGTGCTTCTTACTTTGAAATCTTCTACCCTGAGAGGCTCTAGTGCCCTGTACAAAGTAACCATTATTGTAAAAAGATTTTAAAAGTCAGCGATTTCTTTTAGGAAGAGCTGATATTTATCTGAAATACTGTGAATATATCAGGAATAAGACTGACTTTTAATAGCTTCATATCTTTTTTTTTTCTTTTTTGGAATCACCATTTTTTTTTTCTTAGTGAGTTACAATATATACACTTCTCTAATACAACAGCAATGATTAAGCCACAATCTTTAAAATCTTCCAGTGCCATCCTCTACCAGTGAACAATCTGTAGCCATGAATTAATAGAGAGGAATGCCTGCTAGTTTAACTGTGTGTGAACATATAATGGTAGATAAATGCATATTATTTTGAATGAATGACACTTATATGAACATAATATTCATACAGAGCTTTATTCTCAATGGATATCAGTCACATAACCTCAGAGATTTGGAATGTTTAGTTTGCACTGAATGCACATCATCATGTCAATGATGTATAGCAAGTAGACATAGTAACAAGTTTACAAGCTTCAGACAAACAACTGAAGAGTTCAGCCTGCCAATAATCATTGTTTATAAATATGATATACCTTCATTAAGATCAGTAAATATTCAATGATTCACTTCAGAAGGAAAGCACAGAATCCAAGACCAAGCAGTCTGGGATTTAGTGTGATTGGTAAGGCTTCCTACAACAAATTTGCTAAAAAGGAGGAAGAAAAATGGTTAGTTTCTCAAGTTAGATGTCAATGATGTACTTGTAAAATATAACAAAATATATTAAAATCTACACTCCAGGTCAAAATCTTAAGACCAGATATAAAAGGGCAAAAAAAAATATATAAAATACTATTACTTTAATCAAAATATATTTGCAAAACATTTACATTTAATCAGAAAATACATATGAATCATTAATATTTGAAGAATTTCAGTTATTCACTATTTTATTAAATTTATATTTTCGAAAAGATTAAATGTGTTCAAGATATATTTTTGTAATTTACTGAATTTAATTCAGCTTTTATTTAACATTTTTGTTTCTAACTGATCAAACAAGAAAAATCATTTACACTCTATATTATAGAGAGCTAACAATACATTTTGGAATTACATGCTGTAGGGACATCATTATTTTTATTATTAATAAACAAAATAAAAATATAAAATAATAATAATGAATATCATAAATGAAATAAAACAAATAACATTAAAACTTTGTTTAAAATAAATTAAACAAAACGAAAATGATAAAAGTTTTTCCCAGAATGCAACAGAAACATTTCTTTCCTGAAAACAGACTTTACACCAAAAATGTTCAACTCTTCACCACTAACTGCTGAAATGTCCATCTCCTCTCTTCAGGACATTGCTTGTTATAAGACAAAGTGACTTTCTTCCTTTTATCACATGCAAAACCACATGTAATTAAAACACACACACTCACACACAAGTACACAAAAATAAAATTGTAAAAATTTAGTTTACAATTTAACATGTCCTTAGTGTTATTTCTGTATATATTTTTAACCACGTGAACATGAGGCTATTCCTGCTGGTATGAAGTGAGTGACCCCACAATACATATAAATTGTTTATATACTGTTCTACATAACCAGAGCAGCCACTTAATTGGGCCAAATTATTATTTTCCTATTATATCATAGTTAATTGATATCAGTCAAGATAAACCTTTCCAAAACAGAAACTATGATCTTGAATTGAAATGAAAACAATGATGGCACCATGTTGAATCCATCCCCAAATTTAAGATGCAAAATATGTAAATACTAAAATACTAGAACTGCACCTTTGTGCAAATTAATTGAAACAACTGCTTTAGTTTCCTTTCTTTCGCCATACAGTCAGTTTTAAGCCCACTGAAGTCACAGGGTGTAATCAAGTTTTATTTTTTCTGCACATAAGGTCATTTGCAGTGGTGTGCAGCAATATGAATCTATTTTTGGGTGTATGATGAAATTTGTTTGGCCTTGAAAAATATTGCATCATTTGTGATTGCATCAGATTTTTAACGCGCTAACACTATTATCTTGACTGTCAATTAGATGTCCTACAGCCATTGTCTGCAATGAAGCGTACAAAAATTGTAATGCTGCATGAACACACTGGCAAGCCTCACAGAGAGATTGCGTGTATTGTTAATATCAGCCTTTCAACTGTCTGTTGTGTCATCAAGGTGAAGAAACATACAGAATCTCTCAGTACAAAATGTTAAGAAAAATGCAGTAAGAAGCAAAAAACAATGCCAAGAGACAACATATATGTGATCAGGGAAAGTGTGAAAGATCTAAGAAGACATTATTCATTTAATTTATTTGCACAATGAATGGCAAAAGTTTCTTATAAAAAAATGGCTAATATTACCATTATTATTGCTCAATAAGATTTCATATATTTCTGCTAGAAAGTGTTAAAATCAATCAAAAATATATTTCAAAATAAAATATATCAATAATGTTGAGAATCATTATATGATGCTATATTAAAATCCTCTTTAAAAATATATCTGTTTGTAGTTAGGGATTATCCAAACACTAAAGACTAGCAGTACTTAACTTCATAATAATTTAATATTAAATGTAAACAAGAGGAAGCTTATATACCATCAGAGATGACATATTAATTTCCAGTCACAAATGAATTAACTCAAAACTGAGAATATGTTTATATATTATACGATTTTTCTTCAAGTTGAATATCAGAGCACAGACTGAACCTTTGTATTTATATGCAGTTTGGTTGATAAAAGCTATATTGATTTTTAGTCATTTCATTACAAATAACATACCGTATCTTTATTTTCTTATCCATTGGAGGATATTGTAAAATACTTGTCAACATAAATATATTATTATAATAGTCTTCTGAATAGAGTAGAAAGAATATATTAACTAATTTCACTGATTAAAGCCAAATGAAAATTAAGATTAAAAAGTGTTATTGAACTTAAAGAAATAACCTTTGCATTTTAGGAACTTCTTACAATACCAGTAATATCTGCCATAGAAAAATATTAAGCACACAAGTACAATTAGTTTGATTTTCACTGAGTACCTCATTGACTATTGTAGCCCTGTGCCAGACTAAGCTATTTATTTCTCATAATATTAGTCTGTAATAAGAGCACAAGCTCTTACGAGAGTTAATAAAAACAGAAACATTAACATACAGTCAGTCATTTAAGTGCCATCTGTGATACACACTTGGGCAAACATGTCTTGAAAGAGACATGACTGTTTGGGCAAAAGATTTTCCTGCAGTAGGTTGTCATTACTTTATGCACTAGACTGATTACCAACCAAGGCTATAGATCGCAATCTGTCCTGCTATATCCCCTTATGTGCAAATAACCCTGAGAAAGATATTTGCACATAAGTGAATGCAACGAATTCAACTGGAATTTGAACTTGTCTCTCTGATTTCTCGTTCTGAGATGATATCCTATGCTCCACAGATATACATAAAATAATTTAAATGCGATCTTATATATCAGACAAAGTTTGTGTCTAAACTAGTAATAGTCACTTGTCTTTTTTAATATCATTTAAAGATGGTATTACTTGTTATGAAAAGGACTTTGCATGATAGAGTCTTGTCTAAAGAAAGATTATATATTTTCATTTAAGTACAAGATATTATGTATATGTAATTAGATGTATCTAATTCATTATTCCTACTGTAAGCTTTGACAAAAACATTAAGATATCAAACTACCATCAAGTACTTTGTGCAGTGTATCAGGAAGCCAGCTTTTAAAGCTTCAATTTCAATTTCAAAGATGAATGATCCACCCAAATATGAGACTTTTGAAGTTAATGCCTCTATTAGAGTGCCCATGCATAAGAAATTATTTTCATCATGTGAAAGCTTAGTGACTCGAGAAAGGCATTGAAAAAATAGCCACAAGGTTTCACGGTTCCCTACTCAATGTCAGACAGATAAGACTTGTTGATTGCAGCTTGTCTCAATGAATAAAGGCTCTGGTTTCTAAATAAGAGCAATAAGGATTAATAATGTTAAATTAGTAAGAATGATAAGCAGTGGCATATTACCTTTATAGTAAATAATAAAAAATTAATGAGAAAAATGTAAGTCGACCTTCTGTTGATCAGTGCCACATTATCATAGATTTTTCATTTGCTCAACCCAAACAGAAATCTAATTGTAGAATTCTTATATACTGTTTCTGAATTATAATGAGAGTAATAAGTGAAGAGTCTAACAATAACTTTTTTTTTTAACAAAGAAGAAATTCATTTCTTTTCTAAAATGTAATTCCAATTATACTGGTTTACTGCTAGCAACAAAGAAAGGTTTTCACCTTTAAGTTCTTTTATTTATTAACTTATAATTAGCAATTACAAAAGTAGTTTTACCCTATATTTATAACTGGCTCACTAGCTGAGTAGAAAACTAAATGATAACAATGTCAGTTTCTTTCTTCATTTCAGTTTTTACAAACCTCATTAATTTGAAACCATCTGTATACAAATAGATAGATAGATAGATAGATAGATAGATAGATAGATAGATAGATAAGATAACTTAGTTAAATGTCGTTAAAATCTGTATTTCTAATTGAAATATTAAATTGGTTCATGAACATTTAAGGTTAAACATTCTAATTTAAACCAAAAGTAAAGATCACCTTTGTTCCCCTCACAGTTAGATTTTAAATAAGCTGTTGTATCCAAATGGCAAATGCATACTGATTAGTAAAAATATCCCAGAAACAAAGCTTAACATTTGAACCAAAATATTCTATTTTCATTATGTCCCAATAAACTGAAATCTAGTATATCAGCTTTTATATCATATTATTTCTAGAAAATATGTCAGTCGGTCAGTTAAGTGCCATACGTGATACAAGCTTGGGCAATCATGTCTCGAAAGCTATAGAACCCAATCTGGCCTACTTTTTAACCCATAGCTGGAGGGAGAAGTGATGGATTAATACCTTTTCCAAGGGTATTTGTGTGTAAGTGAATGCAGTGGATTCAACTAGAATTTGAACTCAGCTCTCTGACTTCTCAGTCCATGCCGATATCTGCTGCACCTCAACAAAAATCCAGAAAATATGTAATCCAGCAAAAAAACAAAAACAAAACAATAATATATTATATTTTTTATTATCTTTATTATCCTGTAAACATACAGCTGTGTTGAGAGATCATCATGGAGAGAAGTTTTGGATATGGCTCTCTTGAGATATTGTCACAGCAATGAATTGAAAATACAAATGTTATTTGGTTATTTATTTCCACATTCACTTGGCACAATCTAGGGAGTGGATAAGTAGCACTTGGAAAATATTTACTGCTATCTTCTCTTATCAGTGACCAGATCTTCTTTTCAGCAAGCAAAAACTTTAACACTCTTACTATCACTCTGCTCATCTCCACATCATGATCTATGACTCATAACTCCCTAATGGGTAGCCCAGAAGTACTCTATTCTAACTGTAACTCAGCTTATATAAGCTTGTGACTGGAACTTCTTAACTTCCAGCCAAATGGCACTCAATCCCAAAAGTTTTTTATTTATCTATTTATTTTATTTCCTCTTTTTATTCTCACTTGTAGACAGTGGGTTACATATTTGAAGATATCCCTCATAGATTTTATTGTCTACTAGCAGTATAGCCCAGCGTTGCTCGGGTGTAATGAAAGCTTTAAAACTAATCCATGGTCTTGGAGCTCAGACTCTTTGGACATTGGCACGAAAGACTAAAAAGCAATAGTTGTTTCCAGTTAAAGCGAAACTGTAGACTGAAAGAAAAATGAATGGATCTAAGTCAAATTTTGATTTCCTGGTATCGATATCAAATTTTCTGCACTATTGTAAGCACTGCAACCTTGAAACGTCTGAATATTGTTTCTTATGTCTTTGTCTATGAGTGTATCAAATTTGATTAAAATCAGAACACTCCTTCTATAACCCGATTTTTTCGATTATCGATTTGATATCAGGGGTACCTCGACACAAAACCTAGCTAAGAACACTCGCATGCGCTTATAGTACAACTGTGTAAATTTTCAAGAAAATTGGTTCAGCCATTTCGGAGTCTATAGGTAACGGGAACACACCCACCCACACACACACACACACACACACACACACACAAAGTTCCATTTATAAATAAGTTTAGATTTAGATTTAGATGTAGTCATAAAGTAGCTGCCTTTTGGGCTCAGAAAAAACTCATTCTCAGTTTACTTTACTTTCAGGGTGTTCTCAGCCAACTGTTTGGAGACTCATTTTGCCACAACCCTACCTAGAATATTATGTTGTGAAATGCCTGTCAAAATAAATGCCATATAATAATAATATTTTTGATAGTGTAGAAAGCAAATATTAAGTAATTTTACTAATCAAAATAAAAGTATGAAAATAAACAAGAAAAAAATGGTATTGGACTTAAAGAAGTAGCTTCATAACATCAATAATGTCTGTTTCACTATCAGGTATTTCCTTTGGGTGACTTATTGTTATGACCCTATGCCAAACTGTTGGTAAAATTTATCACAGCATCAAACTCAGATGCTTCAAGCAGTATAAAGAACTATTCAAACACAATATGCACAGATCAAAAGTTAGAATTCTTCATGCTTTAGTGCAGTTCTCTAACCACTAAGCAACTTCCTTGGGAAAAATCATTGCATCAAAATGATTATCAAATACAAAAGAAAACAATAAGATTTAAATGAATTAGATTATTAATTAGCAAATCCAAGAAAAAAAAATGGCTCCTCCCATTTTCTTACACGATCTGTGAAACTTCTAAACAGAAAGTTGTGTTCATAAGTAACACTGTATATTATGTAGGTTTATGAAGAAATATACAATTATAATATATACATGTCAAATATACTCATAAAAATATATAAATATGAATATAAACAAAGAATTTTTTATATAAGCAGGTTTATATGCATGTTTACTTATACACATGCAAAACCCTCATAAAAATGTATGTTTAAATATAATATGCAAATTATACGTGAATTAATAAATACACATATGAGGGTACACATATGTAAAATATCATTATTCAGGTGTTAATAAAACAGTGCTCAATGCAGTATGAACAGAGCTATTTTATATATATTAATAAATATACATATTGTTCTATGTCAATGGCACGACTTAGAGTTTTATGCAATCATCAGATCAGGTGCATATTACATTTGAATTTAAGCTCACTCAAACTTCATAGGAATTAAATCTTAGAAAGTTAAGTTACTGCTTTTGAATAATAAGAGTAAAAATTTAAATATATTAAGACTACATGTAGGTAAAAAGTAAAATTATAAAATTAAAATTTTAAAATTAGGAAATATCAAAAAATATTAAAATGCAGGAAAATGAAATCAAAGAGATGTACTTCATAATTATTAATAGTAATATTTGCAGGAGAAATAAAGAAAGGGGGAAGTAAGGGATTAATGAAGAAAGAGGCAAATATATATAGGAATCTGTATCAATTAGGGTCTAAGAATTTAAGTAAGAATTTTTTCCTATGGTAGCATGTGGTCATTAAATCGCATTTTTTGTTAAGTAGATTAGAGTTATTTATATGGTTTAACATGACAATTTTTTTTAATATATATATATATATATATATATATATATATATATAAGAATTTACTTAACAACATATACACATGGATCTGTTTGTGTATATTTTATTTTTTTATAATCTTTTCACCCCAAGGAAGTCAGGACTGCCACATGTGTGCAGGAAGTTCGGTCAGTCAGTTAAGTGCCATATGTGATACACGCTTGGGCAATCATGACTCGTAAGAAACATGACTGATTGGGCAGAAGATTATCCCACAGTAGGTTGCCATTACTTTCTGCAGTAGACTGATTGCCAGCCAAGTCTATAGAACCCAATCTGTCCTGTTATTTAACCCATAACTGGAGAGAAGAGACAGATTAATACTTTTCTGAAGGGTATTTGTGTGTAAGTGAATGCAAGAAATTCAACTGGATTAGGGGGTTATAGAGAGAGAAAAACAGGATACAGAGGATACCAAAGAAAGGATGGGATTAAGAGAGGTAGGAGATGGCAATTGACATTGCATTTAAACTTTTAGAGTTTGTAACTATCAGGAAAGCAAGTATGTGGAAGGGAGTTCCACAGATGGGAAGTGCGAGAAAAGAAACTGATATAGAGTAGAAGTGGTAGTTTACATTTGGCTATTTGGACAGTAAAAGAGTGTGACCTTGATGCTAATCTAGATACATACATATGAATATACAGGTAAGTCTAATTTGGGGAAATCTGAAAAAAAAAAACAGTTTGTATACACTTAATGTAGTATATACTTTTGTTTTTCCTTTTGTAAGCATTATCTTTTTAAGAAATTACTGTATACATGCCCAATAGAACTAGTAAGAGTTAGATTTAATAAGTTTTTTGTGGTCAAATTCTCTGAAATTTGGAACAGCAACTGATATATGGAGACATTTTTAACAATTAGAGAAATATAAACATCAAAATAAATTTCTATACATCTGTGTATGTATGAGAGTGTGTGTATGAGTATGTGTAAATGCATTAAACATGTATATAAAGAAATACCAACTTATACACCATACATGCAAGCATACTCATGCACATTTAAGACAAAATGAAGACAATTGTATACATGCACAAAAAGAAATGCTTATTACAACAAAATTTACTCAATTACCTACCATTAATCACATATATAGAGTTTATACACTGTATTCTCCTATCAAATTTTATATACAATTGCAGCACACATCTACTTAATTATAGATACATTTCCATTTAACAATGAAAATTTATGGCCATACAAATGTTCAAATATAATTATTCATATATATATGAGGATCTACGCCAAAATGTTATGTTATTTGAACAGCATCAAAAAAATCAAGTGTAGATTAAACTGTTCCCACTGCTCTTTATGAGCAATTTTCTTCATGAGCCAATGTGTTAGCTGACAGATAGAATGTGCAAGCTTAATTTATAAGGCTTTTTGCATTGTTATATGATATCTGTCTTTCTGTATAGCTGCAAATGCTGGACAATCCTCTCAAGGATGAAGGAGAGACTCAAGATAACTGAAATGTGGTTCTACAGAAGGAGACTCAAGATATGGACCAAACATGTGAGCAACAACAAAGTTTTGAAGAGGAAGTAAACAGAAAGGAAACTTATACTTAGCATAGGGAAGAGGCAGCTGAGGTTTCTGGGACATGCAATGATGAAGGAGGATTTGAAGAATCTAATACTCACAGGACAGATAGAAGAAAAGACAGACAGAGGAAAACAGCACAAGACATACTTGATGAGCAAAATAGGGTTTGGGAGAGATACCAAGAGGAAAAATGTTAAAATCAGCAAGGGATAGGAGCAAATGGAAGTCCTTGATCACCTACATCTCGAAGGGACACGGCACATAAAGAAGTAGCATTTTTACAAGTTCCATTTCTATCTGAAATGGTAGATTATAAGGAGCAGGAAGTTTTCAAATTTTGCTTGAGCATAAAAAAAAGAAGGTGCTCCTTAAGAAGGCATTTGATGATAATACTTTCTGTGGTGCAAGTGCTTAAGAATTATGACAGAAGAGACATTTTTTTGACATAACTGAAGAGATCCAAGCAGAGTCTGAGGAGGTGCTTGATACAGTCATTCTTGAGGACTTTCAGCAATGCAGGGAACTTTGAAAAACTACTGGGATCATTATATTCATGTCAAAGAAGACTGCTTAAAAACAATATGGGAAATTAGGTGTGATATAACTTAGTTTTCGTAGTAAAATTAACCAAACATTGGGGTGGTACCTCATATATCTGTAAAAATAAATGTTTTTTTTGCATAATCTGTATTGATTGTAATAAAATTTTAACATAAGCTAGCTTATGAGAACCTTGTATATAAAAAATGTCTAATATAAAATACCCTAAACTGTTTTTGTTGATATTATTCATGCTGTTAGCAATAAGATGTGATTTAATTCATGTCTTTATTTATATAAATATTTATGCCTGATGTTTGAACTTTACTTTTTTGTCAAATAATACAGAAAATTATACTTTGATCATTGCTGCAGAAAAAAAAGCATTGGAAATGAGCTTCTACAGATCCATTGTAGGTATCTCCTACATAGACCACATCACAAAAAATACAGTGTGATATACTGCCAGACAAGAAATATTAACAGATCTCATGTCCACTGTCAAGAAGAGAAAGTCAAAGTGGTATAGTCATGTTACATGAGCCAACAATCTTTCCAGTGCCATTTTACATGATGGTCTTTTAGACAAAAGAAGGGGCAAAAAGAGAAAAAAATTATCTGAAACATTACCAAGTGAACAGGAAGATGTATAGAACAGTGAATGTAGGCTTCTGATAAACACTGGTAATGAACAAATCTCTCTTACTTTCAATCAGTACATCCAAAAAAGACACTGTTTTCCACTTCCATAGTAAATTGAAGGGATATATGAAAGGAATTGAGTTGAGTATGAAAAGTCAAAGCAGCACTAATGAAATTGAAAATAGAAAAAATATCAACATAATGTAAGTATACATGGGGCTTACAATATTTTTCGAATAACAGGCTTTCATCAAAACCGACAAAAATGTTTGCTAATAGTGAACCCAGGCAACTGACCATTTAAACTTGGGTATACATAGTATTGTTAAAGCTAAATTTCCCTTCACCCCCCTCTATTGCTGAATGCATAAACCACAAAAACAAACTTTCTGGAATTAAGGTAGGACTCAGGTGATTTCCATAAAGAATATCAGTGCAGATTTGGAAGGTGTCCTGAAGGGGAAAATGTGTGTACAAACTGACAATATCAAACAACACTATAAGCTTGTTTTCAGAACTCAGTCACAGTCTCTAATGAAATTAGGAAACCAAAATGAATCAGAAACACAAAAAGTAGAAAACAAATCAGAGACTGGCTGAAGCTTTTCAGCTAACTATTTAGCCAATTGATGTTGTACAGATCCTACCATAGACAAAATAGGTCAAAGGGGAACATTATTCTTATGTACTTTAGGTAAGCAGTACACATGTGGATGTTGGGATCCTACAGGTCTAATACGATCATACATCATTTTGGAAATGATGTTGCTCTTGAATACAGAGTAACTGTCTCTGTATTATTGCCTCTATTTTGTGGGTATCGTCACAGGAAATTACAGGTTCGCTCATCATTTATATCTGTTTGAAGTAGTCCACATTAAATTATATCAATTGACTCTGTGCAACAGCAGGAGCAACTAAACTTACTTTACTGTGCAGTCTACAAAATCAAAAACAAATAACATGTATGCACAAAAATTAAATATGAAATAGTGACAATTTACCCATCATACTCTCTATATATACACATATCTACACAAGCACATGCATGCACATATATGTACATACAAATATACTTATATAAATATATGTATACACACAGACAGGTACATATATATATACACACACACATACAGGGTGTGATGGGTAAATTTTCAAGATTTTATATTTTTAATTTCACACAGCCATATTGTTTTTGATTTTATCAACTGCACAGTATAGTATGGTCAGTTGGAAACAATCTGTCAGAAAAAGAACATCATACGCCTAGGTATGAATTTACACGAGATACTAGATTTGCAACTAGGTCCCACCCTTTTACAGCAAAACTGATAAGATGTAACCGTAATTTCTACTCCAACAGCTTCTTTTCTCATGCTTCCCGCCTGTGGAATTCCCTTCCACGTGTCTGCTTTCCCAATGGCTACAATCTCCAGGAGTTTAAATGTAAGGTCAATAGACACCTCCTATCACACTAACTTGCATCTATTCTCCCAACACTCTCACCATCTACCCAACCCTCATTCTCGGTATCCTTACTCGTCTATCACCCTCCTTCTGACTTTTCCTATATCTAACCATCCTTTCTCACCACTAACCATCCTTTCTTACCACTCTATGTAACCCCCTGCACAATAGTAGCAGTGAAATGCCTTGCTCCAGGTGAAACGATTATAAAAAAAAAAAAAAAAAATTATCACAATTCACCCTAGTAGAAATTTAGAAATGGCAGAGTGGACTGCTTGGCATTTGTGCCAGAAGCTCAAATTGTTTGTATATCAGTGCAGAGGATTTAGGAAAAGTGGGATAAGTCAAATGGTGATTACAAATGTATGCCAGCTCAGAAAACTCACACTGATTTTTCTTTTAAGAAAAGAACTGAATTTGTTGATGAGTGCCTCAGACTCAATATGGAAACCTATATCAAGTGCTTTGAGTGGGTAGTGTTGCTCTGGATCAAGAGGGTGGCTGCTAGAAGACTTTATGTCTGGCAACAGAATGCGGCACCATTCCATACAAGCAGGAGAACCCAGTCATGGCTGTCAGACATTTTCTACGACCACATCACCACTCACCTTTGACCAACTAACTCTCAAGACTGCAACATGCTTGATTGATATGTATGAGGTGCAGTTAAGTTGGAGACCAACAAAACTCCTTGTAGTACCAAAGATGAATTGAAGGCAAGAATTATGGCAACATACACTAACTAAACAAGGAGACTGTCCAGAAGAGTTGCAGAAGATTCTGAAGTCGTCTGGAGGCTGTAGTAGGAGTCAATAGTGATTTTATTGAATAAATTTACTCTTTAGTGTTTTAAGATATTTTTGCTAAATTTTAGTAAATATATCTGTTGAAACGAGATGCCAGTGTTATTTTCATTTTTTTGCCAAGCTGCAACAATTTTTCTGAGGTTACCAAAAAACTGTGGGGTCTGTCATTATCCTGATGGAAACAATACTTTTCCTGTTCGCCAATTTTGGGCATTTTTCTTGAATTGCTGCCTTTAATTCATCCAGTTGTGAGCAGTACTTTTCACAATCAACTGACTGCTAACTTAGTAAAAGCTCATAATACAGGACTCCCTTCCAATCCCATCACATGCACAGCATGATTTTCTTAGGATGAAGACCTGCTTTTTGGAAGGCTAAAGTTGGTTCATGTCAAGACTTTTTTGACCCCAAGACTTTTTTCAATGAACATTGTTGTAAATGATCCATTTCTAATCACCTGTCACAATTTGCATAAAAAGGTGCATTTTCATGGCATTTATACAGCAAATCATAGATAGAAATGTGACCAGAAAGATTCTTTTCACTCCGATCATGTGGTACCCAAGCTTCACTAAATGCTCATGAATGGTAGATTTTTATAAATTTAGTTTTTCTACTAATTCCCACATTGTGTAATGTAATGTTATTCTCAATCAATGTCTTGATTTGGTCATCATCTGTAGTGGGGTGTGCTGCTACAATAAGGCTACAATCACCAACTCTAAACTTAGTGAACTCTCCTTCTGTACAGTTCTTCCAGCTAAAGCAACTGCACCATACACAGCACATCATTTTTGCTGCTTGCATAGTATTTTTGCTTTTACATTAATAAAAAAGCATCAAGTGTCTAAAATGCACCTTATAATCTTCCATTTTTATAGGGATACAAAACTGACATGAATTAAGTAATTTTAAATTTTCATCTTAAGAGATAGTTTGAAGTGTGCTCTAATCGAAAATGTAAGCATATTATATCTATCAATAAGTTTGATATGTTCTGACGTGTTAGAACATGAACAACTAAAAATTAGCATGAACTTTCCAGACAACACAATACACACACACACACACACACACACACACACACACACACACACACACATAAGAACAAAAAAGAAAATTGTCCTTTTGCAGATATATTTTAGTTATAGTTCACACACATATATTAGATGCATACTCACATATATATATATATATATATACAAACACACAAACACGTGTGTGTATGTGATTATATATAGAGAGAAACATACTTCAATAAATAAAAAATGTATCTAAGTAGACAAACAGACATTCAAACTTATTCCCAAATAACAAAGTAAATGCACAATGATATAAATAGCAATGAATGAAAACAAAAAATAATGTTGGCATGTATCTAATTGTAGGAGGGCTCAAGTCAGCAAAGGTTGAATTATTATTTATAATGAATCGTACAGATTTAATGAACAAAGTCTGCCTAAGGAATGAAGGCATAATTAAGAGATAGGTTAGAGAAACAGCATCATTTTTTTTTCTTTCATTAATCTATTCACAAAAACTGAAAGAACACAAGAGATTATATGCCTTTCATTTCTTGCTTTTTTTATCAGCTTCCCATGGTTCAATTCTTGTTCAAAGAGTCAAAGTTTCTGTTACCGTTGGCAGAGTCAACCATACAAAATATCTATAATTATCTACACTTGCTCTGGCATTTGTTTTTAGTTCTTATTTTCATTACTAAATCAATAAGTGGAAAGCAGATAAAGGTGCACATAGATTTGATAAGTTTTATTAATGAGCACACATGCACAAAGTTGTGGACACACACACCACAATTGCAAGCAGACTTTAGACAAAAATATATACATGTACTTGAATCCCCATATATAATACATGCACAAGAATATAAACATAATTGGTACATATATATATATATATATATATATATATATATGAGTGTGTGTGGTGAGAGAGAAACAAGGTACAAACATATGTGTATATTGAGAGAGATTAAGAGTATATGATTATAAACATATATATGACATGAATCCACACACACACACACACACACACACACACACACACAAGTTAACATTGAATCAACACTCAGAGGCGACAGTCTGTTTCATGCTAGATGTAATCAGGCCTAGCATGAAACAGTCTGTCACCTCTGAGTGTCAACTTCAATGTTCACCATGGTTGACCCAATATTTTTCAAGGCCATTTCATCATACACCCTGAAAATAGATTCATATTATGGCACACTGGTGCAAATGACCTAATCTGGGGAAAAAATAGAAATCGATTACACCCTGTCACTCCAAAACTCACTATATGGTGAAAGAAAGGAAACTAAAGCAGTTGTTTCAGTTTATTTGTACAAGGGTGTGTGATTCCAAGTCAATTAAACATTTATTAATTTATTCACACACATACACACACATATTCATTCAAGTATGTTTCATTTAATAATATAGACGTATTATGTCTATTTATTTTTTTATTTAATTATTTCACCCCAAGCAAGGCAAGACCAACACTAGTGTAGAGGCGTTATAGTGAGAGAAAGAAGAAAAAAAACAAGGTATAGGGGTTTGTTGAAAAAACAATAAAAGATGAATGGAACTCAAGGGGATAGAAAATGGCAGTTGACATTTCATTTAAACTTTTGTAGGTTATAACTATCAGGGAAGCAATTAAATGAGAGTTCCACAAGCAAAAAGTGCAGGAAAAGAAATTGTTGGAGTAAAAGTGGTGGTTACATTTAACTATTTCAATAGTAAAAGGGTAGAAGTTAGATGCTAATCTAGTAGTATGCTTAAATTTATGTAGACGAGGCACCAGGATAAAAAACTCATCATAACAGTTGCCATAAAAAAAATTGTAGAAAAGACAGAGGGAAGCCACATGATGTTGGTTAGAGAGTGACTGAAGATGAAATGCCAAGTCAAAATCGATTAAATTGCAAATTCTTTTTAGGATTTTGTTGAGAACATCGAGATGAATAGCAAGAGTACTTGACCAGATATGGCAACAGTATTCAATGCAAGAATGAATGATAAATTTATAAATGGGCAAGATCAATTCTGACAAGAAAAACTTTCTCATACAACACAGTAACCCAACCTTCTTAGCAAGAGTTGCAGCTATAGATTTAGTGTAGTCATTCCACTTCAGGTTAGTTGAGATAATTAGGCTAAGGGAGCACAATTTGTAGCTCCTCAGGAGACTAGCATCATCCATTCTGATGGTTTGTAGGAAGGTTTTCCTACGGTGGTTAAAGGAGAGCAGTTTTCTTTTTAGACATATTAAAATTTACTAGCCATTTCTTTCCCCAGTCCATCACAGATTAGAGGTCTTTTTGAAGAGATGCAGCTAGGTTTACTTTATTGAGACGGAGGTAAATGGTAGTTTCATCTGTATAGAAGCCTACTTGGGGGCTGATTACATCAGTAAGATCATTGATAAAGATCAGAAAAAGCATAGGACCTTGGATGGAGCCTTAAGGGATGCTCGCATTCAAATGAAATGGCCTGGAAACAACCTTCATATCATGATTTGATAGGAACGATTGGATTAAATCAAACAATCATCTGGAAATACCATTGCCCTGCAGTTTGTGCAGAAGTTCAGCATGCCACACTCTATCAAATGCTTTCAAGACATCTAGAGCAACAGCTCGAGCTTTGCCATTCTTATTAAGAGCTTGGCATACATATTCAGTGAAGGCAGTTAACACATCAGCAGTAGGCCTGGAAAAGTGGAAGCCATATTGTTTGTCAGAGAACAGGTTATGAGATGTGAAATGCTTAACTATTTCAACATTGCTAAGAGCCTCAAACACTTTGTCAAAAATGGTAAGAGGCTAATAGCATGATAGATGGGTTAGAGGCCTCCCCACAGTTCTTAACAACAGATAAGGACTGCCAACAAGTAGGATAGCAAGAAACAGTCAGGCAATGGTTATAGAGTTTGGAGAGGGCAGAAGACAGCTCTAGGACAAGTGGCAGATCAACTTGCCTAAAGAGAGTCAAGAGCTGGTGTTTTGTATGTATTAGTCAGTTGAGCCTCTGTTCTAAGTGGGAAATCAGGTGTATATGGTTAATAGTTCAAAATTTGAAGTATCATATAGAAACAGGTGACACAATCCATGACAACCCTTCTAATTTCTATCTGATTCTAGTAAATAATACAACTCCACTCCAACAGTTTCACAAGATCTCATTTGGCATAGTAGCCTGTTTTCAGAGAATCATAGATAAAATAATTGAGAAAAAACAAATAAGACACATCTGCTTACATTGATAATGTGACAGTATACTAACAGCACCTGTATGAACATGATAAAAACTTAAAACAATTCATCACAGCTGTGAAAAAATAGAATTTGACACTTAACCAGGATAAATACTTCTTCAGACAAAACAAAATTAGACTACTTGGCTATATCATCAGTAAGAATTATAACTGCTGTTATTACTATGAACCCCACTGTGCCTTTAGCAATGGAAACAGATGTCAGACTGTGCCATTGCTGCCTCACTACAACAAGCAGGATGACCAATAGTGTTTTTCTGTAGAACACTTTCACAGTCAGAACAACAACATTCAACCATAGAAAAAGAAGTATTCACTATTGTAGAATCTCTAAGAAAATGACGGCATTGCCTACTAGGTTGCAATTTCAAATTAATAATGGATCAAAAGTCAGTAGTGTTTATGCTCAACAATAAAGTAACAAATAAAGTTGCAGATGGAACTTACCTGTTTCTCATTAAATGTCACATACTGCCACAGGAAAGAAAATGCTGAGGTTGACACACTTTCAAGAATGTTCAGCATGACAACTTGCAAAGAAGGCCTCCTTAAGCTCCACAAAAATCTATGCCACCTGGGTGTAACAAGAATGCTGCATTTAACTGAAATTAAAAACCTACCTTCCTCCATAGAAAATGAAAAAAGCTATATAGAACTGCTGAATACACACTGAACTAAAACCAAAATTTTGTAAAATAGACACATGAATGATGGTAAAAGCCATGCAGCCATATGAGAGTCCGGATTTCAAAGGGCCACTCCCACCTAGACGTTGTTTCCTTTTCTCTGTATCTTGCTTGCTTGCCTATATTCACTTGAACCAAGTGAGTGCTTTTATGTGTGATCAGATCAGACAGTTCCCATGTGAACAAGGAATATCCACTAGTAGAACTAACTCCCACAACATGTAGGGTAACGGTAACTGCAAGAGATATAACAGCTTTATTTGGAAAACTATACAATTTGGCTAACCATGGATACTCCATTGACGATGAAATCACTACTACATAGCAATGAATGTCGCTCCACACAAAAGATACTTTTCATTCCCAAGAAGATGATCTACAGGCACCTAACTGCCATTGTAGTTGTCACTACCAGAGACAGTACTATTAAAATGCCATCATGCCAGGATAAGCAAGAACCACTTATAGAGTGGAACTGATAGAAGCTAATCCTCAATATGCTACCCCAACAGAAGGCAAGATATGGTTTCTCTCAGAGACTTTGCCCCAGTGTAAAGGGGAGGTGAACCAGAAACCTCCCAAGAGCTTAGGATGTCAGCCTCTGACACTCTAACCAACAACTCCAGGACTACTTACAATCTCCTGGATCCTTGTGGTATGAATCAAATGCAGAGAAGTGATTGATGCCACAAAAATGGATTCATCCCATCACTGATAATGCCAACTCTGAGAGCAAACTAAACTACAAGCAGTAGTAACAACATGAAAGCCTCTGACACCAAATCTCAGAAAAACAACAGCTCTGAGACCTTCTTTGAACCAGAGGAAGAAAGCCCAGAAGATCCTGACAAAGTGAAACCACCACGAAGATCAAAAAAAAAAACAAAACCAGAAGATGTCTGCACATCTGAATGATTTTTCCTGTACAAGTAAAACAATAACCAAGTAATTATGTGATAATAATCCCATTCTACCCATTTCAATATGAACAACTTTGTATAAAAGCTGTCTAATTACTAATGATCCAGTTTAACAGAATAAAGTTTCTTAAGTTGATATTCAAAATTGTCTATTCATTACAGTTACATTCCTCAAGTAATTTTTACAAATATGCCCACCATAAAAACTACTTAGATAAACTTCTGGTTCTCAATATCTAATCAAAACACCTACTTCTATGTTAAAAAAATACATTTCTGTGATATTTTAAAGTAAAAGTAATATTTTTTCAAATCATATTAAAAAAGAAGGAAAATATATCTTATTTTTGTAAGATTTTTAACAAAGAGAATTACAGTACTAACAGATGGTTAAAATCAGCAATTTTTAGTGATTTAAAAAAAAAACTCCTTTCGGTCAATTACTTTTGAAATGCAGCAAAGTATTTTGCTTATTGAAAATATTAAATTAAATCTATTAACTTGAAATTAGAATTAAAATAAAAGCTTCAAGAAAGATTTTTCATTTTAAACCTTAGGTATCATGTTTCTTTAGTTGACCTAGACTAGAGAGTTGCTTGTCATTTGAAAATGTTATAATGTTGGAAATATACTTTTGCCACTATGAGTAATATAACATTTTGTCATTTTTGGTCATCTATACTACAGTGATCCCATGAAACACTCATGAATTTAACCAGGATTTCCTCACATATGGCTAAGGAAATGCTAAAAGTAAAACCAGAACTAGCATCAGTAAGTAATTTAAATATTTTATTTCATTTTTTTTTGCTCTCTAATTTATTCATAGTTGGATATTGTTTTTTTACTTATATTTATTTGAAAATGTTGCTTACAAGTTGAAAATTTAAAGCTAATGACTAGAGGTGTATGAAAGTATTTAATGTGACGAATCATTGAAGGAATAAAAGTACTGGGGAAACTACTTGAGAATATGAGATGATCTGATAAAAATGATGGACTGAAAAGCATGATTTATTAATTGCTCCAAATTGAACCTAGAAGACAAGATCTTTGAGCAAGATCTGATTGATATTAGTGCGAAAAAGACAATCATTTTGTTAAAAAAAAAGAAAGAAAAGAAGTGTAAAATTCAAGTAAAACATTCTTGTAGTGAGACAAGCAAATTTTTCTGATGAGAATATTTAATTAGTGACATTTATCATTGCAAATCGTTGTAATTAGCATAATGTTGAAAATACTGATTGATGTTATTTAGCAGCTATCATCATTGTCACAGTCATTCCAGTTCTTCCCATTGCTGATACAGCAAGTTCTTCACAAAAAGATAAAAAGAAAGAAAGAACAAAGTAGATAGCTATTTGTTAGAATATTCAATGTAAGATTTTCTCTGTTAAAACGGTAAAGGAGGATTATGTCTGGGTAGGGGAAGAAGGAGAGATTGGATTTCAATAGCACAATGTTTTGTTTTGATTTTGTTCTTTTGTTTTACTTTTTTCTTATAAGATACATTATTTTGTATAAAATTTTAAGTAATGGAAGTGATATTTCATTGTACAGTTAAATCATTTTATAAATACCCAATAATAAATTATTATATTCTAACTATACCAGGCATAATGATGAATATAAAATTGGATCTGCATCCTGTCAGATTTTTATAAATATATCTACTTTAAATTTGAACATGAAATAAGATCACAAAACTTATGTACACCAGGTATACAACACTCAGTTCAGTTATATACTTGTAAAATCCACAATACTTATGCAGTTATGAACTTTTGTTGGAATAAAGACTTGTAATAATTTTCATCAGAGACATTTGAACATGGAATTTCATTTCACACGTGACTGATATCTATGATATATATACATGTTCCGAAAAGTGATCTTTCAATGCATTTCTCTATAAGATTTGTGTGTGGGTTGCAAATTGCAAATGTTTATATGTAAGAATGAAAATGGAGAAAAATGAGAAGCATTCTCATTATTTGATGACTTATTTCTCTGGAAGGAAAAATGATTTACAAACAGTAAAAACAAAGTGTGCAATTTATGGAGATGGTGCCATTGCTGAGAGTATTGTTAATAAGTGGTTTACCAGATTCAAAAATAGAAATTTTGATCTGGAAGACCAAGAACATTCCAGCAGGCCTGCATTCATTGATGATGACCAAATCAAAATGCTGATTAAAAATAATCCAAGTCATCCAACACAAGACAATGCAAAGATACTTCTCACATCTCCTATGAGCATTGTAAGACATTTTTAAACACTTGGTACATGAATTGCAATGATGTTTGTCTGCCTCAAGATATAACGAAAAAAATCTAATGAACTGCATTTTCATCTGATAAACACAGCAAAAAACAACCCATTTTTAAAAAGAAGAATTACAGGCAATGAAAAATGGATTGTTTACAACAACGTGGAGAAAAACAGGTTATGAGGAATGTTAAATAAACCATTGTTAACTGGACAAAAAGGTGATCTGCATCTGAAGAAAGTGATGCTCTGTATCTGGTAGGATTGGAAGGATATTAGGTATTACAAATTCCTTTCATAAAATCAGATGTTCAATTCAAACTATTACTGTTTCCAGTTAGATTAATTACAGGCAACAATCAGGGAAAAACATCTGGCTAATTAAAAGTGTTGTCTTCCACAAGAAAAATTCTAAACCTTATATCTCTTTGAAAATCTGACAGAAATTGCTACAGCTTGAATGGCATATCCTACAGCATACACCATACTCATTTGAGCTTGCATCTTTAAATTCTGGAACTTTGTAAAATCACTTAAGTCCAGTTCATCACCTAGAAAGATGCTAAGTGCTGGAAGGATAGAATTTTAAAGCTACCTCAAAGATGACAAAAGGTAGTGGAAAAAAATGGCATATATGTAACTGAATGTGCAAACATCTAAATATTGTCTTTGAAATTCGCTTAAAAGCACTACAAACTTTTCATATATAATTAGAGTAAACAAATCTCTTGAACTAAATTGTTTCCGTTATTGCCTACATTACATTACTTCAAATAATTCGCTCAAAATTTATTGTCATGTTTTAACTTTTATCAAAACAAGAAAACAGATTAATAAAAAGAATTTTTTTTTTTTACAGTGATGTACCCTCTGTACACGGCCCAGGAGCCACTTGAGGTAGAGGGTTATAGAATAAGAGGTACAGTTTAGGCAGATATGTTTAGGCAGCTAACAGTGGACTCTAAAATTGAAGAGGTTAAGATTATAGTGATCAGGCAAACACCCTATTAGAAGTCAGTTCCACAAAGTAGTGGTACATGGAAAAGGAGCTGCTTGAGTAGAACTTACATCCCACAAATGCATTACAAAGGAAATGAGGGCAATTTTCTCCAATGTGCTTAGCATGGCATTTATTCACAGTGAGGGTTAGAACTGTTGGAACTAAGGAATGTATTTTGTCTGAACACTTTCCATGGAAGCAGTGATAGGGCAGTGAGAGAATTGCGACCTTTCGTCTGTGAGAAAGGGTTGTAGAGTGAAAAATAATTTGTCACTCACAAGGAAACAGATATGCTTTTAGACTCTTTTGAGACAGGAAAGTGAAGACTGAGCAATTCCTGCCCAAATATGTCAGCAGTACTCCATTTTAGGACTGACCTGACCCTTGTAAAAGTAAAGGATAGCACAAAGAGTTAGGTACTT
The DNA here is from genome assembly GCA_037127315.1 of Ascarosepion bandense. Taxonomy (NCBI): domain Eukaryota; kingdom Metazoa; phylum Mollusca; class Cephalopoda; order Sepiida; family Sepiidae; genus Ascarosepion; species Ascarosepion bandense. The sequence goes on along the minus strand of JBBBDQ010028584.1, from coordinate 1,283,527 downwards.
AATGAAGCAGTACAGAGAACCAATCATTTTTCCAGCATCTTTAGTGGTGAATCATATCTACAAGCTCCACTTGAGGTCTAGGTTGAGTTTAAGGCCCAATAGATGCTTATGACATGGGGCTTCTCTAAAGGAACACACATTCATCATGAGTAGTGAGAAGTCAAATTCTGATCAGCGATGATGGAATGTAACCAGTTTGTCCTCAAGATATTGAATATAATCAGCCAGTTTTTTTCCACATTGAAATGTTAGCTGTTGGCTTAATTTAAAGATAAAATGTCCCTAGCTATTTTTTTTATCTTTCATCTAAATAGCAATAACTTTTATTTGTCTTAAACTATACAAGAACAGAAATTATTTAATTTCCGTTTTAATTTCAGGAATGGGTTATTATTTACAATCAGGATAGAGTTTACAATACAAGATATTAATTTTTAAAGGTGATCGAAGCCGCAAGAGTAGTTGGCAGTAAAATTATATGCTCATCAAAATTTTGTAATGATTCATATGTATAAAAACTTATACATAAATACATACAGGGTCAACTACAAGAGTGGAGATTTTCCTAAAAATATCATAATTAATTAAAACATAAACATTTCATGACAAGCATACAACTGTGTGTGTGTGTGTGTGTGTGTGTGTGTGTGTGTGTGCGCACCAGAAAGAGTGAGAGAAAGAGAGTTTCATATCAAGAACGTTCTCTCTAAAAAAATTACCTGTTCAAATCCAATGATATGATGTAGCCATGAACTTTTCAGTTCAAATCATCATGATTGCATAAACTTTATAGTTCATTGAGATCTGAGCAGTACTAGATCAACCCTCTTAAAATATTTTAAGGCTAAATGAATTGCCCTGATAAAAAGACCAAAGTCAAGATTAGAGGCTAATAAATACAAATAGGCAAGGATGGTCAGTAAATGTTGCAATGAAAGATATTTATTACTCTTCTCTTAATCCTATAGATTGATATCAATTCAATTGGTTTTAAAAGATTTCTTTCATGAGTTATATGCACCTTAGATCTTGTTCATCATTGCATTTGGCAGGACTGATGAAATGAAGATATAATTTGTACAACCGGAGGATCAGTTGCAGATTGTATGTTGATTAGAAGGCATCTGCACCAGGAGCTACAATAAAAACCACAGTGAAAGATAAAGATCTGTTTTGTCGGAAACATAAAAAAGGATCAGTGATTAGGTCTAATCTAAGTTGCACACATGCACACAACTGCTGCATGACACTTCTCCACTTGTACTTAATAAGAGATAAAGAAAGAAAAAATGTTTCATGCTTGTACTCTCTAATTCACCATTTGACCAAAAAGAAAGATTCAAAAGGAAAAAGAAACAAAAAGTGAACAGGAAAATAAAGAAAAAAAAGAAATCACAGAAGAATTTTAAAAAAAGAGGAATTAATTGTAATGTATAAAAGAAAAAGGAAGGAAAAAAGAAAGAAAGAAGGAAAGGAACAAAAAGAAAGAAGGAAAAAATAAAAAGAAAGAAAGAAAGGAAAAAATAAAAAGAAAGAAAGAAGGAAAAAATAAAAAGAAAGAATGAGAGAACAAAAGAAAGAATCATCAATCAAGATTGTGTAATGTTCAGCAAGTTAGCTAAGAAAAAAATTATTTCTTCTTGTATGTGCCATGTCCCTTCAAAACGCTTGCTATCACGGCTCTCCACAACTTCCTGACCTTTGTAGCTCTTAATAAATACCCTTCTCTGCCATTCATTCACTCAGGTTTGCTAGTTAGGTTATGCATTGTTTTCCTCTGTTCTTCCTGCCTTCAATCTGTCCTGAGTGTATCAAAATTTCCAAGCTATCTTTACTCATTATGTGCCCTAGAAATTTCAACTATTTTTTTCTGATATTAAATACAAGTATTCTTTTTGTTACTATTTTCATTAAAACTTTGTCATCGCTCACATGTTCAGTCCATGGTATTTTCAACAACCTTCTGTAGAACCACATTTGTAATGTTTGTCTCTTTATCCATATAGGAGGACTGATATTACATAAAATTTCAGTATACTTTTTTTGTTTCTAACAAAATACCATTGTGAATTCAGTTTTTATTGGCACTTAGTACTTATGGTATTGTGCCAAACTAAATTCAGCTGAGTAAATAATAATAGAGAGAAAAAGAAAAGAGTAAAAAACATAAAAGGAAAATATTTTTAAAAGAAGAAATGTTTTTAAAAACAAGGAAAGGGAAAAAAAATATTAAAAGAAATTAAATAACTATACCAAATACAAGCCAAGAATTAGTGAAAAATCAAAAAGATTATAAATTAATGTGAAAATGAACGGTGACATTTTTTTCTTTCTATCATTTATGCACGACACAGAAAGAGACCTACTGGTTATTTGAGAAACAGCATGGTAAACTTTGGGTCTGATCATGCAACAAAAATTATAATTATGGAAGGCAGGAATGGTTTATGCATAGTGTCTTTAAATTGAGCTGCCCTCAAATTAAGTCAGGCATGTTTTACTCTATTTTTTTTAATCTTATTCTTTCCCTGACTGCATAACACACAAAGTAAAACAAATCAAAATTGGAAGAGGTGGGGGGACAAAATTGTCAATGTCTCAAGTCTCAAATTTCAAAGATAATCACCATCTTCAGATGCATAATTAGAATCAGTGTTTATAGAAAATGACTACAACCAAATATTTCATTTCATCTTCTCTTTCAGTTTTATTTTATGTCTTTGGTCTTTTTTCTCTTTCAAGCCTTATGATGTGGCTTTGAATTCTGATATCTACATGCACACTGTGGTTGCAAAATAAAAGCTTTCATTTATGACACAAGCTTTTTTGCTTTTCAATTGATCACATAGGAAAGAATAATTTGCTGATTTGAAAAATACTCAGGTTATATATATATTCTTAAACTGTGAAGACATCTAAAAAAATAATGTTTGTAATTTAGAGTATTTTGAAATAGAAACTAATTTAAAAGTAAAACAAAACTTACAATCAGTAACATTATGTTATATTGTAAATTCATATATTTTTAATTCAGCTTTATACATTTCTTTTCATGCATATTGAAAAATATAAGATGTATTATATTTGAAAGTATCTAAGACCCACTTTTGTTCCTAACTTATAATAAATGTAGGAAAAACTTTGTTTGAAATGTGGTCAAATACAGAACATGGATGGAATTTTTTTTATGGAATTTTTTAAAAATTTTCCTTTTCAAAAATTCCTTTTTAAAATTTTGGTTAAAAATAATTTTTTTCATGTCAACACAGGACCTTAAATTTGTACAGGTAATTTGAACAACTTTTTGTGGTGAAAAGCACATTGATTTGGATATTCTTGCAAAATTGTCAGATTTTAATGAAAGTTTCACAATTTATTCACAAATGAATTAAATTATTTTTTAAATGTTTCCTTTTTAGAAAACAAAAAAAAAATTCATACTTGTTATCCCAATTCATTTAAATTTTATGAAATTTTGATAAATTCTTTTTTGTAGCACTGAATGTTATAAGGAAATGTCCTCAAAGAATCTAAATCAAAGTTTTTGATCAAACAGAGCACTCATTTACAGAAAATCTAACCTGAATCATAAAATAAAAGATATAATAAAACTAAGGCATTTTTCAATTAGAAAATCTTCTCATTGCTTTTATGAATAAAATATATCAGGAACACTATTGACTTAAGAAAAAATATTTTGATAAATAATGAATTTTTACAAGAATTGTTTTCATGTTTTTATTTTAATTAGAATAATTTATAAATTTTAAAACTTCTGTATTAATTAATATGTGCCAAGTAATATTGTTATTAAATTAAAACTGCATTTAATAATTATAAATAAAAAAGCTTACTACAATTCAACCACCCCAGTATTTTAAAAAGAATTTTGAATTTTTTTGTGTGAATATAAATATGCCAATTTTGTAAATATGAATGACATTATCAGAAAATAGAGGGGTACCTATAATAAATTTAAAGCTTATTGGTAATTTCCTAATATTTTATGAACAAGTATCTTTGTAAGTAAAGCTATTATAAAGCCAAACTAACTATAATTCAATAAAATATTTAAATGCTTTGAATATTTTCTTAATTTTTTAAGATTATTGGGTAATTAAAAAATATATAAAAAGGCATTTACATTCTATTCTTCAACTTTTGTTTCAATTATGTCCACTTTATTTGCCAAATATCAGACTGTCAATGAAACACTCAGCATGTCAGAAAATACTTTATTTTTGAAAGATTTTTTTTACTGGCGAATTTGTAGATTTTACTGATAAAGAGAAAAACAATAAACGTTCCAATCAAATTAATTCGATTTGAAATACACCAGAGTATTTTGCTTATTGGGAATATTAAATTTAATCAATGAGCTTAGAATTAAAAGTAAATCTTCAAGAAAGTTTTTTCATTTTTAATATTCATTTTAAACTTTGATATTGCCTTTTGGGGGAATGTGTAATGTACCTCAGAAGTTTATATGTTGTTCATCTTAATCAACTAAGTTTGTAGCAAAAACACTACAAACTGTAACAATGCTTACAGAATATTATATTTAAAGAATTATATTGCAATGATTTTAAAATGTTTTCTGAATTTTTTTTAATAACAACAAAACTTGTTATAAAAAAAAAAGTAAGAATTATTTTTACATACTTAAAGCAGGTTTCTGATCATTTTGCTTTTAAATATCAGTTTTGTCATCCAAAATGAACATCGATTATATCACAAGTGATGTCTGCTGACAAAAGAGTGTAGCGACTCCAGTAGTGCACACTTTAACAAACAATTAATGCATGACTAAAAGGCTAAAACTTTTTCTACATAGAATTAATAGAATGCATATTTCCATTTATTACACATAAAAGATTGTCAATTAAGAAGCTTTTCTGGCCAATCAAATGCCTTTCCTCCTATATTAAACAAATCTTTTGTAATTCATCTTCTGAATATAAATTAATTTTTACAGCAGACAATAACCAGATGCGGTTTTGATCTTTCTTATGTGTGGTATTGAAAGTCACATCACTCAGACATTTGACATCCAATGCCAAGAGCAGCTAACATTATGCTACATAAAGTACATCACAACTTACATTTCATTTACTGTCAACTTGCAGACATGTTCATTTCATAGACACATACACTTGATTATGACTAAAAAAACTTTTCTCTCTTTATATATATAAGGAGAAAAGAAAATCATTGAGTACACTAGTATATTAGAGAGCTTATTTGACCCAAACAAATTCAACTAAAATTCAGAAATCAGCTCTGTATTTAAAATACAATGAAAAATATTTGAAACAGAAGTATACTTTGTTGAACTAGCATATTTTTTTTGTGTTAGAGAGACACATTATTTTAAATATGTGATAGGTTGTATTGAATAATGGGGTTTGTTTTTTTCAAACAGGAATTAGTAAAGTGGTAGTATTGTGCTGTATGCAAATTTGACCCATGGTTCGCCAGAGAGGAAAAATGAAATTCATCTTGTCAATACGATACCACATAGGCTTACAGAAAAAGGAGAGAGAGAATCATGATATTTCTTGGAATTAATAGTGAAGTGGTCTCCTGTTGAGTTCTCTACAGTGATTTATTGAGACACCGCCTCTAGTTCGCTGCTTGTTGACTCATCAAGAGTCCTTCCGTTCTTTATTAGGTCTTAATCTCAAGAAATTATCAAACAAAATATGAAACCTAACAGTGTGAAGGAGATTAAGTCTGTGGGAATTAATTCCTTGCCCAGTAAGAAACAACATGTGCAAGAGCTATTCCCTGACTGTCATCCAGCAACTGTTGGCATAAACAGCATAAAAGTGATGAAATTTCTCCGAACTGATCCCTTGCTCAGAAAAGAGCAACATGAACAACAGGTAACACCTGACCGTCATCCAGCAACTGTTCACATCAAAGAAAAAAATAACTCTCAGAACATGGAACATTAGGACATTAAACAACTATGGCCAATTGGAAAATGTAAAACAGGAGATGAGTAGGTTAAATGTCAACATCTTAGGTCTATGTGAAACTAAGTGTCCAAACAATGGAGATTTTGTCAGTGATAACCACAGGAATATATATACAGGTGGAGAGGAAAATGTAAAAGGAATTGGACTGACACTAGATCAAGACATCAAGAAATGCATTCTGAAATATGGTAGTTATCTGAAAGAATTCTTGTAGTTAAACTGAAAGGAAACATTTTCAACATATCTATTATAATCATGTATAAAGTGATAGCACAAGGCACAGAAGAAAAAATCAAATCTTTCTACTTCATGCTAGACAACATCTCAATAGGATATTTGCCAAGGCTCACAAAGTAAACCTGACTGCTGCTCTTAAAATGGACCTCAAATCAGTGGTTAACTGGGGCAAGAAATGCCTTGTAAATTTTAATATCTCCAAAATCCAAATTTCTCTCCTTTAACAATCATAGAGAAACTTTCCTACCTGCCATCAGCATGGCTGATACTAGTCTCCTGGAGAGCAACACACTGCACCTCCTTGGCTTCAATTTTTCAAATGACCTGAAGTAGAATGACTACATCAAATTCACAGCTGTATCTACTACTTAGAAGGCTGGGTCACTGTGTCAGATCAGAAAGTTTTTCTGGTTAGAATCCATCATGCACATTTATAAATCTACCATTCATTCATGCATTGAATACTGTTGCTATATCTGGTTGGATGCTGTTGCTATTCATCTCAAGGTTCTCAACAAAATCCAAATAGGAGCTGCAATATAATCAACCCTGACATGGCATCTCGACTTCAGTCACTTCTCACTGATATGACCTGGCTTCCTTTTGTTTTTTCTACAAATATTTTCATGGCAACTGCTCCAACAAGCTTTTTTCCCTGGTACTCTGACCACATGAATTTACACATGATACTAGGACCCATCCTTTTATTGTTGAAATAGTTAAATGTAACCGCCACTTCTACTTCAACAGTTTTTATCCACGCACTTCCTTCCTGTGGAACTCCCTCCCATTTACTTGCTTCCTTGATAGCTACAATCTCAAAAAGTTTCAATGTAACATCAACTGCCATCTTCTATCTTCTTGAATCCCATTCATCTTTTATCCTCTGTACCCATCTTTTCTCACTGTAACTCCCTGCACACTAGTAGTGGTCCTTCCTTGCTTGTGGTGAAATGATTAAAAATAAAAATAACAAGTAATTATAATTATCATGGGAGACCTGATAATGAGAGAAGGTAAGCAAGGAGAAAGAAAAGGAAATAGCTGGTAAATTCATACTAGGAACCCACAATGAACACAGAGAAAAATGTGTTCAATTGTGCACAATAAATAACCAGTTAATAGCCAACACCTAGTTCCAAGATCATTCAAGATGATTATGGACATGGAAAAACCCAGGAGAAGAAACTAAAAACCAAATTGATTACATAACTCTCAAAAGAGATTTAGGAATGCAGTTGTTCACTGCAAAACGTATCCGTGCTGACTGCGAAAGTGACCAACTCCCTGTTATATGCAAAATAAAAATGAAAATGTGAAAACTGAAAAAACCTAATGCAATACCACAGACTCCTGAATGATCAGAATCTGAAGGAAAAATATATGGACAGTGTGAAAAGAAGATACGAGAGACAAAGTGGAAATGGAAACTTGAATTAAAACACAATAAGTGAAACTTTAGTGACATCAGCAAACAACATCCTCTCAAAGCAAAATGGATGAGGATGAGATTTTTGACATGATGCAAAGGAGACAGGAAACAATTCCAAGACCTGGAACGGAAGACAGAAAACTACACAAAGAAATAAGGAATCCATACAGACAGGCTAAAGAAGAATAGCTCAATGAAAAATTGTGCAGAAATAGAAAGATAAAGGAGATATGAATAAAAAAATAAGAAGACAGGACAAAAGACATGCTCATCAACAAGCTGCATAAAATCCAAGGATGGAATGCTTATATTAGAAAAAGAAAAATACTTCAGTGATGGAATGAATATATTGGTGATCTCTTCCACAAAGAAAAAGAACTGGCAATACACAGAAATATGGAGAGAGTGGAAATATTAAAAAGCTAAGTAGAAGCTATACTAGCCAAATTGGACAGAAACAAATTGGCAGAGCCAGACAGAATTGTAATAGAGATGTTGGCAATCTTAGACAATTTCAGCAGATACAAGATTACAAAAATAATAAATGAAATCAACAATAGTGGTGATATACCAGAAGACCTAAGAAGATCTCTTTTCATAGCACTGCCTAAGAAACCAGGCATAAATGAATGGGAACTCCACCGGACAATCAGCCAAATAAACCACTTAGCAAAACTCATCATCCGAATTCTAATAAATAGAGTGTTCAGCAGAATCATGCCAGTTAGTCAGTTAAGTGCCATACATGAAACACGTTTGGGCGATCTTTTGAGACATGACTGACTGGGCAGAAGATTATCCCGTAGTAGGTTACCATTGCTTTCTGCAGTAGACTGGTTGCCAACCAAGGCTATAGAACCCAGTCTGTCCTGTTATTTAACCCATAACTAGAAGGAAGAGATGGATTAATACCTTTCCCAAGGGTATTTGCGCGTAAGTGAATGCAAGGAATTCAACCGGAATTCAAACTCAGCTCCCCGATTTCTCATTCCAAGCCAATATCCACTGCACCACAACGCACATCCGGCCAGAGATAGGAAAAAAAATAGTGTGTGTTCATCAAAGACACTGAAACAAAAAAATGTGATAGTTATGCTGAGAATGTTATCAGAAAGAGCAATACAAAATGAAGGACATGTACTTGTGCTTTATAGACTACAGAAAGGCATTTGACAAAGCATACCACAAAGATCTGTTAGATCTGCTCAGCAGCCTTGACATATTTGGGAAAAGCATTAGAATAATCAAAAATCTATACTGACTGCAAAACACCTGTGTACAGACAGAAAATGAGTTCAGCAGATATACAAAAATAGAAAGCAATGTAAGACAAGGATGTGTCTTCTCACCAAATTTATTCAACCTATACAGTGAGATAATTTTGAGAGAATCATAAGTCCTACCAGGATTCATATTGGCAGTCACAATCTTGACAATATAAGATATGCAGATAACACAATGCTGATAGCAGACATGGAAAAGAAACTACAAAATCTCATGCAGAATGTAGAGAAGGAAAGTGGGAAGAAAGGACTAAGCATAAACTACAAGAAGACAGAATGCATTGTCATCAGCAAAAAGATGAGCTCAAAATACAAATTACAAGTTTGGGATACTAAACTCAAGCAGGTACAGAAATTTAAATATTTTGGACGTATTCTAACAGAGGACAGAAAATGTGACACTGAGATCCAAAGACATATTGGGATGGCCAATGAAGCATTCCAAAAGCTAAGCAGAGTATTAAGAGACAGGAAAATTTTGGAAATAAAGAAAAGAGTAGTGAACTGTTAAGTGATATCTGTCCTCTTGAATGGCAGCGAATGGTGGATAATCTCCTCAAAGATGAAGAAGAGACTCAAAGAAACAGAACTGTGGTTCTACAGAAGGATGCTGAGGATAACATGGGCTGAACATATGAGCAACAATGAGGTTTTGGAGAAAATGGAAACAAAAAGGAAATTTATACCTAACATCAGGAACAGGTAGATTAAATTTCTGAAACACAAAAGGAGAGGAAGGAGGACTTGGAAAATCTGATACTCAGAGGATGGACAGAGAGAGAGAGGGACAGTGGAAAGCAATGCAAGACATACTTCATAGGCTTGAGCAAATGGATGGTAGAACATGGTTTGGAAGAAATACCCCAAAAACAAAACATTAAGATCTAGAAAGGTCAGGAGATGTGGAGTGTCATGATCGCCTACGTCTTGAAGGGGCACGGCACATAAAAGAAGAGAGAGCCTTTTACTGCTTTTATACAACGCCACCTATCGTGCGTTATAAGTCCTTTGGTAGACAAGGTGGGATAATCTCATTCACTCACACTCAGATGAAACGTTTCTTTACACTTACAGCAGGTGTAGCTCGATTTGATGGTCAAGTGGGTATTTATCATCCATGTAATGAAAGTATGACGACCAGTGAAGTACGAATGATTTCAAAATAACAAATCCCGATATTACCCGCAATTAAAAAAACATAACACAAAAGTTCAAAACGCCGGGTAAAGACAGTTTCATTTTTATTTTTTTGAAATTTGTTCAGCTCAAACTGGTTTCAGCTCATTATGATTTAAACGATTCTTTGTAAAAAAATAAAATAAATGTACATTATTCATTTATTCATTGCAAATCTTCGTTATGTTTCTTTTTTGGTTCAAAACTTGAATCAATAAGTTTTCGAATAAATATGGAATGAAATGGATGGTCAATAACTTCTTTCCATATGTTAAGTCTTTAATTTGTGAGAATATTAACAACGATAAATCATAGAGAACCTACTTCTTTATCAAATGAGCCATGACCGTGATTTTTCAGATGACCAAATCACAAAAGAAAGATTGTTTTTTAGCTCAATCTTTTGAAAAAGAGAGAGAGTGAGAGAGAGAGACTCGGTTGCGTGCTTAAATAATCACGCATAAAAAAGTATTTCATTTCCTTTGCTTGCATCTAAGGTTTAAAAGCAAGCAAGCTTTAATAATTCTTCAACTTTTTAGTTAGAAGAAAAAAAAACTAATAAAGTTTCAGTTGATTCACGCGACAAATATTATTATAGACTTTCGTGTTACTGACCCTTGAACAACTTAATGCAACACTACACAAAATATACTGAATTTTCCATAAGTTTAGTTGAGCAAAATACGTTTCAACAAAGTTTACCTGAACTTTAATAAAAAAAAACTGTCATTGTCATGTTCCCAATAATGAACACGCGTCGTGATTAAAAGGTTGATATATATATATTTTTAATACAAAATAAATGTTTATAAAATTTTAATTAATGAAACTAAAAATATACTTTACGACAGAAACAAATGGAACACTTGCAACTATATAGTCACTTAGTCTTAATTTATTTTGAAAGCGGTTATATTTGCCGCGTGAGTAACTAAGATTTCACCGGAAATTAAAGCTTATGATTTGTAAATGGAAAAGGAGGTATGTCACGTTATTGGATTTAAAAGAAATAAATTTACAGCAATATTCGGATTGCAAACTGCACGATTTTTATTTTTTGATACGAACATAAATATATGGACCATAGTTTGTTGTTGTTGTTGTTTAAATATTTTCTCAGACTGATTCATACTGCGTGTCAAGTAAAAAAAAAATCAGGCAGTCGAGAGATCTAAAAGTGAAACGAGAATGTATTCTCAATGTCTTTATGTTAAATCAATTTTGATTTAAATTTAAAACAGAGACAATTAAATTGAATAAAGTAAAAGAACAATGTAACATAAAGAAATAATCGGTTTTTGGTTTTCTAGCATTCGCCGATGGTGGTAAACCTGTGATGACGTCTGTGTAAGGCATTAAAAAAAATCAAAGATATGTTTCCATAAAGTCAAAACAATAAAATGCTAAAAATATCTTGTTCGTACAATTGATGGTCTTAGTTGCTTTTACTTACCTTTATACTGATTCTTGATTTTCCCCTAAACGGCCGAGTAATTGTTTCTAAAGCGACTGTCACCTTAGCAACCTCTCCATAACAACACTTCTGAAATTTACAGTATTTTTTAATTAATTGTAAAGGTATTTAAAAATATATCTATAGAACTTCGGTGTAACTAGGAACATGATGAGGCCAAGTTTTAAAATTTATATTTTTTTTAAAGGACAAGACGGGTTTATTTATTTATTTTGTAGAAGCTTAAGTTCCTGTAACGAATGAATAAAAATTGTTTTTGTTTTTTTTATTGCTATGGACGCGTTTACCGATTCTCATAACTTTCCTCCTACTTCAGAAGAGCGTTAGTCACATGATAGATTATTTCCCTTGATTTACGCCATTTAGTTATCATAAATATTGAAAGGATATGTAAACATCTTAGTCAAAGTGCGACTTGTCTCGTAACTTCAGTTTAAGAACATCAAACACTTGGTTAACAAGTGGTTGATGCTGCTAATTCTTGCAAATCATAAAGTCGACCTAGATTTTATATAGATTGGAAGGAAAACTAGCGCAAAAAATCTACCTGAAGACTTTTCAATAGAGCAGGACTGGGTTAAAGCACACGACCTGTCATATGTGAATTTATGGCTTGCAAGAGGACAATAAAACATTATTTTTTTTATGTTTTTGGTTACATCTTGCACAAAATAACAATATTCCAAAAAGAAAGATCGAGAACAAAAATGGAAACCATAATATTTATTTTTAACAAAATAAAAATAATATTTGTTGTAGGGACCTTTGATCATGTTTATAGTTTGTCAAATTGGCCTTGTGCCAAACATAATCGAACTTCCCACATTTAAAAGATCAGAAAATTGAACAATAATTGAAAGATAAAAATCTCACTTCTTTTTATAAAATATGATCATGTTTATTAATTTATTACATCAAGTTATGCAGTCATCAGGTTTTGCTGTGTAATGTTTGTTATGAGTTCAGTTTCTCATGAATTTAAGAAGAAATGTTTTTGGAGAATATTCTTATTGATATTTGTTCATACATGTACAATAGTAGTAAACTTTTGTTTTTGTATGTTGAGTTTGTTCCTCTCCTTCATTTGTTGCTGACAAGTTTTGAGGAAGAAGAAAAGTATAGGTGAAAGAGAGAGTGAGAAAATGCAGTTGTCTGATTTTTTTTAATGTCAAGGCAAATGTAGTTCTGTCCATTGCATAAGGAAGGAGAGATACAGAACACAGCATGAGAGAGAATAAGTAAATGCAGGTTGTTGGGATTTACATCCCAAGGGACAGCCTAATAGCCCTCTGAAGAGAAAAGGCAAAATTATGCATATGTAAGAATTTTAACAACCAAGAATTGGATCAACTTTGAACATATTTTTCCTGTCATCTGATTGGTCAATATATAAGATTTTGTATCAATATGTTGTGGATGACTTCAGCATATGGCAAAAACATATAAACCAATTATCTAATGAAAAGGGATTGTGGTAATACAAAATAAAAGTAACTCTCTTCTCTTCACTGTTTACAAATTCGTGAGCCAGTGGGAAAATCCTTTCGACCAATAGAGAAAAGGGTTGACTATAATGAAGGAAAAAGATGAATCCAAATTTCACAAGCCTGTGTGAAAATATTTTCTGGCCAATGAAAAGGGAGTGATTTACAAAACTGAAAGAAATTAACAAGCCAATATCAAAATGTTGATATAAATAGAGAAAGAAAGTTGAATCAGTCAGATGGAAGCAGAGATCAGATAGGACACCGCCATAATGTAAAAGAGAAAATCCAAAATGTTCAACTGTATTTAATGTCTTGCCAACATACATTCATTCTTCCTCACCTTCTCACATGCTATTTCCTTCATCTTTTTTCTTCATCCTCACCTTCTAGCTGTCAACAAAGAAGAAGAAGACAACGACAACAACAATAAGACACTCAACTGACTCCTAAAATTAACATTGATAAGCACAATTTTTTTTATCACTTTTCCTTCCTTCTCACTTTCTCATCGTCCACAAAAAGAAAGAAAAGAACAAAGACTTTACTACTACTCTGTTAAAACATACTCAAGGAAACATAGACTGTCTTTTTTTTCTGCACACACACATTTCACTACAACTACAAACTCTGGATTCATTTAACTTTGTACTACACTTTCTTTTGGAACATTTATACAGTTAATAATTTCATACATACGAATTGATGTTATGCTGTTTGATAAATAAACTTTCATTTATTTATACAAACAAAACAGTTTTATCTTTCCAACCTTCTGATAATCTTAAATTGGGGAGTCTGGTTATGTTTGGCACAAGGCCAATTTAATAAACAAGCTCAAACTCTCTTTAGGATCTTCTATTGGTTAATTCATAAATATTAGTGTTCTTTTCATTGGCCCCTGAAAAAGTATAAATGTGTGTAAAGTCAGATTTATTAAGCAATTAGAATATAGAAAAATCTGACAATGTGATGTCTGGCATATGTCAACTAGTAAACTGAATCCTGATTATAAATTAGTGGTAAAAGATTTTTTTCTTAAATGCAAACATAAATCGCATTAACAGTAATAAATATATTAAATATTAAACTAATTTCTCATATATTTGTGCATATGTTCATGAAATGTGTCTACTAAGTAAATAAACATATAAATAATATTCACATGTATGATTGTTATTGTTTATACTGGGTGTAAACGATAAATTGGCAGTTTGAGATCTCTGACTTTAAACCTTGATAAAGAAGGGACATTTAAAGACATTTAAGATTTGTGTCTGTTTATTTAACTGTTTTATTAAATACAAACATTTTATTCTGTGTGTTCACCTTCTGTGTCCACAGATTGCTGAATGCGAGCCCTAAAAGCATGACAGGCCTTGACAGCTGACTCTTTCTTGATAGCGTGGAATGCAAGCCTTATGGAGGTCTTCAGGGAGGCCACACTGTTATGTGGGTGAGCATTAGAGACTTTCTCAACATCGCACCATAACCAATAGTCGCAGGGGTTCAAATCTGGCGAACTAGAGGGCCAGATATTTGAGGGCACAAAAAGCGGCAACTCTCTCTTCAAGAAGGCCTGCACTGTTTTTGACCCATGAGCAAGTGCAGAGTCCTGGATGAACATCACTTTGTTGGGATCATAGTTCTTCTTAATCCAGGGTAAGAAAATTTCCTCCAGAATCTTCAGATATTCCGCGTATTGATCTTCAGGCCCACTTCAATGAAGTGAGTGAGCATGACTTTACCATCGCTGGCAACAGCTCCAAACCCTATGACAGAGGCAGGGTGTTTACTCTGCATGACTGGAGGAACACAAGAAGGGTCAATGGCGATAACTCTTGAGTTTCTGCGGTTGGCGACTTCGTCTACCACAAACTTTTTCTCATCCACAAAAATGCGAACGGTACCACCATGGTGTTTCAGGTGATTGAGTAGCAAGGGGCTTCTCTCTTTATGAATGGTCTTTGATTTCACTGTAAGAATGTTACGACATCGTCTGCAATATGACTTCATCCCAAGATCTTTCCGTACTGCATTAGAAATGGTCATTTTGGACACATTCCGCTTTTTTGCCAGGTCAGCCATTAACTGTGATGGATTTGCTGCAATGGATCGTTTCAAGCCACTGAGAAACCTTCTGGTGCAGATTTTATCAGTTCTCGGACTGTGAGCCTTCCTTTGCATGTCTTTAACTTCCCTTAAGTTTGCTACAACACGATAAACAGCCCTAGGAGCATAGCCAGTGTCTCTGATAATGTCGGACGTCTTATGCCCGGCACGGAACAATTCAGCAATAACCATTCTATGGTTAAATTCTACACTGGCACTCATTTTGTTAGTATTTTTAGGTGGCTAATCTGGACTTCAGACTCTAAAGAGTGCAGCAACTAACACTTCAGATTGATAATGCCACTTTAAAAAACCTAAATTGCAGATTGAAATTACTGCCAATTTATCGTTTACACCCTGTAGATAAACACTGGTAGGGTTTATACTTTATGTAAAAAGTAGTAGGGTTAATGCTATAGGTAAACAATGGTAGTATTTATACTCAAGTCTATAGGTAAACATTGATGAGTTTTATATTTAAAACAGTAGTTAAATATTAGGTTTATATTTCAGTCTAGATAAAATCATTGGTCGGCTTTATAAGCATATATGAGTGTTTATAAGTGCATCTAAATGTTTATATAAGAAAATATTTACATGTGTGATTGTTATTGTTTATATAGTTTCTGTTGTGGTGTTACAGCCTTGTCACATCTTCTTGACTTGAACTGGTGTTTGGCAAATTATGTCTTCATGCCAATAATTCAGCATAACACCACCTGTATTTTTCACTGAAAGCCAGAAGCTATCTTTTCACCAGGCAGGACGTTTTCGTGTAATAAATGGCACAAAGCAACAGGGTCTGTATTAATCAGTTTTGTTGTCTCCAGCAGGGAAATGTTGTTGACTACCTGTCAGGGACAGAGAGATTACAGTGAGCTTGAGGATCTCCCACCATCGTCTGCTCATTACCAAGCCAAAAACCACACTGAAGAGTTTTGAAAGAAGGAATATCTTTTTTTGTTTTTTAACCAGGAGATCTGGTGTTCTAGCTAGTTGCTGATTAATTAATTCATGAACCAATGAAAAGATCCCACCTTTTTTTTCTTGCAGGACTTGTGACCATCAACTAAGGAATGTAGCTTATCAAAACATTTGCAATAGCAATAGAGTAGTAAGAGGTTTGCAATGTTTCATTTGTGAGAAAAGAGTTGAAGATTGGAAAATAATTAATCAACTACAATGCCATACACTTACTTCTGTACTCTGTCATGGCTGGAAAATGAGAACTGAGAAGCACCCACCCATATACGTCAGTAGTATTTTATTAGTGTCCTGATCTGACTCATTCTGAAGACAATAAGGTTACAGACATTGTCTCTCTGATCTGTCCCCTAGCAAGAGAAAAGTTATTACAAATGGCCCTGTCAAGCTATGATATTTTCAAGCCTTATTGCAGCAAGGAAGTGTTAGAAAGCACATGTTGACAGGTTCTAAGTCAAGTGACAAAGCAGGCGAAACCAAACACTAAGTTTCCTTTTAAAAGCATCCATAAGTAAGATCAAATGAAATACACAACAGAATATAAATTTTTAACCATTGTTCCAGCTCCCCGGAAAAAGAAATCGGGGAGCCCAGTTCAAATTCCACTTGAATTCCCTGCATTCACTTATGTGCAAATACATTTGGGATATGTATTAATCCATCTCTTCCCTCCAGTTATGGGTTAAATAATAGGACAGATTGGATTCTATAGCCTTGGCTGGCAACCAGTCTATCGCAGAAAGTAATGGCAACCTACTGCGGGATAACCTTATGCCTAATCATGTCTCTTTCAAGACATGATCGCCCAAGCATGTATCACATATGGCACTTAAATGACTGGGTGTTGATGGGCTAAATGCAAAAAGAAAAAACCTGGGTAGCTACTGGTAGAAACAGTCTCTACAGATTAAAACATCAACAAATCAGAGGTGGTGTCATTTTGTAGGGTGATATTATAGGTGTTGAATTGGTGAATTCAAAATGGTATTAAGTTGAAAGCTAAGACAGACAGTGCTTTTATGAAGGCAAACGTGGAGCCACAGTTCAAGAAAAGGTGACATACTCTCAGAAAGAAGATGACATTTAGTTAGGACAATGCTATAGTACGTTCAGCATAAAATAAATAAACAGCTTAATAAAATTGGTTTCAAAGACATTTATTTAATGAAATGGCTGGTGTGTTCAGCACACCTTAACTTGATTGAAAAATAGTGGAAAATTCTGTGAAGAGGAAGGCATAATTTGTTGAAGTGCAATTTATCAGCAATGATAAGCTTTGGTATGCTATTCTGGATGTTGTGCAGTTTGTTTCATATAAAGAAATACAACAGCTCACAATATCAGTGGATAAACAACTTTTACTACTAGTTTCTGAATATGGGGTATACATCTTACACTTTTGTTGTTTTTATAACTGTATTGTCATTTAATGTCGCTGCTTTCAATGTTTTGTTCAAACATTTTTATATAATCATTTCACCCCAAGCAAGGCAGGACTGCCGCCGGTGCTCAAGAGGTTACAGTACAGGGCTATAAAAAAAAACGATAAGAGACAAATGGCAATCAAAGAGATAAAAGATGGTAATTGACATTATATTTAAACTTTTTAAGATAGTAGCTATCAGGGAAGCAAGCAAACTAAAAGGAGTTCCACAAACAGGAAGTGCTAGAAAAACTGTTAGAGTAGAAGAGGCAGTTACATTTAACTATTTTGACAGTAAAAGAGTGGGACCTAGATGCCAATCTTGTAACATGTGTAAATACATGTAGTCAGATAACCAAATAAAAAAGCTAGAGCAGTTGCCATGAAAATACTTGTAGAAAAGACAAAGGGAAGCCACATCACATCAGTAGAGAAAGTGACTGAAGGCAGGCTGCCAAGTCAGGATCAATTATATTGCAGATCCTCCTTTGGATTTTGTCAAGGACCTCAAGATGAATAGCAGAAGCACCCGACCAGATATGGTAACAGTATTCAATGCACAGACGAATGGTAGATTTATAAATGTGCAAAATGTATTCTGACAAGAAAAAAACTTCTTGATCCAACCTTAATAGTGTTGTACCTTTAAGTATGCATTGCATTTCCTTTTTGGTTTTCAACTTTTATGTCTTCATGTGGAAGTTTGTTAAGTTATTGGGGTGGGGGTCTGTATATAATACTCTAATTTCCATATATTCTACATACTCTATCAGTTTCTTTTCTCACACTTCCTGCCTATGGAACTCTCTTCCATATACTTGCTTCCCTGATAACTACAATCTCCAAAAGTGCAATGTCAGTTATCATTTTTATCTCCTTGATTCCTATCTTTCTCTTATCCTTTCCCCGACATGCCCTGGATCTTGTTCTTCTTTCTTTTCCACTCTCCTCTCTTGTAACCCCCTGTGCACCAGTGGCAGTTCTGCTTTGCTTGGGGTGAAACAATTATAAAAAAAAATATGTGCAGATGTAGAGAAAATTCAATAAGGTTACATGGGATAAAATTCATGCATTAACATCAATATCTCTCTATCGTCAATAAACAATTTCTTCTGTAGACCTTCTGATGTGTCACTAACATTACAAGAGTTCTTCAGATAGCTGATCTCATTCCTTTTGGCTTTTTCATTAAGCCAACATTTTGATCAATCCTTTTTTCACCTTCCTCAGGCATACCTTGCATTTTTATATATATGCAATTCATGCATGGATTGAATATTGCAGCCACATCCAGTCTGGTGCCTCTGATATGTATATAGAGATTCTTGACATAATTTAAAGAAGAATCTGCTATATTATTAGTCTTGACATGGCATCTTCTGTCTTTTCTATAAATACTTTCATGGTAATTGTTCTGATGAGTGTTCTCTTTGATACCTCAACTTTGCAAATTTAGATGCAGTACTAGATTGGCCTCTAGGTCTCATCATTTTACAGTTGAAATGGCTTGATGTAACCAAGAGTTTTATGCTAACAGTTTCTTCTTGCACACTTTACAAATGGAACTCTCTTTCTTGGCTTCTTGCTTTACAGTCAACTTGATCTTCAAAAATTTAAATGCAATGTCAATCCCCATCTTTTGTCTCCTGTTCTATTATTGTCTTCTCTCAATGATTTTTCTCAAACTATATCCCTCTCAGTAACATCTTGCATCTTAGTGGTTTTATTGCAGTGCTTGGGGTGGAATTCATAATAAAAATAAAATATAAAATGATATTTTGAGCTACCATTATGTTTATTTTTGTTTGTAATTATTTCACTATTTACATTGTTAGAACTGTTGTCCACATCTTTGTTACCATATTCAGTACGTTTGACTGTTGTATGCTCTGACCTTCTTCTGGTGTTTAGAATTTCAGACTGATCTATTCATTTCACCCACCAGGGTAGATTGTTCTAGTTCTACATGCCATGACTCTTCCAGATATGTCAGTATCAGTTATATCCCTTTTATCTCAACTCTCGAAGTTTTTGTTCACCTCATTAAGTCAAGTCACTGTATTCAAACACCACTTTTATTCACTGGGCTATGTGTCCTTTAGAATGTCAGTGCATAAATCTTTAGACTTATAAACCTAATATCTCAACATCCATTTTTTTTACCAGAGCTCATATTACAATTTTTGGTGTTATTATTGTTTTCCTCTAGCATTCCATATTACTGGTTGTATTCATGTCTATGTTTGATTTTTGTGTCCTAGCATATACACTGATTCCTTAAGTTTTCATATTTTTCAGTGATGTTCTCTGTCTATTATTTCAAGCTCATCCTACAAGAGGCAGTGATCTCTCTTTTCTCTCCGTATGTGGTCAGCCACACCTGATTTTTCTATTTTCTTTTGTGTTATATCTTTACAGTATTCCTGCAGTCTTATCTTAAGGACGCAGCCTGTTTTTTCTTTATATTTCATACCACAGCTGCATGGGATGGTATACACACAGTTCTTAATCATGTTTTCCTCTATGGAAGGTCTTACATGGAAGAGGTGTCTGCAAAGTGTTGAACCATTTTTGAAGGTCATCCTGATGTTATATGGACCACAGATCTTTTGCACTTTTTCCAATAATGCCTTCATATTAGGTTAATAAGTTCCAAAATTCATGCACTGATATCCCTGAGGACACATGGCCCCAGTGAATAAAAGTGTTGGTTGAATCCAATGACTTTACCTAATGAGTTGTGTGTTCAATCTTCTTCTTTTATGTGCTATGTCCTTTCAGGATGTAGGCGATCATGGCTTTCCACATCTTCCTGTCCCTGGTGGCTCTTAGCACACTTTCTTCTGTTGCACCATGTAACCCTCGTTCCGTCATTCACCTGGTCAGGTCCTTCAAATATATTATCCGCTGCTTCCCTCTGTCTCTTTTTCCCTCTATCTGGTCTGTTAGTAACAGGTTCTCCAACTCCTCTTTTCTCATTGCATGTCCCACGAACTTTAGCTGTCTCTTCCTAATGCTCAGTATTAATTTCCTTTTTGTCTCCATCCTTTCCAAAACCTCGTCATTGCTCACATGCTCAGTTCATGATATCCGCAGCATCTTTCAGTAGAACTACATTTCAGCTTCTTCAAGTTTTTCCTTCCTCTTTGAAGATATTGTCTAACATTCACTGCCATATTGAAGAACCGACATCACATAGCAATCCAGTACTCTCCCCTTTGTTTCTAGTGAAATTGTCCTGTTTCTTAATACTTTACTCAACTTCTGGAATGCTTCTTTTGCCATGCCAATTCGCCTTTGGATCTCAGAGTCGCACTTTCCGTCTTCTGTTAGAACACTTCCTAGGTGTGTTCAATACCTTGCTATAACAGAGGTGAACAAAAACTTGAGTTAAAGGGAGATAACTGATATTGAAATATCTGGAATATGACGCAATTTGCCCCAGTGAACAAAATAAAGTGTTCAGTTCAAAATTACAAGTACTTGAAGAAGGCTAGAGCACACAACTGTGGAAACATCATGAATGTGGCAACAAAAATGAAGACAACAGTCCAAACTATGTAAATAGTGAAATAATTACAATACCTTATCTCATAAATATAGACCGATACACTTTTTAGTATATTACAAATATATAAACATTAACTTTAAAAAATAATAATTTTCATGTTTGGGTATAATGCTATAATGTTACCATGAAAAAGTTTTAGTAACAAACAAATTCATATGCACACACACACACACACACACACACACATATCTGCTCTCACACATAGACACACATATGCACATGTATATAGACACACAATCACCAGTATACACTTATATGCTTATAAATGCCTAAATCAACACACATACACACATGCTCATATGCATACACACATACCTGCACATGTACACACACACACACATATGCACAGATTTGTTTATACAATCACAAACAAAAAATGTCGCTTTTATATTACATCTCTTTGTCTTATAGCCAAAACTTTTAACAAAAAATTCTTATAATTTTGTGTTTTTTGTGGAAGAAAAAATAACAGTTACACATTAAAAGATATCTCTGAGATTTCACTTCAACTATAACAGGGCCAATGAAGTTTAAATTTGAATTTATTTACAGTGTCTGTTCATACTTCCAATGTTAAAACCTTGCAAGAACAAATGTAATATAACAATCTGGCCCCACCCGAGGAAGGCTGATGCAAGCGAGGGTGTTTCCGGTCGTTGAAAGGAGCGGATGTCATTTTGACCTTATTTCCGGCAGCAGCGGAAATAACTACAGAGGCAAACAGAACAGGTGTCTCTGAGAATTACGTGGGCGTGCGTGGGCGAGGCAAAACCGGAAGAAAAAGTCCCGGTTCTGGAAGATTATAAAAAGACCTCGGCACACGGATTCGCCAGTAGTAGTAGAGGAGTAACAGAGATCGGCCGGTGAAGAGAGACACAACAGATCAGACTACACTCCCGTCAACCCATTAGAAGCGCGCTCTCTCAATTCTCTGTTCGCTATTCTAACCAGCTCAGTCATTAAGACGAATAATTGGTGCCTAGTGACTTGCTGTTTTGAGACAACAAAACAGTTAGATGCGAGCTGGTTGCCACGGCGACGATTGAAATTCAACGGACTTAAAACTACCAGATAGAAAGAAAAAAGAAGACGAAAATATAGCAGCCGCACGACTATAGACATCAGCCAAGGTAGGTGACTCTTTGATTTGATAGTGTGTGTATTTTCTGCTCGTGTTTATAAGTCTAGTTAGAAAAAAAAAAAATGGAACAGCATACTTTTGCCGATCTGACCCTAGAATTGAGACATGTGGATTGTTCGGTGTCGAACGCATTAAGGGTAGAATGGAGGGGGTGCAGGACTACATGCAGAGAGTAGTACGCCTAGCGGAGAGCGCATAGGTTGGGGTTGATGGGAGGAATAAAGTTGAGATATTTACCTATCTGTAAGTATAAAACATCTGAGTTAATGATTTATTTTTTTGTTAATATTTTACCATATATGTGAAGTGAGTTTACTGGTATGTTGCTTAATTAATCTTACTTTTATTGAGTAAGTGAAATGTAAAATCATGTAAAGGAAGTTTCTTCTACTCTTTAAAGTGGATAATTGGATTAACTTGTTGATAACAATGTTTTCTTTGGTTTGTGCAGTGTTAGGTTTTCTTTTTTTGAATTTCTTTTCAATGACTGTACACTACAAAATGATTTACATTTCTATGTTTGTGAATTATGCTTTTGTGCAGGTTCCCATCAATTCAACATCCTCTGTGAATTTTCATTTATGTGACTTGGGAAATATCTTTTGAAGATATATTAATTTCTGAAAACTTTATATTGACACGGATAAAGGAGGGGTGTACTGCGTACAATGATCACATGGTGTTGGCTGCACAGGTTAACGGTGACTCAAGATTTAGAAACGTAGGGAAGCTACAGCTCACACCCATAAACGTCTCTGGTTCAGTGGTTTGGTCCCCAATTACGCAGAAATTTCCCAATTTTTCAGTGGACACCATGCCGGTAGAATTGCGCGATATGGAGGAGATTCCTATCCGCAAACTAGTAAATACCTTGGAACAGATAGATATGGAAAGATTTAGTGAAGGATATGAAGAACTCCCGAAGAAGTTGACGATAGGAGTCATTGCTGGCATAGTCGGCGTTATGATAATCCTTGGAATAATAGCTAGGAAGCGGATTTTTAAGTGTGAAAGAAGCAACAGTGCTTCGGGAAAGGAAAGGGAGTTATCCGTTGTGAATAGTACTCCGGGGTCAACGGGTGTTCAACACTCAAATGTCTCTGTGTTAAACAGAGAGATGTCAACAAATCAGATATGCTTGGATTCGAATCCAGAGGAAGTAGTTCAGGGAATGGAAAGCATTGTACAAACTAAGGAACTACGAGTCACGGGTCCATTTTTTTAGACTAAATTAATATAGATGAAACCTCTAATCCTCCACAAGTAAATTGCATGCGGATTAACGTTGGAATCAGGGTAATTTTCTTCATTTTCTATTGAACATTTCTCGGTCAGACTATGAATGATATGTACGGCAGATAATGGCCATTTTTCTGTGTTCAAACATAGTATGTTTGAAATTAAATTAAATTAAATGAAGTTACATGTGTAACAATAAACTCGAGCAGAAGCATGCATGGTGTTGGTCAAAGGTCATTTACTCGATGTCAGTTTAGAAACTGGGGCGCGGTTACCGCCTATAATCATGTGGTTATGCATCGAGGCGTCTACGCTTATGGACAAAGTCGAGAAAGAAAATGAACATTTTTAAGAACTTTGCCCAATTCTGTGAAAATGGATATTAAAAAAAAAAAAAGAAAAAAAAAAGTAAAAAAGAACAATGAAACATCGAGCTGGTAGAACAATTTTCACGATGGACACGAACATTGTTGGGTTGCCGATGTAGGCTCCCCTATATATTTTTTTGTTGTTTTTTTTTTGTTTCGGCATGCACATGTTTTGTTGTTTTGGCGTGCACATGTTTTATACAATGGTCGGGCTTGTGTGGCATGGGGAGGAGTGTGAGGGTGTTGCACTTAAAATGTTCTTAGGTGAACATTTTGGAAAATGGGAGGGCGAGGAATGTAATATAACAATCTGGCCCCACCCGAGGAAGGCTGATGCAAGCGAGGGTGTTTCCGGTCGTTGAAAGGAGCGGATGTCATTTTGACCTTATTTCCGGCAGCAGCGGAAATAACTACAGAGGCAAACAGAACAGGTGTCTCTGAGAATTACGTGGGCGTGCGTGGGCGAGGCAAAACCGGAAGAAAAAGTCCCGGTTCTGGAAGATTATAAAAAGACCTCGGCACACGGATTCGCCAGTAGTAGAGGAGCAACAGAGATCGGCCGGTGAAGAGAGACACAACAGATAAGACTACACTCCCGTCAACTCATTAGAAGCGCGCTCTCTCAATTCTCTGTTCCCCTATTCTACACGGTTCATCGTCATTAATAAAAATATAACTTATATTTTTATATATATGCGTGTTTGTTGTTTGTCGATATACAACACAAAGTTGAAAATTTTTTTTTTATTGGAGAAGAATTTATTTAGGCTATCAAACATGAATTAAAAGCTGCTTCACTCTTCTTTTTTATGAAACTCAAAGTCAGATCAGAAAAAGCAATCAGAAAAAATTCATACAAGAAAAGTCACAATGTACATTTTATTAGGGGATGACAAAATTCTTAAAGAAAATAAATGATATTTAATTTGAAATAGGAAATAGTAAAAATTTTAGTCTTGTCTGTTCTTTTCATTTTCCACCATTTTTTCCTCATAAATCACGGAAATTCACAGATAATAAAGAAAAACAGTTATGTGGATGGTCATGATCTCCTGCATCCTAAAGAGATATGGACTTAAAATAATTTCATCAAAAAGTAATATTTTATTTATTTATTTTAATTTGAGTAATTTAATTTAGAAATGAAATCAGTAATTTTTTAATAAACTAGTTTAATAAAATATCTGATTACTATAAATAAAGTAAGGATGTTATTGTTAATATTTAGTATTACTTATTTCATTTATTAAATGATTTTTATTCTATTAAATTTTACTTATATTATTAAAAATATTACTACCATTAAAATATTACTTAATAATATTAAAAATATTACCCATCTGAATGAAAATCTTGCTTATTTTCTGCCTTTTTCCTTCCCAGAAAGCAAACATTTTCTTACCTCAGCAAATCATGCCTAATGACTTTTCTTCCATAACTTTTCCCTGTGACTTTTTGACTTTGCCACTCTAACAAGAAACATTATAAATTATAGCAGAATTCTTTTGTAACTTTTGTGGCTATTAATTCAAAAAGATCATTGCTTGATTGAAACACTTTGCCCTATATAATTAAAGAGGAACATTCATGATTGTTTAAATAAATATAAAATTAAAGGATGACTACATATCAGGTATAAAAATAATATAATTATTTTTCAAATAAATTATACAATTATAATTGCACTTGTAGCATAACAATATTATTTTAGATGGAACATAGCAATGTAATATGACAACATAATATTGTCTTGCAATAATATCTGACAACAGAATATTGTCATATAGGACAATATTATCTAAGATGAAATATAACAATGTTATATGACAATATAATATTGTCGTGTAATATTATATGACAATAGAGTGGTTGATTTTGTTTAGTGGCATATCAACACCTCTATGGGTTATTTAATGCTGAAATCTAAATATTTTGTACATAATGTTATATTTTCAGGTATGTTTTTAAAGGTATGTTTTTAAATATATTTTCAGGTATGTTTTTAAAGGTATGTTTTTAAATATATATTTTGTTGATCATAAAATATATTGCTGATAATTTTACTATAAAAATGTATTTTTAAATCTTTTTATTTTTTTATTTTTATTTTTATTTATTTATTTATTTTTTTTAATCATATCACCCCAAGCAAGGCGGTAACGCCACTGATGCGCAGTATGTAAGAGTAAGAAGATTGTAAGAGTAAGAAGATTGGAAAAGAGAAAACCGGAAACCACATCCTAAACAGGGAACAAGGGATGAGCCTCTCCACCTGTTCAATAGACGTGGGTGGAATGTGAACCGGATGATAGTTTAGTCTATCTACTCCAATTGAAAAAAAAAGAGTAAAAGAACGGAAAAGAGTAAAAGATTGGAAAAGAGAAAACCGGAAGCCACATCCTAAACAGGGAACAAGGGATGAGTCTCTACACCTGTTCAATAGACATGGGTGGAGTGTGAACCAGGCAATAGTTTAGTCTATCTACTCCAAAATGATTGTCAGTTTGCTATAAAAATGTATTATTCCTCATTTTGTAATAAAAAATTAGTGTTGATTTTTGTTTTGGTGTTTACTATTTGCCTATAGATGGGACCCTAACAGGTGCCACCACCCTAGGTCAGGGCGGACATGGGAGCAACAGCAGTTTCACACTCCTGTTTATCAGCATTAAACAAGCACAGAGATTTAAATATCAGAGAAGTGTTACAGCAGATGATGAAAAATATGACACTGAAGTTTGATTGTGTACTGGAATAGCAATAGGTGTCTTCCAAAATCTAAGCAGAGTATTAAGAAACAAGAAAATTTCATCAGAAACAACCAAAATAATACTGAACTGTTATGTAATTTCAATTCTTCTATATAGAAATGAATACTGGACAATTTAGTCATAGAGGAGACTTGAAGCAATAGAAATATGGTTTTACAGAAATGTGCAGAGAATACTATGGATGGAATAACTGAGCAATAAAGAAGTCTTAAGGAAAGAGGAAACAAAAGGGTTACTTATACTCTTTTCTTTTTTTATAATCATTTCACCCCAAGCAAGGCATTATTGCCATTGGTGTGCAGGGGGTTACATAAAAGGAGAGTGAACAGAAAGAGGAGCAGGTCACAGGGGTTTTGTAGAATGAATAAAAGAAGGATGGAAATACTGGTGTGAAGAGAGCTGCATGAGAGTAGAGAGGAAGGGAGAAGAACAAGATGGGATGTCAGGGAAAGGAGGGGAGTTAAGGAGATAAAAGATGGCAATTAATGTTACATTTAAGCATTGTAGCTATCAGGGAAGTAAGTATACAGAAGGGTGTTCCACAGGTGGGAAGTGTGAGAAAAGAAGCTGATAGAATAGAAATTGTGATTACATTTGATTGTTTTTGCTGTAAAAGAGTGGGACCTAGTTGCCAGTCTAGTAACTTGAGTAAATTCGTGCATAAGGGCACCAGGGAGCTAAACTTATCAGAGAAGAAGCCATGAAAATATTTGTAAAAGAATCAGAAACTGATAGTTAAAATTTCTGAGATACATAATATTGTGGGGACCTACCTACAAATGGACTCATCCACACCTTTATAATATGGCTACCAACTCTGGGTGGGAGTCTCTGAGTAGTAACCACAGAATGAGTGAGTCAGGACGCCTGCGAGAGAAAGTATTCTCCAGTCTACGTTTACCTTTGTACTACATTTTCTGAGAATATACTATTCAACTTTATATCCGAGTCCGTGTTATCTTTCTATGGCCTTTCGATCATAACACTAGTCCCAAAAAGAAAAGGTATTAAATTTCAGGAAAATAATAAACCCCTTTACAGAGTAAAAGGCTTGGGAGAAGAATATTGTGGTGACCTACCTACAAATGGACTCATTCATGCCTTAATCATATGGCTACCAACTCTGAGTAGGAGTCACTGAGTAGTAGCCACAGAGTGAGTCAGGACGCCTGCGAGAGAAAGTACTCTCCTGTCTGCGTTTATCTTTGTACTATGTTTTCCAAGAATATACTATTCAACCTTATATCCGAGTCCATGTTATCTTTCTATGGCCCTTCGGTCATAACACATAATGAAGAAAGAAGGCTTATTGAGTTTGACACTCACAAAACACATTGAAGGTAAGAGGGATAGAGAGGAAACAATGAATAACCTGCCTAGTGAATGTGTCTAAATCAATGGCAGAACAGGTAGTAAGAAGTGTAGTATGGAGACAAGTATTTGTTATGGATAAGAAGTTGTGGAGAGCCATGATCCCTCAACTCCAGATTGTACATGGCACATAAAAGAAT
Organism: Ascarosepion bandense; assembly: GCA_037127315.1. Taxonomy (NCBI): domain Eukaryota; kingdom Metazoa; phylum Mollusca; class Cephalopoda; order Sepiida; family Sepiidae; genus Ascarosepion; species Ascarosepion bandense. The sequence goes on along the minus strand of JBBBDQ010028584.1, from coordinate 1,255,340 downwards.
TCTTACACATGATATTTGAATCTCTTAGATGTTATATGGTCAATTATGAATAATTTTCAACTAATCTTTCTTTAATCATATTTTTGTTGCCTTTTTGTTATAATTCTCAGCCTGTTATTCTATGACCATTAATAATTGATGTGGATCAAAAGATCAGCAGAAATAAGATAAAAGAAATACTCATCAAAAATTAATAACAAAACTGTACATTTATTCAGATGTATATTTTATAATCCTGATCAAAATTCTATAGTCAGATACAAACAGTGACACATATCTAGTATCAATTGCAGAATCTATCTACCATTCACCCTTGCTTTCAATAATGCTGCCATATATGGTCCAGAGTTCTTGCTATTTATTCAGAGATTCTTGATAAACTCCAAAGTAGAATCAGCAATATTATTGATCCTGTCCTGGCATTTCAGCTTCAGTAACTTTCTCAGCACCATAAAGTTGCTTGCCTGCACCTTTTCTATAAAAACTTTCATGGTAATTGTTTGGATGAGCTCTTCACTATGAATTTAAGGAGAGTACTAGATTGGTAGATTGGTAACAAGGTCTCATCAATTCAAAGTTGAATTGGCTAGATGTAACTATAAGTTCTATGCTTACAGTTACTTTCCTCACACTTCTCATTTGTGGAACTCTCTTCCAGCTCCATGCTTTCTGGCCAAATTTTAGCTTGAAAATGCAATCTCAATCATTATCTGCTGTAATCTTAATTGCTCTTTAATTATCTTATTCCTTCATAATGTTTTCTGTTTTCTAATACTTTCACATACAGTCACCCCCTTGTCTTAGTGGCTTCACTGCCTTGCTTGGGGTAAACTCAATTTAAAAAATTGAGTTAAAAAAAACCTTGAGCAAGAAAAAGACAAATTTTTGAACTCTCATCACAGTACAGTTTTTAAGTATGGAGTAATTAAAGTACTCCTTAAGTAAAATTTATGTGTACTACTAGATTGGCATCAAGAGCCAACACTTTTACCATTGAAATAGATAAATGTAACCGTCTCTTCTACTCTAAGTTTCTGTGTTATCCTATGCAAATGAGCCGAGTTGTATTTAAGTGCTAAGCCGCTAACTGTTGTGACTCCATTACGTAATGTGTAACGTGTACCATGTATCAAGTACTGAAACTGCAAGACATACCAGACATAACAGTTTCTTTTCTTGTACTTCCCATTTGTGGAAATCCCTTCTGTTTGCTTTCTTCCCTAATAGCTTTAATCTCCCAAAGTTTCAATGCAACATCAATTGCCATCTTCTATCTCCTTGATTTCAATCTATCTCTTATCCTTTTATCAATATCACCTGTACCTTGTTTTTTCTCTCTCTGTAACTCCCTGTGCACCAGTGACAGTTTTGCCTTACTTGAGGAGAAATGATTATAAAAAAATACAAGCATACAGTGTGGAAATAATAAAAGCATACAGTGTATTTCATCCCCTGCTGATTTTCTGAGTTTGCCATCTTACAAAAATAGAAATGGTCTATAATTTTCATAATAGGTCCATTTTGAAAGTGAGAGATAAATATAAAAAATTCTAGAAAATCATATTATATTAATTTTTAAACATTTTTTTTATTGAAAAAATAACTATTTCAACCCATAGCAAAACATAACTCAGTATTTGGTGAAGAAACCTTTCTTGGCAAGCACACCAGCCAGAAGTTTCATGTTGTGAGCTACGAAGTTTTTACAGATCCCAGAGAGGATTTTGGCCTACTCCTCTTTGCAGATCCTCTTCAAATCCTTAAGATTTGTAGGTTGTTGTTGGGCAACTCAAAGCTTCAACTTCCTCCACAGATTCTCTAAAGGATTAAGGTCTGGAAACTAACTAGGCTACTCAATTACCTTAATGTGCTTCTTCTTGAGCCACTCCTTTGTTGTCTTAACTGTATGTTTTGGGTCATTGCCATCTTCAGTGTCCTGGCTGAGGCAAAGAGGTTTTCACTCAAAAATTTCCTGTACTTGTCCCCATCCATCTTTTGCTCGACCCAATGTATTTATCCTGTCCCCTTAGCTGAGAAACAGCATCAAAGCATAATACTTCCACCACCATGCTTAATGGTTGGGATGGTGTTCTTGGTGTCCAAGTCAGCATTTTTTCTTTCAAGCACAGCAAGTCAAGCTGATGCCAAAAATCTCAATTTTAGTTTCATTTGGCCACAACACTTTCTCCCAACCTGCCTCTGAATTATTCAGGTATTCATTTGCAAACTTCAGACAGGCATGTGCATGTGCCTACTTGAGTAGGGGGTCCTTGCAGGCACTACATGATTTCAGTCCACTATAACATAGTGTGTTACTAATGGTCATCTTGGTGACTGTCGTCCCAGCTGCCTTGAGATCATCAACAAGCTATTGCTGTGTAGTTCTGGGTTGTTCCCTCACCTTTTTCATCATCAGGTTCACTCCACATTGAGAGATCTTACATGGAGCTTCAGACTGAAATAGATTGAGAGTCCATTTTCTTATTATCACACCAACAGTTGACTCCTACTCACCTAGCTGCTTGCCAATCATCTTGTAGCCCATTTTAGTCTTGTGCAGGTATAGAATTGTGTCCCATATGTCCTTAGACAATTCTTTCATCTTGTCCATTGTGGAAAGTTTAGATTCTGATTCATTAAAGAATTCTATGAACTAGTGTCTTTTATACAGGTAATGAGTACATGATTAGGAGTAATAATTGAGTAATAGAATTAGTCTATATGCCTCTCGATTACATAACCAGTCTGTGGGGCCTGAATTATTGCTGGTTAGTAGAGGGTGAAATATTTATTTTTTCAATAAAAAACAAATAAATGTTCAAAAATTAATATGATGTGATTTTCAAGTACTTTTTTTTGTATTCTTTCTCTCCTTTTCAAGATGGTCCTACTCTAAAAATTATAAACTGTTCTCATTTTTGAAAAATGACAAATTCAGAAAATCAGTAGATGAAATACTTATTTTCCCCACTGTAACAATGTAGCAAACATTACTCTCAAAGAGACAATTTCGTAGGCATCTATCTTTTTTTTTTTTTTTTTTTTTTTTTTTGCGTAATAGTAGTAATCTCAGCATATGTTGGGGAAAAATGATTAAAAAAATCACAATTAGACTCGTCCAACTTTTTCCAAATCCTCTGCACTGTCCTCAGATTGAAACCCAAACATTCTGAAATGTTCATATTAGAGCTTTTAATGTCAAGCAGTAAAGCATGGTTTTCAAAGGTTTTTGCAAAGTTAATTGCATCATGGTGCTCTTTTTCTCATAGACGGTGCCCAACTGACCCTACTATACTGTTCAATCAACAAAATCAAAAACAACGCACATGCGTGAAATTAAAAACATAAAATTTTGACAATTTACCCATCGTATTCTGTATATATTTTAAGAGAGATAAATTTGCACATACATGTGTATATGCATGCATATATATATATGTGTGTGTGCATGTGTGTGTGTGTGGGTTTGTGGGTATTCTTGTATAAATGTAATTTTGCTCTTTATATGCTTATACTGAATTCTTTATTCTATTCAATTGTTTTGATTATTTTAAATAGTTTTTAAATCTTTAATTTTTTTTTATTTATTGCATAACATTTTTTAAATTTCTATCTTTTCTTCTTTAATTTTTATCCTTGCATTATTAATTTTTATAGATTTATTTGAGGAACAAAAGAAAATGCACACAATTTTTTTCTTCCGGTACAAAAGAAGGTAATTTTGCAAAACAAAATTTATAAAAGCTTTAAAAAATTACCCAGTTTTCTTTCTTCTTTTGCCTTTTGATATTTTCTTTTCTTCTTTCGTTTAATTCAATTTCTACAATTTTTATACTTTCTGTAAAAATAAAATAAAAAATGATAAAAGGAAAATATTTAAAAATCGTATAAAATAAGATTAAAAAAATAAAATTAAGCTAAAGCAATAATAAAAAATGAGAGAAATAAAGTATTTAAAAGATTTAAAATTGGAAAATACCACATAATTCTTTATTTTTTGTACTTTAACATTGATGCTTCCTTTTTAATTGCCTTTTGTTTATATATATATATATATATATATATATATATATATATATATGTGTGTGTGTGTGTGTGTGTGTGTGTGTGTGTGTGTATTCATTTTATTGTTTTTGTTTTGTTTTTGTTTTTTGTTTTTTTTGCATATATCTTCACTTTTGGAAAATCCGTCGGCAGTGTATAATGATTGTCTCAAATATCAAAGGAAACTAACGGATGATATTCTAAGCTAGATTAAACCAGATCTTAGTGGAAGAAAAATAAGAAAGGCAGACAACCGGAGAAAAGTCTGTGATCAATATATGAGTCACCATTTGGTTTTCAGTCTTTTCTTTTATCTCTAAAGTTCATATCTTCTCTTCGAAGTGAAATGATGTATTCCTGTGTATGTGTGCTTGTTTAATAGAGAGCAAGTAATTTAACAAAATTCTTCTTTGCTCTTTTTTTAATTTGTTTTGTTGGGATATTTTTTCTTTCATTTCTGTACACTTATTTTTATATTAACACTTTTTCTTCTTCATTCAATTTCCTTATTAGGCTTTTTCCTTCCCTGAAGAAGAGTAAACTTCCTTTTCTTAATTTTTTTCTTTCAATTTTTACTTATTTTTTTCCATCTTCCTTTCTTTGCACATTTTCATTCAAATTTTCTTCGTTTTTTTGTTTTCTTTACATAATTTTTCTTTCTCTTCTTCCTCATTCCTTTTATTCTTTACTTTCTTTTGTGCCATTAAATTCATTTTCATTCATTTTTTATTTTTCTATTTCTTTTTTCATTTTAGTTCTTTTTTTCTTTAATCATTTTACTTTTTGTTTCTTTTCACTCTTCTTTATACATTTTCATTCAAATTTTCTTCGCATTTGCCTTTTTGCATGCAAACATTTATTTCTTCTTTTTCCAGTTTTTATTTCATGTCTTACTTGTTTTATTTTATCTTTATTTGTTTCTTTTTCATTCATTGTTTTTACACTTTCCTTCTTTTCTGTCTCTGCTGATCTACACAATTTCATTTATTTATTTTTTTTTTTTTTAATTTCATTTTGTACTTTTTATTTGATCCCTTTTCTTTTTCTCCTTGGCATTTCTTCAAAATTTTCTTCCTTTTCTCATCTTTTTTTCTTTTGGCTTCTGATTTATTTATCTTCCTGACTCTTTCACCCAATATCTGATTCTTTTTCTGTCTTTCATAAACTTCTTTATTTATTTTTTTTCTTTTTTACCAATTTATCTTGCTTTTCTTTTTTGTCATGCAACTATTCTCTCTTTCTCTTCTTTCTACCTTCCTCCCTTTTTTCGTTTTTACATATTTGTAAACACTTCTTTTCTCATATCTAATTAATTCCTCTTCCCATTCTTTGTTTATGAACCGTACAAGTTATTATTTAATCATCTTACATATTCTGTCAATCAGCTTGACATTACCCAAAATTTTCATTAATTTTAAAAAAATATTTTTTATAGTTTCATTATTCTTTCATTTATTTTCATTATTTTTTCCCTTAATTCTCTTCTTTTAATCTAGTTTACCATCACAAAATACACTAGCCAAGAAATTAACACTTTCACTGCTTTGAAAATACATCTTTGCAAAACTTACATTGCCTACTATTGCTATATATCCAAGATAGATCAGGCAAAATAAAAATGGCAGCTGCTCTCAAAAAACATCTTCAGTCAGTTATTAGCTGGGCTAAGAAATGACTTGTAAAATATAATGCCTCCAAAAAAAAAAGCTGTTTCTTTTTAATCATCATAGAGAGCAATTTTTGGTTTTCATCATCATGACTGATGTTAATTTCCAGAAGAGCAACTCATCGTATTTTCCTGTTCTCATGTTTTCCATTGACATGAAGTGAAATGATTATATTTTGGTTCGTTGTTCTGTGCCAGACAATTTTTAGTGCCAGAATACATCTTGCACATTTATAAATCTACCATTCATCTGTTCATTCAATATTGCTGCCATATCTTGTCTGATGCTCTTGTAATATATATTGAGATGCTTGACCAAATCCAAAGAAAGGCCTATAATATTACTGGTCCTGACCTTTATATATATATATATATATATATATATATATAAATTGAGCACTCTGGAAGAATTGGAAACTTTGAAAACAGTAGCTACTCCAGAATATACGCATCGCTCATTCAATAATGAATTAGAACACTATGGCTATTGGGCGTGTATAATGATATACATGCTAAAAAGTCTGCCTTCTTCCACCAAACGCTCGTAGCCCAGAGGTAGAATTGCCGACTGACGTCAATTCGGTCGGGTTTCAATCCTGGATAAAAAAGCAATCGGAGTCTAACCGTACTGATGAGCTGTGATACAGCGAAACAGATCTGTCTGCGGATGACTATAGTGTATATATATATATATATATATATATATATATATATATATATATATAGTAAATCATTGAGCTTTATATTCGACCTCAACAGAATGCAGAAAGCACTGGACGGCCTTTTCGTCCTACTTCTTGAATATATATATATCACTCATTCAGTAAAATGAATTTGAGCACTCTAGCTATTGGGCACGTAATATGATATACGCTAAAAAGACTGCCTTCTTACACCGAACGCCCCGTGGCCCAGAGGCAGAGTCGCCGACTGACGCCAATTCGGTCGGGTTTCGAGCCTAGATTATGTAGCAATTGGAGTCTAACCGTACTGATGTGCTGTGATACAGCGAAACAGATCTGTCTGCAGATGACAATATATATATATATATATGCTCTCACACTCTGATTGAGCACTGTAGAGAATGGTAGACTTTGAAAAAACAGTAGCTACTCAAGCATCTACACATCGTTCATTCAGTAATGAATTTGAACACTCTCAGCTACTGGCGTATGTTTACATTGTATATAACATGCTAAAGTCCGCCTTCCTCTACCGAGCACCTATAACTCAGAGGTAGAATCACCAACTGATGTCAATTCGGTCGAGTTTCAATCCTGCCTAGAAACAGTCAGATGTCTAACCATACTGATGAGCTGTGATACAGCGAAACAGATCTGTTTGGGGATGACTATATATAGTACAAGTTTTTTTTATCAATTTTTAGATACATAAAGAAAGTGGGCCACATTATACACCAGTAATTTTTTGATGAGGTTAAAACTCATGCATTTTTGATGATCCACTGCACTATATACAGGTTAAAATTCAGAGGTCAAATTATACATCAAGTTGGCTTATGCATGAGTAAATACAGTTTATATATACGCCTTTATATATATATATATGTATGTATATGGGAATACAAATAAACTCAGTGGAAACTTAAACTTTGTCAATTCCATTTTCAATGTTAATAACTATTATACCACTTCATTTGTCATTTAAAATATAATCATAAAATTATTCCTCATAATTTTCTATCCATTACATCTTTTTGTATTTAGAATTCATACAGATAGACTAAATTCTTTCTCTCTCTCATATATAGGAGCGAATCAATAAATTGCACTTATTAGCTGAATTCTGATCTGAAAGTTACGGTGGAAATGCTTTAATCTGTATGATTAATATTCAAAACTGAATTTCATAAATTTCTTCATCTTTTTCTTTCATGCTCTTTCTTTCTTTTTCCTTTCTCTTCTGAAAAGATCTTATATTTTAATGATTGTACCCCCGACCACATGTATTTAAGCCTACTTGTGGTGCATTGGATATTGGCTCAGAACAAGAAATCGGGGAGCCGAGTTCAAATTCCAGTTGAATTCATTGCATTCACTTACGTGCAAATACCCTTGGGAAAGGTATTAAGCTGTCTCTTCCTTCCAGTTATGGGTTAAATAACAGGGCAGATTGGGTTCTATAGCCTTAGCTGGCAACCAATCTACCGCAGAAAGCAATGGCAACCTACTGCGGGATAATATCCTGCCCAGTCAGTCATGTCTCTTTCGAGACATGATCGCCCAAAGCGTGTATCACGTATGGCACATAACTGACTGACTAGATTTGCATCCAGGTCCCACCCTTTTACCAATGAAATAGTTAAAAGCAACCGCCTCTTCTACTCTAACAGTTTTTTTTCTTGTACTTCCAATTTGTGAAACTCCCTTCCATTTGCTTGCTTCCCTACAATCTCCAAAACTTTAAATACAATGTCATTTGCCATCTTTTATCTTCTTGATTCCCATCCATCTCTTATCCTTTATTCGAGATCCCCTCTAACTTGATTTTTTGCTTTCACTAATAAACTTCTCAGGCTGGGTGCTTTAGCTAGCAACTTGTCTAAGAGAAGGAAATCTCTAAAATAAAATCCTCTACACCTACTCTATATAGAAAAGAGCAAGCTGAACTCTCTAACCTTGGTGGCTAATCTTCCTAGAGAAGGTGTCCTGATAAAAACACTAAGTTTCCAGTCTCCTAAACTGGTTGGTGTGAGTAACAACACACAGCTGTAAAACTCACTCCAATATTTCATGATGTTTCATTTACATATGATAGGTAGACCATATAAAACATGGACCCAGTTTATCAAAGACGATTTAAAGAAATATTACAAAATCAGGTGGCCTGGAAAAGAGCCATCAAGAAAACCCAGTCCAAGCCATGCTAGCAGGAAAACGGACATTAAACGATGATGATGATGATGATGGTGGTGGTGGTGGTGGTGATGATGATGATGATGTAACCTCTGTGAACCAGTGGTGATCCTACCTTGTTTGGGGTGAAGGGATTATAAAAAAGGAAAGAAAAAAAAGAAGACAGAATGTATGGTTGTAATCAAGAGAAATGGCACGAAATGAAAGCTATGAATTAGTGATTTCAAAATCAAGCAAGTACAGAAGTCTAAATATCTGGGGAGTGTTTTAACAGATGACAGAAAATGTGACACTGAAATCCAAAGACAAACTGGAATAGAAAAAGAAGCCTTCCAAAGATGCCTTTCAAAATCTAAACAAAGTATTAAAAATAAGAAAATTTCATTAGAAACAAAGAAAAGAGTGCTGAACAGCAATGTAACATCAGTCCACCTTTATGGCAGTGGAAGCAAGACAATATTCTCACAGATAAAGAGGAGACATGAGGCAACAGAGATGTGGTTCTACAGAAGGACCCTGAAAATATCTTGTAAGCAACATGGAAGTACTAAGGAAGACAGAAACAAAAAGGATGCATACTTAGAATTAGAAGAAGAAAATTTAAATTTCTAGAAAATATAATGAGGAAAGAGATCTTGGAAAATTTAACACTTGCAAGGCATATTGAAGGCAAGAGAGACAGAGAGAGACAGCGAGTAACCTACTTAATGAAACTGTGTAAATGAATGGTAGAGCAGGAGTGTGAGGGATAGCAAAAAGATAAATATTGATAAGAGTTACAAAGGATAGGAAATTGAGGAGAGTCATGATCACCTGCATCCTGTAGGGAGATGATATGTAAAAGAAATAAAAGCCAGTAATATCAAATGAAACTTTGATCCTTCAATAAGTTATATACTGGGCTTGACTATCCTTTAGGCTACTATAGGCTGCAACCTTTAGCCCCAAAACTTTTATGAAGCTTTTATAATTTGTGTTTCAAGTAGATAACATTTGATTTTAGTTCAGAATGTTTAATTTTTTATAAAGCATTGATTTTAATTTTTTAGATATTATAACTCCCAAATAGTTTCAATCCAAAATGATATCAACATGACAAACTCATATTTATTTTGTTTTATTGTTATAATGCTGATTATAAAAATAATGGATGCTCAAGTAGGCATATGCACTGATGACACCACGGCTTACTCTTGCCTTAATCAAAAATCTGCCGAGGCTGTCAAAGCAAACCTTGCTGCCAAGCTTGAAAAGGACCTCCAATCCATGGTGGACTGGGATAAGAAATGGCTTGTGAATTTTAATGCTTCCAAAACAAAGCTGCTATCTATTAACCATCACAGACAATCGCTCCTACCCCCCATTAGCATGGATCAGGCTAGTCTCCCTGAAAGCAAAACACTGCGCCTCTTTGGTTCAATGCTCACAACAGACCTCAAGTGGAATGACTACATCGAATCCATAGCTAAATTCGCTACTAAGAGGGTCAGTTCTCTGTGTAGGGCCAGGAAGTTTTTCCTGTCTGAAACCATCCTGCACATATATAAATCTACCATTCATCCAAACATTGAATACTGCTCCTACATCTGTTCAGGTGCCCCTGCTATCTACCTCGGGGTTCTTGACAAAATCTAATGGAGAATCTGTAATGTGATCGATCCCGACTTATACAGATACAGTCACTTTCTCACCAGCGTAATGTGGCTTTCCTGTTTCACTTCTACAAATACTTTCACGGCTTCTGCTCTGATGAACTTAGCTCTCTGATGCCTCCTATGCATGAATTTACTCAAGCCACAAGATTAGCAACTAGGTCCCACCCTTTTACTGTGAAACCAATAAAATGTAAATGCAAATTCTATACCAACAGCTTCTTTTCTCACACTTTCTGCCTGTGGAATTCTCTTCCGTTTACTTGCTTCCCCAACAGCTACAATCTTCAAGAATTTAAATGTAAAGTCAGTAGTCATCTCCTATCTCACTGACTTACATCCTCTCTCACATGCTCCTTTCTCCGTCCACTCCACTCTCATCCTTCTCTTACCCACTTCCTGAAACCCCCTATAACCTGTCAATCTTTCTCATAGCTTTCCTCCTATGTAACTTCTGTGCACTAGTGGCAGTAAACTGCCTTGCTTGGGGCAATATGAAATAAAAAATGTACATTGTGGTGCAATGGATATCAACTCAGAATGAGAAATTGGAGAGCCGAGTTTGAATTCCAGTTGAATTTATTGCATTCACTTAAATGCAAACACTCTTAAAAAAGGTATGAATCCACCTCCTCTCCCTCCAGCTATGGGTTAAATATCAGGACAGATTAGGCTTTATAGACTTGGTTGGCTACCACAGAAAAAAAATGGCAATCTGCTGAAGAAAAATCTGCCTAGTCAGTCATGTATCGAAAAAAACATTGCCCAAGTCTGTATCACGAATGCCACTTAAATGACACTGTTGAAATATGTGCAAATTTGGTCTGCAATAAATAATAAAATAGTGATATTTCTTAAATAATACTTTTATTTAAAACAGTGGATAGCTATTCTTGTTGATTTAAAGAATTTGCAATAAGTTTACTTATGTAAAATGTCATAAAAACAAAGCCTTGTTAAATGAGACTTAGTTGACAAGTAAAAAACTATTCAAGACATGTGCAGGCAAGTTAAAGGGTAGCTTTTTTGAGGAAGGGGCCTCATAATTTCATTAGCCAGGTGCCTCATAAGGTCATAAAATGACCACAGTTATATGCAGATAAGGTACAACATGTATTCAGCACTAAAGTGATAATCACAAAATAAATAAAAAAATAAAAGATTTCATGAACACAAAAGCGATCATTTATAAAACAGCACATTGCATTAGCCACTCAGCATAATGAGTTTAACCTTAAATTTCAATTTAAAAATACTACTTTAATTGAACGAAAAAGTAAATTGCTAAGGCGAAAATGTCTGCAAACTGCACTGATTACTAAATCAGCTAAAGTAAATTTGCATCCTGGTTTTTAAAACATTTCACTTGACTTGTAAGATTTTCCATAATTACAACAAAAACAAAAGCAGTAAAAGCTAAAAGAGTTCTAGTCTCATACTTTATTTTCTCACACTTCTTGTCTCTGTCACTCTCTTTTCACTTCCCTGCCACCTATGATCTTCAAGAATTTAAATGGAATGTCAATCACTATCTTCTGAATTCTGTTCTTTCATTGCCCTTTCTCCTCACTAAAGTTTTCTCATTATCTTTCATTCCCAGTAACCACTTTGCATCTTAGTGGCATTATCACCATCTTCTGTCTTTCTGAAACCAATTCTTTTATTGCTTTCTCTCCTCACTAAAGTTTTCTCATTCTATTTCATTCCCAGTACCCCATTGCATTTAAGTGGCATTATCAATATCATCTGTCTTTCTGAACCCTGTTCTTTTGTTGCCCTTTCTCCTTACTAAAGTCTTCTCATTCTCTTTTATTCCAAGTAACCATTTGCATCTTAGTGGCATTTTCAACATCTTTTGTCTTTCTGAATCCTGTTCTTTTATTGTTGTTTCTCCTCACTAAAGTCTTCTTATTCTCTTTCACTTCTAATAGCCATTGTGTCTTAGTGGCATTATTACCATTTTCTGTCTTTCTGAATCCTGTTCTCTTATTGCCCTTTCTCCTTACTATAGTATTCATGTTCTTTTTCACTCTCAGTAACCCTTAACATTTTAGTGGTATTATTTCCTTCCCTGGGGTGAAATATTAAAAAAATGCATAAGGAAACTGAATAACTGTACATCCTTACATGTTTAATATGAATTTAAAATTCAAAAAGTAAAAAGTTTAAATCCAGTATTTCTCTGTATAATTATAATGGACATGTTTGTCTAAAAAGAGGTGTGTTTAAAAAGTAACAGGACTGGGTGTATTGTGTATTGTGTGAGCTCTGAACAAAAAAAGTGATAAACAGACTATATTATCATCTCACATGATATCTTGAGAGTACATAATTGTAATATTGGTTTTCTGCAACCATTGCATTTTTTCACATGCTTTTATGGCATCACAAATCATGGCTATTCACCATGACACTGTACCTGTTTACAATGTGCTGAGCATTCATCAGTTCCTGGCTGAGAAGGTCATTGTCTTACTGGAACAACCACCCTATTCCCCCCCCAGATCAAAAGGATCACAAAGGAGACCTGTTTTGAAGGAGTGGACACTATCAAGAGGGCCATAACAACAGAACTGAGGGGCATCCAAGAAGAATCCTTCCAACAGTGAAGAGAAGCATGACAGGGAAGGGATTTAAAAGTGCATTAGACTCAAGGGGGGATTACTTTGAAGAAGAAATCTTGTAGTTTGTTGTTTGGAATTGAAATGAATAAGTTTGTAACATCAGTTCCGTTACTTTACAGACTGACTTGTATATCTCTCCTACAGAGATATAATTCCATCAATAAAAACATTTCACCTGAAGCAACTAGGATGCAGGGGGTTACCTTGAATGAAAAAGAATTAGAAGGCTTTAGTGAAGAGAAGTAGGGAAAAAAGACAATGAAGGAACAGGATTCAGGAAGACAGAAAACTGTAGGTGGCAGGCAAGCAAGAAATTGGAAGGTTGTTCCACAAGCGAAAAGTGCAAGAAAAGAAACTATAAGAAGAGAATCGACAGCTGCATCTAACTAATTCAACAATACAACCGTAAGACCGAGTTGCCAATCTAGTAGCGCATTTAAATTCATGTAGACAAGGCACTAGGAAAAAAGCTCATCAGAACATTTGCCATGAAAATATTTATAGAAAAGACAAAAGAAACCAGGTCATGTCAGTGAAGTTGAGATGCAGAGGTCAGGATCAATTAAACAACAGTCTTTGAATTTTGTTAAGAATCTCTATATATTTACGAGGGTGGGCTGAGAAGTTCATAGCCTGACAATGAAGAAGTAATGCCTGCCCTGTGAAAACTTGCATGCATTCTTATTAATAACTGCATTGATTTTTTTTTTTGGTGTTTTTTTTTTGTTTGTTTTTTTTTGTTTGTTTTTCAGGTGAACTGACATCTGACAGTTCAAAGAAGACTCACCATCTTGTTGGTCAAAAAAGTCATCAACAGCAGAGATGACATCACCATCACTGCAATGCTGGTTCCCAGCCAAGTATTTTTACATGTTGAGGAACTGATGATAGTCAAATCTAAAAAATAAGGAGGGTGATCAACCAGTTTCAAGACACAGTCACACACAACAACCATTAGAACCAAGTACTTCTGTGCTAGTGCTTTGTCCTGATGAAACAAGACCATTATTATTAGATTTTCAGGGTGTTTGTTCTTGATAGCTTTTTATAACTACCTCAGCAAGTTGGCATAGTACCCACTATTGATGATGTGGCTCTTGAAGATAATCAATAGACACAATACCTTTTAAATCTCCAAAAATGAGGCCATCACCTTCTTTACAGATGAAGCAATCTTGGCATTCTTTGAAGCAGCTGAGGAGAGATGTTTCCACTGCATGGAGTGTCTCTTTGTCCTGTAAATGGAGCACTCATCTTGGGTGAGGAAATGTTCAAGGAAACCAGACATAAACAATGTCAGGTTTTCCTGTGATGTGATCAGCCTACATGCTCTTGATCAGGTGTCAGAAGACAAATCCACCCAGCAGAAACCTTTGTCATGCTAAGTACATTGTGCAGAATATTCTCAACTCTCTCATGGTATATGCTAATTTCATTGGCTCTTTGATGTATAGGCAATCACCTGTCTACCAAATGTTCTTAGTAGTGGCAGTTGGATGATATCCATATGTTGGGTCATCTTCAAGGTTCTCCATTTCCCTCCAAAATTCAGCTGTCTACTTTTGTACATTGATAAACTTGGGGAGTTGTCTCCTTATGTAGCAAGCATGTCACCATGAATGTTCTTAGGAGCTAAGCCCTTTTTATGCAGGTAGTTGATAATACCATGATGTCAAATTTTGTCCATTTTTCCAGAGAAGTCACTAATAGTTACTTTTGATTTCAGTTTACCTGAAAAGAAAAAATGCAGTTATTAATAAGAAGAGTTGAAATTAATTCATGGAAGTCAAGTTTTCACAGCTTGAGTATCACTCCTTCATAGTCAGCCTATGAATTTTTCAGCCCACTTTCATGCTAGGAGCACCAGACCTGATATGGGAGAAGTACTCAATGCATATATGAATGGTAAACTTATAAATGTGCAAAAAAAATTTTGATAAGAAACTGTCTGGCTTTGAACCAAGTTTAGTGACAGTAAACCTAGCAATTGATTCAATGTAATTACCCCACTTCATTTTAGTGGAAAATGTAAGCCCAAACTGGTGCAAAGAGTTGCTCTCCTGAAGGTTAAAATCAACAATGCTGATGGCATGCAGAATAGGTTCTCTATGGTGATTAAATGAAAGAAGTTTTGTTTTGAGGGTATTAGAATTTACAAACCGTTCCTTGCTCCAGTTAACTACTGATTAAAAGTTCTTTTTGAGAGTAATTGCCAGATTTATTTTGTTGGATCTGTTAAATTTGCTACTGAGGCAGGTGTAAATATTTGGGTCATCTGCATAAATACCTACTTAGGAACTGAATATCAGAAAAAGTATAGATCTAAGGATAGAGTCCCAAGCAACCACTGCATTAATATGAAATGATCTAGAAATGTGCCTGTTCAATATGACCATTACACAATTTGTAAGGATTGGTTGGGTTAAACAAATATTCATCCAGCAACATCATAACCCTTGAGTTTGTGGAGAAGACCAGTATGCTAAACACTGTCTACACTTTTGAGGCATCTATAGCTACAGCCCAAGCTTCACTGGTCTTATCTAAAGCTTGATAGACAAATTCAGTGAACACGATGGTAGACTGGATAAAAGTAAAGCCATATTGTTCATCCCATAGGGCATATGATGCTTAACCAATTCATCATTAATTAGAATCTTTAGTATTTTGCCAAGAAAAATTTAAGAAACTTATAAGGTAACTAGCAGTATAGCCTGGTGTTGCTCGAGTGTAATGAAAGCTTTAAAACTAATTCATGGTCCTGGAGCTTAGACTCTTCGGACGTTGGCATGAATGACTAAAAAGCAATAGTTGTTTCCAGTTAAAGCGAAACCATAGACTGAAAAGAAAAATGAATAGATGTTAGTCAAATTTTGATTTCCTGGTATCAATATCAAATAAGTTTTTTTTAGTCGTAAACTGAATTTTGAAGGCTAAATATGTCCTCTGAGTAAATGGTATCATGGCTGAGACTAAGAACTACAATTATACCGACTTAGAGCCAAACCCGAAGCAAAAACTAAAATAAAATGGCTGAAAAAATACAGACACACACACAAATATCTTGCCTTTTATATATATATATATATATTATTGATTTTTTGCACTATTGTAAAAACTGCAACCTTGAAACGTCTGAATATCGTTTCTTATGTCTTTGTCTATGAGTGTATCAAATTTGATTAAAATCGGACCACTCCTTCTCTCACCCGATTTTTTCGATTATCAATTTTCGATATTTATCAGAGGTACCTCGACACAAAACCTAGCTAAGAACACTTGCAGATGCTTATAGTACAACTGTGTAAAATTTCAAGAAATTTGGTTCAGCAGTTTCGAAGTCTATAGGTAACGGACATACACACACACACACACACACACACATACACACACACAGACAAAGTTCCATTTATAAATAAGTTTAGATAAATTTGAGGGGTCAGAATATTCCCCAGAGTTCTTAAAGACAGAAACTACAGAGAAGGACTTTCAACAAGCAGGAAAGCAAAAAAGAATCTATGTATTTATTACAAAGTTTGGAGAAAACAGGGTCCAGTTCAGGAGCTCATTTCTTTAGGATAATTGTAAGGATACTGTCAACTCTACAAGCTTTGTGGGAATCTAGTTTAGAAATGATAGCAGAAACCATGGACAGTGTTATAAGTAGAGACTCTGTTCTAGGAGAAAAATCAGGCAGTGATACTCCAGATGATTTGAGAGTGGAGTTGGAAGATAAATTACAGGTAAAGCACTCTGCTTTATCTGCAGTAGATGACAACACTTTAAATTGACTGAAGAGAGAAGGAACTGAAGGTTTGCTCTTGTTCAGTAGAACTAAATTTGTGAGATGCTTTATGGCATCTTGTTCTATCAGCAAATAGTGACTTTGCCTCTTTGAGGACATGCTGATACTCATTACAAGTGGGGACAAACTCACTCTGATATAACTAGAAGAAGTGATTTCTGTGGGCTATAGCAGCTAAACAGGCAGGAGAGAACCAAAAATAAGATTGTGGCTTCACTTGGTATTTCCATGCTGGCACAAAAGTTTTGGTGCTAGCTTTCATTCAGGAAAAAACATAAGTGGCACATTTCTCAATCAGTCAGTTAAGTGCCATACGTGATACATGCTTGGGTGATCATGTCACATGACTGACTGGGCAGAATATTATCCCGCAGTAGGTTGCCATTGCTTTCTGCAGTAGACTGGTTGCCGACCAAGGCTATAGAGCCAAATCTGTCCTGTTATTTAACCCATAACTGGAAGGAAGAGATGGATTAATACCTTTGCCAAGGGTATTTGCGCATAAGTGAATGCAATGAATTCCGCTGGAATTCGAACTCGGCTCCCCGATTTCTCGTTCCGAGCCGATATCCAATGCACTACAAATTGCAAAGAAAATCAAGCAATGAGCTACAATCAGTTTGTTGATAATAAAAAGATGTTCTATTAATAAGGGAAGGTGTTTCTTTATAATGAGTTGAGAATTGAGTTAGAATTGAATTTCCAGCAAAGCACTCTGCTTTTCCTGCAGTAGATGACAACAAATCAGATTGATTGAAGAGAGGAGGCACTCAGAATTTGCTCATGTTTGGCACATTCTTGCAGAGCTGCCAGTAATCACTAGAACCAAATTTGTGAGAGGCTATTCAATGTCCCATTCTGTCAGCGAATATTGACTTTACTTCCATGAGGACATTTTTTGGCAGACCTGAAGGAGACTGCCACCACCTTTAAAGTTGTTTTTCAATTTCTTTTACTTTTGTCAGTGCAATCTTACCGATGACACTCTAAACTTTTAAACAATTTTAGTAAAGGCTCAGTTTTTCATACAACATTATAGTAAATTGATCCTCCATTTTGGAACCACTCGCCAATACGACATTACTACCACCTGTAAATTGGTTGATTATCAATTTCTTTTTCACTTTTTTCAGTGTAATCTTATCGACTAAACCCTAAACTTTCCAATTGACAGAAAAAATTTGTAAAAATTTCAACATTTAAACAATTTTAGGGGAGGTCAGTTTTTCATACAACCTAAAAGTAAATTGATCCTGTGCAATTAACTATTTTGCTTGTGCATATTCAACAAATGAATCCTTTGCGAAATTTTGAATAAAGCCATTCTTGGAGTTTCCAAGGAAGATGCCATCATTAGAAATGAAGAAAACTTGAAAAAGACAAAAACAAGAGCAACAACTCGTCCCAAAAAAACAAAAACAAACCAGCCCCAACACAAGTGGCTCCAAAATGGAGGATCGATTTACTATAACGTTATATGAGAAACTGAGCCCCCCATAAAATTGTTTAAATATTGAAAGTTTTCTAATTTTTTTGATAATTAGAAACTTTATGTAATAATCAATAAGACTGCACTGAAAAAAGTAAAAAAAAAAAATGAATAACAACAAATTTAAAGGTGGTGATAATCTCCTTCAGGTTTGCCCATTTTTTTATAAATAATCATTTCCCCCCCATGCAAGGCAGAAATGCCACTAGAGTGCAGGGGCTTACAGTAAGAGAAAAAGAATGCACAGAAAATGTTGAAGAAAGAATAAAAGATGGATGGGAATCAAGTAGATAGATGGCAATTGACACTGCATTTAAACTTTTGGAGATTGTAGCTATCAGGGAAGCAAGCAAACAGAAGGGAATTTCACAAATGGGAAGTGCGAGAAAAAAAAACTTAGAGTAGAAGAGGTGCTAACATTTAACTATTTTGATGGGAAAAGGGTGGGAGCTTAATGTCAATCTGGTAGTATGTGTAAATACATGTGGTCTGGAAACCAGGGAAAAAGCATGTCAGAGCAATTGCCATGAAAATACTTGTAGAAAAAACAGAGGGAAGCGACATCACGTCAGTGAGAAAGTGACTGAAGGCAGTTTGCCAAGTCAAGATCAATTATATTGTGAATCCTCTTTTGGATTTTGTTGAGAACCTCAAGATATGGCAATGGTATTCAATGCATGGATGAATGGTAGATTGATAAATGTGCAAAATGGATACTAATGAGAAAAACTTCCTGGCCCGACACACTGACACAACCTTCCTAGCAGTAGCTGCAGTTATGGATTCGATGTAGCCATTCCATTTGAAGTCATTTGAGAGAGTAAGGCCAAGGAGGTGCAGTGTGTTGCTCTCTAGGAGACTAGTATCCTCCATTTTGACAGTAGGTAAGAAAGTTTCTCTATGGCAGTTAAAGGAGATCAGCTTCATTTTGGAGGCATTAAAATTGATGAGCCATTCGATCACAGATTGGAGATTCTTTTGAAGGGCAACAGCCAGATTTACTTTGTCAGCCTTGACAGATTTATTATTGAAATGAGAGCAAATGGTGGTGTCATCTGCATAAATACATACTTGGGAACTGATTACATCAGGAAGATTGTTTATGAAGATCAGAAAAGGCGTAGGACCTAGGATTGAGCCATAAGAGATGCCCACATTTGTATGAAAGAAAGTGGAAGCTTGTCTATTTAAAACAACCTTCATTTCATGATTTCATAGGAATGATTAGATTAATTCAAACAATCGTCTAGAAATACCGTAGCTTTAGAGCTTACAGTATTTACATTATTTGGACTGTTGTCCTCATCTTGTCATTTGTACGACATTTTGGCCATTGTACACTCCAGCCTTCTTCAGATGCTAGGAATTTTGAACCAAACTCTTTATTACAATCACTGGGGATATATCATTCTAATTCCTTGCCTAGAGCCTCTTCTGGTAGTCATGAGTTATATTCCCCTAACCCTGTAAGTTATACCCCAGTGATTGTAACAAAGGGTTTGATTTGAAATTCCTAGAATCCTAAAGAAGCATACAACAGCCAAAACGTCATACAAATGGCAACAAAGATGAGGATAATAGTCCGAATAATGTAAATACTGTAAATACTACCTCATCTCAGAAATATAGACAAGGGCTCTAGAACTTGCACAGAAGGCCAGTATGCCTAACCCTGCCAAATGCTTTTGTGGTGTCAAGAGCAACAGCTTGAGCTTCCCGTTCTTATTCATTATGAGTGGTGACAAAGATTCGTTTGTTACAATTGGACCTGTTGCTCTGGTATAGCGAAAAGGTGTGATTCCTGTGAGCTATAATGGCTGAACAGGCAGGAAAGAACCAAAGAAGATTGTGGTTTCACTTTGTATTTCCATATTGGCACAAAAGCTGCAATGCCAGCTTTCAGCCAGTAGCACATTTCTCAACAGGATAATTAAAAAAGTATAGTTCTAAGAGACATCATGAAGAAAATGATGAAATGATTCTCAATCAATGTGTTGATAACAGAAAGATGTTTTCTTAATATGAGGTTCTTGCATGATGAGAGAGCAGAAAGAGATACCTGTAGACATGATCAGAGTTGTCAAGAGGACAGAGCTATACAGAGCACAATATAAATCTGAGGAGGAGGTAAGAAAAAGATCAAGTAGCAAGCATGAGGAAGTCTACTATTTCTCTCAATACATCATCTTATCATCATTGACAAAATATCTTGTTACTGACATGCCACAACAGTTGATAGAGAAGAGAGTGGGTTATTGAGCATATGAGTAAACACTTTTCCATTAATTACTTTACCTGTCTAGACACTAATAGAAAAAAACTATTACTCCTATAGTTATCCTTGACAAAGGTCCCATAATTTTTAAAAAAGAATAATTTTGAAACATTCTATTCATTTTTAGAAAAAAATATTGCTTCTTGAATTATACAAAAGAAAAGATTTTGTGTGTCTTCTTTTATAAAGTATTTTATTTTTAAAAATAAAAATAAAAGGAAATGATTTTAGGACTTGAATATAATATGCTTTGAATTCTTTTTCATTAGTTTTCAAGCAAAAAATAAGCACATTTCATAAGCAAAAAATATAAACTGAAAATTATTTAAGAAAAAAAAAACAAAAAGCTAAAAGATCAAATAAAACAAATATTTTTGTTTTTGTTTTTTATCCAATTCCTATAAAAAGCATCAACTTGCCAAAGGTCAAATTATATTATCTTCAGTGCGAAGAGTCTTCAGAGTGAGTTCAGAATCACACTTCAAACAGAAAAGTATTTATGCTGTCAGTGGATTCCAGCCTGAAAACCATATTCAATTTGTCGCATTGAAATTCGATCAAAACGTTTTTCTTTCAAGTCTTCATTATTTTTTATCGTTTTGTTTGTGTTTTCATTCCGTAGAATAACAGTAAAAACAATGCGATTACACTTTGAAGACCTTTCAAAATAAATAATTTAGAAAAAGGAAAAGAAAACAAAACAATAGTTTTATTTTAACTTGTCAATTTTGGCAAAAGGAAAAACAAAATGGAAAAGAATCAATGTGTTTGCATTTAGTACAGGAGAGAAAGAACTATGGGCAAACTTTTGTTTGTGTATATATATGCACACTTAAAAATAGAATATTGGATATGTGTATCTATCATAAACTTGTATGGATGTGAGTATTTATGTTAAAATATATATATTTAATGTATGAGGCACTTTGACGACGTAATGGTGAGCAAGTTTGTCTCACTAGATCCGTTATGACTGAGTAGTGAGTTTGATCCTCCTTGGGTGCTCCATACTTTTTGCCTTATGCCACATCTAAACTATGCTTAGATAAATACCAACTATCTCATTCTCCCTCTCTCTCTCTTTCTCTCTCTCTCTCTCTCTATATATATATATATATATATATATATTTGTCTGAGGCACTTCAACATGGTGTAATGGTTAGCAAGCTAGACTCACTAGATGAATTATGAATGAGTAGGAAGTTCAATCATCACTGAGTGCTCTATTTTTTCAGCCTTGTGCCACATCTAATTTATGCTTAATAAATTACTATATATAACATGTATGTATGTAAGTTCTGTATATGGGTGTATGGTTGAGTGGCTAGAATGTTCACTTTTTGACCACGAGGCCAGTGTTCAAATCTCACCATAGTAATTTTGTCAGGAAAGTGACCTCTTAATTTTATCAGTCTGAGGAGGTGATCCCAGTGTGCAGAACCTTTGGAAAATTCCTGAAAATCATACCATAGGTTGACCCAAGACTTGCAAGTGAAATTGGGTAGATGGATCATTTCAAAAGCTGTTGATGGTTGTGCTAGCAGAAAATCATAAATCATTGTGGCCAAGAGTTTGAGCATTATGGTGTTATTCAAGCTACTAATCATGACAAATTATATGGTGTCTTCAAGAAACTATAACTAAGGTTCACTCAGCATTGTTGCAGCATAATTTCCAGTTGGGTTCTGTCAGTGTTGAACAAAAACAAATGTGCTTGAACAGGTGCCTACGACAAGGGTTGGCTAGCCATCTTAGCAGACAAGTGTGCTCGGAAAATCAGAATAATTGATCATGTGAGTCTCCTCTACAGATAATATGGGCCACAGCTTCACCATGAGTTGCTAACCAGATTTGAATTCAGTGTTGTCCTTCTTCTAGACTGGATGCCAAACAAGGACAGAGATCTGCTGTTGAATCCATAGTAGTGGGAAGAAGAGAAGAATTCATATCTTTTCAAGGGTCAGTCAGTTAAGTGCCATATGTGATACATGCTTTGGGCGATTATGTCTTGATAGAGACATGACTGACTGGGCAGAAGATTATCCTGCAGTAGGTTGCCATTGCTTTCTGCGGTAGACTGGTTGCCAGCCAAGTCTATAGAACCCAATCTGTCCTATTATTTAATCCATAACTGGAGGGAAGAGATGGATTAATACCTTTCCCAAGGGTAATTGTGCGTAAGTCAATGTAAAGAATATCAACTGGAATTTGAAAATTCAAATGCAGCAGCTTAGGCTGGAATTTGAATTTAATGTACAGATTGCACTTTCTTCACCAATAACTGCTACACTATGGGCACATCCCACTTATAATATGTAACTGTTTTATTATTTTTTATGATCATTTCATCCCAAGCAATGTAGGAATGCCATTGATGTGCAGAGAGTTACAGTAAGAAAAAAAAACAAGTTACAGGGGTTGTCAAAGAAAGGATAAGAGATATATAGGAATCAACTAGACAGAAGAAAGATGACCATTTATGTTGCATTTAAAACTTTGGAGATTGTACACACACACACACACACACACACATATATATATATATATATATATATATATAGGATTAATTTGAAGAAGTTTGTCATGTAATTCAGCAAAACCCTTCTGACCTTGAAGTTTTGTGAAGGTACCATTATGATTTTCCCACTCATAAGGACTTAATTTTAATCAGGTTTGTGTAAAAATTTTTAAAAAAAGAAGAAATATGGGACATAACAGCAGATAAAAATTGAACCCCGATGAGTGGAGACATCATAATGGTATCTTCATGAAACCTTAGAGTCAGTATGACTTTGCACAGTTAAGAGACAAACTTCTCCACATTAATCCTATTAACGCACTGTCTCTATCTTGATATCAAGTACATTATGACAAAAAATCTGCTTGCTAAAATATGTTTTTATCAGTAAATCACAGAAAAAACTACAATCTTGGCACTAAGCATTATCAAAATTCAACATTATATATATATATATATATATATATATATATATATAATCATTTCACCCCAAGGAAGGTGTGACTGCCACTAGTGCAAGAGAGGGTTACAGTGAGAGAAAAGATTGGGAACAGGGAGTATTGAAGAAAGAATAAATGATCAAGAGGATTCAAGAAGATAGAAGATGACAGTTGAAGTTGCATTTAAATTTTTGGAGATTGTAGTTATCAGGGAAGCAAGTAAATGGAAAAGTGTTCCACAGGTGAGAAGTGTAAAAAAAGAAAATTGGAATAGAAGTGATGGTTGCATTTAACTATTTCAGTGGTAAATGAGTGGCACCTAGATGCCATATATATATATATATATATATATATATATATATATATATATATATATCCAAATGTAAAAGAACAAAAAATAAACTTGCAACATTCAAAACAGGCCTCAATATTTAAAAATAGACCAATAAATATTGCCACCATTACTAAGTACCTAATGAGACATTGTTTTTTCAATGTTGAAACAAATGTACAATTCTGTAGTAGTTACTTACATGTTCTAATGTAAAAGTTGAATAATATATATATATATATATATATATATATATATATATATTAATTTATTTATTTATCTGTAAATTCAGATAAAATTTTTAAAGGGGAAATAGCCCTTTTCAACATGTCAGTTTAAGACATGCATTGTCAACCCCATTTAATCAAAGAATGTGTAAAAATTCTAATGCTGGAGGCAAGGGCTAGTCCAGGAAGAAGTTGGGGAAAGCTGTCTATTTCAGGGTTTATCTAAAAGAATCTTAGTAGTAATTTTTCTTATGTTAATGAGAGGTATATGGCTTGACCATTGGGTTAGTAGTGGTAGGTAGGAGGGAAAGGGTTACTTCTTCACCAAATTTTTTAAAAATTTTATTGTGACTAAATGGAAGAATGAGATAATTATTGTAATTTAAATTTACCCCTAACAACACATACTAATGATTTCTCTATGTTTATTCAGAAGTACATTCTGATATTGAAATTTCAAAATCTTAATTTTTTTCTGTTAACCCTTTGTTGCATATTGGTTACAATTGTAACCAATATGCAACAGAGGTTAGAGAAAGGTTAAAATTGTAACTAATATGCAACAGAGGTTAGAGAAAGGTTACAATTGTAACCAATATGCAACAAAGGTTAGAGAATGGTTACAATTGTAACCAATATGCAACAAAGGTTAGAGAAAGGTTAGAATTGTAACTAATATGCAACAAAGGTTAGAGAAAGGTTACAATTGTAACCAATATGCAACAAAGGTTAGAGAAAGGTTACAATTGTAACCAATATGCAACAAAGGTTAGAGAATGGTTACAATTGTAACCAATATGCAACAAAGGTTAGAGAAAGGTTACAATTGTAACTAATATGCAACAAAGGTTAGAGAAAGGTTACAATTGTAACTAATATGCAACAAAGGTTAGAGAATGGTTACAATTGTAACCAATATGCAACAAAGGTTAGAGAATGGTTACAATTGTAACCAATATGCAACAAAGGTTAGAGAATGGTTACAATTGTAACTAATATGCAACAAAGGTTAGAGAATGGTTACAATTGTAACCAATATGCAACAAAGGTTAGAGAATGGTTACAATTGTAACCAATATGCAACAAAGGTTAGAGAAAGGTTACAATTGTAACTAATATGCAACAAAGGTTAGAGAAAGGTTACAATTGTAACTAATATGCAACAAAGGTTAGAGAAAGGTTACAATTGTAACCAATATGCAACAAAGGTTAGAGAATGGTTACAATTGTAACCAATATGCAACAAAGGTTAGAGAAAGGTTACAATCGTAACTAATATGCAACAAAGGTTAGAGAAAGGTTACAATTGTAACTAATATGCAACAAAGGTTAGAGAAAGGTTACAATTGTAACTAATATGCAACAAAGGTTAGAGAAAGGTGACAATCATAACTAATATGCAACAAAGGTTAGAGAATGGTTACAATTGTAACTAATATGCAACAAAGGTTAGAGAAAGGTGACAATCATAACTAATATGCAACAAAGGTTAGAGAAAGGTTACAATCATAACTAATATGCAACAAAGGTTAGAGAAAGGTTACAATTGTAACTAATATGCAACAAAGGTTAGAGAAAGGTGACAATCATAACTCATATGCAACAAAGGTTAGAGAATGGTTACAATTGTAACTAATATGCAACAAAGGTTAGAGAAAGGTGACAATCATAACTAATATGCAACAAAGGTTAGAGAAAGGTTACAATTGTAACTAATATGCAACAAAGGTTAGAGAAAGGTTACAATCATAACTAATATGCAACAAAGGTTAGAGAAAGGTTACAATTGTAACTAATATGCAACAAAGGTTAGAGAAAGGTTACAATTGTAACCAATATGCAACAAAGGTTAGAGAATGGTTACAATTGTAACCAATATGCAACAAAGGTTAGAGAATGGTTACAATTGTAACCAATATGCAACAAAGGTTAGAGAAAGGTTACAATTGTAACCAATATGCAACAAAGGTTAGAGAAAGGTTACAATTGTAACTAATATGCAACAAAGGTTAGAGAAAGGTTACAATTGTAACCAATATGCAACAAAGGTTAGAGAATGGTTACAATTGTAACCAATATGCAACAAAGGTTAGAGAATGGTTACAATTGTAACTAATATGCAACAAAGGTTAGAGAATGGTTACAATTGTAACCAATATGCAACAAAGGTTAGAGAATGGTTACAATTGTAACCAATATGCAACAAAGGTTAGAGAAAGGTTACAATTGTAACCAATATGCAACAAAGGTTAGAGAAAGGTTACAATTGTAACTAATATGCAACAAAGGTTAGAGAAAGGTTACAATTGTAACCAATATGCAACAAAGGTTAGAGAATGGTTACAATTGTAACCAATATGCAACAAAGGTTAGAGAAAGGTTACAATCGTAACTAATATGCAACAAAGGTTAGAGAAAGGTTACAATTGTAACTAATATGCAACAAAGGTTAGAGAAAGGTTACAATTGTAACTAATATGCAACAAAGGTTAGAGAAAGGTGACAATCATAACTAATATGCAACAAAGGTTAGAGAATGGTTACAATTGTAACTAATATGCAACAAAGGTTAGAGAAAGGTTACAATCATAACTAATATGCAACAAAGGTTAGAGAAAGGTTACAATTGTAACTAATATGCAACAAAGGTTAGAGAAAGGTGACAATCATAACTAATATGCAACAAAGGTTAGAGAATGGTTACAATTGTAACTAATATGCAACAAAGGTTAGAGAAAGGTGACAATCATAACTAATATGCAACAAAGGTTAGAGAAAGGTTACAATTGTAACTAATATGCAACAAAGGTTAGAGAAAGGTTACAATCATAACTAATATGCAACAAAGGTTAGAGAATGGTTACAATTGTAACTAATATGCAACAAAGGTTAGAGAATGGTTACAATTGTAACCAATATGCAACAGAGGTTAGAGAAAGGTTACAATCGTAACTAATATGCAACAAAGGTTAGAGAAAGGTTACAATTGTAACTAATATGCAACAAAGGTTAGAGAAAGGTTACAATTGTAACCAATATGCAACAAAGGTTAGAGAATGGTTACAATTGTAACCAATATCCAACAAAGGTTAGAGAATGGTTACAATTGTAACCAATATGCAACAAAGGTTAGAGAAAGGTTACAATTGTAACTAATATGCAACAAAGGTTAGAGAAAGGTTACAATTGTAACTAATATGCAACAAAGGTTAGAGAAAGGTTACAATTGTAACCAATATGCAACAAAGGTTAGAGAATGGTTACAATTGTAACCAATATGCAACAAAGGTTAGAGAAAGGTTACAATCGTAACTAATATGCAACAAAGGTTAGAGAAAGGTTACAATTGTAACTAATATGCAACAAAGGTTAGAGAAAGGTTACAATTGTAACCAATATGCAACAGAGGTTAGAGAAAGGTTACAATCATAACTAATATGCAACAAAGGTTAGAGAATGGTTACAATTGTAACCAATATACAACAAAGGTTAGAGAAAGGTTACAATTGTAACCAATATGCAACAGAGGTTAGAGAAAGGTTACAATCATAACTAATATGCAACAAAGGTTAGAGAATGGTTACAATTGTAACCAATATGCAACAAAGGTTAGAGAATGGTTACAATTGTAACCAATATGCAACAAAGGTTAGAGAATGGTTACAATTGTAACCAATATGCAACAAAGGTTAGAGAATGGTTACAATTGTAACCAATATGCAACAATGGTTAGAGAATGGTTACAATTGTAACCAATATGCAACAAAGGTTAGAGAATGGTTACAATTGTAACCAATATGCAACAAAGGTTAGAGAATGGTTACAATTGTAACCAATATGCAACAAAAGTTAGAGAATGGTTACAATTGTAACCAATATGCAACAAAGGTTAGAGAAAGGTTACAATTGTAACTAATATGCAACAAAGGTTAGAGAAAGGTTACAATTGTAACCAATATGCAACAAAGGTTAGAGAATGGTTACAATTGTAACCAATATGCAACAAAGGTTAGAGAAAGGTTACAATCGTAACTAATATGCAACAAAGTTTAGAGAAAGGTTACAATTGTAACTAATATGCAACAAAGGTTAGAGAAAGGTTACAATTGTAACCAATATGCAACAGAGGTTAGAGAAAGGTTACAATCATAACTAATATGCAACAATGGTTAGAGAATGGTTACAATTGTAACCAATATACAACAAAGGTTAGAGAAAGGTTACAATTGTAACCAATATGCAACAAAGGTTAGAGAAAGGTTACAATCATAACTAATATGCAACAAAGGTTAGAGAATGGTTACAATTGTAACCAATATGCAACAAAGGTTAGAGAATGGTTACAATTGTAACCAATATGCAACAAAGGTTAGAGAATGGTTACAATTGTAACCAATATGCAACAAAGGTTAGAGAATGGTTACAATTGTAACCAATATGCAACAATGGTTAGAGAATGGTTACAATTGTAACCAATATGCAACAAAGGTTAGAGAATGGTTACAATTGTAACCAATATGCAACAAAGGTTAGAGAATGGTTACAATTGTAACCAATATGCAACAAAGGTTAGAGAATGGTTACAATTGTAACCAATATGCAACAAAGGTTAGAGAATGGTTACAATTGTAACCAATATGCAACAAAGGTTAGAGAATGGTTACAATTGTAACCAATATGCAACAAAGGTTAGAGAATGGTTACAATTGTAACCAATATGCAACAAAGGTTAGAGAATGGTTACAATTGTAACCAATATGCAACAAAGGTTAGAGAATGGTTACAATTGTAACCAATATGCAACAAAGGTTAGAGAATGGTTACAATTGTAACCAATATGCAACAAAGGTTAGAGAATGGTTACAATTGTAACCAATATGCAACAAAGGTTAGAGAATGGTTACAATTGTAACCAATATGCAACAAAGGTTAGAGAAAGCTTTGGGCAGATAGTGAGTCCCAAAACAAAAACAAAATACTATGAAAATATAAAAATACTTTTTTATGTTAAAGTTACCATCAATGCATTTTTATATTAAAAAATTACAAACACTACATATTTATCGTAGAATTTCTAATGATATCTATTTATCTGAAGTTGAAGGCATACAATTGTGTTCAAAATATTTAGATTTTGAGCATTAAATAACCCATAGTGGTTGATATGCTGCTAAATAAAATCAACCAAACAATCAAATGAAATAACTTTTCATAACATTAATCTGTATAATATCCTACAGTTTCAAAAATATAACTACAACAAAACAATATGAAACACACATATCACTACCTTTAGTAATTATTCTAACACAAACATATGCACAAAAACTGAGTATCATCAACTATGTATTTATTCTTAAAAGCAGAATAACATTTTTATTACTTCAAAGCTCTGAAAAAAATTAAATTTTATCATGAAGTGACCCATAAGGAGTTTATTTGCCATTAAACAAACAAATCAATCAAAAATTATTACTTCAAATGGTATTTTTAGTAGATACCCATATTTGAGTAGATCCTCTGTTTATTTTAAGTAGTTTTTATTTTATCTACTGCTTTGCACACTTAAGAAACCTATTAAAGAAATGTGGGCACACTCTCTTTAATAAGTTTTCTCAAGTATGCAGGTGAGTAGATGAAATAAATACAGATTAAAATAAATGCAACATCTACTCAAATACAGCTATCAACTAAAAATAACATTTGAAGTAATAAAAATAATATGTTGGATTAAAATAATGAAATCTTATTTCTTTATATATAATATATATGTAATAGGGGTCGCAGGTTCGAATCCTGCTGGGTAGCACACATTTTCATAATAAAAATTTATCATAAATAATCAGGCCGGTAGATATAAATATAAAAATACTGTTTAATTAAAAACAGAATATCTACTTAAATACGAGTATCAGTAAAAATAATGTTCAAAATAATTCATTACAAATTGTCGGTTGCTTATAACCAAGTTTCGTTAAAATTCGTTAATTTCCGTAACATGTTTACATTTGTTGACATTACGATACATTTCAGAGCAGAAATGCTTGTTTGCGGTAAAATCGAAAATTGTGTTATATAAGCATATATATATATATATATATATATATATATATATATAGCCTTCGAGATTTGAAAAAGAAATCACTCGACTGGCGGTCAAGAGCTAGGGAAAATTTACTCGCCCCAAAATCATTTTACTCAACCGACACCATTTTCTAAATAGTCACCTTATGTAAACATAGCAAGTGAAAACAAAAACTGTGAAATTTTATTTAAATTTCAAATGTGTTAGAAAGGATTTTTAAAATTTAAAAAAATAATAACAACAAAATTTGATCTTTCCTCTTAATAATAGCATAAAAATTTCGATGATAAAACTTTGTTTTATCAAGTTTGAGCCCTTTTAACATCATGATATGCTGTTTTTTTTTTTGGTATACTTTTGGGTTGTAAAAAAAATTAAATTTTCTTTTCCTATATTTGAAGGGACAAATTTCATTGCGAGATTTTTAATTGACTGCAGGCAAGTAAAGCAATAAACTTTAATCGCCCAATTAAGTTTTTAACCAACTGAGTCGTTCAGGCACGTGAAATCTCAAAGGCTATATATATATAAACAGATTTTTTATGTACAGAACTTGAGTATTGCTTTAAATGTTAAAATGTTTATGTACAGAAAATAATGAAGATAAAATATAAAAAAAAGAAAACAACCAGTTTCACTCACACTCATCAAAGTTTTTAATTGGGAAAACTCACAGTAAAATGTAAGAGGTGTGAAAAGTGTAATGGTCAATGATGGGAATGAACTGTTAGAGATTGATCTCAGCAAGGCCCAGCAAACACTCTTGCTGTTAACACTGTGAGGTCTACAAGACCTGATGCAAGCAGATGCCTTTTTTTTTCTGTACAGTGTAAAAAGATATTCAAAAAAAAAAAGGTGGGAAAGAAAGAGGGAAGAAAAGATGAGAAAATAAGATGAGAAATCAAGAAAAGGAAAAGAAAAAGGAAAAGGAAAAGGAAAGATACAGAAGTAATAGAAAGTGAATTTTTAAAATATTTTTTTACCTCATACTGAAAAAACATATTTCCAAAAATAAAGGGAAGTGTTGTTCTTAAAAGAAATTTTTTAAAAAATAAAAACATTTATTACCATCATTGTTAACTACCTGATGAGACATTGTTCTTTCAATGTCAAAACAAAATGCACAATTTTGTAGTAGTTTGTAGTTTTCACATGTTCTAATGCAATAATTAATAATATATATATATATATATATATATATATTAATGTAGAGAGGTTTTTCACTTAACTGTGCAGTGTTGTTTCAGACATACTGACTTCAAACCTTGGTGAAGGCATTATTTTGTCTTAACTTTTCAGGGTTTTTGTTTTTTCTGAAGAAGTCACAATAATGCCTTCATGAAACTTTGGAGTTGGCATGACTGAAAAAACACTGCTCAGTTAAATTAAACATCTCTCTGCATTAATTCTATTAACACCCTTTTTCTATCTTGATATTGAGCACTTTATAACAAAAAATCTGCTTGCCTAAAATGCTTTTCAACCAGTAGCTGAAAAATGGTCAATTTTGGCACTAAGCTTCATTACAATTTAATTCTATAATATATATGGAGTAGATAGACTAAACTATCGCCCGGTTCACACTCCACCTCCATTTATGGAACAGGTGAAGAGGCTCTTCCCTTGTTTTCTGTTTAGGATGTGGTTTCCGGTTTTCTCTTTTCCAATCTTTTCACTCTTTCCTTTTCTTTTTTTTTTTTTTTCTCAATTGGAGTAGATAGACTAAACTATCGCCCGGTTTACACTCCACCTATGTCTATTGAACAGATGAAGAGGCTCATCCCTTGTTTCCTGTTTAGGATGTGGTTTCCGGCTTTCTCTTTTCCAATCTTTTCACTCTTACATAGCCCCCTGCTTATCAGTGGCGTTACCGCCTTGGTCAGGATGATATGATTAAAAAACAAAAAAAATATATATATATATATATATAGGAAGCTACTGGAGTAGAAGTGGTGGCCCCATTTAGTTGATTTAACTGTAAAAGGGCGGGGCCTTGTTGCCAGTCTGGTTGCTCAAGTAAATTCTTGAGGAGGGGGCATGTGAGCTAAACTCATCGAAGTGGAAGCCATGATAAATATTTATAGAATAGACAGGGAAGCCACATCCCACCAGTGGGAAAGTGGCCAAAGTGGAGCTGCCAGGTCAGGACTGATCACGTTACAGATTCTCCTTTGGAGTCTGTCAAGAACCCTGAGATAAATGGCATGGGTGCCAATCCATATATGACAACAGTATTCAATGCCCGGTTCAATGGCTGATTTGTTTATGTACAGGATAGATTCTAGTGGGAAAAACTTTCTAGCTTGACACAGTGACCCAACCTTCCTAGCAGTCAATTTAGCTACAGATTCAATGTAATGTTTCCACGAGTTTGGAGGAGAGGGTGAGACTGAGGAGATGCAGTGTATTGCTTTCAAAAAGACTTGCTTGGTTCATGCTGATGGGGGTAGGAGGGACTTCTTGTGGTGGTTGACAGTCTACAACAGAGTGGAGGTTCTTCTCGGGAAGGGCAGTGAGGTTATCTTTGGCTGCCTTGCCAGATTTCCCACTGAGGAGTAAATGGTAGTGTCATCAGCGTAGATGCCCACTTGGGATTTGATCACATCAGCGAGGTCATTTATGAAGATCAAAAAAATGATAGAGCCCTGGGGGACACTAGTGTTTGTGTGGCAGGATGTGCAGGCATGCCCATTCAAGACAACTTTTATTATACGGTTAGATAGGAAAGTTTAGATCAGATTAAGCGAGCATCCAGGGATACCATAACCTTGTAGTTTGCACAAAAGGCCATCATGCCAAACCCTATCAAAAGCTTTGGAGATATCCAGGGAAACAGCTCAATCTTTGCTGTTATATGTACTCGGTGATGGTCATTAGCATATCCGCAGTAGATCTAGCAAAGTGGAAGCCATACTGTCTGTCTGAGAATAGTTTATGGGCAGTAAGATACTGAACTATTTTAGCATTGATAATAGCCACAAACACTTTTCCAAAAATTGGTAGGAGGCTGATAGGTGATAATTAGATGGGTCTGAGGGTTCCTCTGAGTTCTTCAATACAGGAAACACAGAAGAGGACTTACAGCAGGCAGGAAAATCGGAAGCAGAAAGACAGTAATAATAGAATTTAGAGAGAACAGAGGAGAGTTCAGGGGCACATTTCTTCAGGACAATGACTGGGATTTTGTCACTGTCGCTCACCTTATGGGGATCAAATTTTGGGATTATCTTAGATCCCAGAGGGGTGGTGGGTATGTGAGCATCTTTCAGTTGAGCCTCAGTTCTAAGAGGGAGTCAGGTGCAGATTCTCCAGATGAGTCAAATGTGAAGTTGGATAAGAATCTGCAAGCAAAGCACTTGGCCTTGTGCTATGAGGACCTTGAATGTATTGATTAAAGGAGGGATGAACGATTTGCTGTTGTTCAGCACATGTTTGCAGAGCCGCTAATAGTTTTTGGAGCTGAACTTGCGGGCAGCTATGCACTGCCTCATTCCCTCAGCAAACAACAGCTTTGTGTCATTCAGGATCCTCTTACACTTATTGCAAGTAGAGGAAAATATTATGGTCAGATGCATAGCTCCAAAATAGCCGGAAGAAGTGGTTCTCCTGTGGGCAATGGCGGCCTAACAAGCAGGAGAGAACTAGAGGGAGGAATGAGGTTTCGGACAGAACTTCCTGATCGGTATAAAAGCATCAATGCCAGCTTTTACCCAGGAAGAGACTTCAGAGGTGCAGTCCTCACCTGAGAGACTGAACACTTTTTCCCAAGGGATGTCGCGTAAGAAATCACGAAACGCATCCCAGTCTGCTCTTCGGTAGCAGTAGGAAATCCTGTTGGTAGGAGGCTCCTGGGTTGTGGGGAGTGAGAGTGGTGAGAAACGACAATATAATTGGAGTTACTGAGAGGGCAAATCTGCGAGACTTATATACACTAATTTTCTGTAATCTTTGTTCTATTTGATTCTATTTACTGATTTATTGTCCTATTTAGCATGCATGTACTTCTATAAATAGATAAAGATCACTGCAATTGATACTATTCTGAAGGTGATGAAAATAGACAATAAAACATTATAAAGCTGAACATTGCCTCTTATTTTTTAATCAAATATTTATGATCTATAAGCACATTTTTCAGGATTATCTTCATCCTTTGCACCTTAAATTGTCTGATGGACAAAGTCTTTGATCAAGAAGTTATTGGTTCAGTGATGTGCTCTCCTCCTTCCCTCATGGTCAACCATGTATGTTTGCCTGTGGGTGTGCATATATGCTTATTTTCTAAACAGATGCAGAGTGTGTGTTTGTATGTACCTTTTCACGGATAGGAAATAAAACTGGTTGCTTGAAAGTTTACGCAATTCTTAGAAAAATGCAATAACTCTTTGAAATACCATTAAAAAAAAATCCTGCTTCTAAAACAAGTGCATATGGAAACAACTATGTTGAGAAGATTATTTTCTTTCTTTCTTTCTTTCTTTCTTTCTTTCTTTCAGATCATTTTTTTCTTTCACCAACAAATTCTCACTTTACCTTTTTCTTTGATTTAATCCATCTTTCAATTTTCTCTTTCATTTACTTCATTCTTTCTTTCTTTCTTTTTTCTTTCTTTCTACTTCAGTTTTCTGTTTTTTTCTCCTTTTTCTTTTTTCATTTTGCTATGTTTCTATTTCTATTTTTTCATCTAATCTTTGCTTTTCTTTGTTCATCGTCAATTAATCTTTCTTTATTTTGTCCATTTTTATGTAATCTTTCAGTTCATCTTATCTTTACTTTATCTTTGATTGTTTTTCTTTCCTTCTTTTGACTCTTTTTTTTCTCCTTTCAGATCAATTTTTTTCATTCTCACTTTGCTGTATTCTTTAATTTAATCTCCTTCATTATTTCAATTTTTTCTTACCTTTACTTTCTTTCTACTTCCATTTTCTTCCTTTTTTATTCTTTCTTTCTTCTTTTTTTGTTGTGTTTATTATTTTATTTTTGATGCTAATTTTTCCTCCTTTGTTTTCCTCTAGTCTTTCTTTATTTCTTATTTTTATGTAATCATTCTTTCTTCCTTTTTCCTTTCTGTCTGTCTATTTTTCATTTCCTCTAATCTTTGCTTTATGTCTGACTCTTTCTTTCTTTCATTCGGTTCATTCAAGCTTTATATCTTACTCTTTTTCTTCTTTCTTTCTTTCTTTCTTTCTTTCTTTCTTTCTTTCTTTTAAATCATCCAATCTTTGCCTTATCTGGATTTCTTTCTTTCAGTTCATCTTATCTTGCCTTGTCTCTGACTCCTTTCTTTCTTTCTTTCTTTCTTTCTTTCTTTCTTTCTTTCTTTCAATTAATCCAATCTTTGCCTTACCTGGCCTTCTTTCTTTCTTTCTTTCTTTCTTTCTTTTATTTCATCCGATCTTTACCTTACCTGTCTTCCTTTTTTCAGTTCACCCAATCTTTGCCTTATCTCTGAGTCTTTCTTTTAGTTCGTCTCTTTGTAATCTTATCATACAATTTGCCTTTGTTTGATTCTTCTTTTGTTTTTTACTGTCTTAAAAAAATTCAATAAATTGAAACAAATACAAGGAATTAATCTGCTTTGATCTGAAAGTTGCAAAATACAAGAATAGAAAAATTACATGTCTGAAGATATAAAGTGTCCAAGTTTGATTCTTCTCGATGCAAGATTTTTAAGAAGTCCATTTTGTTTTCTACAACCTTTTCTCTCTCAGAATTAATCAACTTTGAATAATTTCTATAACCATCTTCTTCTGATTTATCAATATTTACTAAGCACAGATAAATCTGGTACAAGACCAAAATGGAGGATATATATATATATATATATATATATATATATATATGAAATTTGTGTTCCAACAAACTTCCAAGAAAGAATCTGTCTTTTTCAATACCAGACATCTTATAGTAAAGCAATAACAAGTTAAAATACTGATATGTTCTTCTTTGTACAGCGTCTCTTCAGGACATTGGTGATAATATCTCTTGTCTTTTTATCATTTGTAGCAGTTAGTAAAATTTGTCTTCTCATTATTTTTCCCAGTCCCTTTTCTGCCATCCATTTGCACAGGGTCATCAGCAAAGCTACTTTCTGTTAATTCTCCAAGCCTGCTTTTCTCATTATGTATCCTATAAATTTCAACTATCCCTTTCTGATTCTAAATGTAAATGTTCTTTTTGTTTTCATTTTCTTTAAAACTTCCTTGTTGCTCACATGTTCAGTCCATGATATTCTGGGCATCCTTCTGTAGAACTATGTTTCTGTTGCTTCACATCTCTTCTTCATCTTGGAGCAGATTGTTCAGCATTCACTATCATAAGAGAACTGATATTACATAGCAGTGCAGCACTCTTTTTTTTGTTTCTTATGAAATTTTCATTTTAATATTTGCTTAGCTTTTAGAAGGCATTACAAAATTGGCATCAGAAAATATTAACACTAGATGCCTATTGCCAGTAGTTTCGTGTTAGATTTGTGAAGTGAAGATGTAAATAAACACCAAAACAGTCAATCATCAAATGACAAAAAAATGAATTCTGAGTTGGAGGATCCACAAACTTTCCATTTAATAAATTAATCCTTTGAAAATAAATATTTAACATTTTCAAATCAATGCATCACATTCCCATAAACATGATCCCTTTGAAAACTATTTAAGTAAAGTCTCAAGACAAACAAAACCAATAAGGAGCAGAGACAGATATTGAAGGCAGCCCAGTTTCAAAGAGATTCCCTTACTTATTCATCTGTCTTCCTCACCAAGCTATGTGACATTTACACCCTTCCTTACCATGCTACATGACATGTACAGTCTTCTTCACCAAGCTACATGACACTTACACTACCTCCTCACTTTCTCCCTTACCTTATTATTCTCCGACATACACATGACGAAATCATATTTCTTTTCATCTTAATAAACAACTACTAACAAGAAACTTAACACTCATACATGCTGAGAAAAATTTAATTGTAAATAACATAAAAATAAAAATATTTTATATTTAAAACCTTTCTCGCCTTCTTCTTTGTTGTGAGTTGATTCAAATCTACAAGAGCTTAAACTAAGCTTTCTAAATATAAATAATACTTACTGTAGTATTTAATTCATACAAGAAAATACCAAATATCTGAATCGAGTTTAATGTCTACCAGGAATCTTGATCTAATAAGAGGTGATCTGTAGTGACCCCAATATATACTGTGTTCACTGTTCGAGATACTGAAGTAAGTTTTGTTACTCGGTGTTACCACTGAATCTCAAAAGAACTAAGAGCTCAGAGGTTGACCTAAAAGATGACTGAAAAAATCTCCAAGTACAGAATAAAGCCTTAAATAGGGTTGGTGGGTGCACTGATATGAACAAGGAAGTAAACATAACTGATATATACACACATATGTCAAATGGATAAAAGGAAGTTATATAATGCACAACATATGAAGGAGAGATAGAATTCCTCACATCCTTACAAGAAGATTGAATGTTCAATGAAAGACCTGAAACAACATACCCTGCATTTGGTTGACATTAATTTGACAGAACCCAGAAGTGAATAAACAATTATTTTATATATAGAAAATTTAGTTTTGTATTCTTATATGCACATTGTGGTATAATGCATATAAGATCGGAATGAGAAATTGGAGAACTGAGTTCAAATTCCGGTTGGGTTCATTACATTCACTTATGCACAAATACCTTTAGGAAAGATATGAATCCATTTCTTCTCCCTCCAGCTATGGGTTGAATAGCAGGAAAGATTGGGTTCTATAGCTTTGGTTGGCAACCAGTCTAACCTACTGCAGGAAAATCTTCTGCCTAGTCAGTCATGAATCAAAAGAGACATGATCGCCCAAATGTGTATATGTGGCACTTAACTGACTGATTCTTATAAGAGATTATTAATATAACATACTATCATTGTATATTTGACAGCAAGTTCATCCCTCACTAGATGCTTAACTATTGAGGACTTGTACATGTTGTGCCTCTCTGACCTAGGAATTTGCATAGTGCATTAGTCCACTGCACTTTGAAACTTGTCATCAGTTTGCAGATCTGTAACTAGAGTTGTTCAATTTCAGACTGAATTTTAAACCAGTGTATCTCAACTTTGTTTTACCCATGGACTCCTTTTCCTCTTGATTTTTTGGTGGACCTCCATAGCTATGAAACCAGATGTTCTCAACCAGGGTACACATGAACCTTACTGTTTGTTTTTGTCACTAACCAATGATTAAGTAGCCAGCTCAAAAGGAAATATAAAGCCTACGTATGATGCAGATAGAGAATGATAGTCAAAACAAGAAAAAGAAAAAAAGAAATTCTAATTATAAATAAAGATCATCCAACCAGCTCTGAGGTTTTATTGTAGGAAAGACATTGTTGGTAACTTTAAATTTACAACACTGTAAATTGTCAAGTTTTTTCTTCTACCTGATTAAAATAAAAAAAGCTCTGTGAATATTCTACTTTTATTATATTGATATGCCATAAATTATTGTAAAAGTTCCATTCTCACTAATACCAACCATTCAAAAGTAGAATTGCTCTTTGGATCACTAAAAAGTAACTGTGGACCCCCAATTCATTATTTTTTGTGTGTAGACCCCCAGCAATGTTACATGAACCATCAGGGTCCATGTGGACTCCAATTGAGAACCACTAGTTTAAACTATATTTTCTTTTTATAGGTACTATATCCTTTCAGGATATGGGTGATAATTGTTATCCTCAACTTCCTATTCTTTGTAACTCTAAGTAATGTTTGTCCTCTTACTATTTCTTCCAGTCCTTGTTCTGCCATTCATTTACACAATCCCATTAGGTAGGTTGCTCGCTGTTTTCCTATGTCTCTTCAAGGATTATGGCACTCCACAACGTTCTATCTTTTCTAATTCTAAATAATGTTTGTCTTCTTACTATCTAGCTCAGTCCCTGTTCTGAGTGTTTAATATTTTTGTTGTAAATTTTCAAGAACAAAAAAATATGTATACATTGACTTTCATCATATGTTTTATTCTAATCCTAATAATCACTTTTTATTTAAATAGTAAGCATTGTCAAGGAGTGAAGGTAGTTAAAATAATAACACTGTCAAGGGAAAAACAATCTATTTGACACTCTATTTTTTTGTGAACACAAAGGTCCAAATTTGCTACAGAGTGCTCCTAGAGTAAATATTTTATAAGTTTTACTTAATAATGGTTGCAAATTACAATAGTTGTACAATAGTACCAGAAATTCAGATATTCTAAAGAAAAAATGCAAAATGCTTTCTTTAACTGAGAAAGCAAAAGTTAGTGACTTTAAAAAAAAAAAAATAGTTGGTAAGAACAAATCTTCTATGAAGGTGTGCAGCTGGTAAAATGGATAGTGGCTCAGAATGAGAAATCAGAGATCCAAGTTTGAATTTCTGTCACGTTTGTTACACTCACTTAATACACAAATACCTTTGAGAAAAGGTATGAATGAAACAACTCCTCCCTCCAGTTTGAGTTAAATAGTAGAAATTTATCTGGAAAAATCATTTTTATATTCACTGACTGAAAAAAAATGATTCTGGCAATCCAAAATATGTTTCAGCTTTAAATAACCCAACCCACTAAGGGTTAATAAACGATAAAAAACACACTAATCAATATAAATGGAACTTTGTCTCTGTGTGTGTGTGTGCGTGTGTGTGTGTGTCCTCGTTACCTATAGACTCTGAAATGGCTGAACCAATTTTCTTGAAAATTTACACAGTTATACTATAAGTGTCTGCGAGTGTTCTTAGCTAAGTTTTGTGTCGAGGTACCCCCCGATAAATATCGAAAATCGATAATCGAAAAATTCGGGTTATACAAGGAGTGGTCCGACTTTAATCAAATTTGATACACTCATAGACAAAGATATAAGAAACGATATTCAGAAGTTTCAAGGTTGCAGTTCTTACAATAGTGTAGAAAATAGATAATATATATATATATATAAAAGGCAAGATGTTTGTGTGTGTGTCTGTTTATCTGCCTATATGTCTGTATTTTTCAGCCCTTTTATTTTAATTTCTGCTTCGGGTTTGGCTCTAAGTAGGTATAATTGTAGTTGTTAATCTCAGCCATGATACCATTTACTCAGAGGACTTATTTAGCTTTCAAAATTCAGTTTACGACGAAAAAACTTATTTGATATTGATACCAGGAAATCAAAATTTGACTTATATCCATTCATTTTTCTTTCAGTCTAGGGTTTCGCTTTAACTGGAAACAACTAATGCTTTTTAGTCTTTCGTGCTAACGTCCAAAGAGTCTGAGCTCCAGGACCATGGATTAGTTTTAAAGCTTTCATTACACCCGGGCAATGCTGGGCTATACTGCTAGTACTGTTATAACTGATAAATTGTGTTATTTATTTTTTATTGTTATTATTGAATTGTACCTAGTTTATAATCTAAACTAAAATAATTATAGATATGCACATAGTGAAAATACATATTATTAGATTAATTATTATTATCTAATATCATTTAATATCATTATCATCTAATGTCTAATATATTTATTATATAATAAATTATTATATTATATAATTATGTATCATTATATT
The DNA here is from genome assembly GCA_037127315.1 of Ascarosepion bandense. Taxonomy (NCBI): domain Eukaryota; kingdom Metazoa; phylum Mollusca; class Cephalopoda; order Sepiida; family Sepiidae; genus Ascarosepion; species Ascarosepion bandense. The sequence continues at coordinate 1,214,719 of JBBBDQ010028584.1, read as the reverse complement.
ATATAACATAATATATTATATCTAATATATTATAAATATCTAATATCTTTATTATCTAATAAGATAATATATATTATCTAATATTATCTAATATTATTAGGTTAATTAATATAGTAGTGAAATTACGTATTATTATTAGATATAATACAAATTATATCTAGTTCATAATCTAAACTAAAATAATCTTAGTTATGCATATAGTGAAAGTTATAGTACACACACACACACACTGTCATATGCCCTCCTCGTTGACAATCACTATTATGATTATACGCCAATTTGGGGATATTTACATTCCACACATCATTGGATGGATATGAGTTATTCCTCTTAGATTGTATAGAATGGACAATAAAAATAAAATAAAAATAGACAGATAAGATTATTATTTGGTCGGTATGATCGAATATAATCTTTCCCAGGTCACTTCTTTATGAACACATGAACTGACCAGCAATCCAAGGGATGAACACAAGGCAAAATTGTTTTGATATAAATTTTAATACATATAAAATAATAAAATAAAAAAATAAAGTCTGAGTGAGAATGTCCAATGAGCAAACAACTGGAATTAAATCTCAAAACCTTCGTTAGAATACCAAAACTTGTCAAATATAAGGAATTACGACAAATTAAGATGAATGCAGAAAATCAACACATAATACAAAATGGGATAGGATATACACACTATTATTGAACATGTGGAAAGATGTTTGCAATAACATATTGTTGGTGGATGTATGCATTTATTTATAACACAGGGGCCAAAAGTATAATGACTTATCTTTATCTTTTTGGTTCTCTTTTCTCTTTCTTTTCTTTTCTTTTCTCTCTCACTTTTTTCTTTCTTTTTTCTTTCTTTTTTTACATATACTTGGGTTTGAATGCTGCCTGACCATAGCAAATATCTCTGCAAATTTTCTTCACTTTTGTTTCTTCGACTAAACATTATATTCTCTGCAAGCAAACTTCTCTGCAATTTTCTTCACTTTCGTTTTTTCAACTGAACATTATATTCTCTGCAAATCTATGGCAATATCTTTCTTATCTGATGATCAGTTTGGTCTATTACAACTTCTTCCTGTTCTCTTGATGTAGCTGGATTTTATATTCTTAGAATTCTGCAATCTCTCATTTAAATCTTCTTCTTATCAATTTAATGAATAAATCATATACCCTTATGATTTTTATTTGGAGTTGCTACTACTGACTTGGTTGAGTTACATAATTATAAAAAAGAGTCTCCTCATTCCTTCATAGTCAGTCTGAGCTTCATCGTAGAAATATCGTGACTTGATTAGTCTAAATCTAGCACTCAACTGACTGGATTTCCTGATTACCTTGTGAGTTTCGTTTAGGTGCGAATTTTGGCTACTGCTGATTATTGACCTTTCATGTCTGGCTTTTGTCTAGGCAGTTGTTACTAGGTGGATATTTGGGTCAGTTTAACTTCTGCCCTGCTACTCCCAAAGTGATTATATGCTCACAGTGACTATCTCTCTGTTGCCTAGTGGGGTCTAAGCTTAGTGTGTGTGTATGGGTGTGTGTGTGTGTTGATCTGCATTTGTAACACACACACACACACACACACACACACACACACATATTGTTGTTATTAGAGTTAGAGACATCTCTTGAAGTTTAGGTGTTGACAAACTAAAATTTAAAATATTTAATTGGTTGAGAAATTTGACAAAAGAGTGGAACAAAATAAGATAGAAATTCTTATTCTATCAGAAACTTTTTTGTTTAGAGAAATTTTTCAGGATACTTCCTGAAAGAAACTACAAATTCAAGGAATGCTCTTAAGAAAATCTGTAAAAAGAATGAAGAAGTTGAGTATACTCTGTTAGTAAGTTAAAGAATGAGTGACATACATTGTATAAGTCATATGTGTCTATTACACAAGGTACTAATTTTAGTGTCCTGCCTCAATCTCAGCATGAAGTGAAAAAGAAAAAACTAACCTCTTAGAACTCACAGTATATATGCTCCAATGTGTTTTTTTTTTTTTTTTTTTTTTGGTGAATACTCAAAAGTGTGAAAAGGGGTTGCAGTTGCTGAAAGGGTTATCAATACATGCTGCATCAGTTAAGCGTCTTATTATACAGGGCCTTCTTTCAGGTAAGCAATATGGCTTTTGTTTCTCTAGGTCAACTGTTGATGTATAAACGGTTATTATGGAAAGTGTCTATCATACTTTAAATGAGAATGATAAAACTTAGCCTGTTGATTTGTACATCTCAAAAATGTTTGATGTGGTTTATCATAAAGGTCTTCTTCACAGGTTGAAAAATTATAGTATCTGGAAGAATCTTTGAACTGATTCAGTCTGTTAATTGGGAAATGAGAGTTCTCCTGAATGGCCACTTTTCTAGATTTTTCTGTACTAATACAGGTGTACCCCAGGGTCCTATCCTTGGTTTGACTTGTTTTTTAATTTTCATTAATGACCTTCCTGATTATATCAGCTCTCAATTTGGTATCTGTGCTGATGACACAACCATTTCCCCACTGCTTCAATACCAAGTATGATCTGTTTGATAAGGTCTAACTGGCAGATGATATAAAAAATGAACAGTTGTTAATTAGTGCTAAGAATGCATTGTTAATTTTAATGCTTTAAAATCTAAACTGTTCTCTGTTAATCACTTGAGAGACCCCTTTTTACCTTCCATCAGCATGCTAACCTCCAGGTGAGTGACTCATTTTGCCTTCTCAGGCTAATGTTCTTGGCTGACATGAAGTGGAAAGATTACATTGAATCCATTGCTAGGTCAGCTGTTAAGAAAGTTGGTTTACTGTGTTTTGTCAGATATTTTTTCTCTCCATAGTCTTACATTTCTGCAAGTATACTATTCACCCATGCTTAGAATATTGCTGCCGCATATAGTCTGGTGCTCTTGCTATTTATTTAGAAATTTTTGATAAAATCCAAAAGAGAATCAGCAATACTTTTTGTCCTGATTTGGCATCTCAGCTTCAATAACTTTCCCATTTACTAGCCTGAATAATCAAGAAATCTTGTTAGAAAAGTATGCATCCTCTTGAATGATTTAAATCTGCATCCCATAAGGGAAAACTTCATTAGTTTGGACGAGCATTAGACTGCACAGCCAAATCCAAATAGTGCTTTTGAACAAACACTTATCCTGATTCTTGAACTATGCATATCTGCTTTGTTTTGTACCCTAATGTAAACAAAGACAAACAAATAAACAGAAAATATGTGTGTATATATATGCATAAATGTATATATGTATATGTGTGTGTGTTTATGAAATTTTACAAAATCCATTACAGAATAGATTAATACCAACATATTTTTAATTTATTTGTTTAAACCTTCTTTTTAAATGCTTGTATTGATTAGATACTCTGTTTTTTGTAATTAAACAATATTAATTTATATCTACTGGCCTAAATAATCGACCAATCTTGTTAGGAGGACACATATTTTCCTAACAAGATTTTTTAATTATTCAGGCCATTAGATGTAAGTAAATATACTGTTTAATTATAAAAAATAGAGTATCTACTCAAATACAAGTATCCATTAAAAATAATGTTTAAACAAATAAATTAAATATATATATATATATATATATATATATATATATATATTCTAAACATACACTGTTAAATATAAGAGACAATGAATATCCATTATGTTTAATCATGAGTTGTTCTAAACATCATATTTTGGCTTTAATTTCAGGTGAAAATAAAGACAAAAATTCTCCAACATTTAGATAATTTTTATGAAGTTGGTTCTAAGCTTTTGGCTCACATGAGCCATTTTCAGAGAGGTTACAGGAACATTAGCATAAAAACATCCACCACCAAAGACGATTTTATCTTGTGTTGACATAAAACTTTGCTAAGCAATGACAACAGTTACCAAACAGCAAACACAGCTCGTAAATTTGTAATGTGGTTCTATGATGTCATACCGCATGAGAGCACGAAATGTTAACAGAACCATATATTTAAATGCAATGTAATGTGTTATGACCAGACTTAAACATGATTTTATGAAGTGTGGGTTGTTTTAATTTAATGTAGAAGGCCTCCAATATCTGAAGGTTCTTTTTACTGTGTGTATGAGTCAGTATTATTGTATTGTTGACTAAAATCTGTCTGATATTACCTACATGACTATGTTTTTCTAAGAAATGTTGTTTAATTGAACTCTGATCAGAAAGGTGACAGGTAAGTCTACGGGAGAGCATGGTTGTAGTAAAACCAATATACATAATGGGTTTATTATTAGTACCAGAGAATGGTACTTATAATAAACTCTGAACAGCATGTAAATTGATGCATTACATTGGTTATCTGTAGAGGATTTAGTTGTGCAGTTGTAGGGTTATTAGAGGCTATGAGATCAATTGTTTTACATTTTTTATAATATATGATGAGCTTAGTTTGATTATTATTATTTATTGGTTTAACATTTCTACGTATTATGTTTTTGAGAGTTTTTATCTTGTTTGTAATTATTATGTATTTGGTTGCAATAGTATAAGTTAATAGTGTTATGTTTATTTTTATATACACTATTATTATTAATATTATCAATATTATATATATATATCTATCTAAATATATATATATATCTAAATATATATATATATATATATACAGAGGAAAGCAGGATACAACTGCTCTATGGTAGAAACCTGGATAGGCTGGTGCTAAACCTTAATTATTCAGTATATATATATATATATATGTGTGTGTGTGTGTGTGTGTGTGTGTGTGTTTGTGTGTGTGTGTGTGTGTGTAGATACATGAATAATTATATACATGCAGATATATACATACATACAAACATATATATATATATATATATATATATATATATATATATATATATATGAGAGCACTTGGATAAATAAAACATTTGGACAATTTTTATACAATTTCTGTTATGAAAAGAAGAATATTATAAAATCACATGATAAAAACTTAACCATTTTTAATAAGACTTGCATAGATAGATAGATAGATAAATAAACATTCAACATTTTATCTTGAACATTAATCTTACAGTATTTATAGAATTATTTAAAAATAAAATGTATATTATTATAAAGACAATGCTTTTTTATTTCTCAGAAAAAATATAATCTATACATAAATAACTTTAATTTAAAACAAAATCCACTGAAAATTAGAAAAACAAAATTTATCCCAGTCACTTAGTCTGGATAAGTTAAGTGAATTATTTTATTTCATTAGATAGATAGATAGATAGATAGATAGATAGATAGATAGATAGATAGATAGATAGTATATAATTGCATATACATATTACTGTCTGTCTGTCTGTCTGTCTGTCTGTCTGTCTGTCTGTCTGTCTCTCTGTCTCTACACACACACACACAAACACACACACACAAACACACACACACAAACACACACACACACACGTGTATGTGCATGCTTTTTTAACTAAACTATTTCAAATAAATTAACTTTCAACAATTCTTCAAAAAGCCCTCATTCCAAAATCACTCCAAAATAATTGAAACCATTTCTCTATAAAATTGAGAAAACGGTTTTGTGAATGCTGAGGTTTTAAAATGCTATGTTTTTTCTTTTGCAAAATCACAGACCCACCCCTTTGAAAGCCAGTCCTCCTCCCAACACAGGATATATCCAATGATTAAATTTTTTTTCATTTTTAAACCCTAATCTCTTTATAAATCATGGGGTTTTATTTTGTGCAAAATTCAGCAAGCCTTTCTGTAAACATTTAAGCTGATGGATGTGTGTACCTCATTTATAAGCTAACAAAAAGGAGAAATTGAATCACTGTGTGATGTGGGTCGAGAAAACTTGGAATACAAATCTAACAATGACCTGAAGCTTACAGACCAGAGGGGAGGGTAGCCATTTTTCTTTTTAAACTTCAAATGAGGAGAATTGTTTGGACAGTTGGTTGGTTGGTTGGCTTAAAGAAATTCCCTATTACTGTATTCTGAGGGTGAAAAAAACATTTTTCAATTATTCTTGATTTTAATGGTGTTGAATTTAAATAACAAATGTCATCACAAATGACAAATAGAGTCCACTTTGAGTGAAAAAAGGGGGATCTAAAACTACATTGTTTAGCACAATTTTGATTTCTGACTTAGACGTCTGAATTTTTTAGGATATTGGAAACCTATAAGCTCAACTGTGAAATATATATTTGTATATATAATAATATAACATATTATTTTTAACTTTCAGTATATATACAGAGTGCGACATATAAATGGTCATCTAAATTGTGCAAAAATGAAAATAACACTGCGTTCAAGTACACACTGTCTAGCCCAGAGATTGAACACAAAATTCCTATGTCACCAAATTCATGAACCAATGCTTTAGTCACATAGGACATTTCTTTATAGGGAAATTGGAGCCTAACCTGCATGCTGATTAGTGCTGCTGTTGTTGAAGGCGTGCTGCCATTTGTCTTTCTTTAATATCGTCTCCCATATTATATTTGGCTTACGGCCATATCACATTGAATACACCGGTTCTTGCTTGATCACCAAAGTTAAGCAACGTTGAGCCTGGTCAGTACTTAGATGGGTGACTGCTTGGGAATACCAGGTGCTGTAAGCGTATAATGACGGATGTGCATTGTGGTGCAGTGGATATCGGCTTGGAAAGAGAAATCGGTGAGCCGAGTTCAAATTCCAGTTGAATACCCTGTATTCACTTAAGCACTGGTACCCTTGGGAAAGGTATTAATCTGTCCCTTCCCTCCAGTCATGGGTTAAATAACAAGAGCATGACTTGGGGATCCTGCTCTTAAAAAAAATCCCAATGAATCTTGATACTCAAAAAGAAAAAAGTATTACTAGACACAAAACTTATATAAAAACAACAATAAATTGTTGAAAGAAAAAGGTATTACCTGCAATAAATAAATAAAAATTTAGTTGGCAATGAATGACTCGCCATAAAAACAAAACTACCAAACCAAACCATATTATATTTAGTTATTTCTATGCTAGGCCTTTTAAGGAAGTCCTTATAGCCAAGCTGATTCTTTCAGATGTTTAACTGTTTAGTGTCCTTCCTTGTCCTGTATTTTCACTTCATTCCCCAGACTGATGACTGCCCTAGAGTAGAACAGTTTCTACAGAGAAATCTCTGCCAAGTAAAGCATAGCATGAAGGAGAACATGACCAAGAACTGCATGTATTCTATTCTTTTCAGTTGTAACAAAGAATATAAAGGTGAAAGAACATAAAAGAACATCAAAAAGCTTTAGTGAATGGAAAGACATTGAAATCAAGAATGGGTGATCATGCATAGAGAGAAAAGTGTAGTCATCTGATCCTGTGGAAGTAACAAGGAAGTTTTAAGTAATATGGATATTAGTAGGACATTTATGCATTAAAATCAGAAAAAATGAGTTAAAATTTCTAGGACATATAATAAGAAAAGAATACTTGGAAAATTTGACACTCACAAAATATATTGACTCAAGCAGAACAGAAAAAAGCAGCAAGTTTATCATCCCAAGCAAGGCAGTAATGCCACTGATGCACAGGGAGCTACGTAAGAGTGAAAAGATTGGAAAAGAGAAAGCTGGAAACCACATCCTAAACAGGGAACAAGAGATGAGCCTCTTCATCTGTTCAATAGATGTGGGTGGAGTTTGAACTGGGCGATAGTTTAGTCTATCTACTCCAATTGAAGAAAAAAAAAAGAAGAGTGAAAAAGATTGGAAAAGAGAAAGCCAGAAACCACATCCTAAACAGGGAACAAGGGATGAGCCTCTTCACCTGCTCAATAAACGTGGGTGGAGTGTGAACCAGGCGATAGTTTAGTCTAAGGAGGTGGAGGGATGATGAAAAGACAAATCTTAACAAGAGCTGCAAAGAATAGGAAGATATGGAGAGTCATGATCTATAAAGGGACATAGCACATTAAAGAAAAAAGCATCCATATTGTTGCTTTGTGTCAGATTAAACTTTGTAAAAAATATTATGTAATAAAAGTTGTTTTTTCGAGAAGATTTCATATTAATGCAGGTGTCCCCTCACCCCCAGGGCTCTATCATTAGACCAACATTGTTTCTTATCTTTATCAAAATACTTCCTGATGTCACCAGTTCCCAACTCAGTATTTATACTGATGATAAAACTGTTTACTCCTGTCTTAATAGCAAGTCTGATATGTCTGATAAAGTAAAACTAGCAGCTGATTTTGAAAATGAACTCCAATCAGTTGTTATCTGAGGCAAGAAATGGCATGCAAATTTTAATGTCTCTAAAAAGAAACCGTTATCTTTTAATTATGAGAGAAACACTTTTGCCTTCTATTTGCATGGCTGATGCTAACCTCCAAGAGAGCAATTAATTACACTTTCTTGGTCTCACATTTTCTAGTGACATGAAGTGGAGTGATTATATTGAATCATTTACTTGATTCCAAGTGAAGGCCTTCAAAAATCTCTGGTGTAAAGATTCAATAATAATTACAAAAATAATATTAATGGAGATTTTGGGAATGAAGAAAATATCAATGATGATCTATTTAAAATCTTTATAAAAAATCAAATAAAAGAATGTTCTTTATGGCAATGATGTTGGGGGAGCTGCTAGTTAAATCTGGCTGTGCCACTCCTGTCTCCCTTGTGGGCCTAAAGCAGTTAATGTCAACTGATAATGACCATTGTTGCTTGATAAAGCTTTAAGCAAGACAGGGTGAGGCTGTCATGCTGACTCTTGTACCTATATAATAATCACCTACAGTTATATAACACTAGCTACTGATGTCTTAGAATATGCTGCATTGTGTATATTTTCTGTGGAAGATACAAGAAGACAAAGTGCAGAAAAATAAAAAATAATGAAGGAAAAAGGTGGGTTCGGTACGAAGAAGCAGTAATATTACACTAAATTTTTTTTTCTTAAGAATATTTCTTAAACGGGGAATCTTTGTTCAGTAAGGTCTAGCTTCATTTTCTTTTTTTACAAATTTGTGTTTTTTTAGTTTTAAACTTTGCTTTTTGCAAATATTTTTATTTTTTTATTTTTATATTTTCTCATTTTTAATGTGTTGCTTTTTCTTATTTTTTTCTTATTTTACATTTTCTTTCTTTTTTCTGTTGCTTTTTTCTTTTTCTCTCTTTCCTTTTTTCCTTCCTTCTTTTTATTTTTCCTCTTTTATCCATACTTCTCTTTCTTTCCCTCTCTTTCCTCTTTTTTCTTCCTTATTTCTCCATCCTTTATTCTTCCTCTTTCTTTCTTTTTTTGTTTTTTCTCTTTCTTTTTTTTTTTTGCCCCACTTCTTTTTTTCATTTTCCCCCTTTCTCTTTCCTTCATCTATAATTCAAATTTAATTTTTACTCACTTCCATTTTAGCTTTAATTCCAGTTTCTCCAGAATTTTTTTTTCTGTTTTATTTTTTGTTTTCTTTTTTTTTCTTCGTTTTTTCTTTTCCACTTTAATCTTTTTCCTTTCCAATCTCTTTTTCTCACTTCTCCTCTCATTCATGTTTTTTTTTTCATTATGTAACCATAAGTTTTATGCTAACATTTTTTATCCTTGAACTTCTCCCTTGTAGAAATTTCTTCTGGCTTCTTGTTTTCTAGTCTAGTTTCATCTTCAAAAACTTAAATGCAGTATCAATCATTATCTTCTGTCTTCCTGATTCCTGTTCTGTTATTGTTCTTGCTTCTTAATGATGTTTTCTTTTCCTTATATTCTTTCACACTCATTAATTCCCTGCATATTAGTAACATTGTTGCCTTCCTTGGGATGAAATGATAAAAAAAAGAAAAGAAAATGTGTATATATGTGTATATGTCACTCCCCAAAATCTGACCGAATGACCAAAAATATTTTTGGAAGGACTTCTTAGTTAGGTTGATGTCTTTTCAGTGACTCCTCATATCATACATCAGTCAGTCAGTTAAGTGTTATACCTGATACATGCTTGGGCAATCATGTCTCAAAAGAGCCATGATTGACAGGGGAGAAGATTTTCTCATAGTAGGTTGCCATTACTTTCTGTGGTAGACCGGTTGCCAACCAAGACTATAGAACACAATTTACCCTGCTATTTAACTCATAGCTAGAAGAAGTGAAAGATTAATATCATTCCCAAGGGTATTTGCATGTGAGTGAATGCAACAAATGTCCTAATGTAAACAAACATAAACAAAGACAATTCTATGAAATGTTACTGAAAGTTATGAAATGGTATTAACCAACATATTTATTCACATTTTTATGTGTTTGAACATTATTTTCAATAATACACATATTTGAGTATTAAAATACGAACCAGAGCAGATATGGATATTTTTAAAATATCAGGAACTAATGTATTTATATGTCTTAATTCAGCCCTGTTTAACCATGAAATCTGTGATCATGTGGTTAAGTCACATCAGATCAATTAGCAGCTTCTTCTAGGTATATAGAAGTGGCAGGTTTGAATCCTGCTGGAAGATGAATATTTTCCTAACTATATTTCTTGAATATTCTGGTCAGTATATATATATATATATATATATATATATAAACTGTTTGATTATAAAAAAATAAATTTAAAAAAAGAGTATCTACTCAAATACAAGTATCTATTAAAAATAATGTTCAAACAAATAAACATTTGAATAAATATATCAGTTAATACTATTTCATAACTTTCTGTAACATTTCATAGAATTGTATTTGAATATATATATATTTTATTTTATCTACCAGCCTAATTATTTGAGAAATTTTATTAGAGAAAAATATACCCCACTAGGAAGATACAAACCTACATCCACCTTTGAAAGAGAAACGGCTGATTTAATGTTTGTTAACCAACTCAGCTTCAAAGAGTGTCATGATTAAACAAGATTGTCAGTCAGTTAAGTGCCATACATGATACATGCTTTGAGCAATCATGTCTCGAAAGAGACATGACTGACTGGGCAGAAGATTATCCCGCAGTAGGTTACCATTGCTTAATGCGGTAGACTGGTTGACAACCAAGGCTATAGAACCCAATCTGTCCTATTATTTAACCCATAACTGGAGGGAAGAGACAATACCTTTCCCAAGGGTATTTGTGTGTAAGTGAATGCAAGGAATTTAACTGGAATTTGAACTTGGGCACCCCAATTTGTCATTCTGAGTCGATATCCATTGCACCACAATTGCCTTTAAGCACATCTTTCTCAGTTAGATTTCCAAAAATCAATAACTGCTTAGTTTCATATCTAAAAGAACCAAAGGAATTCCTAAAGAAATAATGGATGTTTATATATTAATCTGACTTATTTTTTTATAAGTTTAAACATTTTTTAGTGTGTACCCATAGTTGAGTAGACACTCCATTTATTTTAAGCAGTGTTTAAAAATGTCTACTAGTGTAATTTTTTTTTTGTTAATTAGTCAATTGTCCTATATAAAAGTGTGAAAATATTACCCTGTTGAAATTTATTCTATTTCCTTGCACCTGTGCTGACAATAATGACCCGCCACTTGCATATGTAAATTTTCTTTGTTGCTGCTTTTAATTAAAGCAGAAACACTTATTCAACACCCTCTTTTTCTGCCCTTACAACATCATTTAGTAATACTCTATCTTGAATGGCTTTTTGGCCTTGTCAAGTTTGAATTCCAGTTGAATTTGTTGCATTCACTTATGCACAAATACCCTTGAGAAAAGTATGAATCCATCTCTTCTCCTTCCTCTTATGGGTTAAATAGCAGGACAGATTGGGTTCTATAGCATTGGTTGGCAATCAATTTACCACAGAAAGTAATGGCAAACTACTGCAGGAATATCTTCTGCCCAGTCAGTCATGTCTCTTTTGAGACACGATCGCCCAAGCATGTATCACTTAACTGACTGGTTGTGTGAACAACAATTTTTTAAAAATTGTTTTATTGATACTATTTTTGACAAATTCATATTTCTCAACTTTACCTTGTAAATGCAATCTCTTAAGAAACCCCCCCTATAATTTTGGTCTTTTGCTCTACCTACTGAATCTAACAAACAAAAGATAAATTATTTTTTAAAGCAATTAATCTAAAAGTAAATTGCTATGAACTTGTAATTTTGACATTAAATCTGAGTACACTGATGCCTGTTTTATAAATAGGTATTAGACTGACAGTAGCACTGTCCTGTTCCCTGCAAGCCAATAAGTAACCCAACCCTGGGCTTTAATATTTGCTTTTTCACACCTTTTTTGTTCCTTGAGGGAAAAAAGTGAATATTTCCAGTGAATTTGAAAGTGTAAAATAATTTTTTTAATGAATTCTAAAATAAGAATTTGAAAAGTTGATAAACATTAATTTTCTGTTGGTTGATTTTGTTTTGTGGCATATCAACCTCTATGCCAAAATTTAAATATTTTGAATTCAATTGTATACTTTCAACCTCAAATATTTTATCTGTGGTTGAAAATATTGTTTTAAATTTTACTATAAATATGCATTGTTGGTAATTTTTTAAAATAAAAATGTATTTTTGGTATTTTTATCATAAAGATATATTTTTATACTTGACCAAGTTTTTATTTTTGTTTTGGGGTTCACTATTTGCTCATAGCTTGGACCCTAACAGGTGCTACCATCCCAGATCAGGGTGGATCTGAGTACAACAGAAATTAAGAGGTGGTTCCATGCACCTCCAAATCTCCAATATTTTGATCAGAAGCTTTGCTGTTAGATGTATATTTATCTTCATACCCAAGACTATAATTCTCTGTAAAACCATTTATGGTCAGGTGCCCCTGCCGTTCTCCTCAGTGTTCTTGACAGGCTCCAAAGGAGAGTCTGTAATGTGATAGGTACTGATCTGGCGGCTCGACTGCAGCCACTTCCCCATCGTCGAAATGTGGCCTCCCTTTGTCTGTTCTATAAATACTTTCATGGCTTCTGCACAGACAAACTTAAGTCACTGATGCCTCCTCAACAGGTGTTTACTCGTGCAACCAGACTGGCAACTGGGTCCCACCCATTCACAGTCAGGTTAGCCAAATACAGACGACAATTCTACTCCTGCAGCTTCTTCTCTCGCACTTCCCGCCTGTGGAACTCACTCCCGTATTCTTGCTTTCCTGACGGCAACAACCTCCAGAAATTTAAATGCAAAGTCAATACTCATTTACTAACCACTGGACTCTAGCTCTCTCCCCACTGCTGTATAACCTTCCCTTTCTCTCCACCTATGTATCTGTCATCACACCTGTTTTCTCAGCTTTCTATTGTTCCTTTCTAACTAGTTTGTACTCCTCACACTTTTTTAATTAATCTACATTTATGTAGCCCCCTGCACATCAGTGGCATTTCTGCCTTGCTTGGGGTGAAATGATTAAAAAAAAAAAAAAAAGAAGTCAAACTAAACATATTCAGATTTCTTTTATAATTTTATTTAGAATTACTTTCAATGGTATTAAAATGCTTACAGTGTTTTTTTGTTTTGTTTTTTCTTAATCAAGTTCACCCAAGCAAGACAGTAAATTCACTAGGATACAAGGGTTTATTAAAAAATAGAAACATGACTACAGAGTAAGAACAAGAGAAGAGTAATCAGGAAGACAGTAAATAGTAATTAACATTGCATTTAAATTTTTGAAGATCAAAGTTAGCTAGAAAGCATGGAGCCAGAAGGGAGTTCCACAAGAGAGAAGTCCAAGAAAAGAAACTGTTAGCCATTTGGACTATAAATTGATGATACCTCGTTGCCAGTCTAGTACTGAGCTTTAATGAAAAATATATGGTTCGGTGCTTCTGTTATTTTTCTAGAACTCCTTGATAAAATCCAAAGAATATTATTAGTCTTAAACTGGTGTCTCAGCTTAAGTCACTTTCCCACCATCATAAGCTCATTTGAACAATTACCATGAAAATATCTATAGAGAGAGTCAACCTTATGATGGTGGGAAAGTGACTGAAACTGAGATACCAGTTTAAGACTAATAATATTCTTTGGATTTTATCAAGGAGTTCTAGATAAATAACAGAAGCACCAAACCATATATGGCAGCAATATTCTTCAGGAGGTTGGTGATCATGGTTCTCTACAATAAAATCCTGACCTTTACAGCTCTTAATAACTTTTGCCTTTTTGCCATCTCCCTCAAACCCTGCTATGCCATCTATTCACTCAAGCTTTGCCAGTTAGGTTCTGTATTGCTTTCCTCTGGCCTTCTTACCTTAAATCTATCTTGTGAGTATTAAATTTTCCAAGCCCTCTTTCATCATTATGTGTTCTATAAACTTCAACTTTCTCTTCCTGATGTTACGCATCCTTTTTGTTGCCATTGTCTCTAGAACATTGCTCACATGTTCAGTCCAGGGTATTCTCAGCATTCTTCTGTAGAACCACATTTCTGTTGCTTGAAGTCTCTTCTTCTTGTCTAGGGAGATTGTCCAACTTTCACTCAGGAGGATTGATATGACATAACAGGTCAGTGCTCTTTTCTTTGTTTCTAACAATATTTTTCTGTTTCTTAATACTTTGCTTAGCTTTTGAAAGACATGTTGCTATCCTAACACGCATTTGGATTTCTCTGTCACACTTTCTGTCCTCTGTATATACACTTCCCAGATATCTAAGTTGTTGCACCTGTTTGATTTTGCTATCTCCAATCTATAATTTGCATGTTGGATTGTTCCTTTTTTTAACAATCATGCATTCAGGCTTCTTGCAATTGGTGTTTAGTCCTTTCTTCTTGCTTTCCCTCACTAATTTCTGTAGGAGTTCAATTGAATCAAAAAGAGTGATGCCTGATCATCTTGCGGTAAAAGTGTTAATATCTTATCTAGCAGGGTTATCCTGAGAAGCTACAATGCCGAATTAAAAGTGTTATCTTGCTTTTATTTTCTTTTTTTCATTTCTTTTTGTATGGAGGAGGTTCACAGCCAAGGTCTTATTACAGTGGTTCCCAACTTTGGCCAAGTTATCATACACAGCTCCATGCCATTACTGTTGCTCCTTGAATGGGAATTTACCTAGCAGGTCACCCCGTTGATATTTGGGAAAAGCAAGAATTGAAGAATGAATCTTAATCACTTCTGTGTTAAACTGTGAGGTATTTTCCGTTTGTTTTTTTTTTTTTTTTTGTTTTTATATATATCTATGTTTTTGTTCCCCCTTTTTGGAGTTCATGCTTCATTTAGAGGAAAAAAAAAGTTTTGAAATTTATATTTACCTGTTATGCTAAGCTACTTTTGGCCAAGTTATCAGCAGCCATTACAGCTCCATGCCACGTGTTGTTCTTTGAATGGGAATTTACCCAGTAGCCGACTCGCTTTGGATATTTGGAAAAGCAAGAACGGAAGAATAGAATCTTAATCAAATTTGTGTTAAACTGTGAGGCTCGTTGTTTTTTTTTTTTTTTTTTTTTTTTTGTTTTTATATATATTCATGTTTTTGTTCTCCCCCCTTGAGTTCATGTGCTTCTCATTTAGGAGGAAAAAAAAAGTTTGAAATTTATATTTATTCTGTTATAAGCTACTTTGGCCAAGTGATTGCAGCCATTACAGCTCCATGCCACGTGTTGTTCTTTGAATGGGAATTTACCCAGTAGGTCGACTCGCTGATATTTAAAGTGTTAATTAAAGAATGAATCTAATTCAAATTCTCCAAAGTTAAACTGTGAGGTATTTTTCCATTTGTTTTTTTTTTTTTTTTTTTGTTTTTACATATATCTATGTTTTTGTTCTCCCTCTCTCCTTTTTTTGGAGTCTATGCTTCATTTAGAGAAAAAAAAGTTTGAAATTTACATTATTCCCACAAAGTGGCCACGAAGCCAAGTTATCAGTGGGTAGCCATTACAGCTCCATGCCACGGCTGTTCTTTTTGAATGGGAATTTACCTAGCAGGCCGACTCGCTTGGATATTTGGGAAAAGCAAGAATCAAGAATGAATTCAATTCAAATCTCTCTCCTGTGTTAAACTGTAGAGTATTTTCCGTTTGTTTTTTTTTTTTTTTTATTATATATATCTATGTTTTTGTTTCTCCCCCCTTCTTGGAGTTCATGCTTCATTTTAGAGGAAAAAAAAAAAAAGGAAATTTATATTTATTCTGTTATGCTAAGCTACTTTTGGCTGTTATCAGCAGCCATTACAGCTCCATGCCACGTGTTGTCTTTGAAGTAACTCTACTCAGCAGGCCGATACCTTGGATATTTGGAAAAGCAAGAATTGAAGAATGAATCTTAATTCAAATTTCCTGTGTTAAAATCGTAGGTATTTCTTTCTTCTGCCTGTTTTTTTTTTTTTTTGTTTTTATATATATCTATGTTTTTGTCTTCCCCTCTCCTTTTGGAGTCTATGCTTCATTTAGGAGGAAAAAAGTTTGAAATTTATATTTATCTTGTTATGCGTTTTCATTTTGGCTTTTATGCATGCAGCCATTACAGTCTATGCCACGTGTTGTTCTTTGAATGGAATTACCTAGTCGACTCGCTTTTGGATATTTGTAGGCAAGAATTGAAGAATGAATCTTAATTCAAATTTCGTGTTAAACTGTGAGGTATTTTCCGTTGTTTTTTTGTTTTTTTTTTTGTTTTTATATATATCTATGTTTTTGTTCTCCTTTAAGTTCTATGTTTACATTTAGGAGGAAAAAAAAAGCTTGAAATTTATATTTATTCTGTTATGCTAAGCTACTTTGGCTGCCATATCAGCAGCCATTACAGCTCCATGCCACGCATGTTTTGAATGTAAACTTACCTAGCAGGCCACTGCTGATATTTAGAAAGTAATCGAAGAATGAATCTTAATTCAAATTTCCTGTGTTAAACTGTGAGGTATTTTCCGTTTGTTATTTTTATATATATCTATGTTTTTGTTCTCCCCCCCCTTTTGGAGTTCATGCTTCATTTAGAGGAAAAAAAGTTTGGAAATTTGAGTATTTATTTTGTTACAAGCTACTGGCCAAGTTACTGCAGCTGCCAAGCAGCTCCATGCCACGTGTTGTTCTTTGGAATGGGAATTTACTCAGCAGTCAATTTCGTTTGATATTTGGGAAAAGTTAAGAATTGAAGAATGAATCTTAATTCAAATCTCCTGTGTTAAACTGTGAGGTATTTTCCACATTTTTTTTTTTTTTTTTGTTTTTACATATATCTATGTTTTTGTTCCTCTCTCCTTTTTTGGAGTCTGCTTCATTTAGGAGGAAAAAAAAAAGTTTGAAATTTATATTTATTCTGTTATATGGCTACTTTTGCCAAGTTATCAGCAGCAGCCATTACAGCTCCGTCACTTGTTGTTCTTTGGAATGGAATTTACCTAGCAGGCTTTAATTTCGTTTGATATTTGGGGAAAGCAAGAATTGAAGAATGAATCTTAATTCAAATTCTGGGTGTTAAACTGTGAGGTATTTTCCGTTTGTTTTTTTTTTTTTTTTTTTGGTTTTTACATATATCTATGTTTTTGTTCTCCCCCTTTTTGGGATATGTTTATTTAGGAGGAAAAAAAAGTTTGAAATTTATATTTATTCTGTTGCTGTCACTTTGGCCACAATATCAGCAGCCATTACAGCTCCATGCTACTCGTTGTCTTTGAATGGGACCACCAGCAGGCCTAATTTATTGACATTTGGGGGAAAAGCAAGAATTGAAGAATGAACTTTAATTCACCCTCTGGTGTTAAACTGTGAGGTATTTTTCCTGTTTGTTTTTTTTTTTTTTTTTTTTTGTTTTTATATATATCTGCTGTTTTTGTTCTCCCCCCCCTTTTTAAGTCTAGCAAGCCATTTAGGAGGGAAAAAAAAGTTTAAATTTATATTTATTCTGTTATGCGAAGCTACTTTGGCTAAGTTATCAGCAGCCATTACAGCTCCACGTCACGTGTTGTTCTTTGAATGGAATCTCCACCTAGCAGGCTTAATTCGCTTTGATATTTGAAAAGCAAGAATTGAAGAATGAACTTAATTCAAATCTCCTGTGTTAAACTGCAGGTATTTTCCGTTTGTTTTTTTTTTTTTTTTTTTTTTTTTTTTTTTTTTTTTCTCTCTCTCTCCCCCCCCCCCCCCCCCCCCCCCCCCCCCCCCCCCCCCCCCCCCCCCCCCCCTTTTTTTTTTTTTGGAGTTCATGCTTCATTTAGGAGGAAAAAAAGTTTGAAATTTATATTTATTTGTTATGCGAAGTTACTTTGGCCAAGGTTTGGTCAGCAGCCATTACAGCTCCATGCCACGTGTTGTTCTTTGAATGGGAATTTACCTGTGAGGCCGACTCGCTTGGATATTTGGAAAAGTAAGAATTGAAGAATGAATTTTAATTCAAATTTCCTGTGTTAACCGTATATTTTCCGTTTGTTTTTTTTTTTTTTTTGTTTTTATATATATCTATGTTTTTGTTCTCCTCTCTTTGGAGTTCATGCTTCATTTAGGAGGAAAAAAAAGTTTGAAATTTTATATTTATTCTGTTATGCGAAGCTACTTTGGCCAAGTTATCAGCAGCCATTATGCCCCATGCCACGTGTTGTTTCAATGGGAATTACCTAGCAGGCCGACTCGCTTTCATATTTGGGGAAAAGCAAATACTGAAGAATGAATCTTAATTCAAATTTCCTGTGTTAAACTGTGAGGTATTTTTCCGTTTTGTTTTTTTTTTTTTTGTTTTTATATATATCTATGTTTGTTTCTCCCCCCCCCCCCCCTTTTTTTTGAGTTCATTTGGACTTTAACTAAGTTAAAACTTAGTTAAACTCCACTTTTGTAAGTTTGTGTTTTTTTTTTTTTTTTTTTTCAAAGGATTGTTCGTGTTCGATTTTTTTTTTTTTTTTTTTTTTTTTTTTTTTTTTTTTTTTTTTTTAATAGGAGTAGATAGGTCACACTATCGCCCGGTCTATACTCCTCCCACGTCTATTGAACTGGAGTAGAGGCTCGTTCCTTGTTTCCTGTTTAGGATGTGGTTTCCGGTTTTCACTTCTCTCTCTTCAGACCTTGGTACTGGTGCTTCCGTGAGTTTCCTGCGATCTGGCCGGTTGGTGGCAATGGCTCATCACTGTGAGGGTACCGGGTTGGCAGTTTCCTGGTTGCTGCTTCCGACTGGTAGTTAGGAGCCCTAACTCTTGCGTAGCGTCAAGAGCGGCTGCTCTGATCAACAGTTGTATAATATCGGGGTTCTTGTAGTGCCATGTCGCGCATGGATAGGTGTCCCTGCAAGCGCTTTCGGTGGGCAACCCCGAGGCCACACCTTGTTGCAGCCCTAGCCAGTCCCCCTCCCAGCTCAGATCGTGGGTAATGACCGCCTGTATCCTCTACCCTAGGTCCCTTTCTATAAACCAAAAACATGACAAGACAAAACAGAAATGACCCTAAACCAGCTAAATCCAAACCACCTAAGCCCATTAACCTCTCCTTCACTAATATCCGAGGCATTCGTACTAACTTTGCTAGTGTAGAAGCGTTCCTGCATGAAAAGTCCCCTGACATCCTCGCGCTCTGCGAAACTAACCTCAACTCAACTATTCCCTCCTCTGACCTCTTCATCCCTGGTTATCTTCCCCTTTTAAGGAAGGATTCTACTGTCCACATGCATGGGCTGGGTGTTTATGTCAGCGAACACCTCCCCATAACTAGGGTGACTTCACTCGAATCTACTGACCACCAATACATATGTCTCCGCTTGTCTCTCCTCAGTTCGGTTAGCTACCTATTCTTCCTTTACCGTTCTCCCTCCTCTCCTGACTGCTCCCTACTAGATAGCATTGCCGACGACATAGATAAGGCTATTACCTATCACCCATTTGCCCACATATTTGTATTTGGAGACCTCAATGCCCATCACTCTGAGTGGCTTGAAAACGCTGTTACTGATTCGGCGGGCACTCACGCCATGAACTTTGCTATTTCCCAATCCCTTACGCAAGTGGTGGACTTCCCCACTCGCTTCCCAAGCACACCCTCGGGTCATTCCTCACTGCTAGATATATGTTTCACCTCTGCGCCCGACGCCTGTCAAGTCTCGCAGCTTTGCCCTCTCGGCAACTCCGACCACGCTGTAGTCTCCCTCAGTATTTCTTTCCAATCTCACTCCCCCCAGGATCCCCCTACTCATAGAACCTCCTACCTCTACCAAAAAGCTGACTGGGAAGCCTTTCGCGATTTCCTCTGCGACGTCCCTTGGGGAAAAGTGTTTGACCTATCAGTTGATGACTGTGCCTCTGAGGTCTCGTCATGGGTGAAAGCTGGCATTGATGCCTTCATACCCACCAGGAAGTATTGCTTAAAACCTCATTCCCCTCCGTGGTTCTCTCCAGCCTGCTCAGCCGCCATTGCCCACAGGAACCATTACTTCCATCTATTCCAGAGACAGCCAACTGATCACAATAGGCGCCTGTTCACATCCGCTCGCAGTGAGTGCAAGAGAACTCTAAATGACGCCAAACAGTTGTTTGCGGAGAGAATGCGACAGCACATAGCTGACCGCAAGTTCGGCTCCAAGGACTATTGGAGGATTTGTAAACGAGTGCTCAACAATAGGAAATCCTCAATACCTCCTTTAATCCATGGATTTGACGTTCTCACGTCATCTGCTGAGAAAGCTGAGTGCTTTGCCCGCAGATTCTCATCCAACTCCACACTCGACTCGTCCGGAGTGCACCCACCCGACTTCCCTATTAGAACTGAGGCCAAACTGCATGACGTGTATATTACCCCGACAATAGTATCCAGAGTAATTTCAAAACTCGACCCCCATAAGGCGTGTGGAGACGATGGAATCCCGGTGATAGTCCTTAAGAGGTGTGCCCCTGAACTTTCCCCTGTCCTCTCTAAACTGTTTAACTACTGCCTTTCTGCTTCCTGCTTTCCTGCATGCTGGAAATTCTCCTCAGTCGTTCCTGTCTTTAAGAATTGTGGTGAACCCTCGGACCCATCCAACTATCGCCCTATCAGTCTCCTACCAATATTCGGGAAAGTGTTCGAGGCTATAATAAATGCTGAAATAGTTCATCATCTCACCGCCCACAAGCTGTTCTCCGACAGGCAATATGGATTCCGATTTGACAGGTCCACAGCCGACCTGCTAACTACTGTAACGGAGTACATGCTACAGGCCCTTGATGAGTCTGACGAGGCTCGCGCGGTTGCTCTGGATATCTCCAAGGCTTTCGACAGGGTTTGGCACCCTGGCCTCCTATGCAAACTACGCGGTTATGGTATTACCGGTCGCCTGCTTGACCTAATCCAATCTTTCTTAAATAACCGCAAAATGAAGGTCGTTCTGAATGGGCGTGCCTCTTCGTCCTACAGCACGAATGCTGGTGTCCCACAAGGCTCTATCCTGGGCCCAACGCTCTTCCTTATTTTCATCAACGACCTCCCAGATGAGATCAGGTCCCAAGTAGGCATCTACGCAGATGACACTACAATATACTCCCGCTCCAGTAAGAAACCTGTCGTGGCGGACAGACATAATCTCGCTGCTGACCTTGAGCGGGATCTACACTCTGTGGTGAACTGGGGCAAGAAGTGGCTTGTCAACTTTAATTCCTCTAAGACCAAGCTGTTGTCTGTCAACCATTACAGGCAACCTCTTCTGCCTCCCATAAGCATGGACCAGATGATTCTCCCGGAGAGTAATACACTACGCCTCCTCGGACTTACCCTGTCCTCAGACCTCAAATGGAAGCACTATATTGAATCCATAGCAAAATCTACTGCTAAGAAGATTGGGTCACTATGTCGATCCAGGATGTTTTTTCCACCTGAATCCATCCTGCATATATACAAGTCAACCATCCGTCCGTGCATGGAGTACTGCTGCCATTTATGGTCAGGTGCCCCTGCCGTTCTCCTCAGTGTTCTTGACAAGCTCCAAAGGAGAGTCTGTAATGTGATAGGTACTGATCTGGCGACTCGTCTGCAGCCACTTTCCCATCGTCGAAATGTGGCCTCCCTCTGTCTCTTCTATAAATACTTTCATGGCTTCTGCTCGGATGAGCTTAAGTCACTGATGCCTCCTCAACAGGTGTTTACCCGTTCAACCAGACTGGCAACTGGGTCCCACCCATTCACAGTCAGGTTAGCCAAACGCAGACGACAATTCTACTCCTGCAGCTTCCTCTCTCGCACTTCCCGCCTGTGGAACTCACTCCCGTATTCTTGCTTTCCTGACGGCTACGACCTCCAGAAATTTAAAAGCAAAGTTAATACTCACCTACTAACCACTGGCCTCTAGCTCTCTCTCCCCTCCCCTGTATAAGCTTCCCTTTCTCTCCGCCCATGTACCTGTCATTGCACCTGCTTTCTCAGTTTTCTATTGTTCCTTTCTAACTAGCTTGTACTCCTCACTCTTTTCTAATTAATCTTTCTACACTTATGTAACCCCCTGCACATCAGTGGCGTTTCTGCCTTGCTCGGGGTGAAATGATTAAAAAAAAAAAAAAAAAAAAAATAAAAAGTACATTTGAAAATTTAAAAAACAGAGAAAATTAAAGGGAGATAACTGCAGTTTCAAAGTCAGAACATCATCATTGATAACTCTCTCCTTCAATTTGTGGACTCTAGTTACTATATTTTTAATACTTGATATAATGCAAAATTACAACAGTGATAAAATCAGTCAAAACTTATTTAGAACTATTTATACTGGGACTCTTGTATGCAATTACAGGTAATCCATAATAATATTTTCAATTTTGAAATCATATTTATTTTTGGCATATGAATGTTTTTGAAACTGTTTCTAAATCTTTGTCTTTCAATTATTCTGCTTCACTTGCTATCCTCTTTCGCTGCACCTATAAGATACGCTGCACTGTTTAGGAACCACTGTCTTAGATAGATATATTAATATTGATAGAATAGAGCTATATTTAATGTAAATGGATTTTTAAAAACTTTACTATACAATGTAAAGTGAATGATTTTACCTTTGTAATGCATTAGAAATTATGAAGAAAAATTATTTGTACTCAGGAATTAAAGCCGCCATTACTAATAAAGAGAATAAATCTATATGTATAATTCTTATTAACCTCATCTTAATAATAGTTGTACTTTATACTCTTTTAGTGATTATGTGCTGTAAACTTGGATGTAATGGATGTTAGCTCAGAATTGGAAATTGGAGTTCCAATTCTTGTCAGGTTTTTTATATTCATTCACATGCAAATACTCCTGAGAAATGTATGATTCCACCACTTCTTTCCACAACTATAGATTTTTTAATAAGATTGTATTAGGAAATCATTGTTATCTCTAAAAATTTCTTACACTCTAAAAATATTTTCTGGTTTTAAATAATCTGCAAAAGGTTGATAAACCATAAAAACAAATCAATCATATACTCCTTCAGTGTTGCACATCTTTTCCATTATTATCACTTAAACATACTATTCATAGTTTTAGATTAAGCTTTTTATGCTAAAATAACAAACTGGATCCAAAAATAAAACTGCTAAAGAATGTTAAACTTAAAAAATGTATTACTCTTTCTTTCTAAATAGTGGACATGTTGAATGTTAATGTTGCATTTTAATTAAATTTGTTTTTATTTACATTTTTGCATGATGTTTTTTATCAAATTAAAAAACAACTTTTTTCTTTATGCCAACTCCAATATTATCCAATATTAATTGCCCATCAACTTTTGAAATAATCCAGATAATGCCAGATCATCTCACTCATTTTAATAATTTCTTAACTTCAATGTCAATCTCTCTTATTTTTCCAACCGAAAATCATCCAAGAGGCCTTCAGATAGTCTGTACCAGCCAATTCAGAGCTATGGCTTATACTCCTATATACTCTGTATACTCGGATCTGTCTATGATCAGAATGTAGTATCTGTCTAAATCATTGAAATCATATTGTTCAAGAATTTAGTGATCTTTCTTTCAAAATGGTGGACACATTGGGAGTTAATGTGGTATTTTGATTAAATTTGTTTTCATATGCATTTTTCATATAAAGAAGAGAAGCTATTTAAAAATTTAAAAGCCGTCTTTGTTTTTACACTGTCACCCAATCCAATCGTAACTGCCTAACAACTTTTGAAATAACCTAGACAATTCCAAATCATCTTACTTGAGATTAATTTTCTAACTTCAGTGCTAATCTCTTTTCTTTTTCCAGTTGAAAATATTTCCTTTTTGAAACTATAACTGAATATTTTGTATATATTTGCTCTCTCTTGAGTTTGGTTTGATGCTTCTACTTTATAAAGAGGCAGAGTTATTTAAAATCTAAACAACTCAGGACCTTTAAGCATCTAAACTTATTTATAAATGGAACTTCGTCTGTGTGTGTATCTGTTACCTATAGACTCCAAAATGGCTGAACTGATTTTCTTGAAAATTTGCACAGTTGTATTATAAGCACTGCGAGTGTTCTTAGCTAGGTTTTGTGTTGAGGTACCCCTGATAAATATCGATAATCGAAAAAATCGGGTTATAGAAGGAGTGGTCCGATTTTAATCAAATTTGATACACTCATAGTGAAAGACATAAGAAATGATATTCAGAAGTTTCAAGGTTGCAGTTCTTACAATAGTGCAGAAAATTGATAATATATATATATATATATAAAAGGCAAGATATTTGTGTGTGTGTCTGTTTATCTGTCTGTATGTCCTTTATACAAATCCACAATTTTTATCCGATTCTCACTAAACTTCACAATTAGGCTGAGTCTGAGCTCAGGACCATGGATTAGTTTTAAAGCTTTCATTAGACCCGAACAACGCCAGGCTATACTGCTAGTACTCCATATTTAGGCAAAGTGAGACCAAATATAATGTTTTTTATGACAATGATGATGTTTCTTATGACAATGTGATGCTGTTGCTATTACTTCCTGAAATAAAATTAAGAAATTTTGCCGAGACCTCCATTTGCTGTTTTTATTTTTTTGTTGTTTTTTTTTCAATTTCTTTCCATTTAAGTCTTCAATATTATTATTTTATTTTATTTTACTTTTTGTATGTAGTTGCTGGCAATTAAGAAAGGTAAAGTGATGATTATTTCACTTCAGCAAACAAAGGAGGGACAAAAATGAAAAGCAAGAGATAAAAATAAATAATTAAAAAGATAGAAAAAAAAGACATTTTTTTCTGATTTAAAGAGCGGTTCGACAGCGGATGTTAGTAATTAGAAGATAGGAGGGAAAACAAGATGTCTGGAATTGTCCTCCGGCCTCTAAGAGCAAAGGATGGCAATAATTAAAGAAAATATGTTCTTATTACATAACTGTAGTACACCCATTCATTGAATTGCAATAATTACAGTCCTCTTTGAGTATTAACGGCTTTGCAGTACACCAGGGAGTGTTGAGACAAAAAGGAATTTTATTATAGTACAATAATCTTGTTAGTTTATTTTGTACATGATGTCATAAAAATCAAAGGGTTTATTTTTATAAGTTTTTACTAAGAATATATATACATTGATGATTGTCACCTCTTTGTAGAAGGCCATCTCTTCACTTTGTTGCTTTTTTCTTTTAGTGTGTGTGTTTTCTATTCAGAATTTTATAACTTCCATCATTTATATCCAAACTAATGCTCTGTTATGGTCCTGTAAATGATTCTTGAAGCCAGCTTCACTTTTGCAATCTCTCTTACACACATAACAAACATAGAGTTTGTCTGTTATACATATCTTAGAAACTTGCCTGTACCTGTGTGCAATCATGTGATATTTGAGTCCCGCAAAAAACTTACAAACCTTGTCACAAAATTCACACAAGTAACCTGTAGGTCTTTCTGGTAGGGTTTCATTTCACAGGAGTTTTCAACTGACCTCTCTGGTGTGATCTCTAAATCAGCCGCTGAAAGGGTGACTTTTCCACAGATACTACAAATGTGTTAGTGTCTGAATAGCTCATATATTATAATAATGTACATTTATAATAATATATATATATATATATATATATGATGGGATAAAGAAAAAAGAACAAATAGGAAACGTATCTCAATCTAACATGATTCACTTTCATTAAAGTTTCTTCAGAGCCTGAGAAAAAAATGAGATATAATCAGGAAGAAAAATATATCAAACACCACTTCAAATGCTGGGATTTATCAGATAAAATGTCTACAATGCAAAAACGTGCATGCAGGAGAGACATCATGTGATCTAAAAACCTGCGTCTACGAACATGAGAGATTTGTATTTAGACAAATGCTCTAACTCTCTCATTTTGCATCAAAATGACATGAGACATAACTTTGATTTCACTAATGCCATCCTAAAAAGCATTACCTTTTATGGGGAATGTATTTTGTAAACATAATAATAGCAATACTACCTACTATAAACACTTGCTTAAAACATTACATCACAGTCTTTCTACCAATCCATATGTATATATATATATATAATTATTATGTTATTTTTCATTATAAATCAATTTCTACTATGGTTGCACTACCTATCAAAGCAGGTTGTGGTGTGTTGTTATAGCTCCATTTTATGTTTCTTCATATCTTCCTATTATTATTATTATTATTATTATTCTAAATGTTTTTTTATTGGATGCCCATATCTGAGTCGGTGCTTAATTTTTTTTTTAACTATGTAAATTACATCCATTTGCCTGTGCATTTGAAAGACTTAAAGAAAATATACCTTTTGACAGAGATTGATTCTGTGTCCTTTCTTGCAGGTGAAACCACTATCTGATCTAGTGTGCTTTTGACTTCTCAGTTACAGAGAGCATCACTGACTAGCAAGGTTCAATTACTCTTTTAAAGAATGGTCATGTTCTTGTTCAGATCTTCTCAAAAGTTCCTATCTGCTGACTTTGTAGTTTAATTTCCGAAAAGTAAACAAAGTAATTTCCTAAGAATTTATGGATTTTATTTTTAATCCAATATCATTTATTTCTTATTACTCTAAAAATAATGTTTACAGGAATTAAGAAATAATGTTAGATTAAAAATAATCTTAATTAACTCCTTTTACATATATATAGTGACGTAAATTAATAATATACATATGAGAAGGGTGTACATATGTATAGTATTATTATTCAAGTGTTAATAAAGCAGTGCTCAATGTTTAAACAGAGCTGTATTATATGTATATTAATAAATATACATATTATCCTATGTCTATGGCACAACTTGGAGTTTCATGCATTATACAATCATCAGGCACATACTTCAATCTTTATGCACTGATGATTGCATTACGCTTGAGGACACCATGATGATGTCTTCACTCATCAGGGCTGTGTTCTTTTTTTGCGAGGTATATTGGAGTAATGAAAACCAAATAAGTATTGTGTGACTCATTAATTTTGATAAAATAATTGTTATATAATATTAGAGCATAAAATATAAATGTTTTTTTTTTTAATCATATCACCCCAAGCAAGGCAGTAATGCCACTGATGCACAGGGGGTTACGTAAGAGTAATATTGGAAAAGAGAAAACCGGAAACCACATCCTAAACAGGGAACAAGGGATGAGCCTCTACACCTGTTCAATAGATGTGGGTGGAGTGTAAACCAGGCGATAGTTTAGTCTATCTGCTCCAAAGCTTTACTCTATATTGAGCACTTTTTATAAAAGTAAAGGCAACAAACACTTGGTTTTTTAATCTATCTGTTCTTTCACTTCCTTATACTATATACATGCAACAAACAAAAAATTACTCTAGGGACATGGAATTGTAGGACGCTGAACAACTGTGGCCAACTCAAGAATATCAAGCAGGAAATGAGCAGAGTGAACATCAATATTCTGGGAAAATGTGAAACTAGATGGCCTAACAATGGAGACCAGCAGCAACAACCACTGGATAATATACACAGAAGATAAAAATAACAAAAAGGGAGTCAGCTTAATACTGGACAAAGAAATGAAGAAATGTGTTCTGGGATACTGCCAATTATTCAAAAGAGTCTACTTGTTTAAACTAAGAGAGAGACCCTTCAACATAGCTATTATAGTAGTCCACACACCAACAATGCAAAATACTGAGGAAGAAATAGGCTCTTTCTCTACACACTGGACAATGCCAATGCTTAGTGTAAAACCCAAGAAATTAGAATCATCATGGGGGGCTTGAACACCAAGGTAGGCAAGGAGAGGTAAGGGGGAACAACTGGCAAATATAGATTAGGAATCCACAATGACTGACAAAAATGGTTCCATTGGTGTACAGCAAATGACCAGGTAATAACCAACACATGGTTTCAAGAACATTCCAGATGCCTATGAAAATGGAGAAGCCCAGAAGGCGACATGAAAAACCAAATTGATTACATAACCATAAACAGATTCGGGAACACAGTGGTTCAATGCAAAACCTATCCAAGTGCCGACTGTGGAAGTGACCACCTCCCAATCATCTGCAAACTAAGGGTGAAACTTTGGAGACTGAAGGAGTCGAGTGCAGCATCCAGACTGCAATACAACACACTCGTGAATGACTTCAACCTGCCAAAAAAATACACTAACAGCATGAGAGACAAATACGAAAATCAAATGGGAAATGGAAACTAGAATTGGGACACACTAAAGGAAGTGTTAGTAACATCAGCAAACAACATTTTCCCAAAGGAAATCAGACACAGAAGAAAAAATGAGTGGATGACTGAAGAGATTCTTGACATGATGTAAAGGAGACAAAAAACTATGCCAAGACATGGAACTAAATACAAGAAACTATACAAGGAAATAAGGACCAAGTACAGACAGGCTAAAGAGGAATGGCTCAACAACAAATGTGCAGAAGTAGATAGATTGAGCAAGACCAATAAAGATATATATATATAAAGAATTAAGGAAACTTCCACGATGTGCATTGTGGTGCAATGAATATCGACTCAGAATGACACTTTGGGGAACCAAGTTCAAATTTCAGTTGAATTCCTTGCATTCACTTACACACAAATACCCTTGAGAAAGGTATAAATCCGTATCTTCCCTCCAGTTATGGGTTAAATAATAGGATAGATTGGGTTCTATAGCTTCGGCTGTCAACCAGTCTACTGCAGAAAGCAATGGCAACCTACTGCAGGATAATCTTCTGCTCAGTCAGTCATGTCTCGAAAGAGTCATGATTGCCCAAAGCATGTATCACGTTTAGCAATTAACTAACTGACTGACCAGGACAAAGAACATGCTCCTCAACAGAATTTATAAAATTCAAGGATGGAACAATCCTATTAGAGAAAGAGGAAATACTCCCGTGATGGGAAGAATATATAAAAGATCTTTTCCATGACAAGAGAGAGCAACTGACAATAAACAAAAATGCTTACGGACCAGAAATACTAAAATCTGAAGTGAAAGCTGCAATGGCCAAACTGAATAGAAACAAAGCAGTTCAACCAGATGACATTGTAATAGAGATGATGATAGCCTTAGATGATTCCGGCATAGAGAAAATTACAGAAATAGTTAATGAAATCTACATCAGTGATATAATACCAGACGACCTAAGTCGATCAATTTTTATAGATCTATCTAAGAAGCCAGGTGCAAATGAATGCAAATTCCACCAAAAAATCAGTTTAATGAACCACATAGCAAAACTCATCATCCAAATCCTGATGAATACAGCCTGAAGCAGAATCAAGCCAGAGATAGAACAAGAACAGTGCAATTTTGTCAAGGACACTTGGAACAAGGAATGCAATATTTATGCTTAGGATGCTATCAGGAAGAGCAATACAAATGAAAAAAGGTGTGTACCTATGTTCTATAGATTATGCAAAGGCATTCAAAAAAGTATGCCACAAAGAACTGATAGAAATGCTCAGCAACCTCAACATATTTGGAAAAGGAAGGACGGCTTGGAGAATCTGATACTCACAGGTTAGATAGACGGAAAGAGAGACAGGGGAAAGTAGTGGGTAACATACTTGATGGGCCTGAGTAAGTGAATGACAGAGCAGGGTTTGGGTGAGATAACAGAAAGCATGCTAAGAGCCATGATCGCCTGCGTATGTTATATATCGCCGTACGACGACAAAACAACAAACACGCATATATAAAAATATAAGGTTATATTTTTATTAATAACGACGGACCGTGTGGAATAGAGAACGGAAGGGTGAGAGGCACATAGAAGGGTTGACGGGAGTGTAGTCTTGCCGTGGTGTTTGTCTGCTTCCACTGGCCGTTCTCTGCTACTGGCGAATCCGTGTGTCGAGGTCTTTATATAGTCCTCTAGAACCGGGACTTCCTTCCGGTTTTTTTTTGCCTCGCCCACGCAACGCCCACGTAATTCTAAGAGACACCTGATCTGTTTGCCTCTGTAGCCATTTCCGCCGCTGTCGGAAATAAGGTCAAAATGACATCCACTCCGGCCTCGACAGGATGTATTTCACAAACACCTGTCTTGTCGCTTCGCCGCCCCCTTCACCGATGGAAAACACCATCGCTTGCATCACTTCCTCGGGTGGGGCCAGATTGTTATATTACACGTCCTGAAGAGACATAACACACAGAAGAAAATGATATACAGATACCTTCCCACAAAAAATGATACGTAAGGTTTAAAAAGAAAAAATATTTCTTGATGTGTTTTTTTTTACTTTAATTGCAACCTAATAGACTGAATTTAATTTTACCAATAAGCAAAACACTTTACTACATTTCAAACTGAATTTAATTGGAATTATTTTTTTTCTTTTGATTATCAGTAAAGTTGATAAAATAATTCATAATGACAAATCTGTCAATAAAATTCCCATTATTAAAAAATTATTAAAAAAATTTAAAGATTAAATGTACTTTTTTGAAACATCTGAAATGAATTAGCTAATTTAAAATTTAATCAATCTGAATTGAAACAGATGTTTCTTACTTTTAGTTTAAAATTGTAGAAAATCATTTCTTAACACGGAAGTTGATATTTTTATGTGATATTAATTAGCACTTTTATCGATAACTTGATTTTTGAGAAATTTTTCTAAAGAGATGTATGGGATACATATTTTTTTCTATTAAAATAAGCAACAGGAAATCACAATAAAACATTCTAGAAAAATTGGATCAAAACGGCAGTAGAATTTAGATTACATTTTTATATTTCTCAACCAATCAGCTAAAAACTTAGAATAAGAACATTCTAGAAAAATAGGATCGGAAGTAAATTAACACAAAAATATTTAGGCCCCAAAACAAAATAGTAAAATAATAAATCTGATTGGTCAATAAATGTTTTCACACCCTAATGCTAGGAAGATTCTTTGATCCCCTATTAATGTATATAATACACACGGTTAGAGAAAAAAAGGTCAGTCACCAAGCTAGCCATTAAGTCCGCATGCCACCGATACCTTGTCCGGCCAAGTCATTTCTTCCACGCCAAAGTTCATGACCTAGCTCCGAGGACCTTGAAAAGAAAAAACCGACGAACTTTCTTTCAGCAACGCGACACGCTGTCGCCAACTGAAATGAACTAAATGTAAGTAGGAAAGACTTATTTACGGACTCTGCTAATGTAAACTTATACACATCTTTGAACAAATTTAACTTCTTGCCAAGTTTTATTTCCCAAAAGGCAATTTTCGCATCATGTATATTGTTTGTTTCCACGTACCATTTTATTTTTCACATAATAAATTGTTTGTTGTTTAATGTCCGTTGTGAATTATTCCTTTCACTTTGCGCGATTGTAAAACAGAGTGTTGTATTTGTGGGGGAAATAATCTAGAGAGCCAGACCCGTAAAATACAGAAGCACATACAATCCAGCAAATACCAAATCCCCCACAGATGATAATTGTTACAAAATACAACGTAAACTCCATTTTTTTTTTTTTTACATATTTTTAACTTAAGTACTGAGTAATCGTTAAAATTTAAAATATTTTAAGCATTCTAATATTCTACTAAATTTTAAATAATTTCACTTTGTAGTCTTACGAAGAGGCCTGTTGAGGAAATTTCAGAAAACTATCAATAAATTCTAAATTTAGTCACCACTCTAATTTTCTGATAATGTCGTGTATGGACATCCATTTTTACAAAAATCGGCGCGTTTATACACACATAAAAAGTTAACGCTACTGGGGTCGATGAATTGCAGAAAGCTTTTCCATTAATTATTATTGAATATAATTTTTATTTAATAACAATATCATTTGACCGCTACAAATCAATACCTGAATTTAAAAATTTATAAATTATTCTAATTAATTTTTTTTTTAAAGTGAAAAGTTCATTATTTATCGACTTTTTTTTTATCATACTGCAAATATTTTTTTTTACATTGTGTTCAAAAGATTGCTACGTTAAAAAAAAGTTTAGATCTCAATATTTTCATAGATTGGTCGGTCGAAGCAACAGCGTACCAATTTTCTACAAGTATTTTGATTTGTGGGAGTACCTTGCTGCGCTTTGTTTAAACTGTTTTCATTGGATAAACAAGTTTTCTGAGAAAACGATCTCAACACGATTCAACTGTTTTGATTGGTTAAATTTTATCGTATTCGCTAGCATTTCAAAAAGCACATTTTTTCAACTCTTTGATTGGAAAGACTGCAGATTACATTGTATTTTTATGATATTTTTTAAAAACAGTTTTCAAATTATTCTTTGTAACTGATGAAAGAGACATCTTTATTAAAATAAAGATTTTAGGTTTGAGAAGTACAATTCAATAATAAATTCCTTCTGCTGAAAAAAAAGAATGAAAGAAAAAAGAAGAGAAACGAATCGAAAACAAAAAAGCAAAAGAAAGAATTAAAGAAAAGAAAAGTCAAAAAGAAAGAAAAAAAGAAGCAGTAAGAAACAAGCAAAAAAGCAATAAAATGCAAAGGAAACAAGGGTCCAAAAACGAAAGAGAAATTCAGGCAAAAGTAAGAAAAAACAAAGGAAGAAAACTAAGAAAAAGAATTAAAAAAAACAAAAACAGAAAAGAAAAAGAAAGAAACCGTAAAGAGAGTGACTGAGAGAACGAGAGAGGGGGCTAGTGAGAGAGAGGAAGAAGGATTAAAAATAGGCTGAGATGGAGAAAGCTAGAAAGAAAACAACACAAGATATAGAAAAGGACGATGGAACGGAAAGAGATGAAAGGAGCAAAAAGTTGGCCTGAAGTTGTTGTGCTTTGTTTCAGTTCATTTGTTCCTATTATCACTTTAATTATTCCATTGTTTTCCCCCCGCAGAGACAAAAAGCAGTAAAATAAACGGTTCTGGCCCTGTCAGTTACTCATTATCAATCAACCATTATTTGTTTCACTCGAGGTTTTTCCTTCATTAATGCCTTTTTTATGATCTTCTCTGTTGGCGAAGATGGGGAGAGAATGAATTTCTATTGTTTTAACTGATTAGTTCGTTTCGTGTAAAATCAAGTAAACCAGTTTTTATAGTTTTGGTTACAATTATTAGAAGGATCTGTTTGAAACAGATGTACACACACGCACACACACACACACACACACACACACACACACACACACACACACACACACACACACACACACGTTGTGTATAAAAATCTTGAACATTTCGGTATTTTAAGTACAAATATTGTTTGTTTGTTTCGAGGTTTAACGACCTATCAGTCCTTATGGGATCATTTTAAGGTCATAACCAATGATCTTTATGTCAGGTTATTTTATTTTTACAACATTTTTCTTTTCGAATATCAAGATTCATTGGGATTTGTTTTTAAGAGCAGGGTCCCCAAGTCCTACTCTTGTTATTTAACCCATGACTGGAGGAAAGAGACGGATTAATACCTTTCCCAAGGGTACCAGTGCTTAAGTGAATGCAAGGTATTCAACTGGAATTCGAACTCGGCTCACCGATTTCTCTTTCCGAGCCGATATCCACTGCACCACAACGCACATCCGTCACTAAACGCTTACAGCACCTGGTATTCCCAAGCGGTCATCCATCTAAGTACTGACCAGGCTCAACGTTGCTTAACTTCGGTGATCGCGGGAGAACCGGTGTATTTAACGTGATAGGCCGTAAGTACGTACATCCGTCAATAAACGCTTACAGCACCTGGTATTCCCAAGCGGTCACAGTAATGCTGAGTAAGATCCAGATATCCCGTAAGAGTCGTAGGGCACCACATGTTCTGCAGCCGCAGTAGAAGGGGCGTTTCTTTGGGTGCGACAGCCGAACGAAGCCCTACCCTCTCCAGGCTGGTTTAAATTCAGAGTTTTTTTTCTCCTAGACCGGTTGTCACACGAGGCTGTAGAACCCAGTCTGTCCTGTTATTTACCCATAGCTGAGGGGAAAAGAGATGGATTCATGCCTTTGCCAAGTGTATTAGCACGTAAGTGAATGTAAAGGATTCAACTCGAATTCGAACTCGGCTTTTTGATTCTTCAACACGAGCTAACCATTACTCCACCGTGCCTCCAAATTCTGAGTAAGTTCGGGGTCAAATATAGAATGATAGGAATCAGTCAGAATGATACGATAAAGAATAGCTAAAATGTCTACAGCCTTTTTGTATTTCATAGATGTGTGTAATGAGTATCCTGAAAATTTAGTTGGAATAATACAAGAGTCTGGCATTTTCTTACCTGAAATTTTTTTTTTTTTTTTTTTGAGTGCTAAAAGATAAATGTTACTATTCTGGCCTGAAAAGGGAAAGGAGATATCATTTTCGTTCACGCGCGTGTTGACGACTTGTTCGTGTGAACTGCTTGTCCGATAAGTGAGACTAACATGTGTTTATGTAGAGGAGAAAAGGTGGGATCCATTCACATTGGTTTAGAATGGTTGAATTAATGATAACTATAATTGTTATAATTATTTTATTATAATTATTTTGAGACTATAATTAATTTTGTTTTTTTACTATAAAAGTTATTTTAGTAGGTACACATATTTGAATTGCTATAGGCAATTTTTATTTGATTAAACAGTGAAATTAATACCAACTGGGTTTTAAAAAATGAAATATTTTTTAATTATTTCACGCCAAACAAGGCAACAATATCACTAGGATGCAGGAGGCGTTACAGAGAGTGAAAGAGAAAGGGAAAACTTTAGTGAAGAGAAGTGAAGAAAGGACAAAAAACAAAAAAAAAACACAAAAAAACAGGGTTCAGTTAGACAGAAGATGGCAATTGGCGTCGCAATTTTTAATCGTATTTACCACAAGCATTGGATATCGGCTCGGAACGAGAAGTCGGGGAGCCGAGTTCGAATTCCAGCCGAATTAATTGCATTCACTTACGCGCAAATGCCCTTGGGAAAGGTATTAATCCGTCTCTTCCTTCCAGTTATGGGTTAAATAACAGGACAGACTGGGTTCTATAGCCTTGGTCGGCAACCAGTCTACCGCAGAAAGCAATGGCAACCTACTGCGGGATAATCTTCTGCCCAGTCAGTCATGTCTCTTTCGAGATATGATCGCCCAAGCGTGTATCACGTATGGCACTTAACTGACTGACTGACCACAAGCAAAGCAGTAAAGCCACTCATACGCAAAGGTTTAGAACACAGAAACATTATTAAGGAGCAAGAACAATAGAAGAGTAAACAGGAAGACTGTAGATAATGAATGACATTAATTTTTTGAAGATTGCAGATGTCAGGGAATAAAGAAATCGGAAGAGAGTTCCACAGGTGAGAGGTGCGAGTAAATAAACTATTAGAATAAATGTGGCGGTTGCATCGAGTTAGTTCAACAGTAAAACGGTGGAACCTAATTGCCAATCTAGTGGTACGTTTAAATTCTTGTAGGCAAGACACTAGGGAAAAGATCTTATCAGAACAGTTGCTATGAAAATATTTGCAGAAAAGACTGAGGGAAAACAAGTGACGTCGATGAGACAGTAACTGAACTCGAGATACCAGGTCAGGATCAACAGCATTACAGACGAATTTATCTGTCATATTTTTTTCAAATTAGTTTTTCGACCAGGTTGCCTGAATTTTTAATATGCGACAGGCTGATTTCTCCAAGGAGGAGTGTTCAAATTTTTGTTATGGCTTTCGACCGTTTGTGGGAAGCGCTCCCAGATCCGAATGCTTATTTTGTCGGTTTTAAATCGACCATAAAAGTTTGGGTATTCCCGAGTGATATTCTATTTTTACCATAACATGTTTTCATTACTAACCAATTTTCTAATTGCTCTGTTAAATTTATGTGGTAAAAAAAAAGATAACGCTATTTCCGTCCTCTGTTCCGACATCCATTCACACAAGCTCGTCTCGTAGGTGACCCACTCTCACCTCCTATTTCTCTTGTCCTCATTATGTCTTGTTAAAGTTTTCCAAACCCACCTTCCTCATTATGTGTCCAATAAATTTCAACTGTCTCTTTCCGATTCTGAGTGTAAGTGTTCTTTTTGTTGCCATTGTCTTAAAGACTTCCTCATTCCTTGTTCGCTTCGTCATGACTGATTTTACTATAAAAATGCATTAAACATCAGACAAAAACAACTGTCGCTGGTCACGAATTAAAGCAAACATTACTCATACACAGTATAAGACCATCATATGAATGACAACAACCGCAATAATAATAATAATAATAATAATAATAATAATAATAATAATAATAATCCAATGTTACTAAAAAAAAAAAGAATTTTAAACTGTCAAATTGTTAGGATACGAAAATCGAAGTAACAAATATGCGTAAACTTAAAACTAGAATTATCCCTGTTATGATAGCGGCATTAGGTATGATGAAGAAGGGTACCGAAACACATGTGAGTAAAGTTCTTCGACACGTCAGCACCTCAGATCTTTGAGTAAAAAGGTACCTATCATCCGCAAAGTCCTCTCTATCTAAGCGTAACGTCCCAAATATGCATAGATAACTCTTCTACAGTGACATTTTACTCAGACTTCGGAGGGGATTTGTAATTAGGTGCTTAACATTACTCACTGGAAAAATGATATTACAAATAATAATAATAATAGTAAGAAGAATTTTCTCTATTCTATTGTAATTTATATATGATACAACTACCACCCGAATCATATGATGGAATGACTTTTTCTTCATGTACCGTGTCCCTTCAGGGCATAGGCGATCATGGACATCCACTTGCCTCTACCCCTTGTCGCTCTTAACACTTTTCGTTTTGGTATCTCTCCCAAACCCTACTCCGCGATCCACTTGCTCAAGCGCATCATATATGTAGCGTGTCGCTTTCTCTTGTCTTTCTTCCCTCTTTCGTGAGTATTATATTCTCCAAGTCCTCCTTCCCATTACGTCTCCCAGAAACTTCAGCTGGCAACGGGAAGAATATCTTTTTTATGTGCCGTATCCTTTCAGAACCTAGGCTATCGTGGACTTCCACCTGCCTATATCCCTTATCGCTCTTAACATTTTTCCTCTTGGTATCTCTCCCAAATTACGTTCCGCCATCCAGTTACTCAAGCCCATCAAATAAATCTCTCTGCAAGTCTGATGCTTGTCACCACCCAACAAGAGGGAGGAGAGCGAGCGACCAAGCGCCTTCATATGTTTCTTGCAGAGTGGGAATACAGACACTTAGTAAAGTATGAGAGGAAAGACGTACGTGACACACGCCTAAGCTCTACCCTTCACGGAAAACTGTTTTAGAGCCATGTCCGGACCGTCGCTTCGACCTTTGCGTGTACTTCTAACCAATTCTTCTTCAGTTGAAGCTCGGGCCCGAACTACACTCCAAGAGTGCGGAAAGGTCCGTCAGTCCAACTAAAAAAACTCAGAAGAACGACCTCCTTCAAGGCATATGACCGTAAGCCAGAATACTTGCGGTTAACCTTGACCCTGTGACCTGCTTGTACCATTCAAGCGACCTCTGTATCACCTCAATGTCGCTGCGGCACAACACGAAAATGGATACATCATCGACGTACACGAAAACCCTATCTCGAGCTTCACCACGGGCAGAGCCTCCACGTACGGCCGCTCTGCAAGGGCTCCAGCACCAAAACATAAAGTAGGGGCAACAGCGTACAACACTGACAAACCAACTGTGACAGCTCAAAAGCGCGCAATCGCTTTCTGTCATCTGTAGTACAGCACTGGGGCAGCGATAGACAGCAAAAACAGCCTGCAAGACAGCAAAAAGGTACTGATTGTCGACGCTATCGAACGTTTTGATCGATATCTTTTACATCTAGGATCGACGTCTTTTACATTCTCTAGAATCATGCGGATCAGATGCAGGTTGCTCTGAATTATTCGTCACTTCACAGCACAAGTCTACTCGGGTGCCAATAGAATCTCGGTAACTAACTGCAAACGCTCCGTCAGGATTTGGGCCCAAATCTTTTACTATATGTTTAGCAGAGTTATGAACTTGTAGTTATCTAAATTCCGCCCACCATCCTTGTTCTTTTTAAACAGCGTGATCACATCCTTGGAGATCCGGTCGGGACGGACCTCTGTCGGAACTAGTTGTTTAACACGACAATCAAAATCGGCACAAAGATGTGTGACATCCTCAAATACAATTCGTAGATCAGACCATCAAGTCCAGGAGACTTACCACTACCGACCATTTCTAATTCCAAGTAAACTTACTCCTCTGATAAACCCTCGCAGTTAGCCACTTTGATCGGCGAAAGCTGAGGGAAGTCAGCCAAGTAGCTGCAAAACTCTTCGCCATAGAAACCGAGCTGCTCGGTGAACCGGCACTCGAAATGCCACCGAAATACCCTGCACATGTCTTTGGTCGACCCAGAGTACGCTCCATCGGGGTATCAATCACCTGAATGCAACGATCGAAACCTCGACGGATCTATTTGCGCAATTCTACGCCCATATTCACGGCTTCGCTAAACATCTTCTTTAATCTTCAGATCCTATCTTGTTAAACCTATCTCTAGGGAATCCCCTAGCATCTGCCTGGGATAGATTATCCTTGAGAGCTTTCACCTTTTTATGCTTATCTGGAGCGAGTTGTTGTCTACATTCGGTGGTCAAAGGCCTAACCCTATCTTTAAGCCTCTCCCACCACTCATACCCAATAACCGCCTTCACTAGTTCCTGCTGCAATAATCTAGTTAGTTGTTGCCGGAAGTCATGGCAGTTCAGTAAAGGCAGATTGAATTCCCAGTGCCCATCCATTCTAGACCTAGCATCTAACGCCATCTTGGCGCAGACAAGTCTATGGTCCGAATAGCCTAACCAGTGGAACGTAGAACAATCTAGCAAATCTAGATTGACCCTTCTCGCTAACATTTTATCCAGGTTATTGGCTACCCGGATCGACGGCCACTTAAGATCCCACGTCCACATCTTCCGCCCTCAGTGATAGACCCGGTATATATCGACGAGATCAAACTCGCGGATCAGATCAACTGAGTTAGCTTCCCGCCCCTGTCTATTTTGGGGTCCAGGATAGCTTCATTATGGCTAAGCGCGACGAATTCACCAGAAATGGCTCCAACCGACAGAAAAGAAGACATGATCTCTCTGGTCGTTGGGCGCATAAACCGCAATGATCCGAAATTAATTACTGTTTACGGCAATATCATCCACGAACAATCGGTCCCTTGCATCAACATGGACAAGGTCCACCCTCGAGTTTAACCAGCAAGGAAACACTTTCAGTCCGATGGTCCCTGTATGCTGAATAGACAACCGATTCTCTAGACAACACACGAGCATCAACTTCGCAAACAAAGTGTGTCTCCTGGATCGTGGTCACGTCTACACTGAAGGACAAGAGATCACGAAGCAGACAAGCCGCCTTACTCCGATCTCTCAATCCCCTCGCATTCAAACTGGCTAGCTTGATAGACATTTTTTTTTATTTAAACTTTATAAGCAGACTGAATGGAAATCAATGTGAGCCAGGACACCAACGCATTGTTCCAGACTGTCAGTCCCGATATCAGACGTAATTCGTTTGTCCTAGACAATACCATCGACGTCCGTCGGGAAAGTTAGCTATATAAAGAGGACTGGGGCCCTTCATGCACATAATTTTGGCTAAATTTTGAAGTTCAGGGGACTTTATTTGAGCCATCCTGAGTTTTGGGAAAGATTCTTTAAGGTTGACCCCAGTGCTCTTGATGAGGGTGATTACTCCGAGAGCACCTGAGAAATTTCTTGGGTCCTCCGATGACTTCCCGTCAACGGAGGTACATTTAAAAGAGGCCTTAAGAGGGACCCCCTCTAGGAGGAAAGGTCCCACTCGAAGGCCTGCCGGTCCACGGCACATATTTTGTCCCTCTTGGAAAATGTTCTTTTTTTTTTAGTTGGGATGGGTTGGGGAGGTAAAAGACGGAATCCTAGATGAGGAAAAGGAGATGGTGTTTCTTGCCTAATCTTACGGTTCTGGCTGTTCCATTCTTGCTGGTGAAGAAAGGGAAGATTTGGTCTTGATTTTTTCTACAGCCTTCTCTGCACATCTTCGACCAGATTTCCTTTCTTTTTTCGTTACTTTTCCTGCTCCTCTTCTTCTACCTTCCTCCGTCTTTTCAGCGAAGAGTATCGTGGTGGAGGTATTTCTTCCGCCTCCATATATGTCCGGCTGCGATAGAACCACCGATACCAACGGCCCCTCGAGAGGCTTTTGCTATTATTGTTGCTGGATCTGTTCTTCCAGCTCGTTTTATTGCTGCTCCTGCTGGCGCTGCTGAACTTGTTGTTTCTACTGCTCCTGTTCTTGTTAGTGGTGATAAGCTCCTTTGGTTGTTGCTTCCGCTGTTATTTCATTTGCTGCTGCTGCTGTTTAGCCTGTTTTTAGGCGATACAGCTTTTTTGTGGGACATCCTGTTTGGAAGGAGGAGTCGCAGACCTTGTTCCCCTTCTCATTACTTCAGTCCGCTCGCTGGAGGCACTGGGGCCCGGTCGGGCTTCTCTGCTCCCGCTACTTCTTTTGGTGTTGCTGTAGTAACTAGTGTTGGAGTTGGTACCAGGTTCTTTCCGGAACATTCCTTAGACAAGTACCTTGCAACCCCACATGACCAGCAGTGGGGATGGTGATCTTTAACAATGAAATATATGAAACAGCCGTTTCAGGTAAGTACTTCAATAATGTTTACAAAATTCTTTCAAGTCATTGTCACCATCACAACAAAGTCGCTGGTGGCAATGCCCATTTTCCTGTTTATCGCCGAGATATACCTGACTTGTCCATAGTTGGTGAAAAACACGTCCAAATGGTCTTCTGTGTTGTACGTGGGCACACCGTGTAAGTTAATCCGAGTCTTCCGGTCGTTCTTGTACTCGGTCTGCAACCTTACTGATTTCGTGGTGAGGATGCTCCCGGCCAAAGACTTGACTGCTTTCTCTGTCGCCAGCAAGATGCCGTATATTGCGTTAATTTGACGTGCCACTATTTTGACTCCAAAAAGAGGGCTCTTTTGGGGCCTCCTGATGATTCCAATCAACTTCCTAGAGTTTACATTCGTTATTAACAGGGACATTGTCATTGCTGTGATAACCTCCATTACAGAAGGCACAGCCAAAAATTCATTGTCATTGTCGGAACACATTTATACTGCCCCTTTAGGCTATTACAATATTTGGGAATCTTCTTTTTGAGCCTGTTAACCATCTATGGTTGTGGGTATGAGTTTCAAATACTGGAGAGACTGAGCATTTTTGGCCGAGTCCCGACCAAAGTTCGCAATACAAACAATCACATACACATACACCCGGACCAGGGCCAAAAATTACTCAGCCCCCACAACCGTCAGTTGCACTGGATTCGGTAGAAATCACCGAAACACCCACCTTCCGCCCTTGTGGAATAGGTGGGTACAGACGTGACCTTTGTTATAATAACTTGTTAGCGACGGTCGTGGTACAGCCTCGGGCAAACGTTTCCCCAGGACCGGGAATCTCTTAGTATTTTATTTTTCACAGCTGTGTCTCTCCGCAGACAGAAACAAAACTGAAAAATGATAAAATTACTCGGCTAATAAGGTCTATTTTAGTAAATATTTATTTTTATTGTAAAATTAATATAAAATGTATCTATCCAATCAATCCGAGTGCTCCAACTACAACTAGAATTATTGATGTCTTCATGTGCCAATTTTCTTAGATTTCCATTTCAAGATCCTTGTACTTTGATAATAAAAAATCTGAAGAAAAATATACTTATCGGCGTAAATTTTAAGAGTCAGTTGAAGTGTCTTATTGTTGTCGCCGTTGTCTTGTTCTTCTTTGTTGAGGGCGAGATGATGAGGACGAAGAAGAAGAGATAAAGAAAAACAGAACGCGAGAAGATGAAGAAGCGCGAATGTATATCGACGAGAAATTTATGTCCGGCTCAGCGGTTGGAAATTTCTTTTTTATATCGTGGTGTGTCCTATCTATGCTTCCATCTGACTGATTCAACTTTCTTTCTCTATTTATATCAAATAACATTTTGACACTGACTTGTTAATTTCTTTCAGTTTTGTAAATCGCTCCCTCTTCATTGACCAGAAAATATTTTCACACAGGCTCGCGAAATTTGCCTTCGTCTTCCTTTTTTTTTCCCAAAATTTGTTTTTTCAAAATATTTAAAAAATTTTGTTTTTTTTTCAAAATTTTTTTCAGCGATTTTGATTCGATTTTGCGTGTGTGCGATTCTGCTTTTTGTGTTTCAGATATTTGTTAGAATGATTTCGGATTTATATGTATGATGGTATATATGCCATACTTCCCCCACTTGAAATTCCCTTTTAAATGTGGTTATTACTGAATAAAGTTTCTTAATTCTTTCATGTTATTGACATATTTATTGTTATTATTGTTGTTGTGGTTGTTGTTGTTAATAACAATATTGTTGTTGTTGTTGTTGTTGTTAGAAAATAATTCAGTTGTTTCTCTTATTGTCAACTCTATGTAGTTATGTCCAGAGTAAGATATTCAAGTGGACATAGCATAATGACAAAAAGAATATATGTCTTGCTAAAAATGTTGCTTATAAAGATAGAGATATAAAAGTAAGTAATTCTATGACAACTTTACTTTGTTCGTAGGACGGGTATTCAGCTAGCATTTTAAAGACGGGATCAGACAATCTGTCATACAAAAACACTAAACACTAAGTCCGTAAATGACAGGGTATGAAGAAATGACAATTACTCGATGAAACAGATCCGAGAATATTAATAAGACAAAACAAATGACCACATTCGATTATGAATAATCGTCTCTTGGGAGAGCCGCAGAGCTGATGGCAACAATGACAATAGTGATAACAACAATAATAGTGTGACTGTCACCAATGATTTGAGGGAAGAAGAAAGTGAAAAACTCGGTTCTTTTCTCTTTCTCTTTTTTTTTCTTTTTATCAGTTCGTGCATCAAAGACACGGCACCTTTTGTGCACAAAAGATCTGATATTGGAATGCCGCTAATTCCAGCAATGGTTCTGTTTTTAGAAATCCCCAGCACAAAAGCGCCTCTGTCAAAGATTCACAATCGATTATGCTTAGAAATCATTGTCAGAGATCAATAGCATTTAACGAACATCCATTGCAAAAGGAAGGAGTCTTTTGCCGGCAAGTATAAGATGAAAGGAACCGAACTCTTTTTTACAATTTACATCTCGATTGCTTTCAAAGAGTAACGGCGATATTAATAGAATGGCAGGCAAGATCTAACGCTTAGTGACGTTTTACCAACAATCTGGATAGGTGTAAAGTGCCATGCGGAATGCAGAAAGTATTTGGCTATGATTTTCAAAATTCTGTGCTGTGTTCATTCGTCTATAGCTACAGAACTTATAAGACTCAGAAGCCAAAATTGGGGTGACGAAGATCAAATTAGGAAAACATTTAGACGAGGGGTCTAAAGTTTAGCAAAGTTTTACCGACAATCTGGGTACATACTGAGTACCATACGGAATGCGAAAATAGTTTGGCTATGATTTATGGCGGATCTAAATCAATCCACAACGAAGAAAAAGGCTAGAAAGATTTTTAAATATAAAATTTTTAAATATTTTATTTTCGTGTTTTTACAACTAAGTTTTTCTCAGCGTGTTTAAGTGTTAAAGTTAGGTACCTCCAATATTTCTGCATACATTTTCGATACCTAAGTTTAAAATGAAATTTTTAAAATGAAAAAATCTTTCTTGAAGATTTCATTTTAGATTTAATCAAAAGCTTAATGATTAAATTTATTATTTCCATGAAGTAAAAAATTCTGGTGTATTTCAGATAGAAATTATATAAATTGAAAGGGCACATTTAACTTTGATTTCTTAAAATTTTCTAAAAAAAGCGGCCATTTTCTTAATTTAAAAAAATTGTAAACAAACAAAAATTCATCGATTTTAAAAATATTTCAAAATATTTCTGACACTTTATTTTAGTAAAATTAGAAAATTGAAAGTTAAATTAAGCTGATTTTAAAGAAATATTACTTACTTATAGCATAAACAAGTAATATGTAGGGATTGAATAAAAATACGAAATAAAATTTAAAAAAAACACTAAATAAAATAAAAATATAAATTAAAATAAAATCTACGAAATAAAATAAAAATACAAAATAAAATAAAAGTACAAAATAAAATAAACATAAAAATCTCCCAGGAGTCCTTTGACAGGAAAAACAATTTACGCT
Source organism: Ascarosepion bandense (assembly GCA_037127315.1). Classification (NCBI taxonomy): domain Eukaryota; kingdom Metazoa; phylum Mollusca; class Cephalopoda; order Sepiida; family Sepiidae; genus Ascarosepion; species Ascarosepion bandense. The sequence goes on along the minus strand of JBBBDQ010028584.1, from coordinate 1,170,336 downwards.
TGTGCAAAAAGAGAGGCTTCCTGGCGCCAAAGATAAACTCTATCTCTTTTTCTGTTGGACTTTGACTGGTATAGACGTGCCGACTGTTCGGGAAGGAATTTCCCCAACAAAATTTGTTGGAATCAAAAATTAAAATCAGTGTCCAAACTGTCCCTCTAGTATCTCTGTATCTTTACTTTTCTCTTTGCCTATTTATTTCAGCGACGAAAGCTATTCAACAAGTCTTGGATGTTTAGGTGAAAGAACTACCCCAGCAGTAATAGCCATAACATCCATAAATATACAGCCAAGTATTAACGATTAATCGTGTTCATCTGATCGAACCTTTGACGGATTGTTGACTGACGAAGCGATGACAGCTTTCTAGGCATGAGCATAATAGCAATTTTCATAAATCTAAGAGAAGGGACAAAACTCTTAAATTACGTAATCTTTTCATAATAATGGCAGTTTTAGTCAACCATACATGAAAATAAGGAACGTATTAAGCAAATAAAAATTATTTAAAAAATATTTTGGCACCTCTACGTTTAATAATCTTTGCAATTTTAGACTTGTAAATTTCGTTTCCACTTAATTACTATATAATCTCCAGGGAACAAACAAATACAGAATTTTACACGATTTTAAACTATTGAATTATTATATTTAAAATGGAAAAAACTTGAAAAAAAATTTTGTAAAAATTCATTATTCATCAAAAAAATTTTATTTCTTCAGACAATAATGTCTTTAATATTACTTATTTACAAAAGCAATTAGAAGCTTTTCTAATTAAGTAATGTCATAGTTTTATTGGATTTATTATTTTTAAATTCAGAGCAAATTTTCATTTTGTTGGCACTAGTTAGAAAAAAAAAGTAGATGATTTACAATCTCCAAATACTCTTACTTCTAACAAAAATAATTGTCAGAGAACAAAAAGGTTATGTGTGAAATTTCCTGAAATTAAATAAGTAGGGGGTAACACATTTTTAAAAAAATCTTTTTAGCAATATTTTCTAAAACAAAATTCAAAAATAATTTCATTCATTTGTGAATAAGTCCTGAAAATTTCATTTAAATCGGACAATTATTTGATTTTTACAAGAATTTCCAAATTAATGTGTTTTCTATAGAAAATACACGCAAAAAAATCAATGTTAATAGTTAGAGAAGGCGATGACGTAAACAAAATAAGATTTTAACCAAAATTTCAAACGTGTTAGAAAGGATTAAACAATTTTCAAAAAATAATTAAAAAATACTTTGGTCTTTCATCTTAATAATAACATGAACATTTTGACGACAAAACTATTTTCGTTAAGTTTGTGGCCTTTTTCATTACACTATGCTGTTTTTACCGCGAATTACTGGAGGTACCTAGAACGTTCTTGTATTAAAGTTCCTTGTTTGTTAACATGAAAAGAAATGTGATTTCTTTGCGGGCATGTGTGAAAAAGATAGGTAAGGAAGAAAGTGAGAAGGAAAGTGTAATTTTCACGTAGCTTGGTGATGAAGACGAGTGAATGAGTAAGGTTATCTATTTGAAACCGCCGTCGTGGACAGTTGCCGTCTGTTGACGTTTCTTACTGGCTTGCCTGGTCTAGAAACATTGCTTATATACTCTTGAAAGTGATCGCAAAGCATTTTTTATTGCTAGCTGGAACGTGACTCGTTGGTTGCAAAATGTTACATATTTATTTTCAAAGGATTCATTTAATAACCAGAAGAATGCATGAATTTTCAAACTCAGGAACCTTTTTTTTTTTGTTCTTTTTTTGATTGACTGTCTTTAGTGTTTATTTCCGTCTGCAATCCACAGATTTAAAAAGTTCCGTGCTGTGTTCCCTCGTGTATAGCAACAGAACTTATAAAACTTAGAAGGCAAAACTGAGATGAAGATCAAATTATGAATGTAATATTTAAACAATCTTATTTATTTTGGTCTGTGAAATAACAGTGGTAAAAAGTGGGTGGACGTAAAGTGAGATAATGGTCAGTTTTATTGACCATTACTATTGAATAATGAACTCGATCCTGATTACGGTTGCATATGGTATTCCTATTAAATAACTTCAGCTATTTGAAGTGGTTTTTCTCATATTTAATCTATGAAGCATTGAAATGTTTTAGCTTTGTTGCCGAGTCCCAAAAACATTCCCGTAGATTAAAAAAGATTAAGGTGTGTCGTTACGGTTGTCTTGTGAATCTTTGCAACATGAATGTGTTGGTAAGATTTTATTAGGCCCCTCTTTAAAAAAGATTGCTAGTCATTGTAAACTAATTATGCGAATACAAGGAAGGGGTAGCAATCTATGAGTAAAGTTCATGGTTAAGTTATTGCAAGTGGCTTTATAAAGTTACTATAGTCCCAGTGGGTTTAAACAGCTTCTTTCTACATATATGGCCACGTAAATATTAGCTACGGCTGTTTGCTTGCGATTATCTGCTGGAAAATATTCACTTACTTTTATTATTTTTATTGGATAGCATCGGAAGACTGTTCTTTAGATTAGTACAAGAGCGCTTCCGATTTGCTGAAAAAAATTTTTTCAGCTATTATTATTATTATTATTATTATTTTTTTTATAAGCGTTTCACCCCGAGCAAGGCATGTCACTGCCACTACTGTGCAGGGGGCTACGTAGAGTGGAGAAAGGCTGATTAAATATAGGAAATGACAGAGGGTGGGTGATAGGCGGGTAAGGATACCGAGAATGAGGGTTGGGTAGATGAGAGTGTTGTGAGAATAGTTGGGAGTTAGTGTGATAGGAGGTGTCTATTGACCCTACATTTAAACACCTGGAGATTGTAACTGTCGGGAAAGCAGACTTGTGGAAGGGAGTTCCACAGGCGGGAAGCGCGAGAAAAGAAGCTGTTGGAGTAGAATTTACGGTTACATCTTATTTGTTTAACTGTAAAAGGGTGGGACCTAGTTGCTAATCTAGTATCTCGCGTAAATTCGTGCTTAGGCGGCACCAGTGATCTAAGCTCCTCGGAGCAGAAGCCATGAAAGTACTTGTAGAAGAGGCACAGGGAAGCCACATCACGCCGGTGTGAGAGCGGCTGCAGCCGGTCTGCCAAGTCAGTATCAACCACGTTACAGATCCTCCTTTGTATTTTGTCAAGAAGCCCAAGGAGAGCAGCAGGGGCACCCGACCAGATATGGCAGCAATATTCAATACACGGGCAGATGGTAGATTTGTATATGTGCAGAATAGATTCAGGTGGGAAAAATTTCCGGGCCCTGCACAGGGAGCCCACTTTCATAGCAGCAGATTTGGCAATGGATTCAATATAGTCATTCCATTTGAGTGTAAGGCCAAGGAGGCGTAGTATTTTACTCTCTGGGAGGCTAGCCTGTCCCATGCTAATGGGAGGTAGATGCGATTGTCTATAGTGATTAGTTGATAACAGCTTTGTTTTGGAGGCATTGAAATTTACCAACCATTTCCTACCCCAGGTCACTACGGATCGGAGGTCCCTTTCAAGTACGGCAGCGAGGTTCATCATCATTATTATTATTATTATTATTATTATTATTATTATTATTATTATTATTATTATTTTGTATCTGCAACTGGAAGAGTCTCTTGCCTACAACCGGGTTTGATTCATTATGAGTCAGGCTGTTGATATGGGTACATCCACTACACATTTACAGTATTCATGCTTTTCCCGAGAGCATTAGTGTGACGACATAAAAATTAGATTTGATCTAATTAGATGATTTCTCCAAGTACGCTATATAAATAAATAGTGCATTTATAGTTCTCTTGTTAGAACATTAGATTAACAACTTTTCCGTTTAATTAATTCAAATAATTTTAATTAATCAGTTTTAAAATAAAACGTTTCACTAATAAACAAAAACAACAGTTGGAATTTTTTTTATATGACTGTTGGGACGCCCGCACCTATTCGGCTATAATGGACTATTCCATTACTATGTAAAGTAATAGTGGCATCTACGAAGGAGAGTGTGTAGTGGACGTAGCGTCCACTTACTAATTTAAGTTTTGACGAGTCGACTCGACGCAACCTTAATCATGGTTTGAAGCAGGATTTAAGAAGGAACAAAAAGGCGAATGTAACCAGAAAAACAATGTATTGACAAAGGTTACATAGGGTTGAGAGAGCATGCATAAGAAAGTGAAAAGGAAAGAGTCATTCTCCTTTGTCTGTTCGTAGAAACAAAATAAGATGTATGAAGTTTTTTCTCTAGCTGAAAAAAAGATTTGTAACAATTGTTAAGATTTTCGTAAAGAGTTCAAAGTTCAAATCCTTGATGAAGAAAGTCAGACAGAAAACAAAGTTCTGTGTCTGTGTGTGCGTTGAGTAGAGAGAGAGAGACTTACATGCGAATGTAGCAGTGGATTTCTACTGACGAAGGTTGGGAAAATTGTGAATTTATGTGTAGAAAGTTATTTTATGTAAAGTCCTGTTTGAATGAAAGTTAATGCGCATAGTGTTAATGTCGGAGAAGAAAAATAAAAGAAGGACGAAATCCTAACTGCTGTACCACGTGATGTTTTCCGCTTTTATTAGCATCGTTTTGGCGGGAACCAGTCATCACGTGGAACGCCGAGTGACCATGCGTGTGTGTGTGTGTGTGTGTGTGGGTGTCAATGTATCAAACCCCACAAGTGTGCCGAGCAGCCGATCGACAAGTCAGTCGTAGACTTCCGGTGACGACCCGGAAGTAACCATTGCTCATACTACGTCTTACGACGGTTGAGACGATTAACCTTTATTCTTGTATTGGATACTAATAACCTTTGTAAATACTATTTTCACAGGAATACAACAATTAACCTATTCCTGTTGTTGAGTTATTTATTCTTACTCACGACATAACAATGACATACTTACTAAAGAAATCAGTGTAAGCTTGAATGCGTATTGATATTTAAACAATTTATATGTGCTCTACTAGAGTTTGTGCATGTGAGTACATAAGTACCTGGTGGAAATAAGGAATTCCTTTATTATCTTTCTTGCATAACATATCGTTCATTAGTTCTCAGTTGTAATAATAATAATAAGAAGAAGAAGAAGAAGAAGAATACCTGGAAACCCCAGCTTAAGAGATATACAAAAAATTGTCTTATTAAGTACAGCCCACACACTAAGGAAAACTTTATCTATGTAATGCTGGAGATGATAGGGAAGATAGAAAAATATGAAATGGAGCCATAACAACACGCCACTACCTGCCTTAGGTCTCCCCGCAGACTTGGTTGGTAGTGAGACCAAAGCAGAAATCGAAATATGATGAAAAATGACATAATAATAAGCAACTTTTACGGGACGGAAACTGCAATAAATTAGCATGAACATCGCCCAAAACCCGATTACAGACAGGGGACATGTTACAATTTTATAGACCTTTATAATTGTGGTGATACCAAGCAAAGCGAGGGACCGGATGTTTGTCATCAGAGATTCAGAAAGCAAATGACCAAAACTGGTCTTTGCGCATCTGGCTCCACGCAGAACTTCCGGGGGTAAATCAAAAATAAATGAATATCAAATTCTTTTTACGGACCTGTAGCAGAACTCTGGATCTTGTTTGGTTATCAAATCACAAAATTCAAAATACGCCAGAGAAACGGTTTTTCCATACCTAAAGAAAAAATTACGAGAATACACAAGGAGGAGGATGGACCGGAAATATTAAAATGCGAAGAGGAAGCTGAAATGGCCAAACTGAACAAAAACAAAGCAGATGGTCCAGACGGCGTCGTGATAGAGCTGCTGATAGCCCTGGAAGAATATGGCATAGAAAAAATTACCGACATAATAAACGAAATTTATAGTAGTGGAATAATACCAGACGACCTATGCAAGTCGATATTTATAGCACTGCCAAAGAAACCAGGTGCAAACGAGTGTGAACCACACAGAACTATCAGCTTAATGAGTCACATTACAAAACTGGTTGTCAGAATCCTGATGAATAGAGTGAGAAGCAGAATCAGGCCAGAGATAGGACAGGAACAGTGCGGGTTCGTCAAAGACTAGAACAAGGAACGCCATATTTATGATTAGGATGCTCTCCGAAAGGGCAATACAAATGAAGAAAGACTTGTACCTATGTTTTATTGATTATGCGAAGGCATTCGACAAGATACGGCACAAAGAATTGATGGAGATGCTCGGCAGCCTCGACATTTTTGGGAAAGACATCAGAGTAATCAAGAATCTCTACTGGCAGCAAACGGCCTGCATACGGACAGGCAACGATTTCAGCAGATTTACAAAGATAGAAAGAGGCGTAAGACAAGGATGTGTCTTTTCACCGGATCTGTTCAACTTGTACAGCGAGAATATCTTAAGGGCCCTAGATGACACGCCAGCATTTGTTATTGGAGGCCACAACTTGAACAACATAAAGTATGCAGATGATACAGTACTGATTGCAGACACGGAAAGGAAACTACAAGACCTCCTACAGAAGGTATCGGTGGAGAGTGACAAAAAAAAGGACTACAAATAAACTTTAAGAAAACTGAATGCATGGTCATCAGCAAAAGGTGCAACCCAAAATGCCAAATACAGATGGGGTATACCAGAATCAAGCAAGTACAAAAATTTAACTAACTATGAATTGTTCTAACAGGAGATGGAAAGTGCGAGACAGAGATCCGAAGGGGAATTGGCATGGCAAAGGACGCGTTTCAGAAGCTGAGTAAAGTACTAACACACAGGAAAATTTCACTAGAAACAAAGAAAAGAGTGCTGGATTGCTATGTGATGTCAGTTCTTCAATACGGCAGTGAATGCTGAACAATATAATCGAAAATGAGGACAAAACTGGAAGCAGCGGAAATGTGTTTCTACAGAAGGATGCTGCGGATATCGTGGACTGAACATGCAAGCAACGGTGAGGTGTTGGAAAGAATGGCAACAAAAAGGAAATTAATACTGAGCATCAGGAAGAGACAACTGAAGTTCCTGGGACATGCAAAAAGGAAGGAGAGCTTGGAGAACCTGATACTGACTGGCCAGATAGAAGGAAAGAGAGACAGAGGAAGGCAGCGGATAACATATTTGCAGGGCCTGATCAGGTGGATGACGGAAAGGGGTTTGCCAGGAGTAACAGGAGCAAACATACTAAGAGCCACAAGGGATAGGGAGACGTGGAGAACCATGATCGCCTACGTCCTGAAGGGACAGGGCTCATAGAAGAAGAAAAAGTGGTCTATTCAAGGAATTTAGTGGTGTCTCTAATTTGACTTTTCAGTATTTAAGGATGATCACTAACCGGGTCACGGACAATCAGAGGAGGCAGTTTGCTGACACACATCAAAGATGTGACTCTTAACTTCAAGTGACCCGGACATTGACCCCCCCCTCTCTCTCTCTCTCTCTCTCTCTCTCAACAATTACTGCTACAAACATTTTGTATGAACTTTTAGTTCTCCAACCTCATCATTGAATACGAACTCTATCATTAACTTCTTAACGTTTCTAATTGTACAATGTGCTGAGTGAGGGGGTTACAAATAGAAGTTTTGCTCTTGAATCACCCACCAAAGGTGGACTACTGACGACTCTCTCGGCAATCAAAGGCTCGATTAAATCTCTGGGTGAGCTTTAGACCTTAAGTGTTTTTTTATGTAATATTTTAACACATTCTTCCTCTTCCCTCCGCTCTAAAAATGAAAAAAAAATGGACATTTTTCAGTTTAGGTTAAATTACGTTCATCTCTTACAGCTTAATTGTCTTGGTCGGTGTCTAGAATTTCGCATACCCTTAAGTATACCCTTAAGTTAAGGGCCTTAACACACATACTGATATAAACTACCAAATGTTTATCAGTCTAAATACAGAAGAAATACCTCCTGCCTGAGGCTAAGTGATTAAATTGGAAATGATCAATCAAAAAATACTTGTTTGTTTACATTGACCCAGTTAAACGGCTTGGTGGCCTAAATAACCGAATGAAACTTATGATTTATTTGGATTCTTCACAAAATCTGGTTCAAATGAATGGCAGCCTCTATGAGACAATGGCCCATCTAACAGGAATTTAGATAGATAGATAGATAGATAGATAGATAGATAGATAGATGGATAGATAGATATCGTATATTTATTCTTGCTTATTCGTGTTCCTCATTTAACAGGGACACGTGCGATACATGGTCTTTTATTGAAGAACCTACTTAACGATAAAAAAGGCAAAGAATATTGGAAATGTATCAAGATTTCCAAGCAGCAACGGTATGAAACTGTGGTGAGCCATTATCGCTCACATCCGAACAGGACTTAAAAGAATCGAACCTCGAGCACCAGGCTCCAATATTTATCCTTCGATTCCAAAAAACATAACAGAAAAAATAACTTCATCATGCATAGTCAATAAATATTTTTGTATTAGAATCAGAAAAAAGAATGTGGCACATGATATGAGTGTAAATCTATTTTGGCAATTTTGTTTGCATGTATCAACAAAGCAACAGTTATCCAATGATTCTACTCCGATACGACCTCTCTCGTAAACCAGTTTACAATTGGCTTTTTGTCTCAAATAACTTGCCTTCTTGCTTTATTTCGCTTGGCGTATACGGGCAACAGATGTTTTTTATGGAGAAAATTTTAATCTTTATGCCTCTTAAATGGCCAAAAATATCCTGGTTCAAGAAATGTAGCTTTAAGAAAAAAGAAAAGAAAAAAGAAAACGCCGCAGTTTATAAAAGAAGAGACTAAGATAAAACTGTTTTTTTTGTTTGTTTTTTGTTTTTTGTTTTTTAAACAAGTTTAAACACGAAAATATGACAGTCACTTTGTAAACAAAAATAAAATATATTTATGCTTTTTTCTTACACTTACACACAAGATTACATTTTTAAAAAAAATAATTTCACTCTTTGGAAGGTGATAATATCACTAAGATGCTAGGGGTTACCAGGAGTGAAAAATAAAAAGATGACTTTAGTGAGGAGAAAGGGAAATAAAAGAACATAATTCAGAAAGACAGAAAATGGTGATAATGCCAATAAGACACAAGGGGTTACTGGAAGTGAAAGAGAATGAGAAGACATTAGTGAGAAGAAAGGGCAATAGAGAACAGGATTCATGAAAACAAAAGGTGGCGATAATACCACTAAGATGCAAAGGGTTATTGGGAGTGAAAGAGAATGAGACGATTTTAGTGAGGAGAAATTTTAATAAAAAGAACAGGTTTCAGGAAGAGAGAATTTGACGATTGACGTTGCATTTAAATTATTGAAAAAAAAAGAAGAAAATTCTACAGTTGATGTTTTGATTTTAATTAGTTGCATATCAACCTCTGCGGATTATTTTATGCCAAAATCTAAATATTTCGTACACAATTTTATGCCTTCAACTAAAGATAAAATGTATTGCTGGTGATTTTACTATAAATATGTATTGTTGGTTGGTTGATTTTGTTGAGAGGCGTATCAACCTCTGTGCGTTATTTAATGTCAAAATCTAAATATTTTGAACACAATTTTTGTTTTTAACTGCAAATAAAATGTATTGATGGTCATTTTACTATAAATATATATTGTTTTTAGGGTGGTTTTGTTGAGCGGCGTATCAACCTCTATAGGTTATTTAATGCCAAAATCTAAATATTTCAGACACAATTTTATGCCTTCAACTAAAGATAAAATGTATTGCTGGTGATTTTACTATAAATATGTATTGTTGGTTGGTTGATTTTGTTGAGAGGCGTATCAACTCCTATGCGTTATTTAATGTCAAAATCTAAATATTTTGAACACAATTTTTGTTTTTAACTGCAAATAAAATGTATTGCTGGTCATTTTACTGTATGCCTTATTGATATATTTTTATATAAATTTGTATTTTTACTATAAAAATGTATTTTTATACTTTCATGTTTTGTCTGGGGTAGTCACTATCTGCCTATCGCTGGGACCCTAACGGGTGCTACCGCACAGCATCAGGGTGGATCTAGGAACGACAGCAATTAGAAGGCGGTTCCACCTTTCTCAAAACCTTGAGTATCCCCATCAAAGACCTTGCTGTCGGATATAGTTTATCGTTTCCACATTTGAGAAGTGTGCAAAGATAAACTATTCAAAAAGAACATATGGTTACATATAGCTGTTTCAAGACAAAAGGAAGGCACGTCACGGTGGTTGGAAAGTGACTGAAGTGTAGATGTCAGGTTAAAACCGATAATATTACCGAACCTTCTTTGGGTTTTGTCAAGAATCTCAAAATATATATTAGAAGCACTGGTAGTTAATCAATCTACAAGATCGATTCTGGCGAGAAAAACTTTTTGACGCGACACAATGAAGCAGTGGACATAGCAACTGATTCAATATAATTTCGGGAAACCTTAAGTATAGCATGACACGCCAGTATCCATGTTGCAAATATGACGCTGCTTGTCATGGATCTGGGAGGGAAAGTTCTTCCTCGTGTGGCACATTTTTCTGATATATCATCTTCAGATAATCGCTTCTTAGGGAAAAACGTGAGAAGGTGCAACGAGTTGCTCTCTTGGAGGTTAGCGTCAGCCATGCTGATGGAGAGCAAAAATGGTTCTGTATGATGATTAAAAGATAGCAGTTTCGTTTTGATGGCGTTAAAATTAACAAGTCATTCCTTACCTCAGATAACAACTGTTTGGGTTATTTTCAAGTGTCGCTGCCAGTTTTACTTTGTCAGATCTATCGGACTTACTATTTAGACAGGAGGAAATAGTTGTTAATCTGTGTAAATACCTAGTAGGGAACTGGTGGCATAGGGAAGGTCGTTGATGAATATAACAACGTAAGTCCAAGTAACAACTTAAGTCCAAGGATAGAGTCCTGTGCGACTCCCACGTTAATGTGAAATGATCTTGAAGATTGGTCGTTCAACACAAGCTTCATTACACGATTTAAGAACGATTGAATTAAGTCAAATATTCAGTCAAATATACTATAGCACTTCCCTCCAACTTTTGAAGTAGGACAGCGTGCAAAATTCTACCAAACACTTTCAAGATATCTAAAGCCACAGTCCGAGCCTCGCCATTATTATCTAAAGACTGACAGCCAAATTTAATTGTAACCATTAACATATTGGCGATTGCTAAATATATGTGAGAAACGACGACGTTAAAAGGAAAATGGGAAGAAAAGGACACATATTTAACACCAGGAAGAGAGAGTTGAAATTTCTAGGGTACATAATAAGGAAAGAAGGCTTGGAAATGTGATAATCACAAGACAGACTGACGACAAGAAAGACAGATGAAAACAACGCATAACCTGCCGAGCGACCTGGAATAAATGGATGGTAGAACAAAGTTTAGGAGAGATAATAAAAGGACAAAATTTACTAAGAGCTACAAAAGACAGGAAATTGTGGCGAGCTACGATCGCCAACGTCCTGAAAAGGCAGAACACATAGAAGCACAACTGTTGTGAGTTCAATCCTCATTAATTTCTCCATGCTACGAAAAATTTTACTTCGTAAATAATCGGGGGTTTTGTGGTGCAATGATTAACAGTCTAGTTCTCAAAACCATTACTAGTGTTGTAAGTTCTTTCCTCAATAGACATCCATCTACCCTGGCCTTTTGTCAGACTAAAGTAAGCTTTGTAAATATCAACATCATCATCATTATCAATTTCATGATCTGGTGTAGTTGTAGGGTCTCTGAGTGCCTGATCAGTTTCTTCAAGATACCCTGGTTGAAAGCCGGAGTGGCATCTGTTATATCTGCAAGCTATAAAAAAATAATATTGAAGCTATAGGGAGATGGTTACTGTTTATTTGATTCGGCCTTGTGTCATACATAACCGAACTCCGTACGTCTTACAAGTTTTATCCAGAATAATCAGAAGGTTATTATCAGAAGGTTGGTTGTCGATCGGAATGTGTGAATTAGTGTGGAAGACTAAAAGTATACATTTTGCATTATAAAATAGAAATTGTTTTGTAAATCATATCACCCCGAGCAAGGCGGTAACGCCACTGATGTGCAGGGTCTACGTAAGAGTGAAGAGATTAGAAAAGAGAAAGCCGGAAACCACATCCTAAACAGGGAACAGGGGATGAGCCTCTTCACCTGTTCAATAGACGAGGGTGGAGTGTGAACCGGGTGATAGTTTAGTCTATCTACTCCAATTGAAAAAAAAAAAAAAGAAAAAGGAGTGAAAAGATTGGAAAAGAGAAAACCGGAAACCACATCCTAAACAGAAAACAAGGGATGAGCCTCATCACCTGTTCAATAGACGTTATTAATGAAAAGGATGACATGAATTGTGGTAGAAATTAATGTTCAATTACAAAGTTAAGGGTATCAAGAAATGTTCGTAGTAGTAATTTGTTGGAAAGAGTTTATGCGTACGTACGTGCGTATGTATGAGCGTTTGTTTGATAGGAAGGTATTTGAATGGAGAAGAAGTAACATGAATCAGCACACGAGAAAGAAGAAGAAAGAGGACAATGTGCGACGCAACCTATATCCGAATCGTGGTTGAAGTTTCTCCCGTTACATTTTAGTTGTTTCGTCTCACTGCTCCCATCTGACTAACTGGCGTTGATTTGATCAAAGCCTTCATATTCATTTAGATTTTCGCACTGGATCACTAAGTGCCTTTAGTCTTGCAAGTCGCTTCCATTGGTCAGAAAATCAATTTAACATCTACTTGCAAAATACAATTTCGACTTTTTCTTTAAGCACATAGTCAATCCTTTTTCTATTTGGGAAAAACCAGGAAGAAAATATTACCAACAATACATTTTCGGAGAAAAAAGTATTAACAACAAAATATTAACAGCAATATATTTTTGAAGAAAAAATATATATACCAGTAATATATCTGATTCTCGACAAAATCCTCTAAATAAAAATATAGCAATGAAACCTGATCTATAAACTGATTTCTTACAAAGAATCCATATTCTATTCATACGAATTTATTGTAAAAGACTTGTCAGCATTAAATGACCCATTGAGGTTGATATGCCGTAAAACATAACGAGCCAAAACGAACTAAAATGAAGATCATTGTTACTTTGAATTATTGTAAAAGATTTCTTTGCAATGTGGCTGAATTTAATGACTGATCTGACGCTTGTCATCCATTGCACAACTTAATGAAAAATAAAACAGTTTCCCCATATCAGAATATTGTTGATAGGTCAATGTATCCCACACGTTCACCATCTGTGAGCTATAAAAAAAAAAAAAAAAAAAAAAAACGTCAGTCTTCATGGGTGGTTTTCAAAGTTGAACCAAATACTACTTAGGTGTGAGGATATCCAGGTGGGTAATTGTTTTTAAATAAAAATGAAATACGAATTGGTAACAAGTGCATGTTGAAGACGAGGTTGGTTATAGATTCTATTTTTATTTTATTGCAGATGTTAATCTTTTCAAAACGCTATCTAAAAAGAACTATAAAACTAAATGTATTGTATTAACATCAAAATTAAAATATAACCTAAAGAAAATATTTTTTTTCTTTTTCTAAGAAACGTAAAAGCCAATAAGAGTATCCAGATCTCTCACTCACTCACTCACTCACTCACTCACTCACTCACTCACTCACTCACTCACTCTGTCTCTGTCCCTCCCTCTCTCTCTCTCTCTCTCTCTCTCTATATATATATATATATATATAGAAAGTAACTAACCTAAAGAGCCAACGAACCTACCAAGGTTTCACCGAACGGGATCTTCAGGAAAGCCAACCTTCCCTGAAGATCCGGTTAGGTGAAACCTTGGTAAGTTCGTTGACTCTTTAGGTTAGTTACTTACTTTGTTTGCTCTACTTGTGTATTGAGCGCTGTTTGTTTTAGGTTACTCATCTCGGGGTTTTTTTTCTTTGGGCTACGTACTTTGACTGATGTTCAAATGCTTAGCTCTTTCTTTTTTTATTGCCATTTTTACCTTCTGCGTATGTACTCGGACGGTTTTTCGAAACGAGTATAGCGATGAGTTTATATATATAATCATTTCACCCCAACCAAGGCAAAAATGACACTTGTGCTCAGGGGGTTACAGTGAGAGAATAAAAGAAGGCACAGGGAATATCGAAGTAAAGATAAGTGATGGATGGGAATCAAGTAGATAAAAAATGGCAATTAACGTTGCATTTGAACTTTTAGAGATTGTAGCTACCGGGGAAGCATGCAAATAGAACTGAGATCCACAAACGAGAAGTTCGAGAAAAAATATGTTAGAGTAGAAGAGGCAGTTGCATTTAACTAGTACGACAGTAAAAGGATGGGACCTTAATGCCAATCTAGTAGCATGGGTAAATACACGTGGTCGGGGTACCAAGAGAAAAAAAAAGCTTATCAAAGCAGTTGTCATGAAAATACTTGTAGAAAAGACAGAGGGAAGCCACATCAAATCGGTGAGAAAGTGACTGAAGACAGGCTGCCATTGTCAGGGTTGATTATATTGTAGATCTTCCTTTGAATTTTGCCGAGAGCCTCAAGATGAATAGCAAGGACACCCGACCAAATATGGCAACAATACTCAATGCACGGACGAATGGTAAATGTATAAATGTGCAAAATGAATTTTGGCGGGAAAAAAAACTTTCTAACCCGACACAGTAAACCAACCTTCTTAGTAGTAGATGCAGCTATGGTTTCAATGTAGTCATTCCATTTGAAGTCATTTCAGAGAGAAAGGCGCAGTGCGCTTCTCTCTATAAGACTAGCGTTATCCATTCTGATGGTAAGCAGGAATGCTTCTCTATAGTGGTTAAAAGAGAGCAGCTTTGTTTTGGAGGCATTAAAATTTACGAGCCATTTTCTACTCCATTCAATCAGAAATTGGAGGTCTTTTTGAAGTGCAACAGCCAGGTTTACTTTGCCAGCCTTAGCAGATTTCTTATAGCGACGGGCGTAAATAGTCTTGTCATCTGCATAGATGCCTACTTGAGAACGGATTACATAAGAAAGATCATTGATAAAGATCAGAAAAAGCGTATGACCTAGGATAGGGACTTTAGGGACATCCGCATTTGTATGAAAGGATCTGGAAGCTTGCTCATTCAAAACAACATTCATTTCATGATTTGATAGGAATGAATGGATTAGATCAAACAGAAATACCGTATGTAATATAACAATCTGGCCCCACCCGAGGAAGTGATGTAAGCGATGGTGTTTCCTGTCGGTGAAGGGGGCGGCGAAGCGACAAGACAGGTGTTTGTGAAATACATCCTGTCGAGGCCGGAGCGGATGTCATTTGACCTTATTTCCGACAGCGGCGGAAATGGCTACAGAGGCAAACAGATCAGGTGTCTCTTAGAATTACGTGGGCGTTGCGTGGGCGAGGCAAAACCGGAAGGAAAGTCCCGGTTCTAGAAGACTATATAAAGACCTCGACACACGGATTCGCCAGCAGAGAACGGCCAGTGGAAGCAGAGAAACACCACGGCAAGACTACACTCCCGTCAACCCTTCTATGTGCCTCTCACCCTTCCGTTCTCTATTCCACACGGTTCGTCGTTATTAATAAAAATATAACCTTATATTTTTATATATGCGTGTTTGTTGTTTTGTCGTCGTACGGCGATATATAACATACGCAAATTGGTGCCCAGTGACTTGCTGTTTTAAGACAACAACAACAACAAAACAGATAGATACGAGCTTGGTTACCACGGCGACAATTGAAATTCAACGGAATTAAAACTACCAGATAGAAGACGAAAATAGAAAGCAGCCGGACGACCATAGACATCAACGAAAGGTAGGTGACTTTTGATTCGATCTTGTGTGTGTTCTGCTCTTGTTCATAAGTCTAATTAAAAAAAAAAAAAAAAAAAAAAAAAAATGGAACAGCATACTTTTGCCGATTTTGTTCAAGGTCTGACCCTGGAATTGAGAAATGTGGCTTGTTCGGTGTCGAACACTTTAAGGGGAGAATCTTTTTTAAAAAATATACAGCCATTAGCATGCAAAGAAGATGGTGGTTGTAGTGCTTGGTTGGAGGATATGGAGAGGTATTTTAGAGTTGTGCGCGTGGCAGAAGAAGACAAGTGTCAGGCAGCTCTTCTCACAACAAGGGGAGCTGTTGGACACTATGTATATAGACTAATCTCTAATAACCCACAACTCACATGGAAGGAGTTAAAAACTTCTTTAAAGGAATATTACGGATTGGTTTTAGACCCCGACGCACGGTTAGTCGAATTAGTGAACATTAAGCAGGGTAGAACAGAGGGGGTGCAGGACTACATGCAGAGAGTAGTACGCCTAGCGGAGGGCGCATATGTTGGGGTTGACGGGAGGAATGAAGTTGTGATAAAACAAGTTCTAGGATTTTTCATAAAAGGTCTAAGGGATCGGGAAATAAAGATGGCAGTTATGAAGGATGAGCCACAAACACTAGAGGCTGCCTATCAGAAAGCGTTATCTGAGTTGAGATGGAAAATTCGACTCGATGCAAACTCTGAATACGAAGAGGAGCCTATGGAAATTTGCCACTCTCGGAGACGGGTACCGATAGAAGCCGTAAGCCCCGCTAAATCTAATAATAATAATGATAATAATAGGAATAAGAACAATAGAAAAGTTGGGACTCGTGAGCGGGAGAGGAACGGGAGCGTTGTTAGGTGTTGGAATTGTGGGAAAGAAGGCCACATAGCGAAATTTTGTAGACGCGCCCCGGGAAACGGCAGAGGTCCGTTCGTGCGACGCCCAACGAACGGAACAAGACGGTACCAACGCACATAGTTGGTAATATGGGCGCGCCAAATTCCATCTTTATTAGAATAGAACGTAGACCTTATAGGGCATTGGTAGATACGGGAGCAGAGGTATCGGTTATAAGCTGTAGGGTATTTAAAAAATTGCGACTGGGACTTGAACTGCAAAAGAGGGACATTAAACTTCGAACTGCGAATGGATCCCCGTTATACGTTGAAGGCCTTTGTCGTCTACAGGTCCAGATAGGAAGTAAGTCCATACCCCATGATTTTTTAGTCGTGAAAAATCTCAATAGAAACGTTATACTTGGCCGAGATTGGCTGATGCAGAACGGGGTGAGAATGTATTTCGATTTGGGGGCATTGAAGATTGGTGAAGAATACGTGGCATTAGAGGAGGATGTTCATATTTCCTCTATTGTTAGGTTAGCTCAAAAAGTAACATTAAGACCTCAACACCTGCATGCTTGTCTGGGATTAACCAGGCTGAGAAATGGACATGGCAAAGAATATGAAATCGAAAAGCTGAGTAGTGGATATGTTAGCAACTTATGTGGTATATCAGTAGCCAACGCAGTTGTAAAAATGCCAAAGTCTCGTAAGTTTCAGTTGCTGATAATGAATAACACTAACCAGACAATCACTTTGAGACGGGGGTGTCCGCTGGCTAAATTGGAAAGGGCAGGTGATATTACTGAAATTACTATGCCCGATAAACAAAATAATAAAAGTCCTGATGTAGATTTGGAACAGGTACATGTACCGGAGGAATTCAAGCCTGAAATTAACAAATTGCTAAAAAGAAATAGGGACATGTTCGTTAGTGACGACAAGAACCTGGGCAGAACCGATACTGTGGAGATGCGTATCGATACTGGAACGCATGAGCCCATAAGAAAACGCCCATATCGCACACCCCTCAAACAAAGAAAGACAATGGATTCAGCAATCAACGAAATGATGCAGGCAGGTGTAATTGAGAGATCCAATAGCCCGTGGGGTTTTCCAGTAGTTTTAGTAGAGAAGAAAGACGGTGGTAAGAGATTTTGTGTAGACTTTAGAGCACTTAATAAGATTACAAAGAAATATGCTCGACCTCTTCCTGTCATCGATGATATACTGGCATCACTTGGTTCGGCAAGGTACTTTTCGAAGCTTGATTTAAAATCAGGGTACTGGCAAGTTAAGCTTCATGATGATGACAAAGAAAAAAGTGCATTCACCTGCCACAAGGGTCTGTTTCATTTTAATGTTATGCCATTTGGACTTGCAAACGCACCCGGCATCTTCCAGGAATTAATGCCAGTTGTTTTACAGGGACAGGAAGATTTTGCTCTGGCATATTTAGATGATATTCTGATATTTTCAAATACGGTGGAAGATCATTTAAGACATATAGACACAGTCTTGAGTAGTCTACGTAAGCACAACCTTAAACTGAAGCCAGCTAAGTGTGAGTTCTTTAAGAAAGAGACCCAATACCTGGGGTTCAAGATAAGTGAAGAGGGAATACAACCAGACCTCAATAAAGTCAAGGCTATAAAGTCAGTTTCTACTCCAACCACTGTTAGGCAAGTAAGAGCTTTTATCGGGATGACCTCATACTATCGCCGCTTTATTAGAAATTTCTCTGATATAGCCGAACCGCTGGTCAATTTGACAAGGAAATATGCACGATTCCAATGGGACGATGCTTGCCAAACCGCTTTCGATACACTAAAAACGAAGCTCGCGGAGATGGTAACACTAGCCTATCCCAACCCAAATAAGGCGTATAGGTTATATACTGACGCATCCGATCAATCGATTGGCGCATGCCTATCCCAGGTGGTGTACGATAAGGAAAATAGGAAGGATGTAGAAAAACCAATTTATTTATTGTCCCATAAATTAAGTGACACACAAACGAGGTGGTCAACTATAGAGAAAGAGGCTTATGCCATACACTATGCTCTTCAAAAACTGAATCACTACCTGCATGGCGCAACATTCACAATATACACTGATCATAGGCCCCTGGAGCACTTACTTAACTCGCCCATACAAAATAAGAAGATACAGACTTGGGCTCTGAGCATGTCTGGCTACAATTGCAGCATACAGTATCTTAAGGGTAAGGATAATGTTTGCGCCGATCTCTTATCACGCGCTGTTGATGTGAACGAAGACCATATTGCTTCTCCAGTAGATATAGATGATAGAAATTACTTGGTTAGTGTTATAAACTCCAACCTAATGGAGCCGGAAGAATTAGCAGCCCATAAAAATGTCGGAAATTCATCAGAGGCACCCGAACGGCCCACATTGAAAGGAATAGACATAATCAGGGAGCAAGAATCAGACAAAAACATCTTAGACCTGAAGATTAGATTACGAAATGGTAGGGCTACCAAAGCAGAACAGAAGAGATATATAGTAATGGATGAGGTGGTGTACTATTTGTCTCAACCTGATGATGAACCCCTCATCAGGCTGTATGTACCATCTCACCTTAGAAAAAGGGTGCTAGTTCAATACCATGATGACAGTGGCCATATGGGGGTGGATAAGACATTCCACTCAATAAAACAAAAGTATTTCTGGCCTTGTTTACTTAGAGAAATAAATGATTTCGTAGGTAAATGTATCCCGTGTCAGACAAGAAACCTAAAGAGGCAGCAACCCCACATACAGGAATGTGACTTCCCTCCTTTTCCTTTCGCAAAGGTTGCTTTAGATGTCTTAGGACCCTACCCAAAGACCCATTCAGGTAACCAATACATAGTTACATTCATAGATATGTACAGTGGTTGGCCGGAGGCATTTGCGGTTCCTAACAAGAAGGCAGAAACAGTGGTGCATCTCTTAGTTGACGAAATTTTCCCCAGATTTAGGACACCACTTCAGCTTTTAACTGATAATGGGCCAGAAAATGTCAACAGGGTAATGAAAAAGACATTAGAAGACCTAAATGTACACCATGTGACAACTTCTTTTTATCACTCCCAGAGCAACGGTAAGGTTGAGAGGTTTCACAGAACAATGCATGATGTTCTAGCAAAAAAAAATCGGCAACAACGAACAGTCGTGGGATATTTACATTAACCAAATGTTGGCGGCTATCCGGTTTCATGTGAGCGAGACCACTAAGTTTTCACCATATTACTTGCTCTACAACAGGGATGTTATTTTGCCCTTGGACAATATACTGAGGCCTCGTCGCATATATTATGGTGATGAGCATCACCAAATTGCACTACAGGAAATGCATCGTAGCTTCACTTTAGTTAGGAATAATATAAGAAAAGCGAGGAGAGCCGCGATAGATAAGTCGCGTGGTAAGACGAAAAATACAACTTTTGAGGTTGGTGATTTGGTGTACTATAAGAATCACCAAAAGAAAGGGAAGTTAGATGTGCGCTGGCGGCCATATTATGTGATCATTGAAAAGACTGGCCCGGTCTCTTATAGAATTAGAGATCAGTTAACCGGCTCAGTCATTAAGACGCATGCTGAGCATCTTCGGGCAGCGTCCATTGATGAATGGAAAATCCCTACTTCCGATAGGCCGTTACGAAAGATTGTATTGGCTGCTCCAGTAGAATCCAGTGATTCGGATGACGAATCCGGAGCGGAACAGACCGACTTTCCAGTGCACAAAAATCGACACCAACGTGTGGAATCAGACGATGAGTCTGATGTTCCATTAATGGAGCGTCACATCATGACGCGACGTAAAATGGCGAATAAAAACGTGTAAACTATTGATAGTGATGATAGAATCGGTGGTATAAATAATGTTTCATCCACGTTCGAGGATGATTGCTCAAAGTGCGAAACGTCTGGATCTACTCATGTAGATCAGGGTTTTTCTAGGGAATCACCTAGCAGCGAAGATGTCCAAATGAGGCAAACGTCTGTTGGGGCAAAAAGCACGGATAGACCTGCAGATTCCACAGTTGATCGGAACAAAAAGAAAGAACAACTGAAAAGTCTTGTAGACTTATTGGCTGATATGCTATAGGATTGGGAAAGAAAGCAGTGGGAGGATTAACGATAGTTTAAGTGAAATAGTTAGGTCACCTTCCTTATAGCAAAACATGCGGAAGATACAAACTAAGGAATTACGAGTCACGGGTCCATTTTTTTAAAACTAAATTAAGATAGATGAAACCTCTAATCCTCCACAAGTAAATTGCATGCGGATTAACGTTGGAATCAGGGTAATTTTCTTCGTTTTCTATTGAACATTTCTCGGTCAGACTATGAATGATATGTACTGCAGATAATGGCAGTTTTTGCTGTGTTCAAACATAGTATGTTTGAAATTAAATTAAATTAAATGAAGTTACATGTGTAACAATAAACTCGAGCGGAAACACGCATGGTGTTGGTCAAAGGTCATTTACTCGATGTCAGTTTAGAAACTGGGGCGCGGTTACCGCCTATGATCATATGGTCGTGCATCGAGGCGTCTACGCGTATGGACAGAGTCGAGAAAGGAAACGAACATTGAAAGTTACAGAAACTTAAAAAAAAAAAAAAAAAAAAGAACAATGAAACATCGAGCTGGGAGAACATTATCCTCTGTATAAGTCCCAAGTAATTCTATCATCACTTTTGTGGCAGTCTCACTCATTTTGGCTTCCAACATTGCATCATGAAGCATACGCAAGAGATTCTGTGTTTTTTGTACAGGAAAAATTCCATAATGGACACGAACATTGTTGGGTTGCCGATGTAGGCTCCCCTATATTTTTTTTTGTTGTTTTGTTTGTTTCGGCGTGCACATGTTTTGTTGTTTCGGCGTGCACATGTTTTGTACAATTGTCGGGCCTGTGTGGCATGGGGGTGTGTGTGAGGGTGTTGCGCTTAAAATGTTCTTAGGTGAACATTTTGGAAAATGGGAGGGCGAGGAGTGTAATATAACAATCTGACCCCACCCGAGGAAGTGATGTAAGCGATGGTGTTTCCTGTCGGTGAAGGGGGCGGCGAAGCGACAAGACAGGTGTTTGTGAAATACATCCTGTCGAGGCCGGAGCGGATGTCATTTGACCTTATTTCCGACAGCGGCGGAAATGGCTACAGAGGCAAACAGATCAGGTGTCTCTTAGAATTACGTGGGCGTTGCGTGGGCGAGGCAAAACCGGAAGGAAAGTCCCGGTTCTAGAAGACTATATAAAGACCTCGACACACGGATTCGCCAGCAGAGAACGGCCAGTGGAAGCAGAGACACACCACGGCAAGACTACACTCCCGTCAACCCTTCTATGTGCCTCTCACCCTTCCGTTCTCTATTCCACACGGTTCGTCGTTATTAATAAAAATATAACCTTATATTTTTATATATGCGTGTTTGTTGTTTTGTCGTCGTACGGCGTTATATAACACGTAGCTCTAAAGCTTGTACAAAATGGCAGCATGCCAAACCCTGTCAAATGCTTTTGCGATATCAAGAGCAACAACTCAAGCTTCGCCATGCTTATCAAGGGCTTGGTATATATATTTAGTGATAGCTGTTAGCACATCAGCGGTAGACCTGGTAAAACGGAATCTATATTGTTTGTCAGAGAGAAGGTTGTGAGATGCCTATTTCAGCATTGATACTTTGCCAAAAAGAGGCAAGAGGCTAATAGGACGATAATTAGAAGGATCAGGGGGTCTTCCCAGAGTTCTTAAAACAGGAATTACAAAGGAGGGTTTCCAACAAGCAGGAAAGCAGGAAGAAATGAGGCAAAAGTTATAAGGTTTGGTGAGGACTGAATCCAGCTCAGGGGCACATTTCTTTAGGAGGATAACTGAAATTCCATCAACTCCACTTTCCTTATAGGAGTCAACCTTATAAATTATGTTAGAGACTAAAGATGGGATTATATATATATTACTAAGTTGAGTCTCAGTTCTAGGTGAGACCCCAGGTGTGGATACTCCAGACGAATCAACCGTGGAGCTGGATAAGACTTTCCGAGCAAAGCACTCTATCTTGTTTGCTGTTGATATGAGGACTTCGAATTAATTGAATAGAGGACGGATCGATGGTTTTCTGTTGTTCAGCACACTCTTACAGAGCCGCCAGTAAACTTTGGAACCAAATTTGCGAGATACTATATGCTGCTTCATTCTATCAACAAACACCAGCTTAGCATCATTTAAGACACGCTTACATTTATTACGAGCAGAGACAAAAAGGCGCTTATTGTAATCAGACGTGTCACTCCGGTACAGCCGGAAGAAGTCATTCCTGTGGGCAGTAGCAGCCGAGTAAGAGGGAGAGAACCAAGGAGATAAACAAGGTTTAAGTTGAAATTATCAAGCTGATATGAAAGCATCAATGACGGCTTTCACTTCTGTTATGTCGTGAGTAAGAATAAATAACTCAACAACAGGAATAGGTTAATTGTTCCAACCGTCGTAAGACGTAGTATGAGCAATGGGTACTTCCGGGTCATCACCGGAAGTCTACGACTGACTTGTCGATCGGCTGCTCGGCACACTCTCTTACGTAGATGCCACCATTACTTTACATAGTAATGGAATAGTCCGTTATAGCCGAATAGGCGCGGGCGTCCCAACAACTTCAGAGACGCAGTGTTGAACAGGGAGACTAAAAACTTTGTTCCAAGGAATATCGCAAAAGAAATTACAGAACGAGTCCCAGTCTTCTCTTTGATAGCAGTAAGATATTTTGCTGGTAGAAGGTTCCTGGATGGATGAGTGTAGAAAGGAACATTTACTGACACCACAGCATGATGAGAGTTGCCAGGAGAGCAGAGATGAATAACACGGCAAGAATCTGGGATAGAAGTAAGGAAGAGATCGAGAAGATAGGCGTGTTCATTGTGGTTACTGTTTAAACGCGTGGGAAGTTTGGCTGAGTGATTGAGAAGTTCAACGTTTGGACCCCAACAAGATCAGTGTCAGAGTTTCCCAGCCACTTGGCATGATGGGTATTGAAATCACCGAACATAAATACTTTAGTAAATGGGTGGAAGGAAATAACCTTGTCTATATTGTCTGAAATACTATCTATCTATATAAATACTATCTATCTAGAATGCAGCAGTCAGAAGAGGAAAGGGAGCGGTAGATAAAGAAGAAATAGTTTATTGAATTTAGCAGGGAAACGAAGACACATGTAGGAGTGGACAGGTGATTCAAGGGAGACCTCCCAAGCCAGAGGGAGATATTCGCTGACATAAACACCTAGGCTAAAGAGAGGAAGGTATCCAGGAATCGAGAAATCAGAGGAGAGAATTGTAGGGTTGAGGTTAGTTTTGCAGAGAGCTAAGATGTCTAGTGACCTTTCGTAGAAGAACGATTCCGCACTGCAAAAGTTGGTACGGATACCACAGACGTTAGAGAAATAGATGTTGAGGGGTTTAGGTGTTTTGTATTTACCAGGTTTAGTTTTATATCTTTGGTTATGTGTCGACATTATTTATAGGCATTTCGGTAAGGAGAGGCCTAGAGAAGTAGCAATCGGTCGTCAAATGCAACATATGTGGGAAGGGAACTAGAGTAGACTGCAGCATAATGTGGCCTCAGGGAGCCACTTGCTGGAACACCCATTCATGCGCGACATGACACTACAAGAACCCTGATATTATTCAACTATTGATCAGAGCAGCCTCTCAAGATGATACCCAAGAGTTCGGGCTACTATCTACCAGTCGGAAGCAGAAACCAGAAAACTGCTAACCGGGTACCTTCAGTATGAAGAGCCGTTGCCATCATCCACACGCATCACAAAAATCTCCTGACAACATAAACATTAAGACCTGAGGAGAGTAAAGAAACCTGGAACCTCTTTCTAAATAGGAAAAAAAAGGGATGAACTTCTTCCTAAATAAGAAACAAGGGATGAACCTCTACTTCTGTTCAATGGAAGTTCGAGGAGTAAGGACTGGACGATAGGAGAGCCTATTTACTCCAGTTAGTTTTTTTTTTCAGTTAAAAAAAAAATTACGAAGTTTTAATTTAGTATGTGTCAGAAAAATTTATCAATATACATCGTTGATTCAATAAATGATTAAAAAAACAGGTACAGCGATACCTCAAAAAATAAAAATGAATAAATAATAATAATAATAATAATAATAATAATAATAATAATAATAATAATAATAATAATAATAAAGATTTACAGTTAGTAGATTCTGTAGAATCTATAATAATAATAATAATAATAATATAATAAATATAGATTCTGTAGAATCTATAATAATAATAATAATAAAGATTTACAGTTAGTAGATTCTGTAGAAAAGCAGAACTGAAGCCAAGAGCCGGCTATTGCGGCAAAGAATATGAAAATGAAAGCCAAAGATAAAGCTCTTGAACAGATGAAACAGCGCTGGCAAGACAAACCTCTGCATGGCCAATATCCAGTACGTGCCAATAAATCCAATGTTGACAAAGTTAATACTCATCGATGGTTACGTGCATCTGGATTAAAGTCTGAAACTGAAGGCTTTATTCTTGCAGCACAAGACCAAAGTCTTTTCACGAGAAACTTTCAGGCAAATATTATGCATAATAATATGGATCCAAAATGCAGGTTTTGTGATAAACACCAAGAAACAATAGACCACCTAATCTCAGGCTGTTCTGTGCTTGCCCCAAACGAATATAAAAATCGCCACGATAGAGTTGGGCAATATTTACATTGGGCAATATGCAAACATTATGGAAAAGCTGTAAACAAACACTGGTATGAACATCACCCAGCACCGGTTACAGAAATAGAAGTTGTAAACATTCTATGGGATTACACCATCTACACAGACAGAAAAATTGAAGCAAACAGGCCAGACATTATTGTTAAAAACCAGAAAGAGAAAACTTGTCTATTAATTGATATGGCTTGTCCAGCGGATTGTAACATAGCAATCAAGGAATTTGAAAAACTGTCAAAATATAAAGACCTGGAAATTGAAATAGAAAAAATGTGGAAATTGAAAACAAGAGTTGTGCCAGTGATAGTAGGTGCACTTGGAATGATAAAAAATGGAACAAAACAACACATTGAAAGAATCCCTGGAAACCCCAGCTTAAGAGATATACAAAAAATTGTCTTATTAAGTACAGCCCACACACTAAGGAAAACTTTATCTATGTAATGCTGGAGATGATAGGGAAGATAGAAAAACATGAAATGGAGCCATAACAACACGCCACGACCTGCCTTAGGTCTCCCCGCAGGCTTGGTTGGTAGTGAGACCAAAGCAGAAATCGAAATATGATGAAAAATGACATAATAATAATAATAATAATAATAATAATAATAATAATAATAACAACAAAACATAACCTCCGAACTATTAAACTCTATAATGCAGCACTGAAATTAATACTGGATGAAGACACACATACAAATATCAACGAAGTAATATATGCATCAGCATCAGCAGCAACAAAAAAATTGAATATCAAAATAAAAATAAGGCAGTAAGATCCACCTTGGAAAAGAAAAATAGAAAAAGAAATCGAACAACTTAGAAGTGAACTATCAATACTGGATGAACTGAGTAGAGGAATAAATGTAAGAACTAGGAAAAGCAGAAGAGCCGAAAGAAAATATAACATTAGGAATGAAAATGTAATCTTATCAAATAAAGAAAAAATAAAGCAAAAAATCCAACTGAAGGCTCAAAGGATAAGACGCTATGAAAAAAGAGCAAGATTTTACAGACAAAACAAGATTTTTCAGACTGATACAAAGAGATTTTACAGGGTAATAGGTAAAAAAAGAATTGGAGTGACAGTCCCCCCCCCAGAATGGAAGAAGTCACACAGTTCTGGGAAAAGATATGGGCTTGCCCTAAAGAACATAGCAAGGAAGTACATTGGATTGCGCAAGAGATAGAACGAATGAAAAATAAACCAGAACAGACATGGTCTGGAATTACAGAAGATGATGTTAAATTTGCACTAAAAAAAGCACACAATTGGAAATTCCCAGGTATAGATAAAATTCCTAACTTTTGGCTATATTATTTAAATGCAGCACATAAAAAACTAGCCAAAGAACTTCAAGAAATGGTTGACGATCCCACTAAAATTCCTGCATGGATGACCAAAGGAATTACATTTCTTCTACCCAAGAATGCTGACACAAACAACCCGAAAAACTACAGACCAATTACATGTCTTCCGACAACATATAAACTATTAACATCTATTTTAACAAAACAGACATATTTATTCTTAGAAAGAAATGACATGATACCGCTTGAACAAAAAGGGTGCAAACGTGGCTGTTATGGTTGTAAAGACCAATTGCTAATTAACAAAATGATCCTGGAAAACTGCTACAGTACAAAGAAAAATCTTAGTACTGCCTGGATAGATTATCGAAAGGCATTCGATAGTGTGCCACATTCCTGGATTTTAAAGACTTTAAATATATACAAGATATCGCCCGTCATCATCAATTTCATCAAACAGTGCATGTCTATATGGAAAACAACCCTTTACCTCAATCATATAAATGGAACCGATAAGTCTGATGAAATAAACATCAAAAGAGGTATATTTCAAGGTGATTCTTTATCTCCCTTACTATTCTGCATATCATTAATAGCACTAACCAGTCAACTTAATAAGACAGAATGTGGTTATAAAATAGGCCAAAAGAAAATAA
Source organism: Ascarosepion bandense (assembly GCA_037127315.1). NCBI lineage: Eukaryota > Metazoa > Mollusca > Cephalopoda > Sepiida > Sepiidae > Ascarosepion > Ascarosepion bandense. The sequence goes on along the minus strand of JBBBDQ010028584.1, from coordinate 1,143,056 downwards.
GCCATCTATTTTACATGGATGACTTAAAGTTATATGCTAAGAATGATAATGAGCTGGAAGGTCTTCTGCAAACTGTAAAATGCTTCAGCGAAGACATTGGAATGAAATTTAATTTGAATAAATGTGCTAAAGCTACAGTTTTACGTGGATCAATACAAGAAACATCCTCAATTAGCTTAGACCCTGCTGTAACAATAAAAGAATTGAAACCAGAAGAAGCTTATAAATACCTAGGTGTAAATGAGAGCGAAAATATTCACCATAAAAAAATGAAAGAAATAGTGCGTAAAGAGTACTATAGAAGGCTTCGAATGATATTAAAAACTGAATTAAATTCACAGAACAGAGTTATGGCCATTAATAGCCTTGCAATCCCAGTTGTTCAATATAGCTTTAACATCTTAAACTGGACTCTAAACGACATCAGGCGAATGGATGCTAAAACAAGAAAGCTTCTTTCTAAGCATAAGATGCATCATCCAAAGGCTGATGTAGACCGTCTATACATATCCCGTAAAGAAGGTGGAAGAGGTCTTATTCAGCTGGAATTGTCATACAAGACAACAACTATTGGCTTACTAACATACATAGAAACAACAAAGGATTGGATGATACAATTAGTAAGGCAACATGAAGAAAGAAAGAAAAAATATTCAATAATAAAAGAAGGCAGTAAATACAAACAAGATTTAAAGTTAGTAGATTCTGTAGAAAAGCAAAACAGAAGCCAAGAACCAACTATTGCGGCAAAAAACATGAAAATGAAAGCCAAAGATAAAGCTCTTGAACAGATGAAACAGCGCTGGCAAGACAAACCTCTGCATGGCCAATATCCAGAACGTGCCAATAAATCCAATGTTGACAAAGTTAATACTCATCGATGGTTACGTGCATCTGGATTAAAGTCTGAAACTGAAGGCTTTATTCTTGCAGCACAAGACCAAAGTCTTTTCACGAGAAACTTTCAGGCAAATATTATGCATAATAATATGGATCCAAAATGCAGGTTTTGTGATAAACACCAAGAAACAATAGACCACCTAATCTCAGGCTGTTCTGTGCTTGCCCCAAACGAATATAAAAATCGCCACGATAGAGTTGGGCAATATTTACATTGGGCAATGTGCAAACATTATGGAAAAGCTGTAAACAAACACTGGTATGAACATCACCCAGCACCGGTTACAGAAATAGAAGATGTAACCATTCTATGGGATTACACCATCTACACAGACAGAAAAATTGAAGCAAACAGGCCAGACATTATTGTTAAAAACCAGAAAGAGAAAACTTGTCTATTAATTGATATGGCTTGTCCAGCGGATTGCAACATAGCAATCAAGGAATTTGAAAAACTGTCAAAATATAAAGACCTGGAAATTGAAATAGAAAAAATGTGGAAATTGAAAACAAGAGTTGTGCCAGTGATAGTAGGTGCACTTGGAATGATAAAAAATGGAACAAAACAACACATTGAAAGAATCCCTGGAAACCCCAGCTTAAGAGATATACAAAAAATTGTCTTATTAAGTACAGCCCACACACTAAGGAAAACTTTATCTATGTAATGCTGAGGATGGTAGGGAAGATAGAAAAACATGAAATGGAGCCATAACAACACGCCACTACCTGCCTTAGGTCTCCCCGCAGACTTGGTTGGTAGTGAGACCAAAGCAGAAATCGAAATATGATGAAAAATGACATAATAATAATAATAAATAGAAATAGAAGATGTAACCATTCTATGGGATTACACCATCTACACAGACAGAAAAATTGAAGCAAACAGGCCAGACATTATTGTTAAAAACCAGAAAGAGAAAACTTGTCTATTAATTGATATGGCCTGTCCAGCGGATTGTAACATCAAGGAATTTGAAAAACTGTCAAAATATAAAGACCTGGAAATTGAAATAGAAAAAAATGTGGAAATTGAAATAGAAAAAAATGTGGAAATTGAAAAAAAGAGTTGTGCCAGTGATAGTAGGTGCACTTGGAATGATAAAAAATGGAACAAAACAACACATTGAAAGAATCCCTGGAAACCCCAGCTTAAGAGATATCCAAAAAATTGTCTTATTAAGTACAGCCCACACACTAAGGAAAACTTTATCTATGGAATGCTAGGGATGATAGGGAAGATAGAAAAACATGAAATGGAGCCATAACAACACGCCACGACCTGCCTTAGGTCTCGCCGCAGACTTGGTTGCTAGTGAGACCAAAGCAGAAATCGAAATATGATGAAAAATGACATAATAATAATAATAAACATTCAAAGAGTAAAGTAAATTATTTTAAATCTTCCCCCAAAACAATAACGAAATTTAACATACAAAAATAAACGTAAGACTTGAAAGTTGAAACGCTCAGACAAATTTGAAAAGATGCCTCGTTCCAAAAAAATTTATTAGCAAGACATTATAAGAAAATTATAGGCAAATAGAGTTAAAAGAAAAAAAAACGAAACGTTTGAATAAAACATTTTAGGGAAATCAGCGATACTCTAGTTAAAAATTAACAAAAAAATCAAACAATTCGAAATTATTTCCTTACAATTTTGACAGTTACATCCTCATTCAAAAAAAGAGAAACGTTACGCTAAATATGAAATAAATTAGGATTATTTCATACCAATGTATACTATAGATGTATAAGTAATTTAACAAATGCAAAGTATTCTTCTACTTCTATGTGCCCTGTCCCTTCAGGACGTAAGCGATCATGGCTTTCCACGTCTCCCTATCCCTGGTGGCTCTTAGCACACCTCCTGTTACACCATGAAACCCTCGTTCCATCATCCACCTGATTAGGACCTTCAAATATGTTATCCGTTGATTTCCCCTGTCTCCTTCCCCCTCTATCTGGCCTGTTAGTACCAGGTTCTCTAAGCCCTCTTTCCTCATTGCATGTCCCAAGAACTTCAGCTGTCTCTTCCTGATGCTCAGTATTAGTTCCCTTTTCGTTTCCATCATTTCTAGGACCTCATCATTGCTCACATGCTCGATCCATGATATTCGCAGCATCCTTCTGTTGAACCACATTTCAGTTGCTTTAAGTTTTTCCTTCATCTTTGATAATATTGTCCAGCATTCACTGCCATATTGAAGAACTGACAACACATAGCAATCCAGTACTCTCTTTCTAGTTTCGAGCGAAATTGTCCTGTTTCTTAATACTTTACTCAACTTCTGGAATGCTTCCTTCGTCATGCCAATCCGCCTTCGGATCACTGTGTCGGACTTTCCGTCTTCCGTTAGAAAACTTCCCAAGTACTTAAATTTTTAACTTGATAGATTTTAGTATCCCCGACCTGTAATTGGCATTTTGGGCTCCTCTGTTTGCTGATGACCATACATTTAGTTTCCTTGTAATTTATTTGTAGTTTTTTTTTTGTTTTTGTTTTTGTTTTACTTTCTTCATCTAACCTTTTTACTTGTCCTGAAACAAGCTATTGAAACTTCAAATGTGTAAATTTGTAAAAAGAAATTCCTTATCTTGTTTCGTTAAAAATAACACATGTGTTTCCTCGTCATTATCCCTACATACTTCAAGTAGTATATAACAGGATTTTCGTTTAGTTCAATAAATGTCTGAATAATTTTTTTTAATCATTTCACCCCAAGCAAGACAGTTTTACCGCCACTGGTGCGCAGGGTGTTACATAGAAGGAATTAATACTGAGTATTAGGAAGAGATAGTTGAAGTTCTTAACGTGTAATGAGGAAGGAAGGCTTGGAGAATCTGATACTCACAGGTCAAATAGAGGAGAAAAAGAGACAGTAGATAACATATTTAAAGGTCCTGAGCAGGTGGATGGCAGAGCGGGGTTTGGGTGGGGTAACAGGAGAAACCATGCTAAGAGCCACCAGGGATAAGGAGACGTGGAAAGCCATGATCGCCTACGTCCTGAAGGGACATGGCACAAAGAAGAAGAAGAAGAAGAAGAAGAAGAATCAAACATTTAAAAGCTCATAGTTTCAATGAATTTTCAAGAGAAAATGTTCATATTAAATCATCGGACAGTAATATTCCAAAATGTTTAAAACAAATTGAGAGAGTTTGTTTCTCACATAAAAGTTATACGGTTGTATTGAGCATGAATAAAGTATATATTTGAAGGTACTTAACTTAGAAGTTGAATAAAGTTCTTTGAAATTCTCCATTAGAGGCTGATAATGTATCAGAGTTTCTCTCTCTCTCTCTCTCTCTCTCTCTCTCTCTCTCTCTCTCTCTCTCTCCTTTCGTTTGATTCAACTTTCTCTGGCATTTTATATCAAAAAAGGATTTTACATCAGTTCGTTACTTTTTTTCTCAGTTCGTAAGCCGCTCCATTTTTTTCTATTGGTCAAAATAAATTTTCACATGGGCTCGCAAAAGTTTGTTTTGGTCTTTTCTTCAGCCCCGAGTCAATAATACCTTTTCTCATTTGTCAAAATAAATTTCACACAGGCTCACGAATTTGAAAAAAGTGAAGATAAGAGAGTTATTTTTATTTTGTATTCACCAGAAGCTAATATCGTAGGAAGCAATAATATAGATAAGAAAACTAATTGATGAAACAATCATTAAAAGAGTAACAGATCAATAATAATAGGAAAAACTAATATATGTTAAAATTGTATTAAAAATAACAAACTTTAAATTATATATATTACTGATATGTATACGTGTGTGTGTGTGTGTGTGTGTGTGTGTGTGTGTGTGTGTGTGTGTGTGTGTGGATATCAATAAATATATATATGGGTATACCAGCAAGTTCACACATAATATGTACTTTATGACTGCATAGTGCATGAAACTACGAGTCATGCTATAGACGTAAGATATGTCTATATTAGGAACTTGAATAAGTTCTCGCTGTTTTCCAACAGACGGCGTTCCTAGAACTGCGTGTGTGTGGTTTCAGATGGTAACGCATCTATAAAAAATACAATAAGTAAACTTGAAATTCAATGTATGTCATTTTGCCGAGATGTAAACAAATTTCTTTTGTATAGCGTTGAATATCCTGGATTTCGGGCCAAAAAAGTGTATTTTCGGGGAATATTACTGCACTACTTTATTCAAAAGAAATCTGCAACTGAAGCACACATAATTCTTGACAATTTAGAAATAATGATTTTAATGTTGAAGATAAAAAATATGCTCTGGTGCACCGAAAAAGAACGACTTGGATTTTTATGTACTATGCAATCATCAGGTTTATATTATGAACTGACTATTTCTAGATTTGAATTTTGTTTTTTGGTACTAGCATTGTTTAAGGTCATTATAAATTATAAATTTTGGATGTCATTTTTTTCATTTTTTTAAATGTATAATTTTTAAAATGAAACCTAAGGATGAAAGTAAAATCGGAAGAGTTTAAAAAAGAAAAACGAAATTAAATATTTTGGGGGTCATATTTCATATGTTATAAGATGGGGGTAGTAACTCTTGTTTATTTAATTTTTATTTATTTTCTGTTGATGAAGGCGTTGAAAAAAAGGCAGAAGAAAATATAGATATAAGTTACTTATATATAAATAGATAATAATAGATGTACCTTATATATATATATAAGGTACTATTACCTTTGAGATATTTGGAAAATAAAATCAAAATGTTTTGTAAAATTTTAATTTTTAATTTCAAGCAAAATTCTGTTCTTGAATTCAAAGGGAATTAAAGATCACTGTTATATGAGACATATGTTGAAATTTCAACTTAGCCTCGTTTTAAAATATGTTCATTGTCTTTTGGTTTTCTGTACCTTCCAGATAATTGAAGATTTCACTGAATTCTGTTTGCTATTCTTTTTTGATTGAATAAAAATTTCTTTTAATTAGATATTATTTCTGAATATCTTTTATATTTTTCATCTTTTCTTTTCTTTAGAATATTAGATCATTTTGCAAGTTTTGTAGCGCAAAAAACATTAGATTGTCTTCTAATCCAATGTTTTTATTCCCATGAAAGTTGTTATTTAGACCTTCATTAATCGAGGGTAGAGGTTTCACCCTCACCTATGCCAGTCAAATTTGATATTTACTCTTCCAACATTTGTAATGCCATCCAAATTTAATATTTGCCTTTCTATCAATACAATGTATAGGCTCAAGTTTATATATATATATATATATATATATATATATATATAATTATTCTTATCTTCGATTCCTGGTTACCTTTCTCTTTTTAGAAAGGACACCAATATCTACATAAATAGCCTGGGAGTTTATGTCAGCGATCATCCCTCTCTAGTTAGAGTGATTTCTCTTGAATGTCTCGACCATTCTTAAATGTCTCTTAAATGTCTCTCTCGACTAAACTCAGCTAGCTATCTTTTCTTTCTCTACCGTTCCCCTTTCTCTCCTGTCTGTTCCGTGCTAGACAGTATTTCACATAATATAGACAAGGCCATTTCCTCTCACCGATCCACTAATATATTTGTGTTTGATGACACAAGTGACTGAAAAACTCTGTCACTGATCTTGCTGGTGTCCATACCCTGAACTTTACTATCACTCAGTCTCTTACACAAGTGATGGATTTCTACATGCGGTTCCACAGTAACCCTGAAGGACACGCTTCCTTTCTAGATCTCTGCTTCACTTTTATTCTTGACTCTTGCCATACCATGCACTTCTGCTTTCTTGGCAACTCTGGTCATGCTGTGGTCTCTGTTAATATCTTATTCCACTCCCCCTTCCTTATCTCAGCAGAATATCTTACTGCTACCAAAGAGAGTACTGAGATTCGTTCCGCGATTTCCTTTGTGATGTTCCTTCGAACATAGTTTTTAGTTTCCCTGTTGCAGACTGCGCCTCTGAGGTCTCCTCCAGGGTGGAAGCTGGCATCAATGTTTTCATCCCAGCCAGAAAATTTCAACTTAAACTTCATTCATCCCCTTGGTTCTGTCCTGCCCACAAGGATCACTTCTTCCGGCTTTACCTAAGCGACGCGTCTGACTACAATAAGCACGTTTTGTTTCCGCTTGTAATCAATGCAAGCGTGTCCTAAATGATGCTATACTGTTGTTCACCGATAGAATGAAGCAGTGTATAGCATTCCGCAAGTTTGGCTCCAAAGACTACAGGCAGCTGTGCAAAAGTGTGTTAAACAACAGCAAATACTCGGTCGTTACTCTATTCAATATATTTGAGGTCCTCACAACAATTGATGACTTAAAGTTTTCTGTATTTACAGGGAAAAAATTCTCAACATCGAAGATAGAGCATTTATAGATAGAAGCAGAGTAGAAATCAGCACTGCAGACATCAATGCTCTTTCTTCCACTTCCTTTAATTTTTCAGCGACCTATATATACTGAACACTAATGGAGTAGTGATACTTAATCTGAAAACCCCATTGAGTCATAATAAAAGCAATTACTATGTAGTGTTGATTTCTATGTCCACACTGTCTACGTTTAGATAGTATCTTTCACTGACAGTCAATACGCGGTGTTGATTCCTAGCTCTACACTATATCCACAAAATATTAAATCTTAGATATTGAGCACTCTTCGAGTGATGAAACGGTTGTCGGTGCAAAAAATGGAATCGGAGAGCGGAGTTCAAATTCCAGCCTAGTTTGTTCCATTTATGTTTGCATTAATGCCCTTGGATATGGGCTAAATTAAATCGTAGAGTAGACTGGGTTTTCTAGCTTTAAATGGCAAACACTCTAGAAGGCCTACTCTAAATTCAAAACGATGGAGAAAGCAATGAAAAACTTCAAAAATTCATGGGAAATTACGTTCATAACGATAAAAGGTTACTACTGTAGTTACTGTAGTCTACGCTGTGAAATGACCTCTACTGTACTACTTTAGTGGACATATCGATGGAAAGGGTCTGCTTATTGAAGTCTGTTCAGAAGATTGTTTACCTGTAAAAGTGCAACTGTTGTTTACTGTTATATGACAAGTTTATAGAAATCTTAACAGAATTGTAGTGGATGAAATGTGTTTATTTATATTTTGACTACTCAGGAGTTTTCTTTTCTGTGTGCCGTCTCCTTTCAGGACATAGGCGATCATAGCTTTCCCCGTCTCTTGTAGCTCTTAACACCCCTTCTCCTATTACTCCTCCCAAAACTTGCTCTGCCATCCATCTGCTCAAGTCCATCAAGTATGTCATGCATTGCTTTCTTGTCTCTCCTTTCCTCTATCCATCCCAAGAGTATCAGATTCTCCAAGCCCTCCTTCCTCATTACATCTCCAAGAAAATTCAAGTCTTTTCCTGATGTTAAGTATCAGTTTCTTTTTCGTTTTCATCCTCAGTATACCTCTGTAGAACCACCTTTCAGATGCTTCCAGTTTTTCACTTATTTTTGATGAGATTGCCCAACATCCGCTGCCATGGCAGAAGATTATCCCGCAGTAGGTTGCCATTGCTTTCTGTGGTAGATTGGTTGCCGACCAAGGCTATAGAACCCAATCTGTCCTGTTATTTAGCCCGTAACTGAAAGGAATAGATGGATTAATACCTTTCCCAAGGGTATTTATGCATAAGTGAATGCAATGAATTCGGCTGGAATTTAAACCCGGCTCCCCGATTTCTCATTCCGAGCCGATATCCTATGCACCACAACGCACAAGGAGTACTCAGATTAAAAGGATACGTAACATCATCATCATCACTAATGATAACCCCAAACAACTTTGTAATCACCATTAGACTCATGTGATTCCCTTATTTTTACCCTTTTAATCTGAGTACTTCTAAATGGTCAAATATAAATTAACACATTTCACCCACCATTTTTATTACCTTATAAATTGGCAAAAGCTCTCATCAATTTACAGTTGAATTGGTGCGATTCAGCTGTAAGTTCTATGTTAAAAGTTTCTTCTCTCGTACTTCTAACTTGTTGAACTCTCTTCCGGCTTCATGCTTTCAAACCAACATTGATATTCAAAAATTTAAATGCAATGTCAATCGTTATCTTGTCTTCTTAATTCCTGCTTTTTTATTGTTTTCGTTCCTTAATAATGTTTTTCTTTTTCTTATTCTTTTACATTCAGTAACCCTTAATCTTAGTAGCTTTACTACCTTGCTTAGGGTGAAATGATAAAAAATAAATACATAAAAATTACTAGAATTTAATGTATTTTAAGATCAGCAGACATTTTGCTAAAACAAATCTTTATAATTTTACTTTTAAAATTTTAATATTTTATCTTTACGCAATCTCTGTCTATTTAAATTTTACTTGCTATTAAAAAGCAGTAACTCAACTTTCTAAGAATTAACTCCCATGAACATCGAGTGAACTTAAATTCAAATCTATTAAACGGTCAGTTTGTAATATGAACCTGATGATTGCATAATGCATGAAACTATGAGTCATGTCATCAATGTAAGACAGTATATATATATTAATATATATAAAATATCTCTGTTCATTACATTAAACGCATTTCTATTAACACCGAAATAATAATATTATACATGTGTGTACTCTCATATGTATATTTATTAATTCCCATAACTATATACATACATATATATATATATAATGTATTGATAGTTCATCCAATACTAAACCCAAAAGCCACTCAAGGTAGAGGATTACTGAGTGAGATTGTTGTATGGGAGGAGGAAAGGGAATTAAGAAATGCTTTTTATAAGTATTTACACTATTTACAAGCAGACTATTGGCCTCATCTTTGTTGTTGTTATCACATTGTTTTAAATGTTGTGCTCTCCGGCCTTCATCAGATGCATGTTGATCTGGGTAACTTACAGGAAATTCTGAACTGAAACTTTTATTTAATCTATGGGAGTAAAGTACTGCTCATTTATTGCTTGTCCGGTTTCCACTAAGTTCAAGGGATTAAATTCACAATTATTATGTAATCAAATTTCCAAACCAAAGCTTTAAAACTGCTAGGTTATTGTCCCGCGACTGATTGAAAAATTTTTGGATGAAATCAATTTTTTTTCATTTCACATATGGATAAGTAAAATTTGGAAAATTGAGGTAGAAATGATCAAGGAAGTATTGTAATAAAAATGTTCATTTTAATCATCAATTAATTCTTCCTAAATGTATAAGTATAAAATTAAATTATGAGCTCTGCTTGCATAGTTGTTAACCTCAAAAATTTAAAACATTTTCATTTTCTTTTGTGTATATTCAGCCTCTAAATAATCTAACAACAGTTCCTTTGAACTACCAAATTCAGTAGGGGTCCAAATGAACTGATATAACCATTTTTGCTTAGGGAATTTGGCCATGCTTAAAGTTTGACTTACACTACAGGGTGTTGCAGCAAAATCTGACACTTGACAAAAAGAAAATGAAATAGGCAATAAAAACAAAAGCTGTATATGCAGAGACCCAAAGGTTTATTTAGCAACAGTTAGAATTACATACTACATTATATTTCAATGTAAGCGCTGCTACCAGCGACAACCATCTCAAGGTGGGCATAAAATGAGTCACACGCTTTGGTGACCATGTCCTTGTCCATAGTAGTGAACGCCTCCACAATGACAGCTTGCAGAAAGTCAACTGTGTTGTGGGTGTGCTTGTTGGTCTTGGCCTCGATCACGACCCCAGAAGAAATAGTCAAGGGAGTTGCAGCCGGATGAGGAGCGGGGCCACAAGTCTGGCGACCAGTGGTGTGGAACACTGTTTCGTCTTGGCTTTGTGTGCAGGAGCGGAGCCCTGCTGGAAGACATAAGGGTGTCCAGAGACGATCTCATCCATCCAGGGCTTCACCACGCTCCTCAGCACCTCCTGGTAGATCTCAGTGGTGACTCTCAGGCGCTTTGGAACGAAAAACGGAGACATGACATCCCCCCTCACAATCGATCAAAAACAACATGTCGGCAATACAGAGTGTTGTTTGCAACTGTTTCAACACAACAAGGAGTTTTTGCGTAAATATGTGACAATGGATGAAACAATTATCCACCACTTCACTCCGGAGTCAAATCAGCAGTCAGCTGAGTGGACAGCAGCAGGTGAAAGCCGTCCAAATCAACCAAAGACACAAACATTAGCAGGTAAGGTTTTGGCCTCTGTATTTTGAGATGCACAAGGTATTTTGTTCATCGATTACTTTGAGAAAAGAAGAACCATCAATAGCGAATATCAGATATTATTATTGGTGTATTTGAAGGAAGAAATCACCAAAAAACAGTCACAAATGAAGAAAAAAGTGATCTTTCACCAAGACAACACACCATGTCACAAGTTGATCGCAATGACAGTAAAACTACATGAATTGCACTTTAAATTGCTTCCACATCCACCCTATTCTCCAGATCCCCCCCCCCCCCAGTGGCTACTGGCTGTTTGCAGACTTCAAAAGAATGCTCCAGGGAAAGAGATTTGGCTCCACTAAAGAAGTAATATCAGAAACTGAGGCATATTTTGAGGCCAAAGACAAATCGTTCAACAAAAAAGGCATTGAATTGTTAGAGAAGCATTGGAATCAGTGTATCACCCTAGAAGGAGACTATATTGATGAATAAAGTTGAATTTTGCCTAAAACTTGTAGTTTTATTAGTTAGGCCTGGGATTTATTGAGTGATGTGTTATTGTATCATTAAATATTTGATCTTAACAACTTTGAGAATTTTGGTGTAACAATCATAAATATGAATGCAGATCATTATTTAAAAGAATAAAAAGATAAAAATGGAAAGATTTCAAACTGATACATTTTTCATTTCACTGGAGCATAAGTTAAACATGAATATGTTATTGCCTCATCTAACCTTTGTTTTTTATTTCTTCTTTTTCCTCACTGAGACCAGCATCTCTGATAAGTCTTTGCACTCAATCGAAATGGAATAGTCCATTTTTATGAGCTATGAGCTGGGTGTAAATTATATGTGATACGTAAAAAAGGTGTTCTCAAATCTTTAATTTTTTTTGTCCTTTCTTATAAAATCAAAAATATTCTTCTTTTCAAATGAAGGAATCATTTTACAGTCTCCCTACAGTGTACATAAATGGCCAGTTTCATTACCCTTGCACTTTAGGAATATTATTAAGAAAACTTTATCATTTGTTTAATTTCTGGGACTGACTGAAGGCAAGTGAAACTGGAAATTGACAAAAAACAAAAACACTTGGGCCTTTGTACTCACAAAAAACAGTGTACCAAAGAGACATTTCTTCCCTTCACACCACTATTGTTTTAAAAAGCAAGGATTAGAATTTTAATAAAACCTAAACATATGAAACTGAATTTATATACTTTCTTTGTTCTTCAGAATTGACAACAAAAATAAACACCATTTATTATATTATTGGAATGGTTAGCAAAACATTGGCTAATTGCCAGTTGTTTTGAACTTTAAAAAATGGTAAATAAGGATTTCCTTATCGTTGATTTGCATATTTCAATGATTTAGTAAATGTTTATAATTTTATGAGTAAAAATTATTTTTATATTTATTTCTTTATAAATTATTAAATGATAAATATTGCATTGCATTAATTTTAATCGTATTAATTTTTAGAATGTTGTAAATATAAAATTACTCTTGTAAATAAACAATCACTTTGTTGTAAATTATGAAGAACAAAAGAAATGTATAAATTCATTTTCATTATATTTAGGTTTTATTACAATTCTAATCATCACTTTTTAAAATGGCATTGATGAGGGAGGTATTAAAACAACAGCATTGTCAAAGGGAAAAATGTTTTTTTTTTTTTTGATAATGTTGATTTTTTTGTGGGCACAAAGCTCCAAGTTTGTCCAAGAAAAACTCAAGGTACAGGTGTGTGGAGAGAACCTCCATATATTCCAGCACAAAAAGTTTTCAATTTCATGAGTTATTCCCCTTGGACACTCTCCTAACAAAGAAGGGACAATCTTACCTGGAATCAGCAAAAAGCCATCTTTCACTGGGAACCCAGTGGAGAACAAAGCGGTTTGAATAAATCATTCTCTCTCCGTCACTTGTCCGAGTTCCTTAATTTAAATTTACATTGGCAATGAAAGATAGCTGCTTGGTGCTTTCAGATATAATTGTCCCTTCCTTGCTGGGAGAGTGTCCAAGAAAAGCAACTCATCACAGTTAAAAGGCAGTGTTCTTCAATTTCATACACATATCTACATTATAAAATAACTTGGCCTGGAATAGCACAAACAAAAATCATAGTATTTACACTGTTTACATTGCTATCCACGTCTTTATTGCTACATTCATGTTTAACCATTGTAAACTCTAGACTTCTTCAAGTGATATTAGTTTTCATTTCAAATTGAACCCTTTATTTAATCCATGGAGGTAGATTGTTCTAGTTCCACATGCCATACCTTTTTGGATATCTCAGTTTTAGTTAACTCACTCACTGATGTCCCCAATAACACATGGCCCAGTGGATAAAAGTTTTAGCTGAGTGATCCAAAAGTGATTTGACTAAAAGACTTGTGACTTCAATACCTGGCCACAGAAGAGGGAATAAAAATGTAGATGGTAGAGTTACCAAGTGGAATGAATCGAAACTGAGATATCCAAAAAGAGCATAGCATGTGGAATTAGAACAATCCGCTCCCAATGACTAAAGTTTGGTTCTAAATTCCAACTAATATCACCTGAAGAAGGTTGGAGTGCACAATGGCTGAAACATCATGAATACTGAAATAAAGATGAGGACAACAGTCTAAACAATGTAAATAGTTATAATATCTCATCTCAGAATATATAGACAAAAATACAGACCGTTTTCGAACAACTTTATTGGTCAAAATAGTTAAAGGATGAAGTACAATCTAGTGTTTGTATATTGGTTGGTTTATATACACAAGACAGTCAGTTAATAAGAGAGATGCTGTATTGAACAGCAATTAAATATTAAATTAAAATAAAGTGTAGACTTTTCTTGGATGGGTTTCAGAATTGGGGACTGTTAATTGATAAGCTTTCTTTCCTTCACAAATATAAAATTTGAAAAATTGCAGACGAAAGATTAATCCCATGAGAGATGAATAACCAAAAAGATTCCAATGACTGGAAAAACAGCATTAGTAGAAATATATTTATATAAAAAGTAAAGATAAAAGTTCAAAGATACGAAATATGAAAGTTAAGTGAATCTATGTCTTTACTTGCATCTATAGTTGTCTTTAATTTTCATATTTCTATATTTAATACACTGTTTTTGGCATGTTTATCATGTAAAAAAAAAAACAAATTTAACATTCTGTAAACCACTTTTCATCTGATATTTGTGAACAATTCTTGTAATATTCAAGGTGTTGACTATCTACACTACCTTAAACAAAAGCTTAGGAAAGAAACTCCTATCAATACTAGAAAGAGCAACAACAATGTACATTAGAAGTTTATTTAAAAAAAAAAAAACACACCACCACCACCTACAACAACAACCTGTTTTAAGAAAAAGATTTTATAAATTTTAAGTGACAATAACCCAAACTGTTTGGTCCATAAATGCTGAATATTTTCTATATATAGAAACAGTTAATTTCCCCATCACTATTAAAGTGTTCATGAGAATTTGTTTGATCCAATGTGATTTAAAATTATTTTAAGGATGGGACAAAAAGTTGCCAACAATATTATTATATAGAAAACTATTGATAATTATAGAAATTAACAACTGGTATTCTATGTATCATGTCGCTTCAGAATGTTGGCAATGATGGCTCCCCACAATTTCCAGTTCTTTGTAGCTGACTAAATTTTATCTATCTCTCCTAAACTCTGCTCTGACAACCATTTACACAAGCTTGTAGGGTAGGCTATGCACTGTTTTCCTGTTCCGCTTGCTTTCAAGTATTCTGTGAGTATCAAATTTCCTAAACCTTACCACATTGTAACCTACAAATGTCAACTATCTTTCTGACGTTAGAAACGAAAAGGACCTTTATATCTATTTTCTATAAAACTCCATGGTGGCTCACATTTTCAGTCTAAGGTATTCTCAACATCATTCTGTAGTACAACATTTCTGTTGCTTTAAGTGTCTTCTTCATCTGTGAGATTATCCAGTATTCACAGATATATAGGTGAACTGATATTACCTAACAGTTCAGTATTCGTTTTTAATTAAACTTTCTTATTAATATTTTGCTCAGCCTTTGAAAAGCACGCCAATGCACCTTTGGATTTTGGTGTTGCCCTTTCTATCCTCTGTTAAAATGCCTCCCAGACTGGTATTACTAAAAGATATTTTCCTGAGATGAATGTTGCTATTAAGGGTTAAGAATTAAGGCTTTTACAAAGTATTATACAAATATGAAATTTTTGGCAGTTTAAAAATTTTATAGGACTAAAATGATCAATTTTAGATATTACATACAAAAAATTGGATGTTAAGATTTTCATTGTGATGCAGAGGGGATAGTTTGTTTTTCTAAATCATTCCAGATGACCAAAGAAATTATATAAGCTTTCAAGAGAAAAAGATAAAATATAAATTGTTGTAAAACTTTAAAAAGTTTATTTTATATTTCTTGATTATTCTAGAATATATAAACAAAACAAAAAAAAAAATATAAGAATTTTTTTCAAAGCAGAATATTTTTAATAAATGGTACTCAACCAGCTTATGTTTCTTGAGAAATTCTTAACTAATTGAGATTAAATTTTATTTGTTTTTGTTTTGACTATTTTTATTCCAGGTGGGATTCATTTTATTTTTCTTCCACTCTAACTGAGGATTTTATAGACTATTAATGTTAATGTGTCATATCAGACGGGGGGGGGGGGGGTATTTTATCAGTTTCCCCAGGACAATGGTTATTCATCACCATCTCTGAATTGTTTTGAATCATGATCCAATTTACTGCCAAAGTAGAAAAACCCAGGACAAAGAAATTTCTCATAAAATATCTTATCAACCCCCACCCCAAATGGTTCGAGGGAAAAGAAGAGATCTTTGAAACAGATTACAAGAAAATTAATCTGGCTATGAAAACAGGTAAAATTTGTGTGTGTGTGTGCATGTGTGATTCTTTTTTAATCATTTCACCCTAAGAAAGGTAATAAAGCCACTAAGATGAAAGGGATTACTGAGTGTGAAAGAATATGAGCAAAAGAAAACATTATTAAGGAGAGAGAACAATAAAAAAAAAGGAATTAAGTAGACAGAAGATAACAATTAATATTACATTTAAATTTTAAAAAATAAATATATAAAAAAGTCAGGTTTTAGAACAATACCTGGAAGTTTATGGTTTTAAAGGAAGAAAGAAAAATGTGTCAAAAACTTTTAAGAAGCTTCTAAGTTTTACTTATTAACTGACCAACAGACTGACCAAATTGTGTGTATTATACATAAATGGAATAGATTAGAGACATATATTATAAATGCATTCATTATAGACTGTATAAATATGCACAGATATACAATAGTTTTAAGACTCTTCAAATTCAAGTCCACACTTATTGTTTCAATTATACTTTTGCGGTAATTGTCAAATGAGCAGTAATAAAAATAACACTTGAAGCATTGGGCTGATGGCATTGGCATAATCAAACTGTTCATGATAAATAGTGCAGATAAGACCAAAAACAAATAATAATATAGACAAAGAACAATTGTGTGTTCTGGTGAAAATGCTTACAAACATATACAGAACTATTTAGAAACTGAAAATTATACTTTTCTTAAGATATTAGGAGGCACTTTGTGGTTTTGGGGGGTGTTTTTTTTTCCTCAGTAAATATTTGTTACATACTCAGAAAATCCGATAACTCCAATTGAATAAGGCAAAAAGTGTATCAGAAACGGCTCTGCTAGGGTTTATTTTCAAGGAGGATACCGACATCTGAAAAATGTATTCAAAGAGTAGTTTTTAACAATGCTGGCAAGATTATGTCGTAGTGGTTTGTATATCTATATATGATGGGGGATCAATCTGTTGATTTACATAAGTTTAGTCTTGTTAATAATCACAGTGTGTGTGTGGGCACATATATATATATATATATATATATATATATATATATAGTTTGTATTTGTTTTTATTTTGTTTAATGGCATATCAACCTGTATGGGTTATTTAATGCCAAAGTCTAAATATCTTGAACACAATTTTATGGCTTCAACTAAATATATTTTGAATGCATTTTATGCAGTCAACTACAGATAAATCGTATTGTTGGTTATTTCTTTTATATAAAAATGTATTTCTGGTATTCTTATACTTTCATAGTGTTGTTTTTGTTCGGGGAGTTCACTATTTTCCCATAGCTGGGATCCTAACAAGTGCTACCAGTTCAGGTCATGATGGACCTGGGAATAACAGCAATTAAGAGGGTTCTTTGTTCCTCAAAACCTCCAATTTCCCAATCAGAGTCCTTGCTGCTGGATGTAGTTTTTCATCATACCCAGGACTTGAGAGTGAGTGTGTGTGTTTATCAAAGAAAAAAAATTAAAAAAATCAAGAAGCATAGAAGTTAATTTGTAAACAAAATTATTCAAATTTCTCAAGCTTCAAGAGTATTTTTTAACAATGCTGGCAAGATTATGTTGTAGTGGTTTGCATATCTACATATGATGAGGGTTCAATAATTTATAATGTGCATTCAAACTAATGTCTTCATCGTTGTTATTATTACAATGCTTCAGTCATTGCTCCTTGTCCTTCTTCAGTCAACCCTGAGTAACCTTCAATGAACTTTGAATTGAACCCTTTATCTAGATCAACAAGTACTCAAAGAAGGTCAGAGGGCATAATGCGAAAACAACTATAACGAGGATTCCTCATCCCAAAAATTCAGACAATAATTCATAGTCAGCTATACAATTATTAACTGATTATTTTTATCTGAAATTTTCATTGTATAATGTTAGATCCATGGAAAAGCATTAAATGCATTAACAAGAAAGGAGATTATGCTGAAAAATAAAAACCTGTGTAAAATAAATGCTTTTTTTTATTACTCATCTACAAACATATTGGTTTGCCTATAGGTATATACAAGATGTGGCTATTAAAAAAACAAGACTGAGTTTACGTAAGTTAAAACACCTGTTATAAATTGACCAACAAACTCTGAAAGTTTAAAATTCCTCACATCTTCAGTTCACTGTTACACATCAGTGGAAATTTACATGGTTTTTCTGACATATAAAACAAAATCAAACCAATGAACTAATTTACAATTCTGGGGAAAATTGAACAAAATAGCTACCAAATTTTCTCACTTGCTAACAGCAAATTATGATAAAGAATGCATATCACATGTGTTTGAATGTCACAAGACATTTTGTGAAAAATACTGAGGAGGTTATAGATTGATAGATGTTAAGAAGTATTGACAATTATTTTTTGACAAATAAAAAAAGGGGGTAATTTAAACAAATTGTTTGAACTGATTAATGACTCAGCATCATGTCGAATGAAATGGCCTCAGTAGCCATTTTGTTCAATACGAATAGAATTTTAATTGATACCTTATTTCATTTTTGTATTGACCATTTTTATAAAACATCAAAAAACCATGTCAATCTTAAGCAATGCATAACAGAAAATTAGATTGAAACAAGAATTGTTTAAGCTTGCTCATTGCTCAGTATATGTCAGGAGTTTCATATATGCATGCTATTTGATTGATTTACATAAGTCTAGTCTTGTTATTAATAGCCACAGCTTATATATATATATATATATATATATATATATATATATATACGCACACACACACATACACACTTTTTAAATAGAAGAGAGACAGAGAGATCTGTGTTAGTTTAAATATTCATAAATATATAAAATTTTATAAAAAAAAAAAGAAAAGCTTAGAAGACAAAATAAAAAATTATTCAAATTGCTCATGCTTCTTTGAAGAATAAAAATCAGTGAAACAAAAATAATTCAGAAATAAAGCAAGCAAATGAATCCATGTCAGACAATAAAAGAATTCAAATCTGTTTCTAACAAAAATAAAAATCATTTTTCAAAATTATCCAAACATCATTATTGCAAATAATAATGCAAAAAATAAAAAAAAAATTATATCTTCTCCAAACTAAAAATAAATGTTCAAAGTTATCACACTGAAAAAAGATTTTTAAAAAATGACAGATATCATTCTTAAACTTCTTAGAATTATGAATCTTTGAAGAGAATATGGAAGAAAAGAATTAATAACCAGACAAAAATTCAAGCTAAAAAGCAAGAATTATTGTCAAGAATGATAAAGATTTAGGTCATTTCACAATATAATTCACAACAATAAGTAACAACCATTTTGATTTTCTGAAAACTGCCATCAAGCGATGGATGCAATATTATGCTATATTCTTAAAAAAAAAAATTATAGCCTTTCCAAAGAAATTGAAATTGCAGTTTTTTTTGTTTTTTTTTTTAAACCCAACTGGCATTCTAAAAACATACAGAAAAAAAACTATTTGTAATGAAAATATTCAGTTGTCCTTCTGAGTATTAAGTTTAAAAGGAAATGGGACAACAACCAGAAATGAAATATCTTGGTCAATTAGGATATGAAAAAAAAATGGGGATTTTGTTATAAATACACAGAGGAGAAAAAAAAAGGTAAGAAATTGTTAAATTAAAAATATTACATATTTAACCAGATTGACTAGTTTTATTTTTTTATGTTGAATGGCAGGGAAGGAAGACGGAAGGTAGGTAAATAAGTACAAGAAATGAAATATTGTCAGCTCAACCGCAGTAAAATGCATAAAAGAGATGTATATATGTTTGCTGGGGATATGTGACAAGACAAACACTGACTTAATGTTTGTCTAAGACCTTGACAGGGGATGAAAGAAAAGGAATAAAGAAATAATAATAATACAAATAGAAAAGAATACAGTTCAGCTATTTGACATACAATGCACAGGTACAAGGACACAACAAACAACGGCCGAGAGAAAAACTGTAAAAATATATCATGTACTGTCATAATAATAATAATAATAATTATGTAAAGGAAGACATGACTATAGATATTGACTAAACTTAGTTTGGCACAAGAAGACAATAGCAGAGCACCCAACAAAGTTTGAAATCCCAACATGCGTTAAGTTCAATGAGCTCTCTATTCCATATCATGATGCCAGACTAAAGCTACAAGGATAAAGCACATGTAATGATTTGTTTTTTACAACTTAACCTTTTGCAGGTTATTTAAAGCCAGAAAATATTTTTAGATTATAAGATCTTTTTTTTCTTTTTTATCGAGGGGAGATAATGGTTTACTGATATGTCCTACTAATTAACCCATTGCTGGAGGAAGAAGTAGTGGCTTCATGCCTTTCGCAAGAGTATTTACACATAATTGAATATATCAAATCCAGCTGGAATTGGAACTTGACTCTCTAATTCTGAGCCATTGTGTATTATACCATCCATACATCCAAACTTACAGGATGTGATATACCCAAGTAATCACCCATCTACATATTGAGTATTAACTTATTATCTAAGATAAATAAGAGTTAATCAATTGATTTGTTGGTTGAAAACCAAACCTTTCTAAGTGATTGACTAACATACATTCAAGTATGTGGAGAGTGTGTGTGTGTGTGTGTGATATAGTTTTGTGTCAGACATAAGAATCTCTCTATTCATTCATATATACAAAAAAATTTGCTTTGTGGGATATCAACAACTCCATGGTTTATTTAATTACAAAATCTAAATATTTTTATATGCAATTTTATGCTTTCAAATACAAATATTTTGTACACAATTTTATATTTTCAGGTGAAAGATATGGTTTTGTTTCATTTTTTTTTTTTAGAGATATAGTTAATAAATTATAAAATGTATTGTTGGTAATTTTGCCATGTACACGTATTTTTATATTTATTTTTAGTGTTGCATTGTCATTTTGCTATAAAAATGTCTTGCTGATCATTTTATTATAAAAATGTACTGTTGATTTTTGTTTGGGGATTTACTACTTGCCCATTGCTGGGACCCCTAACTGGTGCTACCGCACAGAGTCAGAGTTAACAATAAAGAGGTCAGAATGAAGATAAAATACTAATTTTTAAACACTCATACACTTAAGTTGGTACAAAATTAGTACATTTAAATAATCAATGACACTTCATCAGTCTTTCATGTGAAAATTTCATTATTCATTGAAATAAGATTTACCTGTTAAAATGAATCCTCAATTATTGATATTATTGAAATTAGAATTTAATTTAATCTAGACAAAGATCAGTATTCATATTAAGAAAACTCTTGTATTCGATATGAAAAGTCTTACAAATATATAAAAAGGTGCTTGAAAACTCAATATTTTTATGCTGAATTTGAGTTTGAGTTTTGTTTAATGGCATATCAACCACTGTGGATCATTTAATGATAAAAAGGTGGGGCTTTAAGGTATTTTTCATGCTTGGTTGATTTAGTCAGATTTTTATGAAAATCTTTTGTTTTTATTTTAGAAAATTGAAAATTTCTTCTAGTTTTGTATTCAAAAATGTTTTGCTGAGAATAATTTTTCCTTCAAAAATGTGTTATGGTAAGAATTTTTCTTCAAAAATGTATATTTTTCTATAAAAGTGTATTTTTATGTCTATATTTCTATAAAAGTCTACCTTTAATCTTTCATGGAGTTTTGACACTAGTTTGGGGGTTAACTATTTGCCCATAGTGGGGACACTAACAACTGCTACCACTCTGGGTCAGGGTGGACCTGGGAACAACAGCAATTAAGAGGTAGTTCCATGCTCCTCATAACCTGAAACCTCCTTGCCAGGGTTATGGTGAAGACATTGGTAGTAGGATGTTGGATATGGTCAATAGCAAAATCTAACAGACCAGAATTGTGGTATTGTACTCCAATGGTGCCAAACAAAAATAAAATATAAAGATTCTTCATACTGGAGAATGGATGAACCTAATTATTCAGAGTCTTTGTACCTTGTGTCTTCTAATACATGCACAACAGAAACACCAATGATAATGACACATGGATGTTTCAATGGACCACCTAGTTAAGTTATTCTGAGCTCATATGAAAATCACATTACTAATACTAAATGTAATAGTATTCAAATTTCATAAAAATTTGTAATTTATTAATTTTTAACTTTTATTCAAATTCATAGATTATCATTTTGCAATTGTTAATTAGTGCACATGAAGAATAAAGAATATTATATTTTTATATATTTTTTATTTCTAACCCATATTGATTACTTTCCTGAAATGACAACCTGAGAGTTCCAATAAAAAGCAAGAGAAATATGAGAAAATAAATTCTTGTTCGAAATTAGTAATTAGTAAGCAGTAATATGTTAGCAAGTAGTTTCAGAGCTAATGCATTGTGTTTCCAAAAGATGTCCCAAATACCTATTGCATTCCTTCAGTTATTACCAAAACATTTCAGCCAATCTATTTTTTATTGTTTCCAGTGTACAATCAATATTGGTGAACATTAAGTGTAGAGAAAAAAAAATATATGTATTGTACACTTGAGGGAAGCCAAATAACAGATTGGTTAAAATGTTTTGGCAACAAAAAAAGAAAAGATCACAGAATGAGAATGTAATGCATTAAGGGGATTAAACAGATATTTAAATGCATGCATACATGAAAGAACTTGGAAGTTTTATAATAAAAGTAATTTCTAATAAGTGAACAGTGAATCCAATTCTTTATTGATTTAAAAATATCAAAAAACAAGAGAAAAGTCCAGCTAAAAATTAAAACAATGTTTACTTTTTTATAAAATGACTCCTAGCTACCTGAACTTTATGTACATCTCAGATAATGATATTGATATATTTTTTCAATAATAAACAAAATAGTGTCAGCTACAACATAAAAGAAAAACAAAACTGAAAAAGAAGCCAGAAAATATATTTTTTTTAAATAAGAATGTATGATAAGGCTTAAAAATATCAATGAACAAGAAAATAGTTTAAATAAACACAAATTATTCCAGACTAAATTCAAACAAAAAAGATTTGCTGAGCTATCTTGAAAATGTCTTAAAGCTGATTTTTTTTTAGCTTAATTACTAAAGACAAAAAATGTACTGCAAATAAATATTCTCTTAGGTTAAGTATTGCAATTTCAAATATTAAATAACTAACTATAAAGTGTGGGAGGCTTGCCTGAAATCTAGACATTTGCTGTGAGCTCATATGAAAATGATTAGCATAAAACAAAATGTTTGAAAGAAAAGTTTCATTTTCCATACAAGCCAAACAATCAATGAAAAACTATTTTAATCAGATTAACATAAAAAAGAAACAAAAAAAAATACTGAACAAAAAAAAAAAGCAAATGAATAATCAAGACAACAAAATGGAAATTGATAAGTTCAATCAAATGCCCAAATGTTTTGCAGTGTGGACAGAGCTATAAAAAGTTTTACAGGCTAGACCAATGGTATTAGAGATTCGAAGTCATGTGACTTACAAGTTGGAGTATTTTCACTGTAACATACCAGTGGAATGCCCAAACACTAAAGACATTTCAACAGCTTGTTTACTCTAAGCAAACAGGTACAACCAACAAACACTTGGTCTCTGACCTGAAATCTTTACAAAATTCCAACCATAAAGGCAAAAATAAATAAAGAGAAAACATTGTAAACCTATCAAGGTTTTGCATGGAGATAAAAAAAATAAAAAAATAAAAAATAAAAAAACCTATGAGTTAAAAACCAAAAAATTTAAAAAACATTAGACAATGATAAAAAAAAAATTAAAACATATTCCAGACAATTTTGTTAATGTATATTTTAGTATTAAATAAACCTGACAAAGCACTTATTGTACAGTACAGAATCATATAATGTTTGCTTTATTTGTGTGTCTGTTTAACATACAGTGTATGATGGATGAATTATCATCTAAATTACGCAAAAATGAAAATAACTTATTTTAACAGATATATTTACCAAAATTACACAAAAATTTCTTGAAATACTAAAGAGTAGATCTATTCAATAAAATCACCATTGGTGTCAACCACGGCCTTCAGATGACTTAAGAATCTCCTGCAACTGTTCTGGACAGTTTCCTTGTTTAAGTTGGTGAATACTGCTACAATCTGTCTTCAGTTGATCTTTGATTTACAATGAGTTTTGTTGGTCTCTTGCTCAACCCCTCCCCACACATAATAGTCAAGGAGGTTAGGTGGCCAGATGTAAGATTGCAGAAATTGTCTGACAGCCATGACAGGGTTCTCTTGGCTGTGTAGCATGATGTTGAGTCCTGTTACCAAACATAGGGTCTTCCAGCAGCCATTCTCTTGACCCAGGGCAGCACTACCTCCTCAAGACACTTTGATGTAGACCTCCATGTTGAATCTGAGGTCTGTGGGAAAAAATAATAGTGGCATAATGTCGGCATCACTCCAAACGCCTTCGTAACCACCATTATCCTCATCCAACTCTTTCTAAATCCTCTGCACTGTTCTCAGATTGAAACCCAAACACTCTGAAATGTTTGCAATGGGGCTGCTGGCATGAATGCCAAGCAGTACAGCATGCAATTTCCAAATTTCTGGTGGAATGAATTGCATCATACTGCTCTTTTTCTCACAGACAGTGCCATTGAGAAAATCAAAAACAAAAATGTATGCACAAAATTAAAAATATAAAATGGCGACAATTTATCTCTCGCACCCTGTACTTTAAAAAACATCTGTGAATCACTATTTATATTTAGTGATATCACCTAAACAGAAAAATAAAAAAATATCAGTATTATCTTTGGTTTCAAAGGCATTTAAAAGCAATAAATATATTAGATGTATGCAAACAAAATTTTACTGAATGTTTTATTTAAATACAGAAAAATCCTTCACACGTACTTATAAATACATTCTTGAGTAAAGTAAATACGAAATAAGTAAATTTAAAAAAAAAATAAGTTCATAATTTTTTGCATTTTTTAAATTATTTTTTTATGTTTTTTTTTTTTTTTTTTTAGGAATTGATATTTTTAAAGACTTACCTCTAAATTATAAACACAATTACTTAATTATTGCTCTTTTTTTTCTCAACTTACTTGTTGAGAATTAAAAAAAGAGTAATAATTAAAATTTAGCATAAGATGTATTAAAATCATTTTTTATTTATTTTATTTTACATACTTTTACACTAAACTTATCTAAGGACTATCTGTAACAATTATACTATTAATATTATTACTATGTATAGAACATAATTATCACCACTCTCCAGCTACACCTTTCATTTTGGATATTAAAGCAGAAAATACAAATATTGAAATCCTGGTAAATTTGAGGTAGTAAGGTGCAAGTGACATAACACCCAGCAGCATAAGAAATGAAATCAGCAAATAGAGTTCAAATTTTGGCTGAGGCAGTTAATATTTACTTCATACTAATACCTTTAAAAAAGTTATGAATCTATCTGCTCACCACCACCCTCAAGTTATGGGTTATGACAGTAATGTAAACTAGGATTGCTAGCTTTGGTTGGCAACCAGTCTAGGAGAACAACTCTGAATTCAAAACCAATAGGGGGATTGACTCCTCTCCAACAACTATGGATACAAATCAGGATGACTGAACCTTAATACAGGAGCATACTTAATTAAGGGAAGAATTTAAACA
The DNA here is from genome assembly GCA_037127315.1 of Ascarosepion bandense. Classification (NCBI taxonomy): domain Eukaryota; kingdom Metazoa; phylum Mollusca; class Cephalopoda; order Sepiida; family Sepiidae; genus Ascarosepion; species Ascarosepion bandense. The sequence goes on along the minus strand of JBBBDQ010028584.1, from coordinate 1,117,543 downwards.
GAAACACATTTACCAAACTATGGGGATGGTGTGATAAGTACAGTTAAACCCAAAATGTTAGTGTCATCTGTGAGATAGGACACAAGAGAATAAAAAAATAGTTTGATATATAGCAAATCTATAAGTAAAACAGGACATTAAAAAGGTAACTTATTATTGTAGAAATTCTAAATAAATATAACTTCTCAAAAGCTTTTCACTAAATTATTAAATCTAAAGACATAATCATGAGAACATCCATAAATTCATTTTTAATATATTTTTTGTTAAGAAGGATAAATCTTAGTATAATGTTTAATAAGTTTAGCAATGAAAATTCTAAATTAAAAAAAAGATTTTATTTGATAACATCCAAAGAATAATACTGTTTTTAATTCTAACATATCTGTTTATAGCAAACAGCTGTCTATAATTAGGAAAAGCATGAACAGATGAAACCCTGTCATAAATCAATTGGATATAGATAACATCTCAATGTACTATATTCTTTGTCCAACTAAAATGAACCTCTGTATTAGTTTTAAAGCTGCAATTATGAATGTTATAAAAATCAGAGTTACCTTATTTTTTTAATGTTCATTTTATTAAATTGGCAATCATTATTGATTTTTGACAAACATTTCTTTCATCTTAATGTTAGTTGCTTTTCACCACAGCTATTCAAACTGTCAATCTCTTTTTTTTTTCTCAACCCAAGCAAGACAGGATTGCTACTAGCGTGCAGGAGTTTACAGTAAGAGAAAAAACTGGGTACAAAGGGTATTGAAGAAAGAATAAAAAATGGAAGAAGATAGAAGATGGCAATTGATGTTGCATTTAATTTTTTAGAGACTGTAAGCTATCAGGGAAACAATTGGTGGTTAGATTTAACTATTTCAACTGTAATAACTAGAGAATAAAAACAAAAGTAATACCTGCTGTAGTCATATCAAGCAATAACTATAAAGATATACCTAACAACTTAAGACTGCTTTTATGTTTATGCTCCTGGCTATATTACAAAAGATTTAACTGCAGTGAATAGGTCACATAGACAGAATGGAGGATTATCCTTTTTCAAAGACTTTTCTGATTGAAGAACTAGTCTAAAGCTAATAGAGAACTGTACCAATTTATAAGACGGATGCTTACTGTAAAGAAATTGTTAGCAAATCAGTCTTGTAAGCAATAATTCCACTATTAAACTTTTTTTTTGCTCAATATAAGATTCAGTTAAGTATATTAATCTAATACATTAATATATCTCTCCTTTTTATAGCCTTTTCTCAAATCAGGAATATACTTAAAAGTTTGCCCATCTGTGAGTTATAGTGAATATGAATTTAGTATAATAGTTATTGTTTAATACCTGGGGGAAAATAAGGAACCTGATTTTCTGGAATCAGTTACAAATTTCAGAGTAATTTTGAAATAGACATTTCAAAATAACCACCCTAAATGAGGTTGGATAGTTTCTTGAAAACATTTCACTAATACCCTGGGATGTTAAAGAGCCTTTTCCAAATTATTCGGACAATGAATTTAAAATGCCTTAATCTTTTATTTAAAGTGACTCATCATCATCGGCCCCATGACCGGGTGTGGTTGTAGAGTCACTGCACAGCTGAGCACCTGACCAGTTCCCACTACATATCTAGGTTGAAAGCTGGAGAAGTGTTCATTACTGAATAATGTGTCTCAGGCAAATGGACTTAGTAGAACCCATTCCTCTTCAAGTTAGACTACAGTCAATGACCACCGACTTGAAGGCTCACCATGGTCACAGACACATGATCATTGACTTCATCGAGAGAACACACTACCTCAGTCCTCAACTTTAGTCTAGGAAGTCCTTGGTCCAGCAATCAAAGCAATTAAGATTCTAAAAGTTAGTTTTTTATTTAAATGATACCAAGAATATAGCTTCACTTTTGATATTCAGTTAAAACAGCCTCTGTAGCCAAATAAAAAAACAAAGCTTCAATCAACTTTTCATAAAGTTGATTTTAAATGTTTTTATTAAAAAGCAACTGATGCTTACATTTGCTACATCTTGTGAAGATTGCTGATGACCATTGTCTGCTACAGAAGTTTGCCATTGCCTTCTGCCAATTGAATGACATTGGTAATCTTGGTTCCCCAATGCTTCTTCAGTTTGCAGATAAAGCCTTGACTTTTCTTTCTTCATTCAATGTAGAATACAATACATGTTTATCAGTGTCTTCCCCAGGTCGGGTGCAATTAAAAATTAAAGATTTCCATCCACTGTAGTTTTAAAACCAAGAGATTCTTTTAACTTAAAAATAATGAAATTCATTTATCGAGTAGAGAAAATTTAACTATGTACAGTTCAATTCTCTAACCATTGTGCTATTCTCAGAGAGACTGCTATGCATGAACAATTAGATCTCACTGCAGGAATCAACTAGCATTGTACCAGTAGCTGGAGAGGAGTTACAAAGGGGACACTAATTCGCCAAAATGACCCAAGAAAAACAATTCCAAGTTCCACCTGAATCAATTTTTAAAAGAGAGAATAGTTTTATTTTTGTAAGTTATATTTGAGAGAAAGATGTTACAAACACAACTAAAATTCATCGTATATCTAACAGAAAGAGAGAGACTTAATTTCATAGAATACCAAAAAGAGAAACTTTGAAATTCATAAGATCTAAGAGAAAGAGAAAAATAAACTTTGTCAAGCAACTTTAAAATATTGATGATGATAATACAGAAAAGACAATTTACGATAATCAAAGTGTAGTTGATTTATTACTAGTTCCATTTTTACTTACACTGGAAAAGGAGTAAACATTTTACCACTCTGTTAATTCAATACTGACAAGAATGCTGATCAGGATTGCTTTTATCCTTGCTGATTGAATAAATGTTAATGCAATAAAAAAGGAATTAATGGCTTTAAATTCAAACTAAAAAATGATCACTAACTTAACACAATACAACTAAAACAGAAAAACATGTTATTCACTCATTTGGATTATATTATGATGATACAAATTTATGGATTGAATCTTATAAGCTGTAAACCTATTTTAATCATTTCAAACTAATAATTTTATTACAGAAGGTATCAATACAAAGTAAACACAAAATAATTCAGCTTGAATTTGAACTCAGTTTGCTAATTTCATTTGCTATGCTGTTGTTAGGCCAAAGCTGCACCTCTTTTTTTTTTTTTTGGTTAAAAGACTAAAGAAAACTATTACAACGACTTTATTTCTCACCTGAGCAACCATTTGTACTCTATGAGTACCAGAGATTTTACATGCATTACAATGGCCCTAATACATAAAGACTGTTAAACTAAAAAAAATCACTTGAAATTTGTTTTTTTTTTAACCATAAAAAACCACAAAAGAATTCTAAATTGGTTCTTCACTAAGCGTATTGAGGTCCAAGAACTATGGATGGTGACATGGACAGTTTTAGACAAATAGTATTGAAAAAAATGATTTTATAAAAGTTTATATAGCAAATAGCAAAAATATAAACAGGAGATTTCTATGAAAGATTGCATATTCATGTTGGGGTATATAAAACCTGATTAAGGTAGGTGCTCTCTCTTCAATACAACTTGACATTTAAAAGAAAGAAAAAAAAAGAAAAGAAAAAAAAATACCATTTATGATTCAATTGATACACTCTTAAGTACACAGAGGTCTTACTCACATCTACTGCTTGGTATAAAAGTGCAGTAGATGTTGGTAAATCTCACTGGTCAGACCACTTAGTAGAGAAAAATTAAGCAAAATATTCAATGTCTAACTGATACCATATTGTAAAAAGCTTTGTCTCAAAAGTAACTTTAATCTAATCCTTGTTAATCTTTTTATTTTAATAAAAACAAAAACAAATAACTTCTAGTTAACAAAAACACATATTTCTTAAATACTTACTTAAAATTAAGAATAGGGGTGTTTTTAAATTTAATGCATTTTTATCAATCAGTTAAGCACAAGGATGGAAGGTGACACATTCCAAATAGAATTTTCTGTTAAATTTTCATTAGTTTAAAACAATGAATATTTTGGCATTATTTTGAGATTTCAAGAACAATATTCTTCAGATTTTAATATATTAGTGAAAATGTATTAAATCAAGATGGGTAAATATTTTTCAAACAACCTTTCCATTGTATGGTATCAGTTAAATATTAAGAAAAAAAATTGAGGGATTTTACAAAAAATTAAATAAAACTATTGGCTTATCTCCCCTGAATTCAACTTGGCTATTTCTCAGCACACTTACAAACATAAGGAACAAACAAGTGTGGCATAAGTAGAAAATAAAAATACGAAAGGCACCATAAAACGAAAAAATTGATAAAATACTGAGGAAACTAGCAAATGGTGGCTAAGACCACAAAATGATTAACAACTTTTGTTTTAAAATTCCATTGTCAAATAAAGAGATGAATCAATTAAATTATCAAGATGGAAGAAGAAAATCAGAAGGCTGGAGACATACAAAGTTTATATCAATAAACTGCTCAGATGCAGGGTATAAATCAAATTGAAGTAAAGCAGAAAAAAAATAATACCAAAAAAGCAAAATCAGAATTTTCAATAGCTACTTTTTTTTTTTTTTTGGCTGACTTCATATTCAGATTTTTTTTTTTTTTTTAAGTATGGGAAATATGTTTATAATCAGTTCATATCACATTACAATGAACTCAGATTAAGGGAAGGAAAAAAGATCTCTTTATTGTTCTGTACTAGAGAAGAAAAATTAAGTCATGTTACTATGACAAAGAAATAGTCTCCTCCTGGTCAATTTTCAAAAATGTTTTCCTATTAGAAATTGACAATGTAATCTTTTGAAAAAAATGTTTCAGAATTGTTACATCCAAAAAACCAAATTTTAAAATACTAGGGAAAAAAATGTGTGTGTGTGTGTGTGTGTGTGTGTGTGCTATAAAAAAAATTAGCCTCATGGTCAATAAGTTAGCAAATGACCAATTTTCTATACATATGATTTTTGTAGATTCACAAAATTACAGGCTTTAACATATTTTAAAATTAAGATTGGGGAAAAAAATCAAAACAACATGAATGATACAACTTTGAGGATATATAACAACAACAATATAATGATAAATACCAAAAGATTAGATTCCTATAACATGTAAATGTCATTATCTTGAACCATTTATGTTTTGGTTTTGTTAAGGAATGATAAATTTTTTAAACAAGATAATTACTCAATTTGGACAATTGAACCTCTTTATGTATTAAATGTTCTCAACAAGATTATGATCAATACAAGTTTTTAGATTATGTATTTTTTTCCATGTTTTTCTATACATATTGAAGTCCCCATTGTTTTGATTGATAAATTTCTTTCCTTGTTTTTAAGTTTAATAATGTATAAATTTTTCATAATGATCACAGCAGGAAGGACATGAACATTTAATGATAAACTTTTGAAGACAACAGGAAATTTGATTATCTAAAATTTGAATGGGACTCGCATAAGTTTGAAATAATTAAACTGATAAAAACATTAAAAGAAACTATGTGTATCACAGTATCTGGCTTGTGTTGTCAAGTACGACCATTAATTCCCTTCTATTGACGCTGTCTTACAGACGGAGAGAAAATAAAATTGCAACACTATGAATAAGGGTGTCAATTGAAACTTAGGTGTTTACACTAATAAGACCTGATGAAATTTTCAGTCTTTGATCATTTTGATATACCAAGCATTACCACCAAGCTTTAGATAGTGATGCATGTAGCAATAAAATATGGCGGCACAGAAATGCACAAAAGCTCCTTTTGTCCAATTAGAGCCATTTGAGAAGGGATTGAATTGTGGGTCTTCAAGAGGCTGGATGATTATTTCAGAAAATTATTAGTGGTGCTTTGATTTGGCCAAAACTGGTTGTTTCTCTTTGTTTAGCAGCATATCAACCCAACTATTCTGTACACAATTTTGTTTTTGAGATAATAATCTTTTTAGTAATATGTCTTACTAATTAATCCATAGATGGGAGAAAAGGGTATTTGTGCATAAGTGAATATAACAAACCCAACTGGAATTGAAACTCAGCTCCCTGATTAACAATTCTGAGTCATTATCCATTACACAACCCTCACGTCCAAGCTACAACACCTGGTATTCCCAAATGGTCACCCATCTAATTACTGGTAAAACAAATATTCCTGCACCTGTAGATGAGGTTATACTTGCCAAGACCAACACATTTTAAAAGGTAGCAGTGGCAAACTGTACATCTTAGAGCAAATGTAGTCCCAGGAGTGTCAACAAGGTTATTCAAAATCCTTTATATACAGCAGGTCTTTTAGCAGATATGCCTCTAGCCAAGCTTTAATATCACAAAGAGTCACCTGGTACTCTGCAGTGTTCCAGTGATGGCCATTTGTATGCATGACAGACCTGGGAAGTGACATTTTTCAGAGTATGGTTACCCATGATAACCCCTGGCATCATGGTGTGAAGTGATTTAAGTTACAACTCTTGGTTGCCTTTGGGGTTTGTGGAAAGGAAGTTGCTATGTACACCTAAAACAATGTTCAACTCATTGTATTGTTATTCCTGTAACAGGAGGACAATATGCTGTTCCAGCAGGATAACACCTGCCTACATTATACCTGTGCTACTCAATATGCTCTGTAAGATAAACAACTTTCTTGCTTGGCAATACCATTAGATCTGTTTCCCCATTGAATCAGCATATGATGGGATGATGCTTGACTCATTCAGTTAACCCATCTATTGCAACAAAATGTGTAAAAGTAATAAATTGCACAATAGTATTTATGATCTGTATGCATGAGAGAGTACTGGCCTGTGTTAAATCCCATGGTTGATATGTAGTTTATTAAGCTGTAGGGTTGATACACACTTTATCTTGGCACATATATCAATATGTATATCAGATTATTTGCTGTAATCAAGCTATAGTAACTGATTGTTTAATGTTTTGTAAATTGAAAAACATTGAAAGTGTTGCAAGTCTATATTTCATTAGTTTGTATTTTTCTTTTTTATATATCAGTGGCAAAGGGTGAATTGGATTCAGGGCATGCATTCATAGTTTGGTCTTATAGTTCCTATTTCTAATATTAAAGATTACCAATGATCCTTTTGGACTGGTTTCTTTGTTCAAAGGGTTCATTGTATAACCCCACTTTCTCTCAGAAACTAGAAATTGAAAAGTATTTTGTATATTTTATGCACATCTAAATCATTCAATCCATACATTAATGATAAAGAAAAAAAATTATGACAAAATACTTTTAATGTAATTTCCTTTCTTGTCAATGCACTTAATTCAGTGGTAAATACTAATAAATAAACTTTCATATAAAAATTCAGACCAAGGACATTTACACCAAGAACATTGATCCACCCAAGTGTCATCTATATGTAAAAGCTAATGGAATGGTCTTTTTTGCTCTGTTAAGAATCAATTTATTAGCTGTTTCTTTAGCTATGTTTACAACATTGACTGGATCAGATTGCGCACATCATTTTTCGGTAATGTTCCTTAAAAAAAAATAATTAAAGTTTACTTATAAAAGTAAAGTATTTGCATCAGATGAAATTATTTCAGTGTGTATGTGCTTTATATATATATATATATATATATTAGTTTGTCAACAACTCTACAAGGTACTTCACTGATTGTGTGAGAAAATGAGATCCCTCCTTTACAAAGTTGTTTTTTTTACTGCTTTTTAAGAAAAGAAAGTAATTTTGGTTTGATCTTGTTCATAATTCATTAAATTCAATTTCTGTTTTAACAAAATGTAAACATTTTTATTTTAAATGGCATAAAGAAAAGTTTATTGCATTTGCAAAACAAACTTTTCATCTCTTTATCAATTTTATAAAGAGTATTATAAGTTGTTGCAAGACAGTGCTATTATCTCTCATGCAGATTCAGATAGAATTCAACAAGTAATTTTTCTTTCCTTTTGCATAGTTTAAAAAAAAACATTTTCAATGAAGCTTAACATGCATTACAAAAATAAAAATGAAAACTTTGTCTGAAATTATTAAAACCTGTTTTAAAAACCTTTTTCATCATCTGTTAAGAAAATACATCAATATTCAGTCAAAGGTTGAAAAATGATATAAACTTATTTATTCAAATCCGTGTCTTTATCTTGATCATTATAGACTCAGCATCGTATATACAATAATGATAACAAAAAAAGTACTTTGATGAAATGAAGCAAAGCATTTTCATTTATCTGTTTATATTTAGATGGTTGATAGCCACTGGGTTCCCCAATATCAAGGCCATCTGTTAAACTAAGCTCAACTTAGTAAATACCTATTAGGAACCTATCATAGAGCAATGACAATTTTGCTTCATAAAACATTGCTAGCATAGAGAGTTCAAGTCTCATTAGGTTTTATTACTGTGTAAGCTTGGGAAAAACTTGGTAAAATATCTGTGTACACATTGGATGAACCTACAAAAATACCAGTTTGATATATTTTTTATCAACAAAAAAGATCATTCATTTTACATATGAGACACATGCATATGCAGTTATATTTAGTAAACTAGAGTTGGAGGCTGAAAGCACATATTATAAAAAAATTAGTTGATTAAAAACATTACTAAAAAAACATTATTGCAATTTCTTCTTTTACTTTGCTTCTGTTTGGAAATATAAACCATTACAAAGACAGTGGATTTTGTGAAATACATTGAGAACACAAATTTTGGTCCCTATCAGTGGTCATTCCTTTTAAAGGATTTTGCTTAGAAAATAAAATTATTACATCCATTTGATTCTGTTGTTTCAAAGTTGGTCCTACAAAGTGCCTATTGCTTCTAACCAAGATTTCATTTAACTGGAAGCCACTGTACTATACAAATTAATGAAATAATATCTAAGTAGGTAATTGGCCACAGTTTCTTCTGCTAAAGAGAAAGTTTCTGGACCAATTCAATGTTTTTTTGTTTTTTTTTTACCAATTGAGTAATGACACTTGTTTCCATTCATTTCTTTTTTCATAAAATGTTGTTTTTTGTAAAGAGTTGATTATGGTTTCCTAAAACATTACAAAAAAGTAAAAAAGAAGACAAGGGAGAAGTAAACAAATGCAGGCACACTTTGATCATCTTCCTATTAACTCTAAAGTCATAAGAAGTTCTTTCTATCAGCCCAAAAGACAGTTTTAAAGTTCATTAAAACTACTTTTAAACTACCAACTGGTTATTGGTTTCAATTATCTATCAATTAACAAATGCCAATCAACTAAACTATCAATTAAATATATTACAGAATAACAATTATTTGGCATCTCCTGATTTAACCTTGATTTCTTTAGTGAGTAAGCTTTAGTTATTAAGTAAGAATAGCTTATTTTGAGTTAAATCAGTGACTTTATTTTAATGAAGTATTACAGAATTTCTTTTGATGCAAAATTCAAGAAATATAGGGATAATGCCAATCTTCTTGCAACCATGGTTCCAAAACCTTACTGTTTAACATTTAGCACTCTGTAAGTGACTATTTTGTTAGTTCTACCAATGCAAGTTAAATTTGAATTTCTTGGTTTTGTAGCCATATCCCTTCATGGCAACACTTAAAACAATCTTGATTGAAATTGAGAGCCAAGCTAATGCAATTTCAGTTATATAGAACTAATATATAAAACACTATATTTTGAGGGGATCCCATATACAGTAAAAGTAGTATTTATAAATGATGCAGAGTGCTAAATGTTAAACTTTTTTTCTAGATCAATTCAATTCAAATAATATAATTCTGATTTAGTCATTATACTCAGTAATTTTTTAAATTCTTTCATAGATTTTCAAATAATTCATTAATTTTATGAAAAAAAAATCTTTCAATGAATTGTAACTCTACCTATTTCTATTTATATTTTGAAGAAATTAATTTACAAAGAATTTCAGTATTTTGGGGGCTTTTTTTTTCATATTAGAATTTAACAAACCAATAATGTCATTAGAGTGTGCCACATACACACTCTGTTAAGATGGATGAGAATCTGTTCAATGGTAATAAGATATGCTCAACCCATTATTATCCAGTCATTTTTGTTTAAATATAAATCCCAATAATTCTATGGTGGCGTGTTGATTTTCAGCAACTTTAGAACTGAAAGCAATACATGCACACACACACCAGACAAAAAAATATTCTCACTCAACATTCCCATCTTCTCAAGGATTAATGTTTAATTAATGCTTAACTTATAACTGACATTAATGTAAGAAAAAAAAATCTCATAATATTGACAGATCACCTGTAATACTCAGGTAAAAAGAGGTTCCAAATAGTCATTGTAATAACTGTGTTCATACCTGTGGTTATTTACAAATTGAAATAAAGTGCTTCAAATAAAGAAAATAACTATTTTTGTTCTTCTCATTGTACAATAATTCATTTTTTGACACAAGTAAGAGCACCTTATAAAGTGTTAAAATGCTTTGTTATATTGAAAAGAAAATTCTTCATTATGATTAAAAGAACTATATATATATATATATATATATATATATATATATATATATATATATATAAAATGCAAACACATGAAAAATATGATTACTGATCACCTGACATTTCCCACCTTGCATTCTTTTTACTGTCTGCAATTGATGATAAGGATTGCAAATATAATCAGTGAATTTTAAAAGGAATCATTATCATTCCAGGAGCTGATCTGAGTAGTGAACTTATTCTTTGAGTTGCTTTTGTTGTTACCACAATGGTTCAAGTGTGGGCATATTAGCCACTGTTTCTTTTCTACTGGTCATTAGTAAATTTTTATATATATATATATATATATATATATATATATATAAAAGGAAACACTTCTCTTTACATATGGACTGTCTACCTGAAAAAGGCTGTAGAATGGATTAGCTGAACTGTTGTGGTAACAATAAAGGCAACACACACAAAATGAGTTCAAAACTCCAAACAGCTTCATCAGTTTTCCTCAGCTCACCCCATACCTGAACAGCCACAGCAGTAATCAGATGTCATAAGTTTTCAGACATCATTAATAGTTATACCCAGGCTGAAGTGAAGTTTACAACTTTTCAATTGGCAAACCTCCAGATTTATAACAATGCAGCACTAACACGGGGACCCTTGAAACATTACTGGAACCTGTGTTAGTTTCTTCATTTTTGTAACTGGACAAAAGAAACTGCTTAATGATGCTTACAAAAATGACTTTCATTGTTATTTAGTTTTTGTTCAAAGGCAACCCTTTTAATAATAAAAACTGAAGATTTGTCAACTGAAATTTTGCAAACTTTTAATTTCTTTACTGGATGAATGTAAATAAGTCTGAAATGATTAATTTTACACAATTTCAGATGGCATATTAAACAGTGGAATTGCTCAGCAATGATTCTGGTCTCAGTGGAGGTTCACAATGAGAACTTGATGCTCTAGACTTTTGGAATGTTGTCTGTTGTTCACTGTTCTCAGTTTGACTGGAATCATGAACCGGGATGGGTAGTGTTGGTACTGGGACTGAATCACATGGACTTACGTAGACAATATTAAAGCAAACATGGAGTGGAAAGGTGGCAGCTTCATCCAGAGTTAGAACAGACACATCCTGTAAAATAGAAAAAGAAAAAAAAAAAACAGAGAAAAATCATAGAAGTGGTGAGAAAATTTTAAACAGTTTCTCATTTATAAAGACAAATTGAAGGAAAAAGAAATGAAAGAAAAAAAGAAGTAATCAATAAGAAATGCAAGAAAGAGAGAGAAAGGTAAGAGGGAAAGAACAATGTCAGAAAAAGAGCAAGTGAAGGAGGGAAAATAGAATGCGAGAAGAAGAATGAGAGAAAAATGAATAGTGTAATACATAGTATAAAACTATCATATACAAACAGTAGCTGGGAGGAAACCAAAGCTAGAAAAATGAAACAGCAGAAGAGAAAAATAAATGGCGAGTGGAACAGGAGAAAAGAAAAAAACTAGGTAAAAAAAAAAGAGAGAAAAAAAAGGATCCAATGAAATGGTTGGATGTGAAGACAGTAAAACAAAAGCTAAGAATGATGTGTGAAAAAGGTAAATGTTACACCCTTGTGCAAAATGTCTCACGCTTTCCCTGATCAAGTATATGTCATCTCTTGGTGGTGTTTTTCTCTTTTGACTGCATTTTCCTGACATTATGAACTGATAGATCCAGTTTGTTTCTTCACCTTGATGACAACAATTGAAAGGCTGACGCTAACAATATCCACAATCTCTCTGTACAGCTTGCCAGTGTGTTCGCACAACATTACAATTTTTGTACGCTTTCTTAGAGTAACATCCATTGCAGACAATGGCCACAGGACAACTAATTGACAGTTCAGACAATAGTGTCTGGGCATGATAAAAATCTTATTCAATCACAGATCAAGATATTTTTTAAGATCAAACAAATTTCATAACACATCCAAAAATAAATTTATATTCCTGGACACTACTGCAAATGACCTAATCTGACAATAAAATAGAAATCAATTACATCCTGTAACTCCAGTTGGTCTAAAACTGACCATATGATGGAACAAAAGAAACTAAAGTAGTTGTTTCAATTAATTTGCACAAAGGTGTATGTATTCATTGCATGAAACAAAAATCTCACAATCATCAAATATGTCACTTGAAGTTGATGTGGTCTAACTTAAATCTGTAGTAGTATATGAAGTTTGCTTACAGTAGGCAGTCTAGTAACTATCTCAATTAAGTCTCATACATGATACCTGAAAGAGACATGACTGACTAAGCAGAAGATTTTCCCACAGTGGGTTGCCGTGGACTTTCTGCAGTGGACTGGTTGCTAAATCAAGGCTATAGAACCCAATCTGCCCTGCTATTTAACTCATGGCTGGAAGGGGAAGTGACAGATTAAGACGTTTCTGAAGGGTATTTGTGCGTAAGTGAATGCAACAACAGACAATTCATGGAATCAGTATTATACCATTTGGATGATTCCACTTCACACACTGGAGAGGTGCATACATTAACTCCCCACCTTTCGATATGCACTTTCTTTAATCGGTACCTTTTCTGACATGGGTTTACTGCTAATGTTTCAGTCAGATTATATTTTCACTTATCATATCGCATTATAGTATCAGTTTTAGGAATAGGTACTTCAAAAATATTGCAAAGTATGTCTATCGGTAATTGAAATTGTACTGATTGCTTATTCTATGCATATCTAGACCTCAACTGATTTATATGTCTTCTACTGAAGAAATCATTTTCGTTCAACAATGTACATCATACTGCCAAGCCACTGAATAATTTTTCCTTTCTGACCTTTCTTTAAAAATGTTATTGCCAATATTAAATGATCTGGTAGTTTGAAATTTTAAAATTCCCAGGCTGTAATTTGTCAAAATTGATCTCAATTTCCTAGCAAACATGAGCTCTGTAGGTGACATTTTCGGCGACGTATGCATTTCACGGATGTGCGTTGTGGCACAGTGGATATCGGCTCGGAATGAGAAATCGGGGAACCGAGTTCGAATTCCAGTTGAATTCATTGCATTCACTTACGCGCAAATACCCTTGGGAAAGGTATTAATCCGTCTCTTCCTTCCAGTTATGGGTTAAATAACAGGACAGATTGGGTTCTATAGCCTTGGTCGGCAACCAGTCTACCGCAGAAAGCAATGGCAACCTACTGCGGGATAATATTCTGCCCAGTCAGTCATGTCTCTTTGGAGACATGATCGCCCAAGCGTGTATCGCGCATGGTACTTAACTGACTGACTGATGCATTTCACATCATTTGATGTAAACCTAAAAATTAATGTACGACTATATCTTCCACTTCCAAGCCTTTAGCTTTTCTTAATGCTCATTTGAAGATGTCAACAAACTTCTCAGCTTGACCATCCCATCTCAAATGATAAATCAGTGTTGTCAAATGTTCAACTGCATAATTTTTGCAGAAATTTTAAAACTCACTAGAAGTAAACTGAGTACCACACTGTCAAGTACTCCAAACCTTGCAAAAAGTCTTTGTAGGAAATTAATCATTACTGTAGTAGTTGGTCATTTGCACTTCAGTATCTTGGGCCATTTTGTGAAACTGTCAACCACAATTAAATAGTAAGAACCATTAAGTAGTCCAGCAAAATCTATGTGTAGTCTTGCCTTTGATTTCTCAGTGCTCGGCCATGCCTAATAATTTATAGGTAGTGATTTTGCTGCTGAATTACAAATTTTCATCATTTCTGTCCAATAAACATAGCTTCTCATCAGAGAATTAATTCTCACTAATCCTGTACGTCCTATGTGGAATTGTTTCAAAATTCTTTTTTTGCAATGAAAATGAAATTATCACTCTTTCCACATACAAAAGTTCTCCATTACAAATAAAAAATGCTGTATTATTGTTACTAGAGTTACCTTTAGCCTTACTCATTCATAGTTTTTAAATAAACATGTCATTTTTAGAATGAATTTTGATATTTATTGCCTATCGTGACTGGCAATTTCTTAATAGTATTACATACAAGGCTTTTAATTTCACTTTTGGATTCCAGTGAAGCAATCACACTATCTTCAAAATCATCTTTATATTTTGATATCAATCTGGATAAGCATGTCCCAATTTTTTTAAATGATAGAAACTCCATCTTGAAATCATAGCTCAATGTTGTAGTCTGTTTGCAGTATGCATGGTAATACCTTTCTTAGAAGTAAATATACTTAATAATGAAGAATGATCAGTTTTCAATGCAAATTTTCTTCTTAATATCATCCTGGGAAATTTCTTTACAACAAAAATTATAGCAAGCACTTCCTTTTTCAATTTGAATGTAGCATTTTTCTATATTTGTCAGAATTCTTGAAGCATGGGTGACCACTTTTGCTGTATTGTCTTTGAATTTATGGCTCATTACTGCTCCTATACTGCATGTGTATTTGATACTACAATTGTCATTGCAGGTTATAATGAGTCAGCAATAATTCTGAAGACAGTATTTTTAAAATTTCTTCAAAAGCTTTTAACATTCCATCAACCAATTCCATTTTGTGCCCTTAAGTAAATTTAGAGGTGTTCACAATTTGTACATATCTGGAACATAAATATTATAACAATTTACTAATTCAAAGAACGATTGTAAGGTTACCAAATTTGTTTGAAGAGGTATATCTTTAATGGCATTTGCTTCAGCAGTATCTGGTCTTCTTCATTTTTTGTTGATTATCTGACCTAAGTATTTAATTTTTTTCATAAAGAACTGACATTTTTGTTCACTGATTTTGAACCCGTAATCATGTAATTTCTGAAATATTTATTGAATCAGTTTTTTGTGCTGTATTTTCAAAGCACTCTTAATAATAATCTCTATAAGCGACAGTACCGTCTAGTCCAGCCAATATAGTATCCAACATTTGCTGGAAAATACCAGGCTCTACTTTTACACTGTAATCTTTTAAACTTGTAAAGTCCTTTAAGTCAGTTTTTGAAAAATTTAATTTGGTAAATATATCCACTGAAGTTGGTCAGGGATATAAATGTGGAAGGGTGCAGTCATTCAACTTTAGTTGAAAAATCTGCACATAAATGAATATTGTTATTTTATTTATTTATTTATTTTTAATAAACCACTGAGGTAGCACCTTCTGTAAAATCTATTTTTTCAATAACTCCAGAGTCTTTTAACTATCCAGTTCAGTGTTAATAGACTAACACAACAAAAGGTATCTTTCTTTTATGCTTAAAATCTGCTATCACATTTTCTTTTACTTTAAAAAATGCCTTGTACCTTTTCTCAACTTCTCTTAGAAAATATTGAGGAAATTATTTTTTAGTTTACTCAGTGTTTCTTTAGCTGTAAGCTTTTTCTGACAAACAATGAACTTTTCCACTGAATAAATTAACTGGCCAATTCCACAGTTCAAATACATTTAGCTAACTGATGCCAAGTAAATTCGAGTTAGAATTTTTTAATGTGTAAATAACTACTTTTCTTAGTTTTACCTGCAAAAGCAATGTTACAAGTAATTTTCTGTACAGTATTCATCTTGCAACTTTCATCAATAATTGTAATATCTCTACCAGTGGCTAATTAAAATCTCACCATCACATTATTCATATTTACTGTAAAGAATTTCCTATTATTTGAACTTTCCAGTTTTTTAGTTTGTAGCACTACTTTCAGCAAGTTCATTTTTGTATTTCTTTTGCTTTTTGACTTGCAGTAGCTTCCTTTGAGACCTTTTTTGTTTGTTTTCAACAAAACATTTTTTGGTTTTTAATGGACAGTCTTTTCTCAAATAAAGCATATGCCAACCATAGCATGGGTTAAGTTTAGCAGTGTTTGTATTTTGTCTTCTTTCTTTTGGTACTACTGTCTTATTTCCTGTCTTTCTTTGCACTAATTGTACTTCTGATGTGCCATTCCGTATCATTAACTTTGAATCCTGTTCAAGTTTTGTAAGAATTGGTGAGCATATTTCTGCATTATTGCTTAAAGATTAGACATTTAAATCTGTCTGGGGATAATTTATCCAATTTTTTTTTTTTTTTAATCTGACCATTCCAGACATTCTTGTTTGAAAATGACCTTAAACCTTCTAAAGTATAACATGAATATAATGTTTTCATCTGCGACATACTTAAATTCACAAAAAATGAGTGATCGAGTCTGGCAAAAACAAATTTGATGTAACACTGTTTTCTGGAATTCTTGCTGTTGGTGAATAATTAGCTTCAATTCTTAATATATATTATGTGTTCAAACAACCTAGGATGAAAAGTTTTTTGGTTTTTTTGTGTGAATTCAAATTTTCAGTTACTACTGTCATGTTGGACAAAAGAGAGGAAAACAAAAATCCCAACTTCTGTGTGAGTTTGAATTCTTGTAACCCCTTCATTGCATTAAAAAAATTAACACAATCAAGAAATATAATGTCACTTTGAGTTGACATTGTCTTGCTGAAATCTATAGTAATATATGAAGTTCACTTATGGCTAGCCGTCTCATAACTGCCTACTATGACGATTCTCAATGTCAGTTTTATACCATTTAGACAAATTCATGTCACATTCTGAAGAGGTATGTACATATCCACAACAGTAAAAATCTTTATAATAAAAGCAAAATTTTGTTTTTAAGTAAAGCTTAGAATTTGATGAAAGGCTTGATTTTTTTTTGGTTTTTTTTACAGTTTATCAACCCTGTATGAGTTACATACTTTGGACTGTAAGAATTCTTTTATTACAAGTGAATATTGCATTAACAATTTTTAGTTTGGAGATAATGACTTTTTTTTTTTTTTAGGTACAAATACTATTTGACCTATAGCTGGGAGATGGATTTATTTCCCATTATTTCCCATAAATAAATGTAACTAACTTGACTGGAATTTGAACCTGCCTCTCAGATTTCTAATTCCAAGGTACTATCCATTACATCACCCAAACATCCAGTTAATGACATAAAAATACCAATGGCTTCAGTTTCTTCTTAGAGATAGGTTTTTGAAGTGAGTTTATTAAGCTTCTCGGATCAGAATTCAATGACTGAAAACCTGACAGATTTAGAAGCAAAGATTTTCCACTTATTTATCTTGAAAGAAGTGATTAAGCCTATGAAGCAATCTGGCAACTTTCTTTTCCCCCCATGACAAGTGCTTTCTTTTTTCCTTCATCTCTTAGTCTGAAAAGAGCTTCATTACATGATGCAAGCCTATCACTTCACAAGCAATTTAAGGTGCACAGCCAATTAAATGTCAAGTAATAGATCTGATAAGTTACTCTAGACAATTTCTTCTATTTATTTTCCCCCCCAAGCTTGCATACCAGCAGTTTGTTAGCTATCATCTCTAAGAGAAGAGGACTTTAAGAAAAAATGTTTAAAAACCAAAAAGATTCCAGATCAGAGAAATTGGAAAGATAGTGAGAAAGTAAAAAAAAAAAATCTTATTGATGATCAAATAGAGAAAAGCATTTCTGGACTTTAAAAGGGGGAGAGGAAAAAATAAAGTCTTAGAGTCTTTGATTCATTATCGGTGTGGGATCAGAGAATTAGCAGTGTTTTGCTCGGTGAGGATGAAAGAGAGACTCAGAGTGGAAAAGAGAAAGTGAACAAAAAAATGGATTCAGGAAATGGAAAGAGCTCATTGCAATCAACAGTTGTGGTTGATAATCCTACATAACTGATATTTGACATTTGCTATAAGAAAATAAGTTTTTCATATCAGAGTTCTTGCAAAATATATTTGTATTCATTCAGTACATAAATGAGTACTATTTTTTATCTGATGACATTTGCATACAAATATGCACTCACATTATTTTTATATATATATATATATATATATATATATTTTTTAACAATTTTTGAGTAGATACTGTTTTTTTTTTATAAGTAGTATATTTATTTATATCTACTGGCTTGAATAATTGAGGAATCTTATTAGGAAAATATGGGTCCTCTGACAGGATTCGAACCTACATCCCCTAAGGGAAACCATCAGTTGTCCTGGTTGCTCAACCACAAAAGACTTACAATCAAACAAAGCCCAAACAATGCTCTTAAACACACATTTTCCTGATTTTTTTGAAGAATTCATATCTGCTCTGCTTTCGTATCCAAATGTAAACAAAGACAATTTATTTACGAAATTCATTATGAAATGGATTAATTCCAACATATTTTTAATTTATTTGTTTAAACAGAAAACAAAGCAGACATGAATTCTTGACACCAATATTAGTCTGTACACTTGACTCCCTTGACAATAGTTATTGTCCTAAAATGTGATGATTAGAATTTTAATAAAACCCAACATGAAAGTGGACTTACTTTATTCTTGAGAATTGACAACAAAGATATTAAACAGTATTTATTTATTTATGAAATTGCTTATTTACAATAATTATATTTACAAGATCATAAAAATATACAAAATATATCATGAAATTCTCATCATTTATCATTTTATAAAAAAATAAATATCAAAAGAAATATTTTAATTCATCAATTTACAAAAATGTCTTAAGAAAATTTAAGTAAACACAATGTTGAGTAATTGATTACAATTTTTTTGACAAAATGCATTTTCCAGGTATTTCTTCCACTGAACCAAACATTTTTTAGATTATAGGTAAGACCACAAACACTCAATATTTTGAGTGCCTAACTCCCTATTTATTGGGTGAATAAAGTTTCCCTTTTGTATAATTACAGAAGGTCTAATTTTTACCACAAATATTGCATTGTTGTTAGTTTGATAATTTTTGTCAATTGAATAATAAATATCACATTGTGTTTGGTTCATATATTTTAATAATCTTGTAAATAAACATTGCGGAGAGTGTTGAAGGTGTATACAGTAATAGACATTCTAAGGGAATAACTGTCCTTTTGACATTGATTTTTTTTTCTTTCAGAACAAAGGTTAAACATTGCCCCAAGAAACTTAAAAATAATCTGAGTATTCATGCGAGATAACATTTCTTCAAATTTTGTAATGCTCTCTATTAGCTATTTTGTCAAAAAAGCTTCAAAGACAGCACATTAATAGAATGGTTCATAGCTTCAAGAGATGATAATCCAATAGAAAGTTTGTGGTCTATCACTAAAAGTGTGTATATAAGAATGGAAAACAAAATTTGGGAACTGCTAATTTGTCCAGAAAAGAAAATAAGAACACACACACAAAAAAAAAAAAAAAAAAAAAATTAAAAACTTAACTGCAGTACCATGTCAGTCGTTTTTAATGAAACTTGTATAAAAGAGAAATTGCTGCCCAAATACACAATTTTTTATATATATATATATATATATATATATATATACATACATACATACATACATATATACACACATTATCTTACGTCTACTCAAAGTTTCATGCATTATGCAATCAGGTGCAAATTTCAAATATATGCACCTGATGATTGCATAACTCATCAAACTCTGAGTCATGCCATAGATGTTTATATATATATATATATATATATATATATACACACACACTGAACAGGTCAAAAGCATGGTAGCATAACCGACTGATCTTCACTATATATATATATATATATATATATATATACGCACTACAATCAATTCAATGTGTTGAAGTGCATATAACAAAATTAAATGCTATTTAGCATGCTACCAATTTCCTATCAGCTCCTTTGAATTGGGACACTTGTTTTGCAAAAAAGAATTTATAGCTACAATGGATAAATTAAAATTTTTAGAATAATTATTACAGGACATGTTCACACATTTTCTAAAAATCATCATCACATTGAGATGAAGATTTTTACCAGTGTTACACAGTTTGTCTTCGTAATTTACCCCCTGCAGATGATCTTAGAATAGATTGAAAGTACTTGGGTAGGAAAAAATTGTGCTGCCTTCCTTGATGAATTTCATCTTACATCAAGAAACTGATTAAAGAACTGTAAAGGATGAGTATAAAAATAGATATAATATGTCTATATCATTCAATGAAAAAAAAAAATTATATATATATATATATATATATATATATACATATACATACACACACACAAAAAGAAATTAATTTTTATATTCCATAAATTTCAAATAATGAACAACAATCACAAAAAAAATATCCACACACATATGCAAGCAAAACCCTCAACCTCTACTTGCTTTTTCGTATAATTGTAAAAGCCAAATCTTACTAATTAATATCACAAAAGAATAGCAAAGATATGCTTACAAGAGCAGAAAAAACATCCACACACTGTGAAAAGTCACGTTTAATTGCTCAGTTCTCATATGAAAGCAGAAATGAGAAGGGAGGGAGGAATGACATTTTACTTTAATAAACTATAAAGTAAATTGCTAATATATTTCCATAAAAAATAAAATATAATGTTAGTTTATTCTTTTGTTGAAGGAAAAGGTCTTGGTTGTGGGCAGGGGAAAAAGCACGCTTGTTTTACTCTTTGAGAGGACTGAACACTCTTCCTCTGTCTCTCTCAACTCAACCCCTCCAACCATCACCACTCTTGGTAACAAAGTAGTCAGAAGCATGAAAACTAAATGAAAGAGTTGTTCAAATATGCTGTGATCAAGAAGGCATGAATGATTGTGTTGCATTCTGAAGGCTTTGTAGAATAAAGTTGAAACGCTCTCGTTAAATGAAGTTCCTATCTTTTGAAACTGTAGTCAGCACTCAAATAGGTTTTGACCTGTCAATGAAATCATAAATATTGACGTGGTGTAGCTAGGTGGTAGATGAGAGGGATAGAAGGCACATTTTTCCTTTCACAACAACTTAATAGTTCCAGGAAAACAACAACAGCAAACATTTAGCAAAGACCTTTGATCATGTTATGAAATGACAGAGCAACAATGTCTTTTTAGTCTTTTGTCAAACTCACATCACAAAGTAAGGAAACAGCAATAAAACTTAAATGAACAGAGAAGGCAAAAGTAGGTGGGGATTTAATATTTCAAATAAATAGACTAATTTAAAATGGAGAGAAATTTAGAGAAAAAAATCTGCATCAATTTCATCTGTACTTTGTTAAAATTAAACAGTAAAAATGACACATCAATACATTAATGTAGGCATATTGATTTATAGGATTTCTTTTGTAAAGAAGGTGATTATGAAAATGAAAAACTATTTATCTAATGATGGGATTAAGAAAAACACTGGCATATGTTCTCAAATGATAAATCATCTCAATTTATAAAAAATTATGAACTTAAAGATTTTTTTTTTAACAAATCAGATAAAAAAAATTACTATTTCATATAACTTGATCAAGTTAAGACCATTACCTTTGCTGTTATTTCCTGGTGGAACTTCAAAATGTGTCTTGTTTCTAACTACCTTTTATCTATTTTACACATTAAGAAAGACTAACATATCAGAGAGACACAAAAAAGAGACTATCATTAATCAATTCAATCATTGCATTGACATTGTGCATTGGTAACTATACTTGGAATTAAACAATATCTTTGCTACATGTATGGCGGAGGGAAGGGTGGGTATTAAAAGATCTTGACCAAAACCACTTCCCCAAATGACCAAATAACTGAATCATTTTTTTTTTTAGAATCTCTTCTTGGTCAGAGCAAGAACTTCTGAGCACCTCACATGTACATACAAAGGTTTCGGCTATGTACCCCCCACCTACATACAAGTGTTCTTTTGACTGATAGATGATAACTGTATTAGCTAATTCTTTTATAGTTTTGTCCCACTGAACCAAAATATGGATGATTTTTACCTGAACTCAGAACCAGCACTCAGTCGAACACTTTAATCAATAATATATATATATATATATATATATATATATATATATACACACACACACGAAATCTGTTATGAAATGGATTAACTCTGATATATTTTTAATTTATTTGTTTAAACATTTTTATTTGCTTATTCATTTTTGATGAATACTCATATTTAAGTAGATGACCTATTTTTTTTGTTTTTTAATAATTAAACAGTATATTTATTTACATCTGCCGGCTTGAATACTCAAATATGAGTATTGTTACAAACCTGTTTGGGTCAGCAACACATAAAACACGATTTACTTGGAATAATGCTGAAGGGAGTGAAGTAAACTATAACACAAGATAATTGTATACAAATAGGAAACTTATTTTAACACACAAAAATATTTAGCAGAAACACATGTATAAAGTGACAGAACTATATAATAACAGACACTAGAACGGGTTCAACTTTGTACTAGTTTTACACAATATTCAACAGAAAATAAGAGGTGGGTCTAACGAGGAAGATATTTGGAGGAAGTTTAGGTGGAATGGAAAGTGGTCATTTAACTCGGCTAAAGATTATATATATATATATATAAACTATACACAGCTAGGGTTTGGTCGGAATGATTAATGAAAATCTTTACCTTTCACGACAGCAATGTGGTGTATTCACTGGATGTTGAGGAAGGTTTTTGTATGGAGAATTTCAGCTGGTAGCTTTATGAAAAGTTCTTTCAACATCTTGAACGAATTGCTGGAGAGGGGTCTACATCTGGTCTGTAGCACCTATAACTCTGAGGTTTTCTACTATTTCTTCCTTTTTATATAGAAACAGGAGTATTATTCATTGGCCCTCTATTTCCTTGGTCTTTTCCTTCTTTTCTATGTAACCATAGTTACCAGGCTAGTTAATCTCTTTTTGGGAAGGATAGAACCTGACCAAATGACCAGTTACTACTACTTTTTTGGGACTGGTGAAAACCTGACCAAATAACCTAGTTACTACTATTCTTTTGCTAAGGTGACTATTTTTAGTCATGACCCAAGGACTTTGTGGTGAGAAAACACTTCTACTTCCTCATTACAGTATCCATTAAAAAAATGTTTATTTATATATATATATATATATATATATATATATGAATGATTGAAAAGTAACTTCCTATTTTATGTATGATGGACTTGCCTGTCTTGTAAAACAGGAGAGTCCATCATGTATAAATACATACACATACTTTGTAGTTCTTATGAATCAATAAGCATGCTGTAATGATATTCAACCATTACAAATGCTAGAATCATGTTACCTAATTTTTACGTAATTTTTTGGGAAATATTTACACTTGTTAAATAATATTTAGAATCCACATATACAAAAGTGTACATCTGTCTACAGTTGAATCTCATTATCTGCAATAGAGAGATTCCACATACTCAATGAAACTAGCAGATAATTATATAGAAGAGATATGTCCTTAAATTTTTAACAGGAAATACCTTATTTTAAAAATAAGAATTTTAATACTATCTGATGCAATATTTTGCCATCAATTGAACAAATTTTCTGTTAATGCCTTCCCCTAACAAATTTCAGGTAAGTGGGGAAAAGCCTAAATTAATAGACATCTGGTAACAGGCTTTGTAATTTTCGTAAATATATGTTAAAATGAGGTGTCAGTGTTATTTTTGTGTAATTTACACAATTTATCCATTGCACCGTGTGTGTGTGTGTGTGTATGTGTATATATATATATATATATAGTAAAGATTTTTACAAATACATTGGTAATAATTTATTTCATGAATATTTAAATATTCAACTCTTCAGACCAAGTTTTTTTTTTACAAAAGATTTTTGTAAAAATTCACAAAATTATTACTGATGGATTTGTAAAAATTTGTTCAATTTATTTTCATTATGATACTGTTAGTTTCTAACAGTTCTCATTGAATTAATATCCTCCATGAAACTATCCCTACCAATTACCAAGGATACTTTCTATATATATATATATATATATATATATATATATATATATATATATAGAGAGAGAGAGAGAGAGAGAGAGAGAGAGGTTGATGCCTACAAGGTTTTCATAGCTCTGGTATCACTCCTTCATAGTCAGCCTTTGAACATTTCTGCCCACAATCATATTTTGTGCTGTTTAAGTGAAGGATTACTATAATAGACAGATTCTCCACCATGAGCTGTGGATCTGTGCAGCTTCCCTAGAATCACCATCGAGCACTGGGTTGCTTTTATGGTAATTGTTATAATGAACTTTCCTCCGTCTTCTTAATCCTTGTTCTTTTATTGTTCTCACTACTTAATATTTTTCCTTCATAATTACTAACACTCAGTAAGTAACCTGTTGCATCTTGGTGATATTGCTTTGATATTGCTTTGTTATTTTCATTTTTGTGTAATTTAAACAACATCTATCATACCCGGCATGTTGAGGTAGGGGGAAGAAAATATATCCAAAAACATCAGTTATTATACACCAGATGAAAATACTGAAGATGCTAAATTTGTAATTTTCTAGCCTTTGACATGTCTAGGTGCAACAATTCATTCTGATTTCATTTACCTTCTCCAAACACCATTTTAATGACGCTGTATTTGAATGTTCCACATTACAACAATAGAAGATTTGTTAACGAAGGTAAAATTTAACAACCTGGATGCAAATTTACAGAAAGATTTGAAAATCAGTGCACTTTCTACACATTTTCACTTTAATTACTTTCTCTTTTAACTACATGGAATTTTCTTTCAATGTTTTCATTCAAATACCCAACATTATTCTGATATATAGATATTTATAGATCATATTTTCCCATAGATAAACAGACTAAAAAAGATATGTAAATTTAACTATCAGTTTCCCCACTTAAGCAATTTGGAAGTTGTGCTTGTATTTCTTCTCAATTCATTCTTAGTATGTTCGTTTTCAGTGCTTTTCTTTTTAAATCAATGCCATATGATAGCAAGCTTATTGTTATTAATAATACTTGTATTATTATTTATTAGTATCATTATTTAAATATATAACTGTTAGTGTGTAACACTTTTCTACATCACGAGAAAGGTTCACTATGTAGAGAGATAAGCAAACTGCCCAACTCTGTATAATGAACTCTTCTCATGATATAAAAATTCAATGGGGAAAAAATGCTGTTTGTTTTTATTCAAAGAAATCTTTATACAACTGAAGACCTCCTTTTTCTCTACTGTGATTTCTGCTGTTTCCACAATATTTTCAAGTGTAATACCATGCAAAGCAGTAAAAACCACTAAGACATGGGGTTACAGGGTGTAGAAGAATTAGGAACAGAAATATTAATAACAAGTGAGAAGAAGAAAGAGTAATCAGGGGACAGTAGATAGCAGTTGACATTGCATTTAAATTTTTGAAGATTAAAGTTGGTTGGAAAGTATGGAGACAGAAGCGAGTCCCAGAAGTGAACTGTATAAAAATTTTTCTTTTTCTTTAATTCATTTTATATTTCAGATAGTGCAGTAGCAAACAGAAAATATATATATTAGCAATGCCTGTAAAATGAGTTGCTGAAAATTAAGTAACTTAGGTAGCATATTTTGTGCCACAATATTTAATGTGGAGAGGTTCCCAGATTCTTTCTTGACTCTTCTCAAAATCATCAATATTGTTTTTTAGTTCGATATTTACAAATTAGTGAACATATCAAAAAATATTTGGTAACAAAATGCTTGATTTTTATAAATACAATTACAAAATTATATTAAATGCTGCCATCATTGTTGATGTCATGAGTAAAACAGTTAATAACAGCAATTAAAAAAAACAAAAAACAAGAAATTAATTTATTAGAATGTGAAAGTATCTACTTTATATTCAGATTCATTTACTTTTAAGAAATAAAAATTTCCAGATGGATGCCTTTTCCAATGTTAGTATTTGGGACTAATTCGTCAAAAACAAAAAAAAAAAAAAACAAAAAAAAAAAAAAAAAAAAAAAAAAAAAAAAAAAAAAAAAAAAAAAAACATGTTAAATTTCTTGTCACTAAAGACAAAATGAGGAGTTGTGAGGAATGTTTAGGTCCCACAGGCATAAAAAGGTGAAATTTCATGACATTGCAAAATTACAGATTTATTGAAATCACTAACCTGACAGATACTACACTTTGACTCAAGATTATAAAAAAAATATTGAAAGCAGCTACACCCACCTTCTTTATACACCAGGTTCAACTCTAACCAATATTTAGAATTAAGTGATTTATTTTAAATGCATGATTAACATTTTCAAAAGACTTATACATGGAATGCCCTTTTTAAGCTAAAATCAAAATATGTCCTTTTCTACTCACTAAATTTCTTTTTCTCAATTTTGTACAATGAATATCAGTTCAGAATGAAAAATCAAAGAGCCAAGTTTGAATTCCAGTCAGGTTAATTACATTCAGTTACACGCAAACACCCTTAGGAAAGGCATGAATTTATATCTTTTCTCCCCCCCAGCTATGGTTCAACTGAATCCTATAATCTTGGTTGACAGTCTATCGCTGAAAGAAATGGCAACCTACTGTGGGAAAATATTCTGTCTAATCAGTTATGAATTGAAAGAGACACAATCATCCAAACATTTATGACGTATGACATTTAACTGATTGACCAGATATAAAAAAAATGAAGGAACATTAATTCTCCAAAACAGTGAGGCAAGCAACAAAAAGTAAAAATGGCATCAAGAAAGGCAGGAGTTGATAAATACTTAACAGTTTTAGTTATTTAATTTTATTTTAACTAAAGCTTCACAATAAAAAAAGAAAAAAAAATGACTTAAGCAAACTGGGTAATAATTTTATAAAATAGCCTTCTTGTTTTCAATTCTTATTCTCACCAATTCATTTTTATAACTGATCCCATAGTATCCAAATTTTTTCATAGTCAGGAATGAATTTACAAGAAAAGTAACAAACATTATGATTAACCACCATAAAAAGCCAAAGCAAAATACTAAAAGTTTAATAAAACATAAAAATATAGGAATTCAGGATATCTATGCAGTTTTTGTACATATAAGATAAATATCAGTCCACATGAAAAAGAATGACATGTCAAAATAGTAATTAAGAAAGCTTTTTTTCTCTAAAAGCGAAGATAATTTATGAGAATCTGAATGTTCAGTAAATCTCTAAAACATTCACTTCTGTATACAATATGTTTGCTACAGGAGAGTACGTTTTAATATGCAAGTCAATGCTTTACAATTAAATTGATATCAACAAATTGATGTTAGTAACATTATCAGGTTATACTTATATGATAGATATATCTTGCAAATTTCAGTTTATTTATATATATATATATATATATATATTTTTTTTTTTTTTTTTTTTTATTCTTTTAAAATAACTTATTTAATGGCATGAGATTTTATTATACAGGTTGTGATAGATAAATGTCTAAATTATGCAAAAATGAAAACAACACAGACATCTCATTTTAACAGATATATTTACCAAAATGACACAAAAATTATCTTGAAATCCTAGAGTGAATTTATTAAAAAAAAAAAAAAAAAACAACAAAAAAACGCCTTTAGCTTCAACCATGGCCTCCAGATGGCTTTGGAATCTTTTGCATCTATTCTGGGCAGTCTCCTTGTTTAAGCTGGTAAATGTTGATAATCCTTGTCTTCAGTTCATATTTGGTGCTACAAGGAGTTTTGTTGGTCTTTCACTCAACTGTGCCCCACACATAATAATTAAGAGGATTGAAACCTGGGAAATTAGGTGGCCAGATGTAAGGATTGATCTGGTTGCAGAAATTGTCTGACAACCATGACTGGGTTCTACTGCTTGTGTGGCATGGTGCAGAGTCCTGTTACCAGCCATAGGGCAGCAGTACCTCTATGATGTGTTGAGTCTAAGGCCCTGTGGGAAAATGAATGGTGGCATAATGTCGTCATCATTAGTAATCTCTCCAAACATTATGATGTTGACTGGATACATCATCCAACTCTTTCTGAATCCTCTGCACTGTCCTCAGATTGACACCCAGACACTCTAAAATGTTCATATTGAGCTTCCAGCATGACTGCCAAGCAGTACAGTATGCTGTTTCCAAATTTCTGGTGGAGTGAATTGTGTCATGGTGCTCTTCTCACAAATAGTACCCAACTGACCCTACTATACTCTGCAGGTGACAAAATAAAAGAATGCATATGCATGAAATTAAAAACATAAAAATGAAAACAATTTATCCATCGCTCTCTGTACAACTTGAGTTGTTCATCATCATTATATGTGTGTATGGATACTGAGATCAACACAGAATGATAACCGTCTGCTGTTTCATGATTGTTTCCATGTAACCTTGTAAATAATCATCAGACCATCTAATGTCCTGAAGATTACATTCAAACATGAAACAGACTGCTGATACTCAATGTTGATCTCAGTGTCCACTTTTATATTTTGCATCTACATATGCTCGCTGATATTAAGCACTTTTATCCATAAATACAGTATACTTAAAACTTTTTATATATATATATATATATATATATATATATATAGATAATTTTGAAAAGCCAGTGAAGAGGAACATCTGGCACTCGGAGCTTTGCGACATCGTGTGGAATAAGCTTAAATCCACCAGAAAAGTGGAATGGTTCAGGAAACGGAGAAAAGAGAGAGCCAGAAAAAGAACAGCTTTCATAGCAAACCCATTTGAATTTGCTAGAAAGCTACTTGGTGACAAACGAACAGGGCAACTGAAATGTTCTTCAAGCACTGTTAATTCTTTCCTCCACGATATGTTAAGTGACCCTGACAGAGAGAAAGAACTGGGCAAAAACGACTCAGTGATCACACCTGAACTTCCAACGGTAAATTTCGATATGAGAGAACCGAACTTAAAAGAGATCCAAGATGTCGTATGAGGAGCAAGATCGGTGGCAGCTCCAGGGCCAAGTGGTGTGACGTATGTTCTGTACAAGCGCTGCCCAAGACTTCTCAGGAGACTATGAGTTATAATCAAAACAATATGGCGGAGAGGAAAAATAGCCGAACAGTGGAGATTTGCAGAAGGCATTTGGGTCCCTAAAGAGGAAAATTCAAAAGATATAGAACAATTCCGAAGTGTCTCTTTATTATGTACTGAAGGCAAGATATTTTTCAGAATGTTGTCCCAGTGGCTGGAGAAGAACAAATATATTGACACATCAATGCAGAAGGGCAGGACTGCGGGAATACCAGGCTGCCTCGAGCATACGGGAATTATGACACAACTGCTAAGAGAAGCAAAAGAGAGCAAAGGTGACTTGGCCGTTTTGTGGTTGGACATGGCTAATGCTTACGGGTCCATTCCACACAAACTGGTGGAGTTTACTCTTGAAAAATATCACGTTCCAGGTAAAATTACAACGCTTATTCTGGATTACTATGAAAATTTTCAAATAAGGATCTCATCGGGACCAGTGAGATCAGACTGGCATAGACTAGAAAAGGGAATTATCACTGGCTGCACAATATCTGCTTTGCTTTTCACCCTTGCATTAAACATGATCATCAAATCTGCTGAAAAGGAATGCCGTGGTTCCATTACCAAAACTGGAATAAGGCAACCCCCAATAAGAGCTTATATGGACAATTTAACAGTCACAGCAGCCTCTGTCACTGGATGTAGGTGGTTAGCACGTGGCTTAGAAAAGCTTATTGCATGGGCCAGAATGAAATTAAAACTGACAAAATCAAGATCAGTCATCATAAAAAAAGGAAAAGTGGTCAATAAATTCCGTTTCTGAATCGCAGACCAAGACATTCCCACTGACAGAGAAACCAGTAAAAAGCTTAGGCAAAGTATTCCACCACACGTTAAAAGATACGACCTCCATTAATGAGACAATCAATAACCTAACAACATGGATTAAAAAAGTTGATAAGTCTGGGTTCCCAGGTCGTTTTAAAACTTGGCTATACCAACACGCGATTTTACCCAGGATTTTATGGCCATTAACGATTTATAGCGTGCCAATATCGGCGGTCGAGTCCCTAGAAAGGAAGATTAGTAGTTCTATTCTTGCATAAGAGAAGCTCTGATGTACCAAAATTCTAAAGACCCTAAAGTTGCCGACGCCGGGATATTAATACATACTGGCAAGAAATGGGATGCAGGAAGAGAATTACGGTTGGCTGAAGAGAGGCTAAAAATGAAAACAATTATAGGAACTGTTGCAGAAGGGACAATGGGACTAGGCTACATCCAGCGGAAACCTATAGACCAGACAAATAAGAAAGATTACCAAAAACTTCTCCAAAATGAAGAGCTAGTGTGGAGGAGGATAGAATTACAAAAACGGTGGGATTAAGCCAGCAAGGAGCATGGGCCAGATGGGAGAACATAACAAAACGGAAAATTACTTGGTCTGATATATTATGAAATGAATTCACACATACAAAATTCCAGATCAAGGCAGTTTATGATACACTACCAAGCCCTGTGAACCTCCATATTTGAGGAAAAAAAGAAACTCCCTCGTGCAAGTTCTGTTCAGGAAGAGCATCACTCCAACATATACTTAGTGGTTGTCCCAAGGCATTAAGTGATGGGAGATATCGCTGGCGCCATGATAAAGTTTTAAAGAAACTAACTGAAATATTTAACACAGCCATCCGGAGTTTGAAATTTAACCCAAAGAAAGAGAAAATTCAGTTTGTAAGGATGGGCAAAAAAACAAAAAAAAAAAAACAAAAAAAAAAAACAGTATGTAAGGGACCCACAAGATGTGTACTTTACTCAGCTTCAGATTGGCAACTCATGGTAGACCTAGAATGCCGACTGAGGTTACCAGAACACATTCTAAGTACTTCCTTATGACCAGATATGGTCTTGTTTTCGAATTTAACAAAACAGATTATTCTGTGGGAACAGTCCCATGGGAAGAAAATATGGAAGTTGTACACCAACACAAAATGAACAAATACCAAGAACTGGTGGATGAGTGTAGAAGACGAGAATGGCAAGCAATATGCTACCCAATCGAAATTGGTGTGAGGGGTTTTGCTGGGAAATCTTTAAATTTGGCCTTCAATAAAATGGGAATTACAGGGTTAAAAAAGAGGAAAATGACTCAAACAATCCTAGATGCAACTCTGAGGTCATCCAGGTGGATTTGGATATGCCGAAATAATAATACCTGGACAGGACAATATAACGGTAGTGTCTGATAGACCAAAAACCATGACAAGGAAATGAAACAATCTATATTGTCACCAAATGCAACAATTTTTTTTTTTATCTATTTATTTATCTATTCATATCAATCATATTTTATTCTTTTTTTTTTTTTTACTCCCAAATATTTCATTAATATCATTCGTTTTACTTTTGTATTTTGTTCCAGTTTTTGTCTATACATTTATCTTTACAATCCCCATAGTTTTTTTTTAGTTTTTTTTTTATCAGAAATATTACACCAATATCATTCGTTTTTTTTTTATTCTAGTTATTTACATATCAACCGTATTTGGTACGATTTTCGATTTTTTTTTTTTTTTTTTAAAGGCATATTCCTTCATCCCTATGGAATGGTATCTTCTACATTGTAATTTATGTATTTATTTTAGTATATTTAATGAATTTTTTTTTTTTTTACTATCTAGTCATTTAGCTATTTTAACCATTCATCTCCATATTAATATCAAGAAAATCAATTTATTTTAATTTATATATTTCCGGATATTTACTGGAACCACACTGGACATTCATTTATTTGTGGACGACCTTATTCAAGGAATTTTTCCTCTTCTCCTGTGCAACCAAAACATCTTGCATTCCAATAACGTAGCAAATAGAGATTAGGACACAGGCCGAGGCCTGATCAACCTTGGCTGGGTCAACCTGGGGAGAAGGTATGATGTTTTTAAAGGACCAAAACCGTCAATGAACCAGGGTAACATCACTGATGATGTGTCCTAACTGCATCTAAATGATGTATTTTTCAAATTCAAAAATATATATAATCATTGTTGATATTTTTTTATTTATATAATGATTGACATAAGCAATTAGAAAGATATAACCTTAAAAGTAAGATATTTGATTAATTGATTGATGGGAACAGTGTTGGAGATTGCAAAAATACTGAGAAGAGATCATAGAACATTTAAAAAAGAAATCAAATCTATTGGTAAGATAAGAAAAAACTGGTTTTAAGAATATTACAGAAAAAAATCTCAGGAAAATGAAGTGCGTAAAAATAAACAAGAAGATTGGCTAGTCAGAAAATATTTGAAGATGCTGCTGCAAATGGAAAAGATAAAATACAGAATCTTCAGAACATTAAAGACATGAAAGCAATTTAATTACCACCTTTAAGTAAACATCACAAAGAAATGTATGACAAGTTAGGTGAAGAAGTACATGAAAATTGATTTCTCAACACTCATTTTTAGTGATGGCTGTTGAACCATAATGGATGAACCTGGTGACTGGGTTAGGGTTTAGATTCTTCATGATAATAGTAAACCAACGCTACTATTATACTTAGTCAACAATTGCTACACCACATAATAGTCAACCAACATAACTACTCCTACATTACTTAGAAGACAACAGTGTGAAGGTCTGATAAGGTTTTTGGTTTATATTGTAAGCAGTAAGATTATAGGTATCTTCAAAGTTCATGATGATTTCAAGATAATTGCAGAGAATTATTATAAGTTCTTGGGCATATCTTTTTTGGAATGGTACTGATCACAGTCAAGGAGCTTTCAGCAAAAAAGTATATTCAGGCAAGACAAGGAACCATTACATTCTACAAAGCTGACTATTACCCACAAGCCTCTTCAGATATTAACTCAATGGAAAACTTGTAGTTCATCATTAAGAGAGATGTATAAGAACTGAAAACAATGTTCAAGCAAACAATATCTCTGGGAAGCAATAGAAACTTCTACAGCTAATGTTAAATTGAATTTTTAAAGAAAAATGCAAATTAAAAACTGGAAAAGATTATAGAATATCAATAAGCCTATATTGACAAGTAAAATAATTTATTCATGTATAGAGTTGTTTTAGATACACTTCAATGGTTTACATATTTTGTATTCATTTATAAACAAAAATTTATGTAGTGCTAAAGTGTATGACAAAACTTGACATTCCCAAAACAAGACATCAATATTTTTAATAAGTATATTAAAAGATGAAAATCTCTCAATACATTGCATATTATCATAAAAATTTTACCAACATCAGTTGGTTAATATAAATTTTATTATGAAAACATTGACTTGCATGATGTAACCAGACAGTATATCTTGAAAGTTAACATTCCTGTAACATGTTTTAACTTGAGAAATTTGATTTCATTGCTTTGTTTTCTAATTTTATATAGTACAGAATTTTTTCAAAATTTAAACTGTATCCATTTCTATTTCTTAATGTTGAAAATAAATGTATGAAATGGAACTCAATGGTTATTATATTAAAACGATGAAGTTTTTACTTTTAAATTTTAAGCAATTTAAATCCTTACCAATTTATGTCATAGCATACTTGGTTTCATGCTGTCCACTTTAATATTTTATTAGAAAGACATGATTCTTTTTATAACAGACAAATTCCTGCTTCACATGATCTAAGCAATTTTTGTTTTCATTTGACTTGTAGTAATATAAAAGTTATCTGCCCCTAATCAATGAATATTTAAGAAATTATGGGATGTGAATGTTTGATATTTGGGAAGATAACTGCTTATAGTGTATAACATTCAAGAATTCATATCCTATAATTCCAATCAACAGTGATCAAATTTGTGTACTTATAAACATGCCCAAATCATTGAACACTGGATTAAGAAAAAAGACTAATTGTGGGATTTAACTTCTCTTTATATTGATAAATTACTCAACTGATATTGTGTTTATTATTGTAAGATAAACTTACCAACAGAAATATAAAAACAAATATAGAGTTGACACAATTAGTAGCTTTACAAAAGGTCAATGAGACTTTATGAATTGAATTAAAAAAAACTCTCCTGGTTAAGTTTAAGAATCAAGAGAGCGTAACTTTTGTACATTGAAAATTAAAGAATGTACAAAACTTCATTCAAAATGATTCCATTCAATTATATATCAACAAAAGTAAATAGAAGAGATTTGAAATGTTTCTGAGTTATATTTGCATTAGGGAAATTAACTCAATACAAATGTAAATCAATTTTCTCACAACAAAAGTAAACAAACCAACAATGTTTTATTGTTTAAACTTGCTTAACTGATAAAAAAACTTATAATAAAAATAAACCTCTTGAGAAATTTATCATTCAGGCAGGAAATATTAAAAGAAAAAAGAAAATGAATTTTGAAGATCTTTAAAAACAAATGTGTAAAACACTAATTTACTAATTTTACTTAACTCTAGAAATTTTTTGAATACATGCACATTTGATTAATGCACTAAAACTTTTATAAACTAAAACTCAATTAGTACAGTGAAATATTCTTCAGTTTAATCATTGCAATTGAAAATTTGATTTTTTTTATACCAATGTATACATTATCCACACTAATCAAGGGATTCCTGTACTCATAGCTAATAATATTAAATAAGACAATTTTAAACAAATGTGTAATCATAAAAAAAATAGTGAAATCCTGAATTGCAATGTGAATATTCTTTGAGGAAAAAAAAAGTGTTAAATATATTTGGCATTTATTAATTTAATGCTTAATGGCAACTTGGTAGCAGAGATAATTGTGTGAGTATACAATTACACCAGTAATTAGAGCTTGTGCCCAGGTAAAAGCCAGAATTTCAAATGCTGATTTTCAAGGTAAGTTACTTGTCCCAATTTGTGCTTCATTCAGCTATACCTAGTAAATATCTAAAAAATTTAGTCTACTTGGCTGAGATTGTTGTCCATCTTTCACTAGTACCAGAAATTGGTGTTTGAGCCAGGATTTCAAATGCTGATTTTCACTTGAAATATTGGTACTGCACAATCTTCTTACTACCATTTCCTTTCATTTGGCAGTACTAACCTCTTAAATATCATGAAAATAGAGAAAAAATCAACCTATTACAAATTATATTTGCACATTGAATAAGGTCTTTATTAAAAAAAA
The DNA here is from genome assembly GCA_037127315.1 of Ascarosepion bandense. Classification (NCBI taxonomy): domain Eukaryota; kingdom Metazoa; phylum Mollusca; class Cephalopoda; order Sepiida; family Sepiidae; genus Ascarosepion; species Ascarosepion bandense. The sequence continues at coordinate 1,082,186 of JBBBDQ010028584.1, read as the reverse complement.
AATTCTTACCTCATCTGGGAAGAAGCGAAGATTCTTCATACCAGTAGACTTGGTGTACTTTATCATTCCATTTTTATCCAAAGATGTGACAGTTAGTCTAGGGAAAAAAAATGAAAAGATTCTATAAAATAAATCAAAAGGAAAAAAAAATGTAATCATGCAAATGTAGGAGGTAAGAAAATTATAGTGTCTTGTTTTTACATGGTTTACAATCTTGCAAACAATTACATAAATATTTAAAAAATTTATTTCAGATGGTGTACTACCAATTCCTTACACAATTTTTTTTTTTTACATAAAAAGGAATATTCTAATTTAATAATGCATATACAGACTTAGTATAAATATTTTTAGATTTCTTTGTTAAAACTAAAAAATATACTGTATAAAAAGTGTTTAATTTAAAAGATGAAAATTGTAGAATTCCCAAGAGTCAGTTCCTAAACAAAGAGATATCAATTTTATTCAATATTTCAATTTATTGATCCTTATAACGTACAAGGGAATGCCGAAAAAAAAAAACAAAAAAAAAACAAACTTGAGACTAAAATAGTTCAATAGTCCCTTGTAAATAATATGCTATCATACAATTTGTTTAAAAATAAATTTCAGAAATCTTTGTTTTCAAACTATTTCCTCTCAGCTAATATAACTCCCTACCCACATATTAATAACCTCCACAAAATTTCTTTTAACTAAATACAAACAGGTGGTCATCATCCGATTGTCAGCAAAATCTATAGTATTTATAGAACAGAAATTATCAAGTAAAAACAATTCAAAATTTGGTCTAATAATAAAAACTATCTTAAAACATTGAAAATACATCTCAAATGTCAGATTAATGACATTTCTAATAAAATGTGAAACTGATTCCAATATAAAAGGGGCTTTCTCTCAAGTAGCCAGCCTAATTCTTGCAAAAGTGAAAAAGCATATAAATATCTACAACTGATATTCCCTTTAAGAGAAGGAATATACACCTTATCTCTGTGATATGAACTATTTGTAACATGAGGAGAAAAAGATTTGGAAAGAATTTTTGCTTTAGCTCAAGTGGATTAAAGCAGATCAAAAGTGTAAATATCAGAAGATTAGTTTCGACTCAAAATTATTAAAAAAAGATAAATAAATGAAGGAAGTTGTATTAAAAGAATGTTTAGAACTTAAAACCACTTCCAAAAACACATTAATTTATGTCTTTTTATGTGAGAAAGGAAGTAGAAGGCCACATGAAAGATAAATAGAAGCTGAGAGCATATTAAATTTCTAGTGAGTTAAAAAAAAAAAAAAAAAAAAACTAAGCATCAGACATCTGTATCATTAGAATGTTAGATCCTGATGTAAAGAACACATGCTGTAGATTTCCATCTGTTGATGATTCAGAAACAATTACAATAATTCAAGAAACATGTGATGTCAATTAACCAAAAAGGAAAAAAAAAAAAAATTATATATATGTATGTATGTATATTAGAAGTTATTCTTTCTTTGTACACAGCTTGATTTTCATTTAATATATTACCATCATCTTTGTTTATATACTTGAATTCATTGCATAGTGGTTAGAGCTTTAGATTGAAAACTGCTAAATTAAAGATTCTAACCCATGTGTTAAAAAAATGATTTGGGAGCAGAAATATATCTTTTAGCCTATTTGAAACAAACCATTTCCTTTTTTAAAAATTAGCAACAATGGACTTATTGCAAACATGACAGTTCTTTTGTTATCAACTTTTTAGATGTATTCACTCCATTCTTAGCAAATTTCATTAAACACTAAAGAGTTTTGTAGGGCTTCTTTTTTTATTAATAATCGTTTCACCCTAAGCAGGGCGGTATCGCCACTGATGTGCAGGGGGCTACATGAGAATAAATGTTTAGTCAGGAGGAGAGTGAAGAGAAAGACGAACCAATTACAGAGGGTGTCAGAGAAAGGGCAAGAGAAGGATGGGAACACAAGTGTGAAGACAGTTGCAAAGGTAGAGTGAAAGGAAAAGAACAAGATATATGGGGTGATGTAGAAAAGACTGGAGTCAAGTGGATAAGAGATGGGTATTGACATTACATTTAAATTCCTGGAGGTTGTAGCCATCAGGAAAGCAAGTATATGAAAGGGAGTTCCACAGGTGGGAAGTGCGAGAAAAGAAGCTGCTGGAGTAGAATTGTCAGTTGCATTTGGTTGATCTAACTGGAAATGGGTGGGATCTTGTTGCCAGTCTAGTTGCACAAGTAAATTCTTGTGTTGGGGGCACCAGTGACTTAAATTCATTGGAGCAGAAGCCATGAAAATATTTGTAGAATAGACAGAGGGAAGCCACATCTCTCCGGTAAAAAAGTGGCTGGAGTGGAGCTACCAAGTCGGGACCTATCACATTACAGATTCTCCTTTGGAGCCTGTCAAGAACACCGAGATGAACAGCAGGGGTGCCTGACTATATATGACAGCAGTATTTTATGCATGGACAGATGGTTGATTTGTATATGTGCAAGATGGATTCAGGCAAAAAAAATTCCTGACCTGACAGTGGTTCAACCTTCCTAGCAGTGGATTTAGCTATTTTTTTTTTAATCATTTCACCCCGAGCAAGATGGAAATGCCACTGATGTGCAGGGGGCTACATAACTGTAAAAAGATTAATTAGAAAAGAGTGAGGAGTACGAACTAGTTAGAAAGGAGCAATAGAAAGCTGAGAAAGCAGGTGCGATGACAGATACATAGGTGGAGAGAAAGGGAAGGTTGGGGAGAGAGCTAGAGTCCAGTGGTTAGTAGATGAGTATTGACTTTGCATTTAAATTGCTGGAGGTTGTAGCCGTCAGGAAAGCAAGAATACGGGAGCGAGTTCCACAGGCGGGAAGTGCGAGAGAAGAAGCTGCAGGAGTAGAATTGTCGTCTACATTTGGCTAACCTGACTGTGAATGGGTGGGACCCAGTTGCCAGTCTGGTTGCACGAGTAAACACCTGTTGAGGAGGCACCAGTGACTTAAGTTCGTCCGAGCAGAAGCCATGAAAGTATTTATAGAACAGACAAAGGGAGGCCACATTTCGACGGTGGGGAAGTGGCTGCAGTCGAGCCGCCAGATCAGTACCTATCACATTACAGACTCCCCTTTGGAGCCTGTCAAGAACACTGAGGAGAACGGCAGGGGCGCCTGACCATAAATGGCAGCAGTACTCCATGCACGGACGGATGGTTGACTTGTATATATGCAGGATGGATTCAGGCGGAAAAAAAACATCCTGGATCAACACAGTGACCCAAACTTCTTAGCAGTAGATTTTGCTATGGATTCAATATAGTGGTTCCATTTGAGGTCTGAGGACAGGGTAAGTCCGAGGAGGCGTAGTGTATTGCTCTCCGGGAGAATCGCTTGGTCCATGCTTATGGGAGGCAGGAGAGGTTGCCTGTAATGGTTGATAGACAACAGCTTGGTCTTAGACGAATTGAAGTTGACAAGCCACTTCTTGCCCCAGTTCACCACAGAGTGTAGATCCCGTTCAAGGTCAGCAGCGAGATTATGTCTGCCACGACAGGTTTCTTACTGGTGCGGGAGTATATTGTAGTGTCATCTGCGTAGATGCCTACTTGGAACTTGATCTCATCTGGGAGGTCGTTGATGAAAATAAGGAAGAGCGTCAGGCCCAGGATAGAGCCCTGTGGGATACCAGCATTCATGCTGTAGGACGAAGAGGCACGGTCATTCAAAACGACCTTCATTTTGCGGTTATTTAAAAAAGATTGGATTAGGTCAAGCAGGCGACTGGTAATACCGTAACCCCATAGTTTGCATAGGAGGCAAGAGTGCCAAACCCTGTCGAAAGCCTTGGAGATGTCCAGAGCAACTGCGTGAGCCTAGTCAGACTCATCAAGGGCCTGTAGCATGTACTTCCTTACGGCTGTTAGCAGGTCGGCCGTGGACCTGGCAAAGCAGAATCCATATTGCCTGTCAGAAAAGAGTTTGTGGGCAGTGAGATGATGAACTGTTTCAGCATTGATTATGGCCTCGAATACTTTCCCGAATATCGGTAGAAGACTGATAGGGCGATAGTTGGATGGGTCCGAGGGTTCACCACAATTCTGAAATACAGTAACGACTGAAGAGAACTTCCAGCATGCAGGAAAGCAGGAAGCAGAAAGGCAGTAGTTAAATAGTTTAGAGAGGACAGGGGAAAGTTCAGGAGCACACCTCTTAAGGACTATCACCGGGATTCCATCATCTCCACATGCCTTATGGGGGTTGAGTTTTGAAATCACTCGGGATACTACTGCTGGGGTAATATATACGTCATGCAGTTTGGCCTCAGTTCTAATAGGGAAGTCGGGTGGGTGTACTCCGAACGAGTCAAATGTGGAGTTGGATGAGAATCTGTGGGCAAAGCACTCAGCTTTGTCCGCAGATGATGTGAGAACCTCAAATTCATGGATTAAAGGAGGTATTGAGGATTTCCATTCTATTGACTCAATGTAATGATTCCACTTGAGATTGGAAGATAGGATAAGGCCAAGGAGCTGCAGTATATTGCTTTCAGGGAGATTTGCTTGATCCATGCTTATGGGTGGCAGGAGGGTTGCCTGCGATGGTTGACAGATCAAAAAGCTTGTACATTCTTGTAATCGATTTTGCTAAAGATTTTTTAAGAACAGTGAAAATAATAGTTCACATATTTTCAATTTAAAACACAAATTTTCACTTAAATTTCCAAAGTCATTAGTTTTATCAAAAATTATTTCAAAGCTTTAATTTTTTTATTTTAAGTTATTTTTTTCTAAAATAGGCAAATTGGTTTTCTAATTCACTTAGCTTAGCTTAGACAGTGTAAGGTCATAAGTGGGAGGTACTTAATGAGGATTAAACTCATTATGACTGCAATGATCTGAATGAATTCAGTTTTATAGAAGGGTATCTTAAATAATTTCCAATCTCCATTAAATTGTCTTCAGTCTATTTCAAATAATTACAATAATATTTCCTTAAATATAAACTTGTCCCAAATTCTCTCTACAATTTACAAATCTAAGGCATTGCTTTTAAATTTCATACAAGTTTAAAAGTCACATGATCTTATATGGCAATGTGCAATTATACCTAAGAAATGCTTGAAATGCATTGTGCGTTGTGGTGCTGTGGATATCAACACAGAACGAGAAATCAAAGAGCCAAGTTTAAATTCCAGTTGAATTCATTGCATTCACTTACATGCAAATACTCTTGGGAAAGGTATTAATCCATCGCATCTCCCTCCAGCTATGGATGATAGCAGGACAGATTGGATTCTATAGCCTTGGTTGGCAACCAGTCTACTGCAGAAAATAATGGCAATCTACTGCAGGAAAATCTTCTGCCCAGTCAGTCATGTCTCTTTCACGACATGATCACCCAAGTGTATATCATATATGGTACTTAACTGACTGAACACTTAAAATTCCTGACAACTGAATTCTTTTTCTTACAAGTAATGAATTTCTATAGTAAAATTATTTGCAATAAATACACAGATTACAAAGTTATAAAAACATCAGAATATTTTTTAAGTGCTTCTTTGTCAGACTGAGAAATTTTCAGTACACACACTTTTTTTCTTTTTTTAACATATTATATAAAGCTTTTTTCTGTTATTAACACTTGCTTTCTAAACTACTGACAATTCCCTTTTTCTCCGATTTTCAGTACACAGCAATGCTGAAAACTTGATTTAGGCATTAAATTCCCCTCAATCAACACATTTCTTTTTATTACTATATTTGATAGTATACAAGATCATCTCCCCCATACACTTTGTAACTAATATTACAGAGTTAGGCTAGGTAGAAGTAGTGGTCATCTACAGCATCTAGGTAAATCATTAACTAAGTATTTACCACCTCCCCACCAAGGCAGATACAACAAAAGGTCAATTAAAGTGGGGATTTTGAGCCCTTAAGCTCAGACAAAAATATCCTGCAGACCCAGCTTAAGGCTAGGTTGGGCTCTTGTTTTTTTTTTTAGCCCAGACAAGACTACCCTTCGGTGGAGCCCTGTCTGGGTCCCTCTCCACTCGAGAGCAGAGAGCTGAATAAGAAAAAGCATGGATCATTATGATCACTTTGCTCAACTACCAATCATTAATTATATACCTCTCAACTCTGCATATGACACAAGTGATTTTTTTTTTTTTTAACTATGCTTTGTTTTGGGGATGAAGTGGGGTCTTAAAAGGCATTAAATTTTCAATGAAGGCTTGTCTAGTTAAATATTTTCTAGGAATACACTAATATTAGAGCATTAGATTTGGGACCTCATGACTAGAGGTTATGCTTGTGCTATTTAAAAGAATTGATTTGATATTTTTATTATATCCAATTTACAAAAAGTTCAGATTAGATCTTGTGATCTCAGATAAAAAGTAGAAATAGAGAAACAAATTTTGTGTTTAATTACAACCAAACAAAGAGATGTGTAAAACACAAGATAAAGTCAGAAAAAGAAGTGCACGAAACAAGTACTACCTTGAAAAAATAACACCCAAAATATCAATTTTATAAAAAAGTATAAATACTAAGAGAATCTTCTGGCAAACAGCTTCATTTTCTTTTATTTATATTGTTCAGACTGTTGTACTTATCTTTGTCATATTCATACATTTTTTTTTTTTATGCTCCGACCTTCTTAAGGTGACTGGAATTTTGAAATGAACCCTTTATTATTTCCTCAAGGACACATGGTCCAGTGGATAAAAGTGTTGATTGCATCCAATGATTTGACCCAAAGAGTTATGAGTTCAATATCTGGTGACAATAGTCACAAACAAAAACCTCAAAGAGTTAAGTGGAGATAACTAAGATGTCTAAAATCAACATGATACATGGAATGAGAACAATCTACTCCAGTGATCAAAAAAGGTTCAGTTCAAAATTCAAGTCATCTGAAGAAGATCAGAGCATACAATGGACAAAACATTGTAAATATGACAAAGATGAGGATAATAGTTCAAATGGTTCTTTTATATGAAAGTTTATTTCCCAAGTGAACAAAAAGTATAAAGTTAACGATGTCTTTTACTGTAAATAATGATGTCCTTTTGTTATCTTTACAACTGATTCTTTTCTGTAATAGATTTTGTTAAGATAATTAAATTGGTGTCATGATCAAAAAGGTTATTAGATTGCTATTCAGAATTTTTCATGACATCTCAAGAATAAATTGGAGTTTATTTTGACAGTGTTCAGGTCTTCTTCAAAAAATATAAAGCATGGTGACAGTACCAAGAGAAAGCAAAAATAATTCCTAGCTTGGCTACACTTTTCCCAGTCAATTTTAACAATTTTAGTTCATTTCAAATTACTCAATTTGTTTCAAAAGTGGATGGCATATAAACTCACCCCAAAATTACAAAAGTAATCACTAAATGTCTTTTTGCTAGAGAAAATAAATGATCTTTTTCTTGATTGAAAATTAAAGAGATGGCATTAGAATCCACAGCACTAAAGCCAACTCTATGGGTAAGATATATTGATGACACCTTCATACTCTGGCTACACCAGGAAGAAGTCCAGACACTAATGGACCATGGAAACTCAAGGTCATCGATACAATTCACAATGGAAAAAGAGAATGACAACAAATTAGCATTCCTGGATGTATTAAATATTGAACAGAGAGTGGGTTCAAGACATCCATATATAGCAAAACAATATTCAACAGACAATACCTCAACTTAAACTCCCACCACTCTTGCAGTGTAAAAAAAGGGATCGTCCACTGCTTGCAACATCAAGCAAAAGTCATAAGCAGCAACAGGAAATGATCAGTATAAGCAGTACCCGACAATGTAACAACTACACAGGATACATGACAACAGATCCAACAAACATGGAAGGGTGTGTGCATGAGGATAACAACTCTCAGAAAACAGCCTTAATCTGTCTACCCTACATGAAGGAGTTATTGGAGAAAATACAAAGGACCTGTGGTTCATATAACATCAGGACAACCTTCAAAAGTGGTTTGACACTTTGCAGATATCTCTCCTGTGTAAGACCTCCAATAGGGGAGAACACGACTAAGGACTGTGTGTACATCATTCCATGTAGCTGTGGAAAGAAATATAAAGGAGAAACGAGCCGCTCCCTTAAGGTAAGGCTGCAAGAACATTGTAAGGCCATAACACAAGGGAAAATAGAAAAATCAGGAGTAGCTGACCCCCATATAGAGGGAGAAAGGATATCACCACCCCTATGGGATGAAGTTGAAATAATTGACAGAACACCATTGGAAACTACGTAAACTTAAGGAATTGGCACATATGCTAGTGCACAAAAATCTCCTAAGTTGGCCAAGCATAGAAATGAGTACAATATGGGAACCAGAAACACAGAGTGCTAAAGGACATCATTAGCTTCAAAGATTGCAATATGAACTCTGGTTTACTAAGACATTAAGTTCCAGAAATTCATACACTGATGTCCTCAAGGACATGTGGCCCAGTGGATATAGGTGTTGGTTAGTTTCAGTGACTTGACTCAAAAAGTTCAATACATGGCTACAGCAGTGGTGAACTTAGAGAGTTGAGGTAAAGGGAGATAATTACATGGCATCTGGAAGTGACATCATATATGGAATGAAAATTATATTCTCCAGTGATTGATATAAAGAGGTTAGTTCAAAATTCCTAGCATCTGAATGGCCAAAACACTGTAAACATAGCAATAAAGATGAGGACAACAGTTCGAACAGTGTAAATAATACCTCAACTCAGAAGTATAGACAAATACAGAAGTGACCTTACTTTTCATAAACAAAAATGTACACTTAAGTGGTCTATTTCAACTGATGATATTACTTGTAAATAAACTAGCTGACCATCCATTAATGTTAATTTGGCTATTATTTTAGCTTTTTTTCATTTCTTCATTCATGTATTATCAGATAGAGATATCTAACTTAATTTTGCTTGCACAATTGCCAGTATTTGGTTTCATATAAAATGCGAATTAATAAATCATCAATAAATATTGCTATAAAGTAAAATTGTCAGATCAATCATTACAAAATTTAAGATCACTTTTTTTGTAAAAAATAATCATTTAGCAAATAATTGCAGCATATTGTTTTTGGTCTGTTCCAATAGATTGTAACCGATTTTCATTATCTAAAATATTTTCCTTAAGCAAAACTTAAAGAGTTTTGCAACAAATAGAAGAGAACATGCACAACCACTTGCACATGCAAACAAGCAATTATGTCTTAATATTTCTAGTAATAAACATATCAGTCATGTGACAATTCATTTTTTATAGTTTGTATGTGATGACATACTGTTTTCTTTTTTATAAAAAAAAAAAAAATTAAAATTAGAATTTTAGTTGGGGATAAGAAAAGAATGTGTTGGTATTTGTCAGATCAGCACCTGGTGTATATTTTGGCAGCAAGTATTCATCTAAACAGGTTTGATTAAATAGAACTGACAAGGTTGTCTATGCTTAATTTTTATTATACTTTTCCAACTTCCTTACATGCATGCACCATACTCTCATGACCTATCAACAACTTGGTGCAATCCGTGCACACATTGACCAACACATCATAAATGAACAAAATGTAACTATCAACATAAGTATTAGTAGATAATACTAAAATACTTTACAGCACCCAATGCAAGGAAAGAATTCTAGAAGCTATTATTGTACAAAATAAACAGCCCACATTAAATATCAGTTACCACAGAAGATGTTATTTTGAAGTGCATATAATTGCTGTATGCACATATATTAGTATAGAGAATTAACAAATAAATTGCTAAAATAAATAAATCACATTTTTTTTTGTTTTGCCTTGTTCCCAATAGCAGTTATACATGTCATGTTAGACAATTTAAAACGTCCAGCATCCAAATAAGTATCAAGATATAGACAAAAGAATTATCATACAGACACCACATCATATTTTGCTAATAACTGGAAAGTCAAAAGTACTTAGAGAAAGAAAAAAAAAACTATATATATGTATATTATGTATATATGTGTGTGTGTGTGTGTGTATATATATATATATATATATATATATATAAATGAAAAATTCAGACAATTTATCATCAACATCTTATCCAGGAGTTGGAAAAGTATAATAAAAAAAAAAATTAAACATAAATCTTGTTGGTCCTATGTAATCAAATATATAATTCAGCTGTTTTTTGTAGGTGTGCAGGTGAGGTGAAGTTGGAGTTTTCTTTTATGGACATAGAATTTTTTCATTTTTTTTATTGATTTTTTTTTTATGCAACACATCTTCCCTCTTGATACCAATGTTGTCCAAGGAAAGGGCAAGAACTGATCCTACTTGGTACTGGTGTCATTACAAAAGTTACCAGAACAAAGTTGGAAGCAATGCTTTGGAGCTTGGGTTAGAGATTTTATCCTCAGGGTTTACTCCCAAATACTCTTCTATAACTGGGGTATGGCTGAAAGGTAGTAAACATTTGAAATCAGAGTTTTCCAGGTTTTTCAAATGGACAGCTTTCACATATTCCATCTACCCAATATGAACAGCGTAAAGCAGAAATATTAACTTAACAGCCAATTACCTTCAGACAAGTGATTATATTAATAACTGAGTACCTTCATTCTTTCTGGAGGCTGTTTTAACTAAACTTTCATCTTATATTTCTTTACTTAAGTTTTATTTAGAGACTTAAAAAAAGAGTAAATAAAATGAAATATAAAAAAAAACATACTTGTAGAAGATCTTGCGAACAGGTTGAAGGCTGATGGAGCCTATGTATGGTTGACTGTGTGTATTTCGTTTGAAAGAAAAACCTCTGAAAGTCACAAAAGTGAGAAGAAAGATAAGAATTTTCTTTCCTTTTGATAGAGCAACAATGTTCTGTTAAATAAAATCAAGAAGAAAAAAAAATTTTCATTGACAACTTTTCCTTTTGACTAGTCTTTTCCCTCATCTTATTGTAATTTTATTTTTATCATAACTTTCTAGGTCAAAATAGTACCTGATAAAAAAAAAAAAAAAAAAAAAAAAAGCATTTATTGACAATACGATTGACAATTCAGCCATAAAGACTAAAAAAGGTGCAAAACTAATATCATAGTAGTCTAAGTGTTTAATGTTTAAACTTAGAATAAATTCTATTTTTGGTATCACTGGAAAGTTTATCGTGTGTAGATAAACCAAAATTCTCCTTTTCTAGTGTGTGTGTGTGTGTGTGTGTGTGTTAAAAAAAAAAAAAAAGAAGATACATTCTTTTGAATTTATACCATATTTTTGTCTTTCAATTTGTCAGCAAATCATGATCAACATTCAATTTCATTAAATTTCAAATTTATAAATTCAGTGTAAATTGATTTGTTCATATTGTCACTAATTTTTATCCTTGTTTAATATTTTAGAAGTAGTGAAACTTTAAATTGTACTTAAAATGGCTCCAATGAGCAATTATGTACAGTGTAAGTTGGATGAACCAAAACCTGCATGAAAATGAATGATAATGGTGAAGACTTCACCCAAAAAATATTTTGATATTTTCTAAAACTTTAAAATGCCTAATTTTTTTTCAAGTATCTTTGATCGAAGTTGAATTCAAGCATTTGTTTTAGTTCTTGATAGTTGAACAGATTTGTACTATTTCAGATTTGATAAGATTACTGATAATTTACAGGCCAGATCTGTATGCTTTGCAAAAGTCTTGTGATAAAATTTTTTTTAATAGTACCAACAATTTTTTACAATTGAAAGGACACAGTGATTGTAATTTCAATTCTATAACATCGTAGATATTGAAGTTTTTGGTGACGGTTCCATTTGATCATATTATCAAAACCAAAGTAGTATCAATTAATATCTAAAATATTCATTAACAGATATTTTGCACACATTTGAGTTCATAGTGTTTTGAGAGATATCAAAAAGTTTCTTGCAAGATGGAGCGTTTATTATCCAAGAATACACTTATAGAGACAATATATTATAGGAGTGAAAAGTGATTAAGTGATAAGAGACTGTAACTTAGCTGGAGAAGGATTGTTTTGGTATGTTAATCTATATAAAATAAACTTTTCAAAGAAACCAAGTACGATAACATCAGAATTTATTTCAGGTTTACTTATCATACAAGATTTGATACTGAGGCTATATTGCTACCTCTCTGTGTACTAACATGCCATAGTATTATTTACATTCCAGTTATAGTAACTTACTTGAATTCAGAGGTTAATCATGAAAGTGCTTCATTTCAGAATTAAAAAACATTGCTGTTAAGTGATATGATAAGATGCATCTCATAATAAAAGCAACATTTTTTTTTTGCTTTATTTTTGCAAATAACACCAACATGCTATCAATAAATTTTCATTCATTTCTTATAAGAAGCCTTAACAAAATCCAACCCAATGTCTCATAAGAAAAATTACTTTTTTTTTTTTAACAACCCCAAATCAACAAGCGAAGAATATTCCTGAATACCAGTTGTTTGTTTCTTAATTCCTCTCAAATATTGCCAATCATCATTCTCAAACATTGAGAATGCTAATGCTCTTTGGGCAAAAAAGTTCTTTTATAATATTACCAACTTTCCAAGAGGGGAAAAAAAAAAAAAAAAAAAGGAGAGGGGGACATGGCCACAACAACCCGAACACACTTAAACATTAATTTTGATACAATTAATTTTATTGCACTAATGTAGTACTTAACAAAACTTTAAACAATTATTATAATATGAATATACACCAATGAAACTATAAATGCAAAAATATTTTATTCCATCAGAAAATTGTTTTTCACAAACAGTTAGAAGTTCTACTATTTAATCCATAGCTGAAGAGGGAAAGATGGATTCATACCTTTTTCAAAAGTGAATGTAACAAACTTGACTGAAATTTGAATTCTGCTCTTCAATTTCTTATTCTGAGCTGTTATCCATTATAACACTCACATATCCTTGTCATAAGGGTGAAAATTACCAAGTTTGTTATTAATACGAGTAATAATTAAATTAATAAGTTATGAGTCAAGTTCTGCAGCTTTCAAGAAAAGAAAAACAAACATTCAACATGTTTTATTTATTCAGAAAAAAATTTACTGAAGAAATTAACAATATATCTAAAAAATGGTAACATTTTATAAAAATGCAACGTTTTTCATTTGTAATAAATCATCATTTACCAGTTTTGGAAAGGGGAGATAACTGTCTCTAAAGATTCTACAAATTCTATTATGTGTTCGAATTTTGCAAATTAGCTTAAATTAGCTATAAAATACAATGGTTCTTTTCTCACCTTCTTGTAAGGATTATTAATAAATCAAATCCATAACTGTAACCAGTCCATCGCCAGCAATACTGAAATTAAAATTGTACATAATTCTGATAAGTATAAAGATCAATGCAAATAGGTTTTACAAAACAATTTGTGTTTTTAGCAACAGGAGTAATGTTAAAACAGTTTTAATTGGCAGAGTTATTGGACTTCAACTTATCAAAACTTATAATTTAGATAAGTAATTGTTACACTCATGTATTTGGCATGACAAAGAATTTAAAGCAATGAAAATATCAAATTTGAATGAAAGCAAATAGAAGAGAGAAAATATAGCATCATTAATATTAAATTTCTAAATTTATACTGTATTAAACTCTAAATCATTGCATTTACACCATTAGTCTGAAAATTCATTAAATCTGATGGCAGATATTGAAGATTATAAATTTATAATAAACATATATAAACACAAGATGTGTGTGTGTGTGTGTGTGTGTAAAAGACAATTTTAATTGTGTTGATATGCACTGATCCTAGGCAGAAGTGCTAAAGGATAATACTAATCTTCAGCTTGGAGCATGAATACTTCTCTTGTGTTCTTAGCAGAATGCACCCTATCTGTCCTATAATCACATCATATTTAATGGCTTGATAGTTAAGTGCCATACATGATACACGCTTGGGCAATTATGTCTTTTTCGATCAATGACTGACTAAGCAGAAGATTTTCCTCGCAGTAGGTTGCCATTTCTTTCTGTGGTAGGTTGGTTGTCAGCCAAGGCTATAGAGCCTAATCTGTCCTGCTATGCAGCCCATAGCTGGAGGGAGAAGAGATGGATTCATACCTTTCCTAAGGGTATTTGTATGTAAGTGAATGCAATGAATTCAACTGGAATTTGAACTCAACTCTCTGATTTCTTATTCCGAGCCAATATCCATTATACCACAATGCACTTTTATGGGTACTATACTAGAATAATATTCATTCATTATATAGGCATTTACTAAACTCGGTATAATTTTGATAAAAGGCAACAAGTATGGGTACCCAGTAAAGATTGAACTCACTATTCAATAGTAGAGTTTGCTGCCCTATCTCACAAACTATTAACCCTTGTCAAGGTGTCCATTACATAAATTATATTAGGCTTAGAATAACATAATAATGGAATATTTGTTTGGGTTGTGCATTACTGAAATCTGAATTTTAAGTTTTAAACATTTCAACAGTCTTCCTTTGTTTACAATGTTCACTTTAACATCCGTCATATAATTATCGTAATGTGGAAAAAATGGTAATTGTTTTTACTATGATTTGGACACTGCTCATTCCCAGCAAATGGATTTGTATCTAATTAACAGTGAGAGAGAGAGAGAAATAAATATTTCTGGTTACTTCAGTTGTAACACCCATTTTCTGCTACATATCACAGCAACTTCAACTTAATTTATCATGTCATGTATTGTTAATGTCACTAAATTGCTAACCATTTATACATCTTGATGTTCAGCCAAACAGAAGTGACAGGAGGTGAAATCACAGTAGCACAGTCTTCATTCAAGTATCCAACAAGAATACAATTAAATTCAGAAAAGTCAATATAATTCAGATTATTGATCACATAAACAGCACTGATGTTATATCTTATCATATCATTCTAGAAAACGGACAAATGAAGAAAAAAAAAAAAGGAGGGGACAAAAGAAAAAGAACAATTCCTTACTTTTCCATTTTTCTGTAAGATTCTTCCACACCGAATAGCAGATTTATTAAACTCTTCTTCAGAGAGATCATCAGGCCTAAAGAGAAGGAATTATTGATCAATATTTAATTAAATATCTTTCTAAATTTAAAAAAGAAATACTTTCAAGAAATTTTGTAAAAAGAAACTGTAAAATATAGGCATCACAAAATAAAGTTTTACTTTCAATTTATCTAGAGAACTTGATCAGACATAAAAAAATAAATAAAAAATGGTACCAAATTTATTTCTGTACTTTAATTAGCAAAGAGAGTTATGACCATTCAAAGATTGTGCTTTTGGGCTAAAAGCCAATTTTAACAGTGTGTAATGCAGGTTTCAAATAAGCTTTTCAGAGCTATGGTATTTCAGGACAATTGTCTGATTTAATCTAATCATTCCTATCAAATTGTGAAATGAAGGTTGTTTTGAATGGGCAAGCTTCCAGTTTTTTTTCATACAAATGTGGGCATCTCTCAAGGCTCTATCCTAGGTTCTAGGCTTTTTCTGATCTTCATCAATGATCTTCTTGATGTAATCAGTTCCTAAGTAGACATCTACTCCCATCTCAAAAGAAAATCTGCCAAGGCTGACAAAGTAAACTTGATTGCTGCTCTTCAAAAGGACCTCCAGTCTGTGATTGAATGTTGTAAGAAATGACTTGTAAATTTTCATGCCTCCAAAACAAAGCTGCTCTCCTTTAACCACCATAGAGAAACTTTCTTACCTACCATTAGAATGGATGACACTAATCTCTTAGAGAGCAACACACTGCAGCTCCTTGGCCTCACTCACTTGGCTAACCTCAAATAGAAAGACTACATGAAATTTATAGCTGCATCTACTGCAAGGAAAGTTGAATCACTGTGTTGAGCCAGGAAGTTTTTCTCATCAGAATTTATTTTGCACATTTATAAATCTAATATTCATCCATGCATTAAATACTGTTACCATATCTGGTCAGATGCTCCTGCTATTAATCTTGAGGTTCTCTACAAAATCCAAAGAAGGACCTGCAATATAATTAACCTTGACTTGGCAGCCCACTTTCAGTCACTGTCTCACCAACGTGATGTGGCTTCTGTCTTTTCTACAAGTATTTTCATGGCAACTACTCTGACAAGCTTCCCCCCACCCCTTGTTCCCTGATCACATTTATTTACACATGCTACTAGATTGGCATCAAGGTCCCATCCTTTCATCGTTGAAATAGTTAAATGTAACCATCTCATCTACTTTAAGTTTTTCTTCTTCTCCCACTTAGAAAAAAATTATAATCTCAGAGTGTGGAGTTCATCTACTGAACAGATTAAATGCAAATTTTATTAAACACCCAGGGTAGGGGTCACTGTTATAGAAAAAAAATTAATAAAGAAAAGAAAAAAAAAAACAGAGACAGTTACATGTTTGAAAAAAAAAAAAAAGAAAAAAAGTTATGCTTATTATCTTAAAACAAAAATTGAAAAAACTGCAACAAGATTGAAGAACTATAATATATATCAATTATTTTTTAAGAAAATGTAAATTTCATCCAAACTTCTGAAATAGTGCTCAATCTCTAGAATTAGTAAACAAATGATAAAAAAAAGCATCTTTTTTTTAAGATTCAACTATTTTAACATATATAAGGAGACGCAACTTTGAATATTTGAAAAACATCACTAGGAAATTATCAGCTTTGAAAATGTGCAGAGAAGCAGCCATTGTTGAAATAGTGACATAATTTAAAGAGATGTGGAATAAAAACTAATCATCACACATTATAAAAGGATAAAATTACCATGTAAACAAAATTCTATCAAAATACCTTTAAAAATAAACAAGATAAAAGCAGTTGAAATTGAAGGACATTTTACTATTTTGACCAGTTTTTGCAACATAAAATAGGGAAATTTTAGGAAAGTCAATACTAAAACAAATGACTTACCCTTTATCAAGTCCTTGGTCAACAGCCAGCATTTTGTTCCACTGGTAAGAAAAATATGGCTGTAACCACTCTGATATGGAGATTAAAAATATATGTATGTATGGATGTATATATAAAAAAAAGACAAATAGAAATAAATATTGAAATTTTTAAACAATATTTGAATGCAAAGAAAGATCAAATCTTGTTAAATTAGGAACATCCCTAAAAGCTAAAACAGCTTATGTTTGTTTTTTTACAACAAAGTACTGAAGACACTTTTATCAGTATCTGAAATAACACTGTAAATATTGGAAGATTTATGTTTGAGGGTTCAAAGAGGTTTTTATGGAAAAATCCCAAAGAAAAATGTCACAGGATGTTAAAGACTCCTGATTGGCTACTCACAGATAAAACAGGGAGTTAGTTTTCAATTATCAATGTATGTAATTGTGTGTATTTAGGCAGCATTTTTTCATTAAATAATATAGACAAGTTTTGTCTATTTTATGTAAATTTTTTTCATATTCTCTGATAAACTTAATAGCATTATCACTAAATGAAGAAAGAAAATTACAATATTGATACATAATTTTTTTTAAATAATCCAATCTAAGCTTTCGGCTTAAATATTATAAACACAAACACATCATTATGGTTTGTCCATGTTTATAATATATAATGTAATTTGACATCTTTGAAAATAGCTTATGTAAGCCAAAAGCTTAGATTGGGTTATTAAAAAAATTATGTATCAATATTGTAATTTTCTTTATGAAAAAAAATTTATATAAAATAGATAAAACTTGCCTATATTATTTAATGAAACATGCATTAATATATATTAGAAAAAGAAATAGGGTTTTTCCAAAAAGAGAAATTGGTCTAGAATAAAAAGTGTGAGAATGTAAAGCCTGAAAAGAGTCAACCTTAGACTCGAAACATTTGTAGTGTTACAAATACCATTATAGAAACTTAAAGTATCGTAACATGTATAATAACAATAAATATACATTTTAAACAAAACCTTCTCAGCCTCTCATACTTTTTATTCTATATATATATATGAGGTGGAACAAGATAGAGAAGTGCAAATTTTCTGAATGTTTTATTTGAGATATTTACAGTGACTTACCAGGAGGAATGATGTGATCTGCATTTAGACTCCTGACAGATTGCATATCATTAACAATGTGATGAAAACGCACTTTGGAAAAAACACGAATATATTTGCTGCCTTCGTGAGTCTTCAAGTAGTAAAAGCTTTTATCATCTATAATAATAATAATAATAATAGATAATAATAAGGATCAGCTCCAAAATATCAAGTAAAATTACAGAAAGAATAAACAAGCTAAAACCTGGTAATGTAACAAAGAAATGCAAAGGGTTTAATAATTTATAATGTTCAACTTAACCTGACACAAGGCCACAATTATAGAACATTTAAACTGACTACATATGCAAATTGAGGAAAAAAAAAAAGTCTTTGAACATAAGTTTTTAAATTTTTTTTTTAAGTGTGTGTGTAGGGGGGGAATCAAATCTAGTTTTAATGAAAGTTTTCCATTTATCAAATTTCTTCAAAACTTTGCCGGGATTCTGTACCCTATCTTATACTCATATTGTTAATATGAAAATCACATGGATGAACTTAAAAACATTTTGAAAAATTGGATAAGGATTTGCTTTAAATTCATTTCAGAAAAGGCAACTTGAAATCAAATCTAGCTTCAATGAAACAGCTTTCTATTGTCATATTACTTCAAATATAAAACTATTTTACCAGTACCGTCAGAAAAGTGACTAATATTTAAGTAATTTTGCAATTGCATTGGTTATATTTTCTGTGTGAGTAATCTACATCTATACAGTTAATTATTGTCACATATCAGAAACAAATGTGCTTTTTAAAATCATAAAAAGAACTTAAAAAAAAAAAAAAAATCATTCAAAGAACACTAACATGAAAAAATATAAACCTATGTATTATCCATCTGACCTCCCCTATTTACAAATGCAATGTTCTGTTAGAGCAACTTGAGACGTGTTCATTTATTAACAGAGTAATCTATCTATAACAAGATAGACCATTATTAAGGTATATTTACTCTGCATCTCCACCAAGGCTGAATGTGACACAAAGTCATTTCAACTTTATGAAGAAAGCAAGATCAGGCTGTGTGACTGATAAAAATTATATAGTCACATTGTGTTTTATATTATAGTATAGATTTAATTCTTATAATATTTCTGGTAAGCAAGATTATGTACAGTTAATAAGTTTAATTAATACGCTTTAAGATGGTCAAAATATTCACTAAAATGAAAATCAAGGAAAGAAAAATATTTCTCCATTATCTTTAGTCTATCTATTCAAATCTTTAACTTTCCTACCTGGAGAATAGAATATCTTGGTTACTGTCAAAGCTAACAGTGATAGTTACAGCCTTTTAATTTTTGCTATTGCATGGACATATGAGATAGTAACTAACTAGGGTGTTTTTCACTTGTCCTCTATCACCTCTCATGGCATTCATGCCAGCAACAAAATCTTTTCTTTTACAGATGTCCAGTGATAAAAACAATGCAGGAAGAAGGGTTTTTTGTCTTTCATATGTATTAGCAGGATGTGAATAAATTGTAGTTTATATCTTTAAAAGAAAAACCTTGCATTCTTAAACTACTAATCTTTCTAATAAGAACTTGCATTTCTAAAAGTAATTATGTATCTAGCAATATTTAAAAGAAATCATAATAAACACCATTATATACCTGTGGCTAATTCTTCAAAATAATTCATTTTCTCTGCTAGACTTGTCATATCTCCAGAATATGAAGGAAACAACTGTAAGTATAGCCACTGTAAAAAGAGTTTTAACAAATCAATTTAGCAAGTGAGAAAAATTGCATGTTTATACACACATTTTAATTTAATCAATTTCATAAACACAAATGAGAGTAATTTCAATCTCTATATATTTTACTCTAAAGCAAAATATTTTAATACATTATTTGTACACTTTAATTTTTTTAAAACTTTTACTTATAACAAAAAATTGTTATTTTAAAGAAAATAAGTATAAACAGTAGCATAGAAGCATTAAAAAAATGAAGACAAATTTATGAAATATTAACAGATAAATTACAATTGTGTGCAAAGTAATTTTGTACTGTTTCTTTGGTTTGTTTAATTATCTTACAGACTTTAAGGTGAAATTGTTTTAGTCAGTAAATTATTTTAACATTTATGTTGATAAATTTGGTCTTTACACCAAATTACATCCATTGCTAATTGAAAGATGAAATTGCTAGACACAAACCATGTTTAAATTAAGAGATGAGAGTAAAATTTAAATTAAAGTGTCTATCTTAGTTTAGTGAGAATGTACAACTTTTGTAAGAAATAAAAATTTGACATTTTGTCATCAGACACTGCTAGACAAAAGGCTTTTCCTCTCTCTCTTTCCATGATAACTGTGACTTATTTTCTGTTGTCTTAGCAGGCAAACCCTCTATTTTATCTATCTAGTTTTATCCCACTGCATTTACTATAGCAAATGCAGTAGCAATGTGTTATAGATTATACTAAATTACTTGATTTTATATTTCATCATCCAAGCTAATCATAAACTTAATTGAAAACACCTATAAATAATTTATACGATTTACATCATTCAGTCTGTTGTCCTCATTTGGTCATATTCAAAATGTCTAGGCCATTGTACATTCCAGCCTTCTTCAAGAGATATAGGCTGGAATTACCCAAGGGCACATAGAAACATACTATCTGGGTAAAAGTGCTGGTTGAAGTAATCTAAAAAAGAGTTGCGAGTTCAATATCTGGCTACAGTAGAGGGAATAAAAACTTGGGGAGTTACTAAAGAGAATAAACTGAAACAGAGATATCCAAAAAAAGGATGGCACATGAAATTGAACAATCTACCTCCTTGGACTAAATGGGTTCAGTTTGAAATTCTAACGTATATCACCTGAAGACGGTTGGAGCATTCAACAGCCAAAACGTCATGAATAGGACAAAGATGAGGACAACAGTCCAAATGATGTAAATACTGTAAATATTTCATCTTAAAAATATAGACAGTCCTATAAATAAGTAGTTTTTTTTTCTACCAAGTGATAATCCCAAACTAATTTAATTCCTCATTTTTGGTTCATCTTTAACAGTCGGTATTCAATTTATAAAGAAAATCAACAACAACATGAAGGAAATACTAGCTAAACATGTTTAAGATGGATCAAAAATGAAAATAGCGAGATTATTACTTGGTACTAAAACAAACCAAATATAAAAAAGGATTAGAGTAAAGGAATAGTAATACAACTGCAGATTTGTGTCATGTCTGATCAAAAGGGTACAGCTGCCATCAACCATAAAAGATAAAATCTTTAGGATAGGAGATGTAAGTTGAAGTAGCTTTATTCATAATTCATGTTACTTTAATAATCAAAATCAACAATAAAGAAAAACTAGTCAAAAATTACTATTTTCTTTGTGTTTTGAGTGAAAAATACTGTGTCTATGATAATTTCATAGGATCCTTAGAATTCTAAATGGCATTTCTATAAGTCGTGACTTAATTATCTTTTAATAAATTTTTCACCCCAAATTTTCCTTCTTTGAGAAACAGATTTAATTATCTACTCAGTATTTATAGCAGATACCATAACCTAAATATATAAAGTTTAGAAAAATTGATTTCCAGTCAACTTAAGGAGAAGGGAGATTTGTATTGTAGCGTAATGGATATTGGCTCAGAATGAGAAATTGGAAAGCTGAGTTCTAATTCTAGTGATGTTCATTACATTCTCTTACACACAAATACTCTTTGGGAAAGGTATGAATCCATCTTTTATACTCCCAGTTATGGGTTGAATAACAGAACAAACTGGGTCCTATAACTTGGGTTTGTAACTAATCTACTGTAGAAAGAAACAGCAACCTACAGCATAAAAATGTCTATCTGGTCAGTTATAAATTGAAAGAGACATGATCACCCAAGTGTGTATCACATATGGCACTTAACTGACTGAAGAGGAGGGAACAATCATTACAATAACTTTAGCAAGAAATCACTAAAAACAATTAGCTATAGAAACAAGAGATGACAGTTTCCAAAATGAATTGCTCAGGCAAACAAGACTTGGCTAGTTAATTAAAGTTTAAAAAATATTGATTCAATATTGATTCAAAGATGAAAGATTACTTATTAAGGCACATATAGAGCACTTTGACAAAGTATAATGGTTAATAAGCTTGGTTAAATAACCCGAAAAAAAAAAAAATCAATCAATAATAACCTTATTTTGGAGCTTTTACACATTTTGATCTATTTTTGATGATTTACTTAACTCATCTTTATTAATTGCACATTTAAACTTGGGTAAATGAAAGTACATATTAAAAAGTGTAGCAATTTTATTTTCCATCAGTGTATAATTCCTCTATAATAATGTTACTAACTGATTTGTGTATACATAAATACTTTTCAAGATTTCTTTATAAGTGTGCTGCTATATTGAACCCTTTAAACTAATTACTTTCTCAAGTCACATCATTTTCTTTCAGTTCCTTGCAAAATAACAATGTCATTAATTGATTCATTTTAAAGCAAAACTATACCTTCTTTACAAGTGTATATACATCAAGCTCAACTTGTAGCACATACAGGTCTGGTGATCCCACTATTTCTTCCATTAGTTCACAGCTGTATAGAATAATATACAATGCAAGTATTACATTTTCAATAACAGGAGACAACTTTCTTAATATTGGAAAAAAAACAAAAAAAAACATTAGGTGTATGTGTGTGTGTGTGTATACATATATATATATATATATATATATATATATTAGGAAATGGATTAAATCTGACATTTTTAATTTAATAAATTAAGTCAGCTAGAATTCTATTCACCTACAAGTCACACCTACAAGTCACACCTACACATTAATCATAAACTAATGCTGGTGTCTAACCTGTATTGTTCTATAAGTATTCTGATCTGACCACAAATGTTGATTGTGAAAATTTGTTATTCCATCTCTTCCAAATGTTGCCTCATCAATAAATAAGACTAAACAGACAAATAATGGATAAGCAGTTTGTGCAATAAATCATTGACAAAAGTTCTTCATGAGAACTAATCAAAAGGTGAAAGATCCTGTACACATCACAAATGATATGGTTACAGGAGCTGCTCTTGAAGTACCCTCCGTGCAGTACTATGAGATGTATAACATGCTAGGGCCACTTGATGCGTGCTGATACCTGGATCATTTCTGACAGCCTGTAGAAGGTGTTCTTCAGGGTCAGGCATAAAAGCAGATCTTGGTCTTCCTCAATCTATAGTTTGTAGTGCTATGGATCCTGTCTCAGCAATGTGATGATAAACAGCAGCAAAGGTTAGATGACTCGACTGCCTTTTGTCAGGAAACACAATCTGATACAGCTGTGTAGCCTCACATCGATATGCAAAAGTCATATATGCCCGCTCACAATATGAATATCTTGCCACTGTTAAACAAAATATTTTTCAGTTGACTTACTACTACACATTAAATCTTGAAGATTAACTAGCCACAAATGTACACAAATGACAAATGTTACCTTGTCTACATGGCAACACAGTCTACCATAAACTTTCTTTTAAACCTAATACCTTAAAATGAAGGATTTGTAAACATTTTTATGGACATTTGTCCTAGTTTTGGTGTAAGGAACCCACCTCCAAAGTTTGTAAAAGTATTTTTAATACACCCACACTATATATATATATATATATATATATATATATATATATAGTATCAAAAACACTTTTACAAACTTTGGAGGTAGGGTCCTCACACTATGACAGGGTAATTCTTTCCATCTATCTCTAAACTGTTAGGAATGGAAGTGAAGGCTTCACAATCTAACATCAACTCTAAGCCCCACTCACCCAGCTCATATTCTAAAGTAACACTCACAAATTGATCATACTGCATATGATATATATATGTGTGTGTGTGTGTGTGTGTGTGTGTGTGTGTGTGAGAGAGAAAAAAGACTAAAGGAAAACTTATCTTAGCCGACGCATTTTGTCCTCTGAGAAACTTTATCAAGGTAAATATCTTCATAAAGTACTTTAGAGAATGAAACATGTCAGTAAAGATGAGTTTTTCTTGTATTTTTCATCTTGTTCTTTATAGATATAAAGTCTATCAGAAAATTTTATATACATACATAAACATTTCAGATAAAGTATATCTGTAAAAGGACAATATGAAAAAAGGCCAAAGAAAAACTCATTTTAGCTGACATGTTTCATTCTTTGAAGTACTTTATGAAGACACACACACAGTCATCTGCAGACAGATCTGTTTCGCTGTATCAGAGCTCATCAGTACAGTTAGACATCCGATTGCTTTTAACCAGGATTGAAACCCAACCAAAATGGTCATCAGTCAGCAATTCTACCTCTGAGCGATGGGCACTTGGTAGGAGACGGTAGACTTTTAGCATGTGATATACCATGTAAACACGCTAGTAGCTAAGAGTGTTCTAATTCATTGCTGAATGAACAATGCGTAGATGCTAGAGTAGCTACGTATATGTATAAGCATAAACAAAGTCACATTTGTAAGTATATGTGGGAATGTATGCATATGTATATATGAATATAGGTTAATATAAATGGGTGGGTTAGTTTATGGGGTTACACAAACACACATATCCATGGAATTAGAAGTTTCTTCAGAGGTCAACCCCTTCACGACTGGTCTGAACACTCCCTGCCAATTTGACACCAATGCCTAAGTCCTGACTCCTTTCCTTTTTATTTTTTTTTATCCTTCTTTTCAGTTAAAGAAAATGTTTATTCCAGCAAAATTTTTTGTACCAAATGGAAGGAATATTGTGTGGTCTGATGAAATGAGCTAATTATGCTCATTGAAATGAATTATAATTTATAACCAATTTAAATGACGTGTTGAGTTTTCCTTTTATACATACATACATGCACACCCCTTGTGCAAGGATCTTTCACACTTTCCCTGATCACATGTCATCTCTTGGCATTGTTTTCATCTTCTGACCACATTTTCTTTCACATTTCGGATTGATAGATTCAGTTTGTTTCTTTGCCTTGATGACACAACCGATAGCTGAAAGGCTGACACCAACAATATCCACAATCTCTCTGTAAGGCTTGCCAGTGAGTTTGTGCAACATTATAATTTTTGTATGCTTCTTTGGAATAACAGTCATCGTAGACAATGACTGTAGAATAATTAATCCACAGTCGAGACAATAGTGACTGGCCATGATAAAAATCTGATGCAATCATGGATAATGCAATATTTTTCAAAGCCAAACAAATTTCATCATATACCCTGAAAATAGATTCATATTACTGCACACTACTGCAAATGACTTAATCTTAAGAGAAAATAGAAATCGATTACACCGAAAACAGTTGTTTCAATTAATTTGCTCAAGGATGTAAGTATATGCAAGTACACCGTGAACATTTTCTTCATATCTGAGCACACAAAGTACTTATAAAGAATTTCATCTTATTTGTATTTTTATTGGTCCTATTTTTACATACCTTAAAGCCAGTATATTTTCAGTTATTCACTTTCTCATTACTATTACACAAAATTATCCAAATACTTATAGAACAATTTAAAGATACATAAATCCATAAGAATATAATTCCTAAAGATGAAAAAAAAAGAGATAAATTGAATAAACAATAATTCCCAATATTTATACTCATATTTTATATTTTCACTTGCTTCTCTTTTGATCTTTTAAATTATATTTAAAAAGAAAATAAGCATAATTTTCTTTTGTGCCTTTTATTAGAAAAATGAATTCTTTTCATCTTAATCTATCAAGAAAAATGCAATAAAACTAAAATTTGAATTTTCTGACTATTTTCAAGTACTGATTATATTAGTCTTATAAATACAATTTGTTATAATGACTGACAAAAATAAAGAGTTTTTTTTTTTTAAATCTTACAACAGATTTTTTTTTTTCAAAATTAAAATATTTTTGTTGATAGTATACAAGAAGAATGTCAATCAACAACAGCAGTTTCCAACAGACATTCACAGATTTTAAAAGTTTTTTTTTTCATTATTCTTCAAATTACTTAGATTACTATTTTCATGCTTGTTGTTACAATGATTTAACCAATTTGTCATAACAGAAATACAGTTTACAATTGTAAGTTTCAACCTTTGAATTTATGAGCTGTGAATTCAAGACCATTCTCAAGCATGACCATATATAACAGGGAACATATTGGCTGAATCAATATGACAAAAACAACTGAGGGCAATAGCATAATTTATGGAGTAATTACATTCTTGTAGTTTGTATCCCTTAATCTTTCATACTGGATGTTCGTATTTCCCCCCATTTAATATTAGATAATCAAGGTATCATATCAAGTAATTACGCTTCATGGTATCAAACAAGGGAACAGGGTTTACTTGGCTTTTTTCAAGTAACAAATTGTACTGGGTTATATGGTACTAGTTGCAAAGAAAAATCCCTAATCTATCCTATTACTAAATGCTTTTACTTCCCTACTATTTTACTTATGGTTAGTGGAGAGAAGTGGATTCATGCCTTTTTCAAGGGCATTACTCCAAAGTGAATGCAAACTGCCTCAGCCAAGTTTAAATTCTACTCATAGATTCCGTTCTGAAACATTAGGCCACCTTCACCTCCGTTTATATATATATATATATATATATATATATATATATATATACACACACACACACATACATACATCTGCAGACAGATCTGTTTTGCTGTATCACAGCTTATTAGACATCTGATTGCTTCTAGCCAGAATTGAAACTCGACTGAATTGACATCAGTTGGCGATTCTACCTGTGAGCTATGGATGCTCAGTAGAAGAAGGTAGATTTTAGTGTGTTATATACAATGTAAACTCATGCCAGTAGCTGAGAGTGTTCTTATTTATTACTGAATGACCAATGCGTAGATGTGTGAATAGCTAGTTTTTTTTCAAAGTCTACTATTCCTCCATAGTGCTCAATCGGGGTGTGAAAGTGTAAGCCATAATTTCATCTGACCTATTTCTTCCTTATTTTTATTTTATTGTATCTCTTTTCATTACTGTTACATGGCAGATCTAACATGTTCTGGTAGCAATGATCTGTCCCTTTTTTTTTCTTTTTCTCTACCCTAACTTCAAATTTTTTTTTAATAGACAAATTTATTTTCCTATAATTTTTTGGTCTCACTGATGAGATGGGTGTTAAAATTTACCTGTAGAAATGGCCATCTGATTTAAGAAAATTTGAATTTTTCTTATATGTAATAAATATTGCCTTCATAAATAAATAAATTCCATTGAGTCCTCTGGCAGAATCAGTGTTAATATTAATAGGATCCTTTGGGATTTATCACCAAGCTATTTTTTTTTTTAGTTTTATTATATATATATTAGTTTATATTTTTTAATACCAAAGATGGTATGAGCATATAAAAATTCAATTTAAGAAAATGAATTTTATTATAAATTTAACAATGATATTTACACATCTAGATAATACAAGTTAATATTTTCATTAGAAAGTTACAAGTTTAGGCCTACCAAAGAAAAGGTACACCAGTAAATTCTATTTAAATTTGACCACACTATTCCCATCAAAATAGTACCATTGGGAATGTACTATACAATATGTACTCTTCCATGCTTATTTTGCCAAGAGCTGAGAGATCAATTTCACAATAATATGATGCATGTCCAGGTTTTCTTTGATAATCTCCTGGCAGATTCCATAACTGATTTCAATCAAGTGATAGAGTTGGACTGTTTGGCCACATTCCTTATCAAGGAGTTCAAAACTAGTGATTGGTCATAGCCTACTATCTTTAACAAACACTCAAATGGGCTTGACACATTTCGGTTACTGAAAAACCCACGTTCAACCTAAAAAATGTTTGTCACAAGACTGAAAAAGTGGGTGCAGGACAACACTACTGAGATACAGGTATCTTGCTTGAATTTGTCAGCCATTATAAAAAGCCATTCCAACATAGCATTAGAAAATCTTATAACATGACAGACTGACTTAGTAGATAGGGTACCAATGATTATTAGCTACACACACTTCCATTAAAGAGTACAATTATAGCATGTAGAGTCGAGGAATTTTCAGCTGCCACCTCAAATAGATATCTTGAAGGTTGTGCACTCATATATTGCCACTGATTTAAAATCTACAAGCTGATAAATACCACATTGCCTACTTGAAAATTAAAATAGTTATTGTTACTGG
Organism: Ascarosepion bandense; assembly: GCA_037127315.1. Taxonomy (NCBI): domain Eukaryota; kingdom Metazoa; phylum Mollusca; class Cephalopoda; order Sepiida; family Sepiidae; genus Ascarosepion; species Ascarosepion bandense. Next base: position 1,053,959 of record JBBBDQ010028584.1, on the reverse strand, counting down.
ATACACAGGTTAATTTAGAGTGTACCCATTTATTTTACTTAAATATTTTGGAAACTAGGTTAAACACAATATTCAAGTAAAATCAACCTAAATATTGCTGGAAGCTATTGTATGTCAATAAAATAACATTGTTTTACAACTTCATTTTCATCACTCTTCAATAGAAGTGTCAATTTATTAGTAATGTTTTAATCTATATTTGCACGAGCACTCTGGTTCAAGATACTACTCTGATAAGCAATGTTTCTAAATTTAGAGAATGTTCATTAAACTTAATCCTTAGTAATTAATATTAATTCAAATTATCTTTTGCTATTTTGAGTTGTAAATCTGAAAATTTAAGATTTTTTTTTAATACATGCATCCACTCTCAGACAAACATTTTCTACAATCTGATTTTAATTAATGTACAATCAGGTGTTGATTATAGACATCAATTAAATAGCTATAAGGATAACTAATAATGCAGCCATATTAATTAAATATAACTAATTACTTTTTGATGGGATTGGCACACTTTAAGAAAGGGAGATAACTAAAACTTACCTAATTTCTTTGAGAAGATTAACATCACGCAAAGAGAGGAGATTTCTGTGAAGCCACTGGACACACTCCAGCTTAACATCATCAACACCATACATCACAGCCCCTGTATAATACTTGCAGACAGTACTGGAACTGATTTAAGAAATAATAATAATATTAATGATAGCAACCATAGTGAAAAAGAATTATTTTTTCATTTAGGCAAAAAACTGGGATACAAAAGTAAATTTGGATAATGGTGGACAATCTACCTTCTACATTACCCAGCAATTCCTATATTTTATCAAATATTTCACAATCCCCTCACAAAATCACTCCAAGAGAATATAATGAATTTCATTTCTTTTTTAAAAGGAAAGACATTTTGTACATAAAGTTTGAACTAGTAGAGAGCATCTCATTATAAACATCACAATAAAAACTAAAGCTAATTATTTTTTTAAATTTTATTGACTGAATATTTTTTTGCAAAATATATACTTGTTAAATTGATGGGGAGTAACTTGAAATTTGTAACAATAATCACTTCAATAATTCTGGCTTGGCTCAATGGCTAAGAATCAGACTGATGTGTTAAAGATTTATTCATCATGTAACAGACTGGTGGAAGGATTTTTATCATAAATTCACTTTGTAGACTGAAGAATAAAGGTTGTTAAACATGGTTAATTTCATAACTATAATTTATGACATATAGAGGGAATTAGACAAACCGCAGTGCAGGTTTAAGTGACTAAGTATACAAATGAAATACACTTCTTCTTACATACCAGTTAGTCAATTGCCATATGTGATACATGCTTGAGCAATCATGTCTCAAAAGAAACATGACTGACTGGGCAGAAGACTTTTTCCGCAGTAGGTTGCCATTACTTTCTGCAGTAGACTGGTTGCCAACGAAGGCTATAGAACTCAATATGTCCTGCTATTTAACCCATAGCTGGTGGGAGAAGCAACGAATTAATATCTTTCCCAAGAATATTTGTGCATAAGTGAAAGTAACGAATTCAGTTGGAATTCGAACCAAGTTCTGATTTGTCGTTCCAAGCTGATATCCACTGTACCACAATGCATGTATCTTACATATACATATCTTATTATAAATGTTAAATGTTTGAGTCGTTATCCTTGTATTTTTATTTGATTATTTGTTTTACCAGCACATCAATCCCTGTAGATCATTTAATGCCAAAACAGAATTTTTTTTATTCATGAAGGTTTCAAAACGTTTCAAGTGGTTGTGAGGTTTTTTAAAATTGTTTTCAGAATATCTCAAGTTGTATAGTTCAGGAGTATTTAAAAACATAAGTTGTATGGTTCAAAGTTCAAGTTCTATTTTCTGTAGAAGTTGGAAGTATTTTATTTTCTTCAGATATTCTATTATTTAGGCAGGAAGTACATTTTGTGTTTGGCAATAGTTGCTAGCTATTTTTTTTTTTTGTGTGTGTGTGTGTGTGTGTGTGTGTGTGTGCTTCTTGCATGCTATCAAGCTATGCTCAACTGTGAGAAAGTGATTGCAGTGGGTACACCAAGGTGTAGTTTCTGCATCAAGCATGTGTGTGTCCAATTCTTATTCTTATGTCTTGTCTATGTTAAGCCAACATGTCTACTTTCTCCTCTCATATTATAGGCTGATGTTCATTGTTTGGAAACATATCCCAGATTGATTGCCATTTTCTTTTGATGTGCTGTATAATTTTGTTTTTGTAATGTGTATATAGGAGTTTGATGTTGGTTATTTTTATATTTCTCCTGATGCCTATATGGTTGGGAATCCAAGCCAATATCATTGTTTTATGCTTTATTAACTAAAGTTTATAGAATTTCTTGAATAGAGGAATGATTTGTGTTCTTTTCTTTAATTGCTGTAAAACTATATAGGGGTCTGCAAATATTATAGTCTTTTCATTTTTTAAATTTTCTATCATTTTGAGTGCCATTTTTAATGGCTTGTATTTCAGCTGTATAGATGGATGAATTATTTGGGAGCCTGATTTGTTTATGAATTTGTATGTCTGTGACTGATGCATCTATTCTATATAGTATTCTTGATCCATCTGTGTAGAATTGTTCATAGTCACAATATTTGTTTCTTAATTCTTCGTACATATTTTATTGATTTTTATTTATTTATTTATTTGTGTGTGTCAATGTTAGGTCTGTGAGGTTTGGAGATTATCCATAGAGCTACCTTATTTATTGTTTACTTGTGTTATGTTATCAGGATCATTATTTGCTCTTGTGCTTCATTAATTCTAAGTCCAAGTGGAGGGATGGCTGTTGGTTTATTTATAGAACTAGATATATTGAGGTTCAAGTGATTTTTAGTATGCTAGATTATTTGGGTTGGATTGTAGTTTTAGTGCATATTAGAGAGAGAATTTTTCCCATCTCAGAGATATAGGCAGTTCATTGGCTACTATATAGAGACTTTGCATGGGGGGAGGTCCAGAAGGTTTGTTTTGTATTGGAGAAGTGGAATCTATTTTGATTTGTTCATTTTTCTATCTTGTTTAAACATATTTGTACATATCTTTCAAAGAAAGGCATGTTTGGTGAAGAGTATGATACTGAGAGATCAACCACATATGGGGATTTTTCAATTCCTGCATTAATGGTTTTAATAATACTAATTATTTTGAGAATAAATAATGTAACTGATAAAATGCTACTTTGAGGTACTTCTGTCTGCTGCTTGTGAGTGTCTGATGTTGTGTTTCCATTTCCCCACTTTGAATGTTCGGTTTGATAGGAAGTTTTGGATGAATAGAGCCATTCTTCCCATCATTCCTATCTTGTGCATGTCTTTCAGGATACCATACACCCATGAAGTGTCATAGCCTTTTTCAAAATCAAAGAATATTGATACAACATGATGACCTCGAACAAAGCCATTGCAAATAAAGGATTCAAGCCATATAAGTCAATCATTGTTTCCTTGGTTTTTCCATAATTCACTTTGGTAGCCTTATAATAAATTGTTTCTCACCAGATACCATATTAGGAGAGCATTTACCATTTTATATTGCAAATGCAAGTTGCAATGGGTCAGTAGTTTTTCTGGGTTGGAATGGTCTTTGCTGGGTTTACAAACTGAAATGATGACAGATTCAAGCCACAATTTTGGAAATTTTTTTGGAACACCATATATTATTAAAGATTTGGAGAAGTATTAAAAGAGACTTTTCTGGCAGGTGTTTTAAAAAATGGAAATGAACATCTGGAGTTTTACTTTTGTTTATGGAGTTTTTTTTTCAGTTCTGTCATAGTAAAGAGAATATTGTATTCTTTGCTGTTTGAAGTGTTTCTTTTCAAAATATTTTTATATTTTTGAAATTTGGGAGTGTAGTGATTTGTTGAGGAGTTTCTTTTAAATTCTGTTGCCATTAGGTTAGCAATTTTTTTCCAGTACATTTATCTATTTGTTTTGATTAAGTGAATTATTGGAGTTTGTGATGTTTTTCTATTAATTTTCCTTATTTCTCATGTGTTATTTATGAGGGTTTTGTTGTTTAGTCTGGAGATGTAGTTTTGCCAAGATTCATTTTTGGATACAGCATACTTTTGCTTGAGCTTGCTTGTAGTTTTGTAGGTTGATTGTAGTTAGACTGTAAGTATATCTTTAGCATTTTTTTCCTGGTTTTAACTACTTCTTTGCATTATGCTGTAAACCAAGGTTTTCATGTAGTACGTGGTTTAAAGGAAGATTTGGGTATTGTTTGTCGTGTTATTAGTGTTAGCATGTTTGTAAAGGAGACTATTGGTTCTTGTTCATTGAGAATTTCCATCTTGATTTGAGATGAGCAGAGTTCATTGCCAGTTAGCTTTGTGTAGTTGCAATTTTGGATTTCTTTCTTCTGGCATAAGCTTGCTCATATTTAGGAAAATAGGTGAATGGTCATTAACATTGGTCATGATGAACTTTTTATGAACTTTCCATTGAAAGTCCATAAAAATTGATAACTGATGTTGATCTGGTACCTGGGCATAGATATGGGTGCATTTGGTTATTAAGGACACATAGATCAGATGATTTTAGCAGAGATTCTATAATTTTACCAGTTTAATTGGGATTCCTACAGCCCTACATTTTGCAGTGAGCATTAAAATCTCCCATTAGTAGAAAAGGAGTGGGAAATTAGTCAATTAATCTTTCTACTTCAGTCTTGCTTTGGAGGAATATAAATTGAACATATGGTTATTGTTCAATGAGTTAAAGCTTTTACCATATTCTGTAGATTTGTGTTTAATTTTTCATGGAGTAGATTTTTTTTTTTTTTAACCAATATTGAAATACCCCACTTGGCCTATTCTCTAGTGTTGATACATTTATTTTGTGATAAGTTTCATATCCTTTAAAGAAGATGTTAGTTTTTTTGACAAAGGCCTCCTGCAATTATACTCTATTTGGATTGTAATCTGTAAGGAGTTGTTTGATTTAACATCTCTACAATTCCATTGTATGATCTTTGTGTTTCATTTGTCCATTTTAGTTGTAATTATATTATTTTAGTGAGTGGATCTTAAGAATAACTATGTTTTTGGTTATTCATTTCCCAAAATGCCATACTTTCTAAACGATTTGGTTTCCTTGTTTGTGAACTTGTTTTTCATCAAGTATTTGTATGTTTTTGATAATTTGGGTTCTTTTCATTTTGTTTTTTTTTTGTTTCTTTATCTTTATGCAAGTTCTCATTCTGTTAATTTGCTCTGAATTCTGTTTTTTTTGGGGATTTTGATTTTGTCTGCTTTTATTTTTGTCAAATGCTCAATAGTGTGATGTGATTTTAGCAAAAATAAATAAGCTAAGAAAAACAAAATACTTATGCTTTGGCTATTAACAATATTGATAACCATAGATAACAATAAATGCAAACTGTACCTAATAGTATCCTTCATGACTGATCCACATTGTTGAATTAATTCTTCCTATAAAAAAAAAAAAGAAAAAAAAAATTAATCCATAACACTAAAGTAAATAATGTTAACATCATCAAAATAGAGATAACTGGTTGTTGCAATGAAATGATATTTAAAAATTAATTTTACCTGTAAAATTGTAAAACCCAAATATTTATTTCTAATATTGGGGGGGGGGGGGGTGTACTGACCAGGTTTGGTGTTGCTTAACTTCAGTGATCATACAGGAACTTATGTTTCAACACAATGTGGCCATAAGCCATATTAAAATCTAAGTCTTAAGTTAGTACTAAAGTTTACACTAAATTTTTGTAATGAATGTGGTAAATTGTGAAAAAAGATTTGTTTTTCTTTTGTCGTAGTTTTGTTTTTATCAATCTTCTCATTTTTATTTTTACTTGTTATCAATCCTCCCATTTTTACAACCTACAGGTGTTAAGTAAATGGCAATTGACCCCTTTAGTGCACACTAGATTTTGTTAGGTATTTCAATCGTTCCATTCTGACATTGACCAGGTGTAATTCTATAGGAGAAAATTTTTTTGTAGCAGTTTGGAATTTTTCCTTGAAAATGATGTCCTTTTACTTTTTTCCTCATGAAAAAGCACTTGACGAAGGTTGAAGAATGGATCAGCCAATCTATTAATGAAATCACATATACAAAAGGAGTTCAATAGCCAAAACAATTCTCTGAATGGCAAGTAATATTCAGAAAAAAAAGCCATTCATAGGAGAAAGTCATGAAAAATGTAAATTTCTTGTTTAGAAACAGCTCTTTCCCATCCTGTCTTTTCCCAATTTACCACAAGATCTTTACATCCAGTTTTGACTTCGAAGGCAGCAGCATTTTAATTGAGAAGAGAAAATATTAAGCATCTTCTAAAGACTAACAGTTGACGGAAAAAAATAAAATATTTTTGTCAAAATATGAAAAAGATACATATGAAGACAAAAGAATATTTAAATAAGTAAATAAAATATTTAATCTCAGATCTTCAGAAACCAATCGGATATATAACCTTTATTGAATATAACCAGCTGCATAAATTTAAGCATGCTACTACATTGGCAGTTAGGTCCCACCTGTTTACTGTTGAAATAGCTAAATGCAACCACCACTTCTACTCTCGCACTTCTCCCCTTGGAACTCCTTTCTGTTTACTTGTTTTCCTGACAACTACAATCTTCAAAATTTTAATGCAACATTAATCTCCAGCTTCTGCATTCTTGAGTTCATTTTATTTTTTGTCCTTTCCTCAATTCTCCCTATACTCAGTCTTTTCTCTTACTTTCACTCCCTTTAACTCTCTGCTTACTAGTGGTATTACTGTCTTGCTTGGAGTGAAATGATTATATATATATATATATATATATATATAGTATGTGTGTGTTCTGCCTCATGGGTGTTATTCCTCAGAAATCCTGCATCAAGGTACCTACGATACCTATCAACAGTCAGACTTTGGAAAGCGTGCGTTGGGCAGACAGAATTAACTCAAGTCAACTCCACATAAACAACATTACATCAAAATGCTTTATTAACTTGGTAAAAAAATCTGAAACAAATAAAAAAAGAAAGAATTAAAAAACAAAAAAAAAATTCTGAGCGAGTGAGGGAAGAGAAGGAGAAAGAGGAGAAGAATTAAATCCACGTGGGATCCCAAAAATGGAGGAGAAAAACTAAAAAGTTATAATTTCACAAATTGTGGCAGGAATTAAACACCCCCTTTTTTTTTGCATGGTAGGGCGAATTACAATTCGTGCTACTAACTAAAACGAGAGAAAAAACAAGGTCTCTAAAGAACTGAAAGGCAATGAAAATTGAATGCATACCTCCTGGCAGCAATAAGTGAAGGCCCTAACCTTCAAGGTCCGCAGTAGGGGAAGGAATGAGCGAGGAATAAAAAACGAGGCAAGGTGAAGTCACGTGACGACGCGAGTCTCGGAGGGCTCAAGTAAGGGAATAGTGAGATAGCAGGGTTTTTTTTTTGTTTTATTTAAATTAATTTAAAGGCAATTTGCCTTTAACAAACATACAGACGTAAAGGAAGGTTAAGAGAAAGGTTTAAGTGAAAGCTCGCACAGAAAGTAAACAGAGAGACGAGACTAAGGCTCAGAAAACAGTGATGCTTGAATGTGTCTCTTATTTAAAAAACGCCCACTCTGAAGACGTGACAATATATATATACTAGCAGTATAGCCCAGTGTTGCTTGGGTGTAATGAAAGCATTAAAACTAATGCATAGACCTGGAGCTAAGACTCTTTGGACGTTGGCACAAAAGACTAAAAAGCAATAGTTGTTTCCAGTTAAAGCAAAACCATAGACTGAAAGAAAAATGAATGGATGTAAGTCAAATTTTGATTTCCTCTGAGTAAATGGTATCATGGCTGAGACTAAGAACTACAATTATACCTACTTAGAGCCAAACCCGAAACAAAAACTAAAATAAAAGGGCTGAAAAAAGACATACAGGCAGATAAACAGACACACACACAAACATCTTGCCTTTTATATATAAATATTATTGATTTTCTGCACTATTGTAAGAACTGCAACCTTGAAACTTCTGAATAGTGTTTCTTATGTCTTTGTCTAGGAGTGTATTAAATTTGATTAAAATTGGACCCCTCCTTCTATAACCAGATTTTTTCAATTATCAATTTTTGATATTTATTGGGGGTACCTCGACACAAAACCAAGCTAAGAACGCTCGCAGATGCTTATAGTACAACCTCATAAATTTTCAAGAAAATCAGTTCATCCATTTCGGAGTCTATAGGTAATGGACACACACACAAACAGACACACAAGACACAGACAAAGTTCCATTTATAAATAAGTTTAGATTAGATAAAATATATGTGTGTGTGTGTGTGTGTTATATAAATAAATAAATCAAAGAAAAAAAGCAGTTACCAACTGAAGTAACCTTGCTGCTGCCAGGATGTTAACAACTTGGTTCGGTCGAATCAGTACATCTTCATTGTACAAAGAACCAAAAGTGATATTAAGAGCTGAAAGATTAAAAAAAGTAAACATTAAAATAAAAACAAAATTCTTTCTGAAATTATTTCATTATAGAATGCTACAATTGATCTAAATTTTTATATGCAAACAGGAAAATTATGATTATTATTGCAGCCAAAGATCAAAAGAATAAGACTGGATTTATTCCATTAACTGCAAAGGGCAGAAACTTCTATTATTGCAGTTTCTGTGGTTCCACAGAATTTCAGCCACAATAAATGAGCCAAGAGGAAAATAAAGTAAATCTATACAATAATGTACAAAATCAAAACTATTACACTGACATTGTGCACATTAAATTATACATATAATAACCATAATCTTTATTATAATAACCATAATGATGTTTGCATTAATTCCTCATCAATGACAATACTTTTCTTCCAAATTTCTAATACATTACAGGTTAAGTAAACTTGTTTAAAGAAATCTTAGGTATAAAAAAAACAATCACTTTTTAAGCACAAATGTTATTTTAATTTTCATTCATTTGTAAATGGCCCAAATCATCTTGTACAAAAGCAATACTAATCAGGTTTATGAGGCAGAGGCTCAAAATGTGTTCGTTTCATCTTTAAAGTAGGTCTCTGAAGTTTTCTAGTAGAACAAACAAGTATTAAATCAATTTTCTTTTTAATTTTTATTTGCTTTGTGTGTTAATATGCTGCAGATAATATGGTAATTTGTTTTTTTGCTTACTTCTTATATAAGCTTTTAATATTTGCAATTACTATATGTAATCATTAAAGTGAATGAAAATTTTAACATGTTTTATAAATCCTTATGATATAATGAATTACAGAGAAAAATAGTATATCCAATACAATTTTTGGGGGGTGTGACACGATAACTAGGCGTATATTAAGGTGGATTTGTAAAATATTTTATTATAATAGATTAAAATAGAAAATGGTTAAGAATAAAAAATAGTTTAAAAACGTGTTTCGTTTAACAAAAGTGAAAAAGAAGAGAAAAAAAATAAATAAATAAACGCTTTTTCTTTTATAAGGAAATTTGTGGAAGAGAAAAGAGAAAAGGGTATCAGATTACTGTTAAATCCTACCAGTCTTCCGGTAAATATTTGACTAAGTGATTTGATGTGATAAAAAGAGAAACTTTTAGGAAATAGGTTTTAAGATTATCAGGTCAAAAACTGTCTTTACTGTATCTTGACCACACATTAAGAAAAAATAATAGAATTTTCCCTTTCTCCAGGCAATAAAAAAAATGCCTGATTATGGGTAAAGTGTCAGGGCTATAAAAACATCCGGCGGAAGCTTTATTAAGATAAAACGATAAAAAAATCCTGGAAAATACTTGGAGGCTTAGTGCAGACATCCTGTTCACACATCAAAGGAAGCAAAATTTAAGTACCTTGAAATTTTGGACTTACAGTCGTCAATGCTTATCACTCGGTGGTCTAGTCACTTCCAGATTGTTTTAAATTAATACAGGTTAATTAGAGTTAGAGCTGTGTGTCATATCGCCTGCCCCAACCGAAAAGACTAACTCTAAACAAAATAAAGCATCGTTTTAACTCATCCAAGTTGTGGAAGTTTGTTCCTTATAGCTTAATCTTGTACCCCCAGCTTGAGACTAACTTTTTCAACAAACTCCCAGCAACATCAGTGTGAAGAACAGCCGCTGGAGAAATTGTTTGGACCGTCCACTGGGGTGTTACAGGGGGAGGGGGCACTAATATGAGTTAGAGCAAAACCATTTACTTATGCAATATAAAACTCTTATATTGATTATATGAAAACATTAAAGTAACTATTTGTTACCTTTTATGAAGCTGTAGTTTTGAGAGAGTAGCATATGATTTTCAGAATAAAAAATTTCAATATGATAAATTTTGCATTACTGTTGATTTAAAAAAGAAAACATTTTAAATATTTTCAAGTAAAAAAAAAATTATATTTATTTCACAGTACTAATGGCTGTTCTTAAAATTACAATTTAAATTAAGTTCTGATAAGTATAGCTTATTGGTTACAAAGTAAATGAACAAAGTTCAAAACCAATTAAATTTGCAACAGTGGAGAAATCTTATCAATAGTATAAAACAATAATTCATTAAAATTGTTAATTTTTCTGTCAAAATTCAGCCGAATAAAAGCTTACTCCAGATTTCCTTTTATACTTGTACTAAATTATCTTTCAGTGATGAGCAAAAACTTTGCATGTGTCTCACCTTCAATATCAATATTTGGATCAGGAATATCAATTTCTATGAGGGCTTCAGTGGATTCACGCCATGATCCATTGAACATACATGAAAAATATTCAGACTGAAATAAACCAAAAATCAAATTTATATTAAATAACAGAAGATGAGTTTAATTCCAATCCAACTGATAGAGAAAAGTTGGAAACAAACAGGCAATTTTCTAATATAACAATTACCATCTAAGTCCTATCATTTTCTCTTAACAATTTTTCTGCCTTTTTGTTATTTTTCAGAAACCTTAACATTTCTATTTAATGCAATAGAGAAAGTGATGTCAAAAGTAGATGTTTGTTATCAGAATTTCTTGAGCTATTGTAAATTAGTAATTTAAAAATACATTTTTCAAAAGGTCAAATTTATAAACTGTTAATATGAAAGTGCCACAAACATACAAAAGAATATATTCTGAGCACAAATGACAAACAGGATCTAAGCTCACTTAGCAAGAAGTGTACATGAAAAAACTGACAAATTTACAAGCTTTTCTTCCTAAATTATTTCAATAGAGAAAAGAAAAGATTTTTATTAGGACAAATTTAAAAGAAAAAATGTTGCATTGAATGCTACAAACTAAGGGAGGCAACTTTGAAAAGTAACGAACCATGAATCAAATTCATGGCATTCTTATTAATTATCTGAGGATGGTTTTACAATACATATAACCACAGAAATGGTGACAACGCTTGTGATATTTGCAAAGAATGAGACTTTGCATTCAAAAATTGATTTTACAAAATATGATGGACACACTATGTAAGGTTTTGTAGAGAAATTTATTTTGGAAATCAGTAAAATTTGAAATTTTACTAAAATTTAAAATCATTTTTTTTTTAACTGAACAAATGAATTGATTCAAACCAATTACTTTCAATATTATATGGATATAAACAATATTAATTTGAAATCAACAATTTTGGAACTCAATAATTTCAACAAATTACAAGATTGATAACAACTTCATTTCAGTCTATACAAGGAAAAAAATATGTATGTTATGTAAAGTTGTAATTTAGCTATTAAATATTTATTTAAATACTATGCAAAAAATAAAAAAATCACAAATCACTGAAAAGTATTGATCCAATTTTAAAAATTCATACCCAATTACAAACACTTAGACAATTCCATACCTGACTGATATAAACTTTGTGAAGGTGCCAATCATGACCAAGTGCTCGAATAGTAATATCACTGCCTTCTCCATTCAGAAATAAAGTATCATAGATATGCTTTGTTGTAGATTTTAGTTTTCGCCTTAAAGAGGAAAAAAAAAAATTGTTCAACAATTAAATTTTCACAGTGAATCAAACAATAATGCGTTCAGTTACAAGTTGAAGTTTTCATTCAAATTGGTTTTCACAATAGTAGATGTATGAAAGTATTAACATCTTATGTATGCAGTTTTATACTCCTAGAACCACTTAGAAGTATACTTATAAAATACTGCAAAACTATTAGCATTATGATTGTACATATTTCATCTGTAATGGTTAATTTTGTATTTGTTATCTGGAATGAAATGGCAGTTTGCCCAAATTTCAGAGATTAGATTACTTACCTTGTCAATTAGCTGGATTTAAAACATTAATAGATCAATAACAAAAGCTAGAAGCTGGATGTGTGAACATTTCTTTGCAATTTAAAATCTTTGAATTGTATTTTAAATTCTGACCATATTCAAGGATTTAACTCACAGCAACAAAGTAACTGCATTATTTTTTAACCAACAAGTTAGCGTCTTGAAGGAATATCAGCTAGTGTAATTCTGAAGACTTTCAAGGTCATTTAAGTCTAATGTCAGATAGTTCAACATTCTGATAATTTCTGTCTTTGATTCTTAAAATGTGGAATTATTATACACTGATTTATTTAATGTTCTCATCTTTATTGTTATATAAAGATACATTTTGATGATGTACCTACAGTCATCTTGGCTGATAAATGATAACATTTGAAATAAATCAATGTATAATAATGACATTTCAACTATCATTAACTTTAACACCCACAACTAATTTTAGAAATAAAAACAGCTGCTAAAATAATATCTTAATTCTGCATTATCATAAAAATATATCAAATAAAATTACATAAATTTTGATAATTGCATCAAATAAGCTGAATCAATATATTGTGCTTTTTTTTTTTTTTTACTTAATATCCCTACAATATCTAAAGATCAAGATTGACAAAGACTGTTGATAACTTTTCTCTTGAGACAAAACAGGGATGAGCAAAATTAAATTCCTCAACTTGATCTTATCAGGCATGCACTAGTGCCATCTTGGTTCACTAAAGAACTTCATCATTTGGTGGCATTGACTGATCTTTTTTGCAAACTCTGAAATTATTAATAATTTCTCTATTTCCATCAAATCAGCCTTATGACCCATTTTAAAGCTTCAATCATGTAACATGGCTATTATTCAAGATATTTTGTACAAATGGCTATTGTATTCATTTACATCTGTGTAGAATGAATCATCTTTCAACCTAAATGAGTAGACAGATGTTACCATCATTTAGCAAGTAAATCTTTAGATTCCAATATATATATATATATATATATATATATATATATTAGTGATGTGAATTAAATGTACATATGAAGGTACACATATGTACAGTATTATTCAGGAAATAAAACAGTGCTCAATGTATGAACAGAGCTGTATTTTTATATATATATATATATAATCTAAACTTATTTTCTAAATGGAACTTTGTGTGTGTGTTACCTATAGACTCCAAAACGGCCGAACCGATTTTCTTGAAAATTTACACAGTTGGACTATAAGTATCTGTGAGTGTTCTTAGCTAGGTTTTGTGTCAAGGTACCCCCGATAAATATCAAAAATCGATAATTGAAAAAAAAATTGAAAAAAAAAATCGGGTTATAGAAGGAGTGGTTCGAGTTTAATCAAATTTGATACACTCATAGAAAAAGACATAAGAGTGATATTCAAAAGTTTCAAGGTTGCAGTTTTTACAATAGTGCAGAAAATCAATAATATATATATATATATATATAAAAGGCAAGATGTTTGTGTGTGTGTGTGTGTCTGTTTATCTGCCTGTATATTTTTTTCAACCCTTTTATTTTAGTTTTTGCTTCGAGTTTGGCTCTAAGTAGGTATAATTGTAGTTCTTAGTCGCAGCCATGATACCATTTACTCAGAGGACTTATTTAGCCTTCAAAATTCAGTTTATGACAAAGAAAACTTATTTGATATCGATACCAGGAAATCAAAATTTGACTTACATCCATTCATTTTTCTTTCAGTCTATGGTTTTGCTTTAACTGGAAACAACTATTGCTTTTTAGTCTTTTGTGCCAACGTCCAAAGAGTCTGAGCTCCAGAACCATGGATTAGTTTTAAAGCTTTCATTACACCCAAGCAACGTCGGGCTATACTGCTAGTTAATAAATATACATATTATCCTATGTCTATAGCACGACCGAGTTTCACGCATTATGCAATCATCAGGTGCATATTTCAAACTGACAGTTTAATGCACTTGAATTTAAGTTCACTCGATGTTCATGGGAATTAAATCTTATAAAGTTACTGCTTTTTTTAATAACAAGTTTAAAAATTTAAGTATTCTAAGGTTACATGTAGATAAAAACTTTAAATTTAAAATATAAGCTAAAACAATATTAAAAATAAAATGCATGGAGAAGAATTCAAAGGGGCATAAATCACAAAACATAAAAATTTAAATATTCACGTATTACATCTAGATAAAAAATTAAAATTTTACATAAACAGGGAACCAAATCACCCCCTAGAATCATCAACAACATACAACAAATCCATCCAATTTCGTTTAAGTACCAACTCTAGCAATAAGGGAATTTTTGACAATTCTAAAATTAAATTAACCTACCCTTCAGTCCTAACATCTAAACTAACATTGATAAACTCTTCCATAACTTAATTCAAACATTTCTACTATTCACCCGCACAAAAAAAAAAGAAAGCAAAAGAAAAAAAATCAACCAAAATAATGTTAAAGTCAGTCATAATTGCATTAAAAACATAAATATATTTCACAAAATAATGCTATGATATCAAATAAAAATTTGCCCCACATAAACAACATCAGTCACCCAACAATGATCCTTTTAAAAATAATTGCAACTGCCGAAAAAAAAAAAAATAAAACCTTTCCATTGAATGGCCAGTGTATGTCTGAAAGTATTGTTTATAGAGCTTGAATTCAGTCGGATGATAATGATGTTAAATTTTACTTTGGAAGCACTTCTAACAAATGGAAGATAGATTTAACAACAACAGGTTGTCTTTAAACAACAGTAAATACAACAAAAGTACCGCTTTATCCCTACATTAGAAATTAAAAAACAATGATAAGAACCCAATGATTACCTGGAATATCATAGCTAAATCCAAACCTTACAACAGAAAAGAAGGTAAATGTAATTTATGCCCTTTAGAAAAAGTTGTCATTTTAAACCATATCAATAATCCTAATTTGCTGAATAAAAAAAGTAATTTAATAACCACATGCTGTCATAGAAAAAAAATACTTAAATTCTTAGACCTAGATTGATATATAGATTCCCCTATATGTTTGCCCCTTTCTTTCTTTCCCCAGCAACATTACTTCTTAACAATTATGAATTAAACCCCTTTAATTTTTACTCCCTACATTGTTTAATTCATTTTAATTCTCAATTTTACTTTTCAATTCTTAATCTTTATTTTATTTAAAATTTTAATTTTTTATCTTCATGTAATAGTTGAATATTTGAATTTTTACGTTTTATGATTTACACCCCTTTGATTTTTTATCCATGCATTTTGTTATTTTTAATATTTTTTTAGTTTACATTTTAAATTCTTATCTATATGTAACCTTAGAATATTTAAATTTTTAATCTTATTAGAAACGCAGTAACTTTATAAAATTCCCATGAACATCGACTGAACTTAAATTCAAATATATTAAATTGTCAGTTTGAAATATGCACCTAATGATTGCATAACGCATGAAACTGAGTCATACCATAGACATATATATATCTCAAAGAAGTGGCTAACAATGTTGGGCTGTATATATATATTTTAGTGTGATAAATAGTAATGAAAATATTAGGATAAAAATTTAAGAAACTAATAAAAAATGAGAAATCATTCTAACAAATAAATCAACAATGGGGTATTATTACATTTCATAGGGTCTCTATTGTGCGATATGCATATTATGTCCATGGTTTTCATTATCATTTCTAAACTGGATTCTCACAAATCCCTGCAATAGTCCTTAAATGTGCTCCTGAACTGGCTCCTGTTCTCTCTAAACTCTACATGCATCTATAATTCCAGTCTTTAAGAATTCAGGCAAACCATCTGATCCTTCTAACCATCGGCCTTCTATCTCTTTTTAGCAAAGTACCAGAGGCACTAATCAATTCTAAATTTGTTAAGCATCTCAATCTTTCTTATTAAACTGCAAAATGAATGTAGTCTTGAATGGCCACTCTAGATCTTTTTGTTTTAATGCAGGTAGGTAACCCTCAAGGTTTTATCCTGGGATTTATTTTGTTCCTGAAGTTATCAGTTCTCAGTTCTCTACTTTGTATCTATGCTGATGAAAACTATTTGCTCTTGTCATAATGGTAAGTCTATTGGTTCAATAAGGTCAAAGTGGCAGTTGACCTACAATATGTTGTAAACTGAAGCAGAAAAATGGCTTGTTAATTTTAATGCCTATAAGACAAAACTGCACTCTTTTAATCAGCCAAAAGAAACTTTTTCCTCTTCCATCAATATGGCTGATGCTAACCTCCCAAAAAGTGACTGCGTTTTCTTGGGTTAATATTTTCAGCTGATATGAAGTGGAAAGATTATATTGAATTAATGCTAGGTCTGCTGCTAGAAAAGTTGGTTCATGCTGCCATGCTAGACAATTTTTCTTGCCAAACTATTTTACACATTTATAAGTCTACCATTTATCCATACATCAAATATTGTTATTACATCTAGTCAGATATTTCTACTATGTATTTAGAGATTTTAAATAAAATCCAAAGAAGAACCTGTAATGCTATCAGTCCTAACATCTGTTTTAATCACTTTCCCACCATCATAATTTCTCTATGCTTTTTCTATAATTATTTTCATGGTAATTGTTCTAATGAGCCTTCCTCTTTGGTAACTAGACTTTATGAATTTAAATGTACTACTAGATTGGCAGCATGGTCTCATTTTACAGTTGAAGTAACAGTAAATTCTATGCAAACAGTTTCTTCACTTGCTGATGGGGTTCTTCTGGTTTCTTGCATCTCAGTCAACTTTGATCTTCAAAAATTTAAATGCAATGTCAATCATTATCTTCTGTCATAATTCCTGCTCTTTTCTTGTTATCTCTCCTTAATAATGTCTTCATTTTTTTCTTTTCATTCTCTCATTCAGTAACCCCCTTGTGTCTTAGTGGCTTGCTTTATTGCCTTATTTGGGATGAAGTGATATCTTTTTAGAAAATCTATAAAACAGAAAAATATTTGATTATATAAAACAAATAAAAAGAAAAAAGAGAAATTGTTTGGAAGCAGAAGCCAGCATTGTCTTTTTTCTTTTTTTGTAATCACAATCTGATAGATTAAATACTGTAATATTCAAAATTTAATAAGATTAAGCATGTACAATTTTCATAGGCATGTCAAAAGCTATATATGAGAATCAACATACATCAAAAGTCAAAACTATAGGCTCCTAGAAAAAGCTATCAAAAATAAATCAAAGATCAGAAATTGCAGATGTAGTAGAAAAGAACGAGATATAAAAACCCAAATAAATCATCATTGATTTGGGTAAATTCAAAAATCTCATCTTTATATCCCTGGAAAATAGCTACATACAAGACTTTGTAATAAGCTGCAGTTAGTCAACTCAAAGAATTAAAATATGCCAACTTGTCTCCACAAATCTACGCCAAGCAACTAGTTTTTTTTTATCCAAAGAGATAAGCAAAGCGGCTAGAGATAAAAAAACTCACCGACAACTGAAACTACATGACAGCTTCTCTAAATCAAGATGCTTGTACTTCCTTTCTGCCTGTAAACTGTGAGTAATGACATTTAAAATGTATAAACTTTTTTCTATATCAGAGGGATTGTCCATTTCTATGAACATTTCAAATAACAAACTGTTTATGATGAAAAAGATACATCCACAGAAGGTACCCCTTTACATACAAAACAAAACTTTTGTAATTAAATGTCAATAAATTGCAATTTTATCACAAATATTGGAAATTTATTTACTGTAACTGTGACCAACACTGCTATGGACACTGATCCAGAATAATAGAACATCTTCACACTTATTTTTCTGCCCAACCATTATTTTCTATATTAAATTTGCTTTACATAAAATCAAATGTGAAAAATAAACATTTTAAAAAATACGAAATTAAGAAGAAAAAAAAGTACATCAATAAATCTGTCCATGGGAAAAATCATTATAACTTTTCAACATTACTTTCTGTCTTGTCAAATGTCAGTGTTTTTAGATTCAGTTAGTGACTGTGTGCTGGTGTAAAATGGATAGCGGTTTCGAATGAGAAATTAGAGGGTCAAGAAGATCCTGCAAATCAAACATCCTTTGGAAAGTATGAATCTTTCTCTTCTCCGCCCAGCTAAGTGTAAATAGCAGGACAGACGGGAGCCTATAGCTTTGGTTGGCAACCAGTCTAAGAGAAGAAAAATCTAAATTTTTCTCAATATGGCTGTGTTCCGTCAGGCTAACTTGTTCAAGAAGACACACCACTGCTGTAGATGTATTGTGGTGCTACTGTAAGCATAATAAGTTACAGTACTCGTGATCGTGAGTGAAATATAGACCAAAATCCAGGTAATAACTAAGGTACGGATTTATTGATCAGTTCGCGGTATAAATATAAAAAAAATAAAATATCGAAAAGAAAACGGAGAGAAAACTTAAGTAATTTAAAATTGTATCTTAATCGGAATCCTAACGTGACAATATGGAAATGCAAATGAGTAAAAATAAGTGATTTGATTTTTTTTTGTGTGTGTGTGTGTGTGTATTCTTTCACTTTCTCTTGAACCTGTTTTAAGAGTGTATTTACTTCGTAATCACTTTCTTCATTTGATTTAGTCTATAAATAAACAAAATATATTACTAAGTGGCAACAGATGTAGTCAAAGTCAATGAGGTATATTTGTTATTGCGATATTCGATTTTTTTTAACTTTTTACATTGTCTTTTTGTCTAGTGATTATTGTATGTAGCTACAGAAGTATTTTCCGTTTATTTCTATAGGATGTCTGTGTTTTTCAATCAGTCAATTATCAACCAAAAATAATGCAAGTGTTAGGTGCAGTTTGCCAAAAAGAGAAAAACGTTTTTAAAGTTAACTTCGCAGCCCATCCTTTCAGAGAAACTAAAAACACTACAGGTACTTATTTACAAGGAAAAGGCTAGTAATTAAAGAAGTCTTTAAAAGCTGCAGCCTGAAAGGAAGGGTAACTTAACTAGAATTTCCCCTACACAACTAAAAAGAAAAAAAAAATGACACTTTCACTTTTTAAACAAATACAACGTTTTAAAATCTTTAACAGTATACAGTAAAGTTTAATGGTAATAACTAATTTAAATAATTATACTATACTTATATTTTAAGTTAAAAGTTAAATTAATGCGTATTACTGGAAAAAAAGTAACAAAAAAAATTATTAACAGCCCTCATTATCGGGGGGGGGGAGGGCAACGCACAGTAGATAACGTTTTCTGTTTTTAGAGCCATTCATTTAAAACTCATTATGCATTATTTATTACATTCATAAAAAATAATATCGTTTTAAAAATCGACAAAGCCTGACAACAAAGGTGTATAAATTTTAAACAAGTTACCATAAAAATTTAAAACTGTAGACAAGAAATTATTTCTTGTAGAATGTCAATAATTAGCCCATAAAATAATTTAAAAATAAATAACAATAAAAAGATTCAAGTATTTAAAGACGCTCTTTTATTTCATATTTTTGTTTAAAAGATTCTTTAATTTCGTTCAAAATCTGTTTTATTTTCTTAAGTCACAACCATTGTTTTTTTTATGTTCAATGTTGTTGTTTTGCAATTTTAATTCAAAATTATCAACAAGACAATTCAAGCATGATGAAAAAAAAATATTACAAAATTTACTCCTGTAAAAGAGAAATTTAAAATAAAACCAACTTTAATTAATTATTTTTTTTTTAAACTCACCTTTTTGGAAGATTCAAGTCAGTATCGCTTTCAACGGTAAGAGCTTCCTGTTTTCTTTTCATACCACCTTCGCCCCTTTTGTGGCCGACATAAGAAAAGGCATTGCCCATGTTGTCTTGTTAATTCCGAGGAATTCTCCTTTTCTTTGTAGGCAAGTAATTTGTAGAAAAAATGTTTTGGAAACCTTTAAAAATGTCCAAACATCTCCAGCTTCGTATTTCCGCTGTAAACACTGTTGCACCGTAGCCACCTGGCGTGGCAGAAATTACGTAAGTAGGAGAAGATAACTCGTAATTACTGTTTCATGATTTTTCACGACGTTTTGCTCAAGGGAGATAAGTGTTTAATTATTCTCTGTAATTAAATATGAATTTAATTTATTCATGATAGGACATTTAAACATGTAATTGTCCTCTTGAGACAACATTCCACTTCGGTAGTTGTACTTTATGTAGAGGAAATAGTCTTCTAACTAGCATAAAACAATTAACTAATGTCACATTTTATTATTAAAAATCATTTAAAATTGTCCCTTTCCTGAAGAATATATATACCACTTTCAATAAGAAAGTTTTGGATCATACCAATCAAATTGTATTACCTGTGAAAAAAAGTTTAAAAACAGCTGCTAACCTTTGAAACTTGCCTAAAAAAATATTAAATATTGATGCAAATTAAAAAAAGAAACAATTGATAAAGACAATGATGCACCATAGTCATGAATTAAAGTTGTGGGAAAATTAAATTAAAAAAAATAATAACATACATTTTTACCCATGATGCTTGTGTAAAGGAACCAGAAATATGATTATCCCATTAAGTTTTGTCAAAAGTCATTAGGTGGTGGTGGTGAAGTCATAAAAAGGCAAACATTCTGTCACTCACTCTCTTTTTTCCCCTTGTTCTAAGATGTTTTTTTTTTTATATAATCATATCACCTCAAGCAAGGCAGGACTGCCACTGGTGCACAGTGGATTACAATGCAAAAAAAAAAAACAAGGTACAGAAGATGTTAAAGAAAGGATAAGATAAGGATGGGAATCAAGAAGGTAGAAGATGGTGATTAATGTTGCATTTAAACTTTTAGAGATTGTAGCTGTTAGGGAAGCAAGAAAACAAAAGGGATTTCCACAAAGGGGAAGTGCAAGAAAATAAACTATTAGAGTAGGAGAGGTGGTTACATTTAACTGTTTTAATGGTAAAAAGGTGGGATCATGATGTCAATTTTGTAGCATGCATAAATACACAAGGAACCATGTACCAGTAGTGAATACAAAATAAAAATAAATCTCTTTCTTTTGCTGTTTTTGAATTTTTGAGCCTGTGCAAAAATTTATTTTGACCAATAGAAAAAGAAATTGGCTCCAAGGGAAGGAAAATGCCAAGGCAAAGTTTAGCTAACCTATGTAAAAATTTATTTTGACCAATAAAAAGGGAACTTAGAAAAAGTAATGAGCTGATGTCTTTGAAAAGAAATGGATATTCCATAACCAAACGATAAAATAAGTACAAACCTTCTTTTGGTTGTTCCAACTCAGCACAAGGCTGACTTGAGTTCAACCATGAATATGATGATTATGCTTACTTTCTCTAACTTCTGAACCAAGCTAATGAAAACAGACAAATCCAACAACAATAAGAACTTTGTTCTGCTATGGTTTATATATATATAAAAAAAATGAAAATAAAGAATGAATGGCTCATGGGAGAAACACAAGTTTTTGTATGCTTCCCTTTAATTGTTTATATATACTGCTGGTCAAAATCTTAAGGCCAATGAAAATAAAGAAAAAATATACCTTTTGCATTGTTAAACTTAACCACTTATTTGAGTCAGTCTGTTAAGCACCATATGTGATACACACCCTTTTGAGACATGACTGACTAGGCAGAAGATTTCCTGCAGTAGGTTGCCAACCAAGGCTATAGAACCCAATTTGTCCTGCTGTTAAAACCATAGCTGGAGAAAGAAGAGATGGATTAATACCTTCTTTCACTTTTCTGTCTTATATTTGGCACTTCTCAGCAACCTGTTTTGTTGTATAAAAAAGACATTTACAGTTTTTAAATTCTTTCTCTGAGAGATGTCACCTTCTTAATGTCTTAATCTGATTCAATGATTGGTAGGTGACTTGCTGGACAACCCATTAAATCCTCTTCAATTCCAACAAAATTTTCTTAGCCCAGCCACTCCAAAGTCTTGTTCCGTATCCCTCAGAAATTTGCATCAGCAGTTTTACTACGTTCAATCTCATCAGTGATGACACATTGAGAGAGAGACTGCTTTTGCAGATCAACAATTTTGCCACATTCAAATTCTGTATCACCCAATGCAAGGCCACTAAGACACAAGAGGCTACATGGTGTGGAAGAATTAGGAATAGAAACATTAATAGTAAGTAGGAACAGGTAAGAGTAATCAGGATATCAGTAGATAGTGATTGACATTGCACTTAATTTTTTGAAGATCAAACTTGACTTGGAAGCAAGAAACCAGAAGAGTCTCATTAGGGAGAGAAGAAACTGTTAGCATAGAATTTACTGCTACATCTAGCCACTTCAATTGTAAAATGATAAGATCATTCAGCCAATCTAGTAGAGTTCCACAAGCGATAATTGCAAGAAAAACTGTTAGTATAGAATTTACAGTTACATCTAGCAAGTTCAATTGCAAATTGATGAGATCTCAATGCCAGTCTAGTACTACGTTTAAATTCAAAAAGTCTAGATACAATAGCAAGGAGCTCATTTAAACAATTACTATGGAAGCATTTATAGAAAAGACATAGAGAGATAACATTATGGTAGTGGGAAAATAACTGAAGATGAACTGCCAGCTCAGAACCAATAATATTGCTGATTTTTCTTGGATTTTATCAAGGAGCTCAAGATATATAGCAGGGGCACTGGACCATAAGTGGCAGCAATATTCTAAATAATTTTTTACATATCCTGAGATTCTTGACAAAATTTGAAGAAGTGTCTCTAGTATAATAAATCCTGATATGACATCTCAACGTCAGTCAATTTTTCACTGTTGTGATGTGGCTTCTCTCCGTCTTTTCCACAAATATTTTCATGGCAATTGTTCTGATGAGCTTTCCTCCTTGGTGCCTTGACTGCATGAATTTAAGCATGCTACTAGATTGGCAATTAGGTCTTACCATTTTACTAATGAACTAGCAAGATGCAATCATACTTTCTATTCCAATAATTTATTTTCTTGCCTGTGAAACTTTTAGCTACTTGCTTCTCTTTCACCTACAATCTTTAAAAACTTAAATGTAACTAATCACCATTTTTATCTTCATGAATCCTGTTCTTTCTCCTCACAAAAGTCTTTTTCCCTTTCACTCCCAACAAACCCCTTGCATTCTTGCAGGATTATTGCCTTCCTTGTAGTGAAATAATTAAAAAAATGAATTTGCTAAAGAAAAACATCAAGTGCTCTGCAGGCCAAAGCATTTTGATGTTGCATATTTTGCAGGGAAGGTGTGTGTGTGTGTGTGTATTAAATGCTTCTCCACTGGATGAAGGCAACAAAGATATAAATCAGTTTTATCCTTACCCATCATGGTACAAGTGTTGTTGAGTTAGAGGACTACTGTGGAGAACATGCTAATAAATTTCATTGCTCTGCAAATGGGAAAAAAAAACTTAACTAGGGCCCTATTGGATTTCTTTAAAAGCTGCTAACTTTTCTGCTACTAGTCAGTAGTAAACTGACTCAGTGTGGCTGCAAGTGATTGACTTTTTGAGAATTTCATTTTGTTCATTTACAAGCTATTTTGACAACATTTAAGATCTGGCTGACAAGTTGTTAGATAAAAAACTGATTCCTGAATTCAACACAGTAGTCATCCTACTGTGCTTAAATAACTTGTTTGAAGAATGTGCCTGATCAAAATTAGATCATGCATTAATTTTTCCCCTTTTACAGGGAACCATAAAGTCCAAATATATGCCAAGAAAAAATTATCCATGCCATTAGATCAACATTACAGGGCAAGATGGAGCAATACTTTCATATGGTTTATACCAAACAAGTGAATCTGTGCTGTCAAAAATGATGGCTTTATATCTATACGCTGTCTAAAATGATCACAAAATATGTATTGTTGTATTGAGTATCTTATATTAAGACATCAGAAAAAAATAAATAATTGAAACCCCTGACCATGACAGGAGAAAAAAAAAAAAAAAAATATATATATATATATATATATATATATCCCAAAACATAACAATAGTACATAAAATAAAAAGAAAAAAGAAATGAAAAGGTAAAACAAATGGTTTAATTTCAGTTGCATGCATGTGTGATAATGAATGAACAGCATATACAGATGATGCTTTCTTCTTTTTCTTGGATCACATGATAGAACAGTGATCTGACCAGATGTTTCCAGACACCCTGACACACTTGAATCCAAGGTCAGTAACCTGCTTTTGCCCACATGGAGAGAACACCATATTTGGATGTACAACATCACATGACAAGCTGTGGCGTGAAAGTAAAAATCGCTTTTAATTCAGTTCTGTGTCTGGGCTTGGCCTGGTCAGATGGTCTGTGATAGTTTGCTATAGTCAGCTATGGGAAAAGTTCCCAGTCCAGACTTATTCTGACCATATGGATGTGATATTTTGCAATAGTCAGCTATAAGAAAAGTTCCCAGTCCAGACTTATTCTGACCATATGGATGTGATATTTTGCAATAGTCAGCTATAAGAAAAGTTCCCAGTCCAGACTTATTCTGACCATATGGATGTGATATTTTGCAATAGTCAGCTATAAGTTCAACTACGAAAATCCGTAGAAACTGAACAAAGCTTTGAAGCAGAGATTAGTTCAAAGAAACCAAATTTCAACACAAATCAACCCCTAGAAAAGGGAAAAGATAAACTTCAGCACAACTTGACCCCTTGAAAAGGGAAAAGAGCAAGAAGAAAAAGAAAAGCAAGATAAAATAAATCATATCTCCTAGAGAAGGGAGAAGAAAAGAAATATAAACCCCGCTCTGCCATCCCCCTGCTCAGGCCCTTCAAATATGTTATCCGCTGCTTTCCTCTGTCTCTTTTTCCCCCTATCTGACCAGTGAGTATCAGGTTCCCCAAGCCTTCCTTCCTCATTACATGTCCCAAGAACTTCAGCTGTTTCTTCCTGATGTTCAGTATTGATTTCCTTTACATTTCCATCTTTTCTTAAACCTCATCATTACTCACATGCTCAATCCATGATATTCGTAGCATCCTTCTGTAGAACCACATTTCAGTTGCTTCAAGTTCTTCATTCATCTTTGAGGATATTGTTCAGCATTCACTGCCATATTGAAAGACAGACATAACATAGCAATCCAGTACTCTCTTCTTTGTTTCTAGTGAAATTTTCCTGTCTCTTAATATTCTTCTCAGCTTCTGGAATATGTCTTTGGCTATTCCAATTTGCCTTCATTGTCACACTTTCTCTCTTCCATTAGAACACTTCCCAAGTACTTTAATTTTTGTACTTGATTGATTTTAGTATCCCCAACCTATAATTGGCATTTTGGGCTCCTCTGTTTGATGATGACATTCGGTTTCCTTGTAATTTATTTGTAGTCCTTTCTCTTGACTTTCTTCATCTACCATTTTTAGGAGGTTTTGTGGTTTTCTTTTCATGTCAGCTATCAGCACTGTATCATCTGTGTACCTTATGTTGTTCAGACTATGACCACCAGTGATGAATCCTGGCATAACTTCTAGGGTCCTCAGAATAGTCTCACTGTACAAGTTGAATAGATACAATGAAAAGACACATCCTTGTCTTATGTCCTTTTCTATCTTTGTATATCTTCTGAATTCATTTCCTGTTCATATGCAGGTGGTTTGGTGCCAGTAGAGATTCTTTATTACTCTGACATCTTTGCCAAATATATCGAGGTTACTGAGCATTTCTATCAATTCCTTGTGGTGTACTTTGTCGAATGCCTTTGCATAATCTACAAAACACAGATAAACTTTATTTTTCATTTGTATTGCCATTTTTGATACCATCCGAAGCATAAATATTGCATTCCTTGTTCCAGTGTCCTTGACAAAACTGCACTGTTCTTGTCCCATTTTCAGCCTGATTCTGCTTTGCACTTTATTCATCAGGATTCGGACAATAAGTTTCGTTATGTGGCTCATCAAACTTGATTGTTTGGTGGAGTTCGCATTCTTAGGCAGAGCTATGAAAATTGATTTGCTTAGGTCATCTGGCATTACACAATAGTTGTAGATTTCATTTATTATTTCCGTAATTTTCTCTCTGCCAAAATCTTCTAAGGTTGTCAACATTTCTATTACAATGCCATCTGGTCCAGCTGCTTTGTTCTTATTCAGTTTGGCCATTGCAGCTTTCACTTCAGATTTTAGTATTTCCAGTCTGTCAGCATCTTTGTTTATTATCGGTTGCTCTTTCTTGTCGTCGAAGAGATCTTTTATATATTCTTTCCATTGCTGGAGTATTTCCTATTTCTCTAGTTTGATCGTTCCATCCTTAGATTTTATACATCTTGTTGAGGAGCATGTTTATTGTCCCATTTCCTGTCTGATTCTGCTTTACACTTTATTCATCAGGATTCGGACTATGAGTTTCGTTATGTTGCTCATCAAACTGATTGTTCACTGTAGTTCGCATTCAATTGCACCTGGTTCCTTAGGCAGAGCTATGAAAATTGGTTTGTTTAGGTCATCTGGCATTACACCACTGTCGTAGATTTTATTGTAGTTTTTATCAGAATAAAAATAGATATTCTACATCGTCAACTCTGTCTCCTCATTGTCTTTGCTGTTTTCACTTACAAAATTCTGTGGGGTCAATACTCTTACTGAAGCCCTGCAACAAATATTTATCATTTAACAATTTAGAAAGAAAGAAATATTGAATCAATTTTTATTCATAAATTATAAACATTTACTAAATTATAAAAATATGTGCAACAACTGTAAGGAAATTTTTAACATATACCATCCTATAAATTTTGAATCAAGTGACAATTAGCCAATTTGCAACCATTCCAATAAATAATCTAATAGTTTAAATAAAGAATCTAATAAATAAATTGCATTTAATATTTTTGTTGTCAATTCTCAAGAACAAGAAAAAAGTGTATAAATTCACTCTCATCATGTTTAGATTTTATTCCGATTTCAATAATCACTTTTTAAAACAATAAACATTCTCAAAGATTGAAGGTAGTTAAATAAGCAGTATCATGGAAAAAATGAGACAGAAAATTTAACTTTTGATATTCCATCTTATTGCTGACATGTTTTTCCATGTTTGCCATGAATTCCTTTTTAACTTCAAGAGCTGAAAGGTGAAAATTTCACTAGTAGCCCAGTATTTTTGTATTGCCTTTTTTGGCATCACAATGCATAAGATGCTCTATCATTTATTAATGAAAATGCAGTAACTTATTTCATGGCCCTGAAAGATCATAAAGTGTACTGAGTAAAAGCTACTGGAAATTGATAAAATTAATGAAATTAATTAATTTAGCAAGTTAGCCTAAATGTTTTGCACACCAGTGCATTAAGTTCCAGCAACATGTCCCACTATCACAGAGTATTTCAGATTCTGTGATTGGAGAGCACTTAATTGATAATTCTGTTTGTACCGACACTTTCTCATAAGGCAGATTCAACATTCTAAGTGTAGCATATTTTAATTTCTGCTAAGGGATTTTGGGATCTCTGTTTATTTCTAGATATCTCAAAGACCTTCAATAAGATATAGCACAAAGGTTTACTACACAAGCTCTCCAGGTATGGAATCATCAAAAGTGTCTTTCTGATCATAAAATGCTTCCTAACGAGGTAGGTCCTTGAAGGTAGTTATTAATGGCCAGAGCCTGAGTGGTTAGCACAAGCATCCCTCTAGGGTTACTCCTTGAACCAACTCTTTTTTTTAATCACATAAATAATCTGCCTAAGAATATACTCAGATTAGTTTTAAACACCAATGCTGATGATACAACTATATAGGTATGCACCTCTTACACTCTTTATTGCTTCTCCTTCCTTTTCACTTTTTCACTGGCCACAAAAGGGAAGGGGACAAGACTTTATTAGTAACCTTTTTAATCTTTCTACATACACACATTTTCTGCTACTATCGATAATAAACTGGATTCATTTAACTTCTTACTACTATTTTTCTGGAACATTTAACTATGTACGTTTTTCTTTTTGAACATTTAACTCATATAAATTAATTAACTACATGAATTTTCTATTCGAGTATTTTACTTCTTACAAATTTGTTATTCTGTTTAGTTAATAAAATTTTATTTTAACATACAAAACAAAATATTTTATTCTTTCACATACCAACATCTAACCTTTAACCTTCTGATATTTTAAATTGTGGGGACTTCAGTTGTGTTTGGCAGAAGGCTAATTTGACAAACATAGGCAAGACTTTTACATACCTAACATCTCTACCTAAGATACATAGATGACATCCTCTTATTCCCATGATACTAAACTATTAAACATAATAAAACTCAATAATATTGAACCCATATGAACATGAATTTATACATATCCTTTGTGCTTGAGTATCAACAACAAAAATAATAAACATTATTTGTTAGACTGTTTATTTACACTATTTATTATATCATTTACTGGAATGGTTAGCAGAACATTAGCTAATTGCCAACTGAGTCATACTTTATAAAATATTAAATAATAATGATTTTCCTTAAAGTTGGTTCACATTTTTAATAATTTAGTAAATGTTTATAAATTTATGAATAAAAAATTATTTTCATATTTATTTCTTTATAAATTGGTAAATGATAAATATTGCATTGTAAAATTGTTCTTGTAAATAACTATCTTAGAAATAGTGTTTAATATTTCGTTGTAAATTCTTAAAAAAAAAATGGATAACTTCGTTTTTACCATGTGTTTAGGCTTTATTCTAATTCTAATCATCACTTTTTAAGACAATATTAACAAAGAGTATATAGTGGGTTATCCGTTCTAGTGAAATGTAGTTGTATGTTAAAACAGATTAACTGAATTTGGCTTTGTTAGTAGATAGCCCACTATAAGGGAGGTATAAACAAGAAAATCAAATTGAGTATAGAAACAACATTTATATATACACAGATATCAATTAAGGTTTTTTTTACAAATAAAGTAATGTCTTTAGGATGGGTTCAAAAGACGTTAAAATGTTCATAGCAATAAATTCTGAAAAGAGAGTTTGTGTGTCTGTGTGTGTGAGCATTTATCAGTTAGGAATGTCTTTGATGTATCCACTCCTTTGATCAGGTAAGTAGCTCAGGGGACAGCGAAAAAGAAGGTGAGAGGGAAAGGTGAGGCAAGCATAGTGGGTCGCTTGACGAGGTCAAGAGACGTGCTAATTATGCTCGTACTTTCTCAACTGGCGATGCTTTCTGTGTCAGCTTTTTATTTTGTCTTTGTGGGTCCCAGCAGGTCATTTGGGAATTCGCACATGTATTTAATTCTGGGCTTCCCATTAGACGATAAATAAAATTCACGTATGCTCGCGAAAAGGAATTTGATATTTATTAATTTTTGGTTTTCTGCCGGAACATATGCGTGGAGCCGGGTGCACAAAGACCAGTTTTGGTCATTTGCTTTCTGGATCTCTGAGGGCAAACATCCGGTCTCTCGCTTTGCTCGGTATCACCACAAGTAAATGTAGTTAAAAAAAAAAATTGATGTCCTGGGAAAATCCATCCTTTTGATATGTCATATTGTCAGCATATTTATTCATGTTTGCCAGTAGTTTTTACAAACAGAAAATTGAAAGAATAGATAATAGAAAAAATAAAAATAAACACTATAAACATCACTGAAAACAACTTACCAGGTCGCTGTTTTTTTTTTAATCATATCACCCCGAGCAAGGCAGTAACGCCACTGATGTGCAGGGGGCTACGTAAGAGTGAAAAGATTGGGAAAGAGAAAGCCGGAAACCATATCCTAAACAGAGAACAAGGGATGAGCCTCTACACCTGTTCAATAGACGAGGGTGGAGTGTGAACCGGGCGATAGTTTAGTCTATCTACTCCAATTGAAAAAAAAAAAAGGAAAGAGTGAAAAGGTTGGGAGAGAGAAAGCCGGAAACCACATCCTAAACAGGGAACAAGGGATGAACCTCTTCAGCTGTTCAATAGGCGAGGTGGAGCCTCTTTTTCACCCCCATAAATAAAAAGCATACCAGAATTTAATTCACTTTAAATCCAGAGTCAAGTGATTTTTTTTTTTGATTTTTTTTTTAATCATATCACCCCAAGCAAGGCGGTAATGCCACTGATGTGCAGGAGGCTACATAAGAGTAAAAAGATTAAGTAGAAGAGAGTGAAGAGGAAGACGAACCAGTTAAAAAGTAGCAAGAGAAGGGTGGGAATACAGGTGTGATGACAGTTGCAAAAGTGGAGAGAAAGGAAAGGATATACGGGGTGGTGAAAGAACTAGTGTCAAGTGGTTAATAGATGAGTATTGACATTGCATTTAAATTCCTGTAGGTTGTAACCATCAGGAAAGCAAGAATATGGAATCAAGTTCCACAGGTGGGAAGTGCGAGAGAAGAAGCTGAAGGAGTAGAATTGTCAATTGTTATATATGATTAAATTGGTAAGATAGGGGTTTGCTCAATGCATAATTAGTTCCTGCCTATGGATGACTTATACAGTAATCTCTACATCTTTAATCTAGAGTAAAACAGATGGTAGCATTTACAGATGGTAGCATTTTATTAGATGAAATTCCTATATTTATTTTCATTTTAATTTTTAGAGGAAATAAAAAGCAAGAAAAAACAATAAAAGTAAATACGATTCAATAATTAATGACAGCAAAAAAGATGGTGTCTGTAGCCAGAATGCTACAAGAATCATCATAATTACAATTAAGGATGATCTTTCAATTTCCAAGAAATTAAAAAATGGGAAGAAGTACTATTTTTGTTTTCTTAGAGAGAGACAACTAGCTATTAACAAGTGATTAATGTATAGGGTGAGGCAAAGATAGCACACCATAGGGGTTGATGGAGATCCTGTAGAGTGACCACTGAGGTTACCAGACCTCACACCTTGGATTATTTTTGTGAGGACATTTGGAATTGGTTGTTTATAAGACACTTCCAAGAAATTTCGAAGAACTGAAAAAAAAAAAAAGAATTAAATATGAATGCAGTAAATTTATTTTATTTATAATCGTTTCACCCCATGCAAGGCAGTACTGCCACAGATGCGCAGGACGCTACATCAGAGGAGAGTGAAAGGTTACATAAGAGGAGAGTGAAGAGAAAGCGGAACCAGTTACAGGGGGTAACAGAGAATGGTTAAGAGAAGGATGGGAATACAGATGTGAAGAAAGTTGCGTGAGAGCAGAGTGAAAATGAAAAACAAGAAGATACAGGGGGTGTTAGGGAAAGGATAAGAGATGGATGGGAGTTAAGGGGATAAGAGATGGCAATTGATGTTGCATTAAATTCTTGAAGATTGTAGCTATCAGGTTAGCAAGTATACAGAAGGGAGTTCCGCAGGTGGGAAGTGCAAGAAAAGAAGCTGATAGAGTAGAAGTGACAGCTGCATTTGGTTGTTTTGACTGTAAAAGGGTGAGACCTTGTTGCCAGTATGGTTGTTTGAGTAAATTAATGTAGAGAGAGTGCCAGGGTGGTAAGCTTGTCAGAACAGAAGTTACGAAAATATTTGTAGAAGAGACAAAGGGAAGCTACATCTTGTTGATGAGAAAGTGACTGGAGTCCAGCTGCCAGGTTGAGATCGATTATACTGCAGATTCTCTACTGGATCCTGTCGAGAACCCCAATATAAATAGCAGGGGTGCCTAACCAGACATGACAACAGTATTCAATGCATTGGTGGATGGTTGATTTGCATAAGATGGATTCAGGCAAAAAAAAAAAAAACTTCCTGAAAATGAAAAAAGGAAATTTTCTTGTGTGTTAATGAATTATGAGGCACAGAAATAGAATGTGCTTTGAAAAAGGGGAACATTTTGAACAGCACATATAAGAATTAAATAACTAGTAATTAAAATTTAAATTGGCAA
This sequence comes from Ascarosepion bandense, assembly GCA_037127315.1. NCBI lineage: Eukaryota > Metazoa > Mollusca > Cephalopoda > Sepiida > Sepiidae > Ascarosepion > Ascarosepion bandense. The sequence continues at coordinate 1,021,896 of JBBBDQ010028584.1, read as the reverse complement.
CCAGTCTACCACAGAAAGTAATGGCAACCTACTGTGAGAAAATCTTCTGCCCAGTCAGTCATGTCTCTTTTGAGACATGATCACCCAAGTGCGTATCACATATGGCACTTAACTCTTTCACCCATAAATATAGATTGCCTTAAAACTCTATCATATATATATTTGAGTGGATTTTTTTATCCAACATTATTTGTGATTACTATTAATGGTATTATTTTGTAAGTATATGTATTTGAGTTGAAATCTTTGACTCTTTTATTTTTTTTAAATTTTCTTTAACAGTGAAAATAACAACTAGTTTAAATTGCTTTTTTTAATAGAATTTCTCAATCTAGTTTGGTTGTTAATTATTTCACTAAGAAACTAAAAAAGCAGGGGCAGTAATTCAAATATATACACATGAAAAATAATGTTTATAGTAAAAAGAAATACATTTTCACTTTTGTGTTGATTTTCATTGGTTAATCATGTAAAAGTGGAAAAGTAAGAATACCAGAATTTCTTTCTTTCTTTTTAACCACATTTCATTCTTTAATGAAGCATTAATAAAAGTGAAACATGTTAGACTGATAAATGTTTCTTATCTGTTCTTTTTATCATTCTGTTGGATTCCAATCCATATTTAATCCCAACTCTGTGTGTGTGTGTGTATATATATGAATATAAAAGAGTAAAGTTTTATCTTTTGCTCCCTGTTTAGGATTGCATTTCCAGTTCCTTTGAAAGCCTTTTCATTCTCTTTCACTCCGAGTAGATTGTTGTGTCTTATTGACATTATCCTCTTGCTTGGTGTGAACTGATTATATATATATATATATATATATATATATATAATATCACATCATTCAATAAATCCCAAGTCTAAGTAATAAAACAACTTTTAGGCAAAATTTACTTTATTCATCAACATAGTCTCCTTCTAGGATGATACACTGATTCCAACGCTTCTCTAACAATTCGGTGCCTTTTTTGTAGAATGATTTTTGCCTCAAAATATGTCTCAGTTTCTGATATCATTTCTTCATTGGAGTCAAATCTTTTCCTTTTAAGGTCTGCAAACAGCCAGTAGTCACTGGGGACCAGATCTGGAGAATAGGGTGGGTGCAGAAGCAATTCAAAGTGCAATTCATATAGTTTTGTCATCATTGCGATTGACTTGTGACACACTGCTTTGTCTTGGTGAAAGATCAATTTTTCTTCTTCATTTATGGCCATTTTTTGGCGATTTCTTCTTTCAAATACACCAATAATGCTGTTGATGGTTCTTCCTTTCTCAAGATAATTGATGAACAGAATAACTTGCGTATCACAAAATATGGAAACCAAAACCTTGTCTGCTGAGGTTTGCATCTTTGGTTGCTTTAGACAGCTTTCACCTGCTGCTGTCCACTCAGCTGACTGCCAATTTGACTCCAAAGTAAAGTAGTGGATTTATGTTTCATCCATTGTCACATATTTATGCAAAAACTCTTTCCTGTTGCATTGAAATAGTTGCAAACAATGCTCTGAATTGTTGACACGTTTTTGATCGACTGTGAGCAAATGTGGCACCCACTTTCTTATTGACAAATGTTCATGCAAAATTGTGAATGCACTGCCTTCTGATATGTTTAAGAACTCCTCTGCTATCTTAAGCAACTTCAATTTATGATCGACTAAAACAAGTTTGTGGGTTTTTTTTGGTGTTCTCCAGGACAACTGCCAATTTTGGGCAATTTGAGTGTTCAGCCTCATTTGGGTCTGTATGATTGCGTTTAAAGTCAGCATACCACCTCTTAACCATTATTTCCAACAAGGCAGAGTTATCAAACCATTACTTTGCTTGAACAGTATTTTTCCCATCAGTAAGCAATGATCTATCGACACACAAAATTCATATTCTTCCATTGTTTTGAAAATTTGCAACAGTAGCTTCACTTAAATAAGTGTAATTTGTAAACTAATAATCCGATTGGTCCCAAATTTTGTCACATGCCATTTGAAGGTTAGTACTTCATAAAAATCACATGGATTTTTTTTTATTAGTGGTGTCATCTATATGTCAGGCCTGGGACTTATTGAGTGATGTATTATATAAACCAAAATTCATTCTAAAAAGAAACATCTCATGCAAACACAGAATCTAATAAGTTCATATTTTTCCACAAAGTATTTACATAAAAAAAAAAACAAAATCCAAGTAAAGCCATAGAATTTTTAGGTTAAAATATTCTTAGGTGCCTAATACAGGGGATAGCCTAAATAATCAGGAATGTTGGAATTTTTCTCACCATGCAATAGATGGAGGCTCTCAATAAAAGATAGACTGCAAAATCATTTAAAGATTCAAAAAGTAAAAAAATTAATAAACAAGGTGGTTTTGATAAGTCCATTACAGAGAGAGATTTTCATTAAAAAAGGCCCACAACCAATACCACCACCACTATCTATTAGGCACCTATGTGTAAATAAAACAATGATTTCCAGCAAATTTTTAAACATTTTTCAATATTTCTTTATTGCTTTTAACATATAACAAACTTAAAATATATTTCAATCAGCAATTTTTCACTCATTAGATGAAAAGACATGCAATATGGCAATCTTCAGCTACATTTTGGAACCTAAGAGGTCATGTCATGTTACCTAATGATGGTTGGGGAATAGCTGATTGAAATGTGGCCTTTGGACACATTTTTCATGAAACAAACTTGTGTCAGAATATGATATTTTGATCAGCAGTTTCAATTTCTTGTAATGTGAAATAAAACAAGTAAATCTTAAATATTTGTTGTTTTTTTTTTGGTCATACATTAATTATACAATGCAATGTTAATTCTCGATACCACTACATTTAATGAAAGTTTTTCCTGTATAGTAAACTGACCGTGAGTTCTATTGACCTTTCCAGAGAGTAAATATTTGGACTTGTACTAAGTTAAAACTTTGTAGCTGTTTAACTCTCCCAGTTCACAACCTTCCAAACAGTTTTCACTCCAATCCTCAATCCTTCTTCTGGCCACCTTGGTCAGCTGGCTCTAATGAATTTGCCAACTACCAATTCCTATCTGGTGTCTGTGATATGAGTAGTTGTAATTCTAAGCACAAATTCTTTTAACTTGCCTAGGCATGTCCTGCCCGAGTAAATATGCTTCTATGATAAGAAATCAAATGAGGGTACAGGATGCACATGCACCACTGAACAACCTTCATTACCCACTCCACTTCTCTTCTCATGTATATGAGCGAGCTTGTCATAGTACCTTAGGTCTCTGGCTGGTACAATGTTTCTCACCCAAGAAGTCCTGTTGCCTTGACTTTTGGGTAGACAAGTCAGGTACACCTAGGGTATCATCCTTCTTGGGTTATTTGTCCTTTCATTAAGGGTGCTGGAGATAGACAGTTTATGGGTTTTGTTGTTATCCACCTGATCAGGGCTATTGTGAATGCTTTTTGCACTGTGCAGTAGTCTCTGGTTGGGCCTCTTAATGCCATGATGGAGGGTACTGTTATGGCAGTATCTCAGACAGTTCAACCCAGGTTATTTATACTTGCACCTCCTGTGGGTGTGTCTGTCTCACTAGTCTTCCACCAACCAATACATAAATAAAATTGAATAAAATGAAAATGAACAAAACTAGCAAACCCAAATTTAAAAAAAAATAAAATAAAAAAACCCTAGGTATACCATCTACACCAGTGTGAGGGATTTATGTTCCAACTTTCCAAAAGCAAAATTTCATCTTCTCCAGTCCAAACCTGACCTGCTATTTCTGTCTGAAACAAGTATCAATGCCTCAATCCCACCACAAGAGCTCACAATCCCAGGCTACTCACCCCTTATAACAAAACAATCACCTAAATCGCCATGGTCATGGAGCCTACATCAAGAAGAGGTTTCCCTGTGGTAGGGGCACAGAATACAAAGACCTTGATCTCTTGCATATGTGCTACCATGTGGCACTTTTACATAGTATCACATTCTTTGCTCTCTATTGCCCTAAGGATAATAGGACAGTAACTTTCAATCAATTACTCGAGAGGATTGATAATATACTCACTGATTTCCCTTGACTAACATATCTGTGGGGACTTCAATATCCACTGCAAAGAGCAGTTAATCCACTTGAACAAAACTGATGAAGATGACAGATATTGAAAAGACTTCTCCATCAATTATCAACTAACTCAGATCATCAAAGAACCCACCTGTTTCCCATATGTGACAGGAAAGCAGGTGAATTTTTTCAATCTTTTCCTAACAACTTTCCATTATAAATGCTTGGCAAAAGTTTCTCCAGCCCTAGGCATGTTAGACCACTCACTGGTCAATGTCCAAAAGCATCCCCTGATTTGCCAATTTTTTGCTTCACAAAGACTGACTGGGACAGCTTTTGATCCTATATGAATGGAATCTCTTTAAACCTTCTTCAAGCACACTGCCTCCAAAACTGCTGTCCTCATCTCAGAATGGATCCTTCCTGAAATGGAGAGTTTTATACAAACAAAAAAAAAATAATTTCCAGCAAAAACTAAACAGTAAGCCCTGTTTCACAACTGAATGCGCTGAATCCATAGCTTACTGGTACTACTACTTCAATATCTATTACAGTGAGTGATGTAATCTGGCGCTTACTGCATTCAGAACTGCCCATAATTGCTGCAAGAAAGTTCTGGAAAATGCAAAGTGCAGCTACACGCAAGCTGTCCCAGGCTAAGCTTGAAAAAAGAAAAAAAAAAAGGATCCTGTGAATTCTGGAAGTTTGACAACCAAATCGTGAGCAGAGGAATAGCATCTGTGCCCACAATTATAAATGGTCCCAAGGTTATAGCTTTCTCGATAAACAAGACAAAGTTCTTCACCTCGATTTTTGCCTCAAATTCAATGTTAGATAACAAATGTCATCTCCTCTTCACCTTCCCACATTTCTCAGAAATAGTCTCATTACAGCACAAAAAGTCTTTTGAATTATCAAAAGCCTAAGAAATCCAAACAAAATTCCAGTGGTTGTCTTTAAGAATATCAACCTAGAATTATCCCTGATCCTAGTTATTCAACAGTTGCTCGAAGGAGAAATCCTTCCCAAGCCTGTGGAAGGTGTCAAGTGTATGCCTGGTCTTCAAGAATATGAGCGAGCAATCATCCTGCTTTCAGCATAGATCCATCAGTCCCCTTAGTATAATCAGTAAACTTTTTGATGCTATACTTAACAAGGTTGTTGAGCACCTAGATAAGAACAACCTCTTAAGTAACAACCAGTATGGCTTTTGACCAGCCCGATCCACTGCTGATGTTCTAATTACCATTACACACAGAAGTAGTGAGGCTCTTGGTGACAGACACTTCAAAGATCACAGTATTAGATATTTTGAAAGCCTTTGACAATGTGCGGCACAAAGGTTTGTTACATGAGCCCTCTATGGAATCACTGGAAGGATAAAATCTTTATAAAATCTTTCCTAACAGGTAGATCCCTGAAGGTAGTTATTAATGGCTAGTTTGCTGGGGCTCTAGCAGTCAATGCTGGCATCCTCCAGGAGGGTTCACTTCTCAAACCAACCCTCTTTTTGATTTATATAAATGATCTGCTTAAGAATGTATTCAGCTCATTTGTAACGTCTATGTCGATGATATGTGGGTGCACCTCTTGATGATCAGGGATTGGAAGCTGACATCTCTTCCAATCTCACACTAACTTCCCAGGGTAAAATTCCATCATTGCTAATCAGACGTCAAATTACCAAGTTGGGATGAACAAATGTCTCCTCAGGGAGATACCATACCGTGAGAGACTATTAGGCTGTAAACACACACCTGACCTCAAGTGGAAATTGTACATATGATCCATCACTAAAGATGTGTGTAAAATGGTTGGCTCTAGTAAATACCTGACTCCTTCTGCTCTTCTATATCATTACAAAAGCCAGATCAAGCCAAAAACAGTACTTTTGCCATATTTGAGCAGAAGTTACCCAGTCCTCACTTTTCTGTCTCAACAGAATTCAAAAGAATCTCAGAGTCCTTGCGGGTGACAAATTATTTTCCACCTTCTCTCTCACAGGTGGGATTTGGAAAGCCTCTCACTGTTCCATTGCTACTTCATTGGAAGGTGCTCGGACAAACTATATTTCATGGTTTTTGCCAGATTTGACCTTCACGGCTAAGACTCACCATGCCACTCACATTGTAGCAAGCAAATCTCATTACTTCTATGTTTCATTGGTGAGAATTAATTTCCACTAACAGCTTCTTCCCATGAACCACTGCTCCATGGAATTGACTCTCAAGAGGAGGGTTCCCCAACCACTACAATATTTATCTGTTCAAGTCAAGGGATAACCATTATCTTCCCCTCCTATCCATATAAACTGTCTCTTAATGTAACCCTCTACGTCAAGTGGCACCTGGGCCTTGTACAGGGTGAAGCTCGTTGTAAGAAAAACAAAAAAAAACAAAAAAAACAAAAAATCATTGTGATCAATATGATGACAATACTATATATATATATATATATATATATATATATATATATATATATATTATGTGTTTGTGTTTCTTCTGATATACAATCTCTTAGAATTGGATTGGTTGCTTGTTTTTGTTTAGTGGTATATCTACCTCTATGGGTTATTTAATGCCTAAATATTTTCCATGCAATTTTATCTTATTTTTGGTGATAAGGTTTTAGTAATACACATCTTACTAATTAACCCATAGGTGGAGGGAGAAGAGCTACATTTGTACTAAGCAACCTTTCTGAAAAATTTTTCTTTGGAATGAACTTAAATTATTTTTAACAACAAAAGCAATATAAAGAAAGAGTTCAATAGTCCACTCCAAACAACATTAAATATTAATTGTTATCAAAAACATTGTTTATTAATTGTTATCAAAATTATAGATTGTAACTTTATCAATTTTTTCTTTCTTAAAGAGAAAAAAAATTATAAGCTATATTCTCTGCAACAGAATTTTGAGATCAACTTACTGTGATCATCTTTGCATATTACATCATATTTGCTTTCTTTGTATTTTACTGATATTTATTCTATACAAGAACACAAGAAACACTCATGTTTTCTGAAGGAGGCTGCTGTGTGAGTGATAAGAAGTACGGTTTATGAGGATATGTGGGAAAGATAACAGTTAACCTTAGACTGATTTATTTTTATGGCTTATAAACCTTTTGTATGTAGTGACCAGGAAAGTATCATTTTGGGAGTCAGTTCCACAAAGTCGTAACATGATTGTCGAACTGTGTATCATGTATGGCAGTTAACTGACTGACCAATTCAATTTTTGGCCTTACCCAGCTCTTTAATGGTAGAGTCTAACATGAGTATTCAGACACTTCCTAAAACAGTACAGGGAACCAATAATTTTTTTAGCTCTTTTAGTGATAGGTTGTATATGAGAGTTCCACTTGAGGTCTGGGATTAGCTTAAGTCCCAACCCATGCATTGCAATAATTGAAAATTCAGGTTCTGTTCTTTTATATTAGAAGATCCCTTGAAACTTATGAGAAATGCTGATCAAAATATGACTTACTTATGATCAGAGAATAATTTAAACAAACTAATTCTTTTGTTAAACCTTCAAAAGAACTGTATGCTTTAAAGTTTCCTATTATCATAGATAATGTAATGTGAAGCCTAACTTTGGCATATCAATAGAAATACATTGTCAGACTTGAAAGTTACTTGACATGTAAAACTAACCTGTTAACATTGCAGATACAGTCTTGCAGGCACATATTTTAGATTTGGTCAACAAATAACTTCAAAAATGAGATGAAAATTCAATATTTTTTTTTAATTTTTTAGGTTAACTGATATCAAGTTCCTTTATATATATTTAAATATTGTTGTTTGGAAAATGATGACCAATATATATTTTTAAACAACCTAATATTTACAGTATAATCAAAATTTTCATTCTGTGTTTTTATTATTCAAATTGGTTCAATGGCACATCACTTAATGATCAAATTTTTAAACATTTGAGAGTGAATTTGAAATTGGTTAAAATCTTTACATGTTCAGAAGTAATTAATTTTGTATTATCTGCAGAGAATCAATTCTAAACAGTTTTTGGAAAAAAATAATGGCTAAGATTTTCATTTGAAATTCTATCATCATTGGCAGATGTTATACTGCAAAAACACAAACAATTTTAAGATTCAGTTAAACTAAATTGTATAATTTTGTAGGAAAATGTATTTTTTCTATTGTAGCTTATTCTGCTCTTTATAAAAGTGACCTTCATTTCTCTGGGAAATATTTTATTTTCAAAAGAATTTAAGAAATAAACAGTATCTATAAAGTGGGAGTTCAATTAATATCTATATATATATATATATACACACACACACAAAGCTGGACCTCAACTGTATCTGGTATTTACAGTACACGTTCAATTTACAATGTAAATTTACTGCTAAACTGGGTCCCAATTTTGTCTTTATCTTTATGAAAATGTGTGTGTAATTTTAAAATATAGAAGTCTGAAAATAAAAGTAGTATTTTATTGTTAATAGTTGAGGGATAACATTTTCTTAACGCTAGAATTTGAGTTCCTAGCCACAGAGAAAAAGATAATGCAAATTTATTCTTTTGGCTTCTTTTTAGCCTTCCATACTTTAAAATTATGGCATAATTGACTAATGAAAAAACTTTTTACTAGTATAATGAATGTAGATAAAGTAAGGATTACCATTTTACTTAGATTACAACTCAACTGCTTTTATCAATAAAATAAAAAAATTTCCAGAAGAAATCAAGGTCATATTTATTCAAGGCGCATAAAAATATTTAAGAAAAATATATTTTCATACAAGAATACATACTTTAACAGATTCTTGGCCAAATTTTATTTGTATGATTAAATGATATCAAATTACTATAAAGGGGATTCTGAAAAGTTCTTAGTCCAATACACCTCCCAAAATTTGACCAAAGATTAGAATTTCTTTTTGGAAGGCCCTTTTGGTTAAGCCATTAACTTTTCAGTACTTCCTTGTACAACTTTACTGAATTAAATTTTACATAAATAAAAATTTGGATGTTAAAAAATAAACTGGTCATTTTAAGATCTTAAAATTATAGCTGAAAGAACATTTTTTTAAATTATTGTTAACCTTACAAGGACAGATGCTATACTCTATGTCCGGCAAATTTAAAAGCTAGAAATTTCATATTATTATCAAGATAACAAAAAGAAGTTTTTATAGTTTTTTTTCATGTTAGTATTATTCTCTTCCTACAACAGCTATTTTCAATGTGATTACAGCAGACCAAACAAAATTATCCAACCAGCATTAGTTAAAAACAAAGCTAAATTTCATTTTAACTTGCATAACATTTTACATGCAGAAGCTCCACACAACATTAGCTGATGATGATTTGAGAATACCTTAAAAAAAAAAAAAAAAAAAAAAATTAAGAGGAATAACTTCTTTTATGAAACTCTTTCCAATGACTAAATTCCTCAACAGATATAAATTTTGGCATAAAGTGTTTGATCTATACAAACACAAAAAATCCAAGTAATGGAGGGACAATAGTAGTAAAAACAAAGGCATATATATGCTCCAAAATGAATTTGTAAAAATAAAGTTAATAACTTTCATTTTGGGACATTCATAAATAAAAAGTGAGGCAGCAGTAAAAAAGGAATGTCTCATAATATTTCTGGGTCGTTAGCCCAACGATAAGTTTGTGCGAAGGCTAATGATTTGTAGAGATTTGTCAGGGGTCAGTTTGAACACACCAATTTCATATAATGCTGCTTTGGGGTCTGTGACAGTGGCATTCGGGTCCCCGTTTGCTGTTCCATGATCTATTGCAGCTTCCAAAACTTGTTTAAGTAAAATGGCAGATCCAACCTTTAAATTCAACAGGATACAAGCTTCCTTTATGCTGTAAAGGGGAAAAAAAATGAATCAAGAGAAAATATACAATATATATACATGATGCATATTTTATAAAAAATTCTAAACATTTATTCATTTTTAAATATTTCTAAGTTTAAGCTATCAGAAGTAGGAGAGGGTTATATATCAGGTGATGCAAAGTTCTAAACCTGATCAGGAAGCAGTTGTTTCATTATTTGGTCAGATTCTAAGAAGAAGCTTGAACCAAGAACACTCTCCAATTTATGAAGTAAGTATTTTATACTGAATTATAGGAAATTTTTTTTTTTGTAAAATAAATAATTTATAAATTTAGCTATCTTCAATGGTGAAAATTTATACATAAAATACATTTTCCATTTTTCATATTTGAAAACTTTTTCAGAAAACTTTACATATTAATTAATGTAATCTATATTTAACAAAAAAAAAAAAAAAAAAAAAATGACACACACACAAATAAAGCCCACAGTTGACTAATTCATTTCATTTATTTTTTTTTACAACTTCATATATTGTTTGTGCTAAGCCTTTCTTCAGTTCATCAATTTTCAAATTTGTCCTCGAGTTTAAGGTTTTTTTTTTCCAATTTTGAAACCTTTTCCAACATGTGCTTGCACCTACTTAATCATTATCATAAGCTTTTTTCATGATCCACTTGTCAAACGTCCATTGCATTTTTTCCCAGATTAAATATGAAAATGAAACAGTGTTGAATGAACATTTTATGTTCAGCCATGATTTTCACCAAATAACTAAACATTATCACTTTACAATTAAATGCACAAGTAAAAACAAAAGAACAAAAAAAAACAAACAAACAAGAAACAAGCTTCAAAGAGATTTAAGACTTCCATAACATTGTGCAAGTGAAAACATTGGAAACTTCTGTATTCATGCTAAAAATACAACTTACTTAGACTAGTATTAGATGAATTACTTTCATTGTTAAACAAATGAGTTGTTTTTCATTTCATTGTTGTTTTTTATAATAATATTTTAAGTTTGATACTATATATTAGAAAAATCTGCAGGAGATTAGTTTAGAGAATTGAAAAAGAACAATAAGAAAAATTAGTACCAAATAAATAGTGCTAATACTTTATGGAAGAATTCAGATAAGTAAAAGTAGTAGTAGCAGCAGCAAATTGTATTATTGTATGAATAATCAGAGAAGGGCAGTGACAGTATGACTAAATATTTAGGCTTTGTTTCCTTGGCCTAATCATTTAAAAGTGTCCTTGTAGTAAGACGAGCATCCAGGACATTTGAATAGAAATTCAAGTTGTATACTTAATACTTGCATTCATTTACATGCAAATAACCTTGGGAAAGACATTAATCCGTCTCTTCTCTCCAACTATGGGTTAAATAACAGAATAGATTGGATTCTATAGCCTTGGTTGGCAACCAGTCTATTGCAAAAAGTAAAGACTACCTACTATGAGAAAATCTTCTGCCCAGTCAGCCATGTCTCTTTTGAGACATGATCGCCCAAGCGTGTATCATGTATGTCACTTAAGTGACTGACTCACTTAACCGAAATGTCACAGTAACTTGAATTATCTCCCTTGAATCATTTCAAGACCCAAATCAGGATGCAGGTTGTAAATGAGACAAACCCACACAATTTTCTTCCGGGTAAAATGGATTATCATGTTTTCAATCTCTTTTTTTTTTTTAATTGTTCCTCCTCATAGATACAAGAGAAAAAATGCTTACAGCCTGAAGTAGGCATCTGGTTTCTGCGTATATTCTCCAAACAATGGGAAAAGATTTCTCGTCAAATCAAACTGAAGTTGTGCAGCCCCACCATCACTAAAGTAATTGGACAAAATCACCTGAAATTAAAACATTTTGAATTATTTATGTTTGTTTATACTTGTGAGATGAGGTGGTATTTAAAACAGACCAAATAATGTATTTATATGTTGCTATATTCTTTAAAGAGATGAAAAATTACAAAATGACTAACAGAAATCCCTACCCAGTTGTATACAGGTTCATACACTATTCCCACCCAGTCATATGCAAGGCTGTACTCTATTGCCACCCAGTTATATGCAAATCTATACTGTATTTCTTATTCTGGAATAATTGTCTCAAACTCAAAAATGTAAAATGGTGAAGGAGGCACACTAGAATTTAGTGATTTTGCTGACTTACATCAACTACTAAATAAAATATTGTTCCATTCTAAGATAATAACCAGTAGAAACCTTCCTCTTTACCTGTCTTAAGTGGCCCAAAATAATCAAATCTACAGTTTTCAACAGCTTCTAAAATCATCTTAAATTATTGATGAGTTGGGCAAATAGGCAATCATTTCATACAAAGAAAATTGGGAATCACATGCCTTCCAAAATTTGTTTAAGCAATGAAACTCATTCATAAGTGCAATTGTTCAAATAAATTCTAGAATGTTAATAACTCTTTAAAATTAAGCTGTCAAAAAATTTCTGCAGACACATCATCCCATACATCTGGCCACCTAACTCTTCAGACTGCAACCTACTAGATTATTAGTGGTGGGGCACAGTTACACAAGAAACAAATAAAACTCCTTGCAATGTTCATTCTTTTTTACATGCAAATATAGGTTTGGTGGATACATTATATGTAAGGTTACACAAAGAAATACAGGCATGCATCATGTTATGTAGTGTTTCAGTCAGTTACGATTATTCAAGTTAATTTACAAGCAATTTGGTTTCTACTAGAACAATACTATAAAATAAGGTTGAACTGACTTGGGAAAATGGATAAAATAATTTTAGCCATGAGTGGTTACAGTATCAGGATTCCAACCATGAACCCTATGTTAGAATCTCACTATAGTTGATTTATCAAGAAGAAAGCTTCTTGATATCAAACTGGGGAATTATCCCAGTATGCAGCAGTATTGGAAAGTGCCTGAAAACTTTACCATGGGTTAACTTAAGCATTATAAGTAAAATTGGGTAGATTAAACTGTTCAGGAATTAATATTGTGCTAATATGAAGTCACAAATCATCATGACAGAAGGTTTGAGTGTAGTGGTTTTGTTCAAATACTGATCCCACTAGATTATACACTCACCCAGAAACACTAAGGCTCACTCAGTATACTTGTAGCATAAAATTACAGGTTGGGTTTATATATGCATTGAAAAAAACAAAAAAAAAACAAAAAAAAACAAATGTGCTTGAGCAAGTATCTGCAACAGGGATTAGCTAGCTAGGAAATGGGTATAGACAAAAAAAAAGCAGCTTTTGTAACATTTCATAAACAACAGACATTTGTTTACAGATATTAACTTATAAGATATGGAAGTTTTAAAATTTAAATTCTTTTTAGTATAATATTCCTCCCTTATCCATGGTCCAAGACCCCAATGGATGCCGAAAAATGCAGACAGCACCAAACTCTACAAATACAAAATTCATGATAAAAGCTTAATTTGTAAATTAGGAACAATAAGAGATTAACAAAAATAACTTATAATGAAATAATTTTAATAGGAAACTGTAATAAAATTTTTGCAGTAAATAGAAGATTCATACTTGCCATGGTTGAAGATCTTAGCAACATTAGCACACAATTTTTTGTGAAAAGACACATCCTTACATCCTTGTCTTATGCTCCTTTCTATCTTTATCTATCTCCTGAATTTGTTACCTGTCCATATGCAGGCAATTTGCTGCTAAAAGAGATTCTTGATTACTCTTATGTCTTTCATAAATATGTCGAGGTTGCTGAGCATTTCTATCAATTCTCTGTGACATACTTTGTTGAGCGCCTTCATATAATCTATAAAACATAGGTACACATCTTTTTTCATTTGTATTAACTTTTTGAATAGCATCCTAATAAATATGGCGTTTCTTGTTCCAGTGACTTTAACGAACCCACACTGTTCTTGTCCTATCTCTGGTTAATTCTGCTTCTCACTCTATTCATCAGGATTCAAATGATCAATTTTGTAATGTGACTCATCAAACTGTTTGTTCAGTGGAGTTCGCACTCATCTGCATCTGGCTTCTTAGGTAGTGCTATGAAAATGGACCTGCTTAGGTCATCCAATATTCCACCACTGTTAAAAATTTCATTTATTATTTCTGTAATTTTCTCTATGCCAAATTTGTCCAGGGCTGTCAACATCTCTATTATAATGTCGTCTGGTCCAGCTACTTTGTTTCTATTCAGTTTGGCCATTGCATCTTCCGCTTCGAACTTTAATATTTCCGGTCCATCCTCATCTTTGTGTATTGTCGGCTGGTCTCTCGAGGTAGAAAAGATCTTTTATATGTTCTTCCCATTGCTTCTTCTTTCTTCAATTTGGTCATTCCATCCTTGGATTTTATACATCTTGTTAAGGATCATTTTTTTATGTCCTGTCAGTTCTCTTCTTTATGCATGTCTGAATTATTAGTCCTGCTGGTTAGATTAAAAGCAGTGGCTAACAAAATTTACACATGTAAATGACAGGTGGTCATTACTTTTAAAGGAGAAAAGGGATGGAACAAATTTCAAAAAGGTGATATTTTCATGTATTTTATAAATTTTTTTTTTAATCATATCACCCCGAGCAAGGCGATAACACCACTGATGTGCAGGGGGCTACGCAAGAGTAAAAAGATTGGAAAAGAGAAAGCCGGAAACCACATCCTAAACAGGAAACAAGGGATGAGCCTCTTCACCTGTTCAATAGACGTGGGTGGAGTGTGAACCAGGCGATAGTTTAGTCTATCTACTCCAATTGAGTCTATCTACTCCAATGGCTAATGAATGATTAACAAGAAATTAAATATATTTGGATGCATGCAAAATAGCTGAAAAGAAAGACATTAAAATTTAACAATTAAGAATGGTGTGTGTATAAAGGAGTCAATCACCTGGGAAAGATATACCCAAGGTGGGAATGAGTTCCCTATTCGTGTTGATACTGTAGGGAGACAATAGTTGTCTTCGCTTAAGGGGATCAACCCAGTGAAGTGTGAGTTTGGAAAGTCTGAAGTAATTTTCCTAGGTCACCGCATTAATTCAGCTGGAATTTCACCTTCTCCATCTAAAGTGGCGGTCATTTCAAACTTTCCCATGCCAGATACCATGAGAGAGTTGCGGCAGTTTTTAGGGATGGTGAATTTTTTCGAAGGTTCCTGCCAAATTGTGCGCAGGTTATAAAACCTTTGACTGATTTTTTAACTGATGTCAAATACTGTGATATAGTTTTGTCTGAACCAGCCTTGGCAGCCTTCCATCAAATTAAGGTTTTATTGTCCTGAGCAGTTGAATTGTCTCATGTTGTTCCAGGTAGCGAGTTGTGTTTGGCAGTTGACACCTCTTCTATTAGTATAGGTGCAGTACTGCAGCAGAAGATCGATGACCACTGGAAACCAATTACCTTTTCCAAGAAGCTAACTTCTATGGAATCCAGGTACAGCACATTTGGACGAGAACTCCTCGCAGTGTATTCAGCCGTCCGTTACTTTTGACATTTGTCAGAAGGGTGAACCTTCTACTTATGACAGACCATAAGCCCTTGTTGGGGGCCTTTCAGTCAAACTCGGACAAATATTCTCCACGTGAAACCAGACATTTGTATTATCTGCTACAATTCACCTCGGATATCCATTTCATCAAGGAAGCCAATAACATACCTCATGTCTCATGGCATCAATGCTTTTGTGCTGGAATTGTGCTTGGAATATCAATCATTTGTAGAAGCCCAGGAAAAGGATCAGCAACTACAGCATCTTCTACAAGAGAACCACACATCCTTGACATTATCAAAAATACATGTTCCAAACACAGAATTGGAAGTGGTATGTGACACAAGCACCGGACTATTACACCCCTTCGTGCCTGAGTCAATGTGGAAGACATTATTCTCCACCATGCACAATTTGTCCCACCCAGGAGCTAATGCCTCAATATGGCTAATTACTGACAGATTTGTTTGGCCACACTTAAAAACTGTCATTCAGCAATGGTCGAAGACATGTGTGCCGTGTCAGAGGGCCAAAGTGGAGAGACATACCCACTCACACCTGGATCCTTTTCATCACCCAACGAGAGATTTGCACATGTGCAGGTGGACATCACAGGACCCCTCTCCTCATGTGAGGGTCAGACATATCTGTTGACATGTGTTGATCACTTCTCCCGCTGGTGTGAGGCTCTTCCCATGTCAGACATTACAGTATATAGCCCAGCAAAGACTTTTGTGTTAGGGTGGGTATCTCGTCTTGAAGTCCCTGCTGTAATTACTACAGACAGAGAGCGACAATTTGAGTCAGACCTATTCAACCAGCTGATGAGGATCTTAGGGAGTAAGAGAATTAAAACCACTGCTTACCATCCTGAGGCAAATGACTTAGTGGTACAATTTCATCATACACTCAAGTCAGCCTTAAGAGCCACAAGGAATCAGGCAAATTGGCTGGAGCATTTACCATTGGTTCTTCTGGGACTTCGCACTGCAGTTAAAGACAATCTGAAATGTTCATCTGCTGAGATAGTTCATAGCACTACACTCAGACTCCCAGGACATTTTTTTCTGCAAACCCCACAAAAAGTTTTAAACATGACCTCATTTGTTGATCGGCTTACTGCAAGAATGGTGAACTTAGCATATAAGTCTTCTGCACAAGTTCAAAGGCCAATATATATGCCTAAACTCCTGCAGACATGCACACGTTTTTGTGCGGGACTTGGCTAAGTCTCATACATTGCAGCCATCCTACAGAGGACCTTTTAAAGTCCTCGAAAGACACTTGAAATATTTTATGGTGAGCATTAACAATGCAACACAAAACATTTCTATGGACAGATTAAAGCCTGCCTTTTTGGACACTACCTGGCTCAGTATGGACTCTCCAGTGACTCCTCCGGCACCATCAGTACCTGAGGTAGTAAAAAAGACAGTGACCAGAAACGTCTATCAAAACAGTAAATTTTTCCTGGTTTTGGACAGCAATACTATTTTTGGAGGATATTCTCCACTTCTAAAGGAACTCTTCCTGTTTTATGTTATAGCAAGAATATTTTTTCACTCATTTTTTTACTTTGATATTCATGTGTAGTTTATGTTTTGTTCCATTTTAGTAGTACTTCCAGTGCAGGTTAATGAACCTGTCTAGGGAGGGGGTATTTGTAGGGAGACAATAGTTGTCTTCCCTTAAGGGGAACAACAGTTGTTTTCCCTTTTGAGGAACTCTTTTTTTATCTGGGTTCAGTTCCCTTCCCAGCTTGAGTGGGATAGCCTTGAAAACCAATTGCTGGTGTAACGATATGTCATTTCTTATCTAGTCTTGCTAAAAACATTCTCATTCATTTAGACATGAACATTCTTCTTGTTTTGGGACTTACTTAAACATTCTTAATGTATTGTTACTTGTTTGTATTTTATTAAATGTTATTGCCAGGTAACTTGTCCTTTTTTTACTACATGTGTTACGGCAACATGTTAATATTTATTGTTTAAAAGTTTATATTAGTATCGCATAACTGGAAATATTGCTGGTTCAACCCAATTCTAATAATACAATTGAATGCTGAAGAAAAAAAGAGGAATAAACAGGAAGTGTCCTGTTTTAATAATTCCTACACAACACCACCTAATGGCATTTTTGCAAACCAAAAGGGGATGATCTAACAGACACATTTAAATTTCCAGCATCTATACTGTTGTGTTTTGGGACCATTATTAAATAAAATTATGAATTGTTTATTAAAGAGAAAGAGTTGAATACCATTAAGTGAAACTGTAGATAAGTGGAGTCAGGGGAATTACTAATGCAAATAAATATTTTTTTTTACCTTTATAAGAGAGTCCAAGCTACAAAAGTACAGTTTAAAAACTTGAAGTATAAGTATTTGAGTGTTGGTTACATCTCTGCAATGTCAGATATAATTTGGAGAAATAAAAAAAATGATTTTTTTTTTTTTGAATAACAGATTCTCACCTCATCTAAAATAAACCTGTTGAGTTTGTCAGCAAGTCTCTGCCAAAAATGGGTAAAGAGTGGCTTGCTGACAAGACCCTGAACATGTTGGAGATGACTTTTTAAAACCAAAAACATTTCACAAGCTGTTGGGGATAAGCCCTGCACTCCACCTTGGATATCCTGTTGTGATGGTAATGTGATCCATCTGGAAGACAAAAGACAAAAAATGTTTTAATGTCACAAGCCTGTTTCAATGCAGCAAGAGAAAATATTTACATGGAAGACTGTTCAACATGAATGGCTGGCCACTCATATACAAGGATGCCTGTTTACTAGGGTGGCTAGCTAATCCCTGTTGCAGATACCTGCTCAGAGCCCAACTGTGGTTTATACTGCAACTATGCTGAGCAGACCTTAATTCCAGTCTCTGGGAAACAGCACATTATCTAGCATGAACAACAGTCTGAACAAGGCCAGGAAGCACAAAACCTCGGTCAAGATGACCTGTGACTATATGCTAGCACAACCATCGATAGCTCCCATTCACTTGGGTCAACCTGTGGTATGGTTTTCAGGCACTTTCCAAAGATGCCACATGCTGGGATCATCTCAGACTGATAACATCAAGAAGTCATCAAATCAACCATAATGAGATTTGAACCTGGGCCTCACAATCAGAAAGTGAATGTTCTAACTACTCAACTACATGTCCATACTACCACATTAAGTACATGTACATTTTGTTGGCATATCACATAGGACTATAAAGAAAAAAAAGCCAGTACCAATGCAACACACTAGCATCAATTTAATAAATACACTTTTATTAAACAAAATAAAGCATTAGACTTATATAACAATTTCTAACTACAAAAAAGCATAGGTGGCATTATGTAGAAGTTCAAATAACAACCTAAGAAGAGTAAACATGTTAAACATTTGTGGGGTACATACAAATGTGTGTATTTTTGTTTAGTTATTTTAACAATTAAGAAAAATCGGTTAATATAATGTACTGAAAAATCTAGTAAGTAAATTAAGTATATTTATAAAAGCTTCTCTTTCTAGAGAACAATAAAGAAGCTGGTTCCTGTTTGTTGGTTCCAATCTGGTAAAAATGAATATTTATTGTATCCAAAATGAAACATGTGACACAAGACCAAAAGGGAAGAAAAGGGTAGGCTGGTCATCTCTGGTCTAACTTAATTAGTCCCATTCACTGACTCAACCATACATTATAATAAATTCTTCCATCACAATAATTCCCTTATATGAAAAATACATCCATACCACAATCACCAAAACAACGGATAATCTTCATGAAATCCTAAACTAATTACCCATGTTTACAAGCATGTATGGAGGGAGATAAAAAGTGTAAATGATTTTTATTTACAAAATGATCGAAAATAAAACCATGACTAGGTGAAATATTATACAATAAAAATGTTAGTGTAGGACCCTCCCCACAGCTAAATGCAGCAAAAAAAAGCAAGTTAACCAGTTGAAAAAGTATGATGGAAAATTATTGTAGAGTGGCTAACACTCCTGCAGCACTCTCAGTGATGAAATGGCTGAAATGGTCTATTTAAGTAAAGAATAGTAGCACTCAAGGAATAATATTTGAGTGTCATTCAAGTAATATTTGAACTGATTACTTTGGCGACTATTGCAATTTAAACCCCTTCTCTCTGTGTTGTAAGTTCTGTCTTGTTTGTTATTTTAACTATTGTACTATTCTGTGTATATATGCTTAGCACTGAATATTGTACTGAATAATACCGGCACACTTTCTCTTTCACTACCTCAGCAATACAACAAAAAGTGTAGAAAAATTAAAGTAAAGCTAAAAAAAATAAAAACAAAAACACAAAATGATCCCACCACTTCATGCTTTTTGTTACCTAAAGAGGGGTAGGATGGGGAATGAAAACAGAAAATAATGAGGACTAAAAAGAAATAAAAAGGGATCAATGATCATTCACTCTCTAGCCAAGTTAACAAGTTTTTGAAAGGACAAGAGATAAAAAAAAAATCATACTAGCCTAACTGGGTAGAGTGAACATGTTTCTCCCAAAAGAACAAATACTTCAACCAGAAAGTTTGAAATGCTATTCAAAGTTAGCACACAAGTTTTGCTACAGTCATTCATCTTTCATCCACTTCTTTCATCCTCATTGTTCATATCACCATTCTCATCATGGCTAGCAATCACAGAGTGCTTCCTCCTGTCTACCAATGAGCTTACATTGCTACAAACAGAACTGGCATCAAGAGCAAAGAATTGTTTGTACAGTATACAAACTACATAGCCATCAATAAGTTCACACAGTGTAGATATCACCGGGCAGTGAAAGAAGGCATATTCAATGGAATCCACCATTCCACCATACCAGACACATTATGGAGAAGTGACTAGTCCCACTGTGAAATAATTTTTGCCAACCCAGAGCACGTTCCAAATCATCAGTTATTAATGAGGCATTCCAACTTGGGTGTACAAGGCAATATGGACAAAAACTCACCCCTTGTCAGAGCAAGCACCTCATGAACAGCCCTCCTAACTAAAATCTGATATAATGCCTCTCTCGACAACAGCTAGATCTCAGAGAAGCCTGCCTCTATCCAAGAAAAAACATTCTGTGCATGACGACAATCACAATAGAAGGAGCACTTCTTTTCAGCAGAGTTCATGCTCTGCAAGTATGAAAATCTTTTGAGCATTCTCCTTCTAGAATGAGTCATTCCTATCATCCTGTGTACACATCTGATCTAGGAAATGCAGTTGTAAAGTATCTTGATCTATATTCAGCATTCGTAGACTGCAATCAGACAAATGGAGGCAGTAAACTTTGCGATGCAACATAAGGTCTTTGTTACCCCAGAGAAAACAAAGCTTTTTTCTAAATTGTCTAGAGTGATGCACAAGAGTGGCAAGACTGAGAGACGATAAAGAATGAGGGGATAGATGTATGTAACACATACCTTGGCCCTCTTCTTCAAGGAAAGATTCCTGTGTAGCCACAGATTAATCCCGGCTACACCCTTCTCCAGAAATTCTGGAGAATTCTTCTCCAGCTAAAGGTTGGGACCAAACAAGATGCAGAGTATCTTGCATGACCTGTCTATCCAACTAAAAGAATCCAGGAGAGGTGAACCTTTCCACAAACCCAACATCATAGTTAATCTCAGCCCGTGTCACAGTCTCAGGTCAGGATTTTTCTTTCGACTTGGATCTCAGCACTGCTCATTACAGACATGAAAATGTCATTGATATAGCTGGTGTATCTGGCAGGGGTGATAGTACCAGGTAAGGAGATCACACCAAGGACCAGGTTAGACATCAATCTGCACGGGAAAGGCTCCAGTGCAAGCACATAGTGCAAGGGTGAGAAGGGGGCAGTGTTGACAAATAGATTTGGACAAGTAGAAGGGATTCAATCTTACCCCATTCACTTCCACCATAGCACCAGGATTACATACAAGAGGCAAATCCAGAATCGGAAGGTCAAATCCAGCTGCAGACAAGACAGTCTTCAAGAAATGATGGCCCACCCTATCAAAGGCCTTGAACTGATCCAAATTGATCAGTGTGGCTTCTTCAACTTTTTACAGCACAAGGCTTTTCAGAAGATACTCGGCAATTGAACACAACCTGCAAACAGTTTCTGTGAACCTTGGCCCAAATTTTTAACTTTGCATTAAGTATCATCAAGGGGCTAAAGTTACCTATCCCTACCACCATGCTTATTCTTGTGCAGAAGCCCAGATTCTTATCCTTCTTGACCTTCTTCAGCACTTTCCAGGTTTCCTTGACTGTTATATGACTCTAGCAATCAGTTGCTTCAGTCACTTTGAGGTGAAGAAAGTCAGTCAAATAGTTGTCAAACTAAGCTGCGCTCAGACCAGGCTCCCTGTTGAAAAGTTTCTGAAAGTAGTCACAAAACTTTTTGCATGTCTTCATTAGGGTTCTCCCATTTGGTGATTTGACATATGCAAATATACCCATCAGAGGTGCTGCAAAATTTCTCCGCACCCAATTCTTCAGTCATATTTGTTGACTCAGCAGACATTCTTTTTAACCTAGCTCTAACTACATGAGCTTGGTCTTTCTTGTTAAGCAAGGAGGCTAACTCAGCCTTAGCTATGGCTACCTTATTGTTATCTCCCAATTTCACAGCACCCTTCTATTCTAGATTCTAGTGCCTTTTACATGGCTAATCTATCTTGATTGAATTGCTTGCTATAATTGAGATCAATTAGCAAAAGACCTAAGGTGTCCCCACTACTTATTCTCAAACACAGGATCTGTCAGTTCCCACTATATTGTTAGTAACAGCTAGTCCTGGAAATCCTTCATTTTCAATAAAGAAGTGTTGAATTTCTAGTAGTCAGCCAAACTTGACTTAGCCTTAACTGAGTTTATGCAGACCCAAAATGAGCCGATGGCAAACCATTAACCCATAGATCATAAACTGACCTACCATCAGTTTTTAGTGAGCCACAAGAAGTCAGTGAAATAACATCATGAAATATAGTTCACTACGAAATATATAAAATCAACCACCAGAAATTGCCTTGTTATGGGTAAGAGTGCTGTATGTGTTAAACTGAAGACAACAAAGTATGAAACCCAAATTAAAACATTAGCAACTAAGATGCAACAACAAGCTTCTCATTAAAAAATATTGATAAGTATATGAGTGACCCCATTCATGTTAATGAAAAATTTTAAATACCAAAAATAAACTTAATTATAAAGGTTTGCCATCTCTATTCTAAGGCATTATCTTGTTGATTTTCATTAATCCACTTAAACTTCTTAAGATATAGAATAGAAAATATATGATAAAAAGCAAAAATTATAAATTAACTCTTTTGAATAAATTCAATAACTGAAGTAAACAATGCCATTCAAATTCTTTTAAGGTCATTGACAAAAAGCATGAGGATACTAACCTCCAAGAGAGTGACTCATCACACCTTCTCAGGCTGACAAAGTAAAAAGTTTATATGATTAATTGTTCGGTCCGCTGCTAAGAAAGTTAGTCCACTGTGTTGCGTTATTTTCATCAGAATCTATCTTACATATTTATGAATTTACCATTCTTCCTTATTTTGCATATTGCTGCCACATATGGTCTGGTGCTCCTACTATATATTTAGAGATTCTATATAAAATCCAAAGAAGAATCTGCAATGTTATTGGTCTTGGCCTGACATTTGAGCTTCACTCACTTTCCCACCATCATAATGTAGTTTCCCTATATGCCTTTTCTATAAATACTTTCAGAGTAATTACTCTGATGAGCTTTCCTGTTTGGTATGTAGACTTTATGAATTTTAGCACAGTACTGGGATGTGCGTTGTGGTGCAGTGGATATCGGCTCGGAATGAGAAATCGTGGAGTATTAATCTGTCTCTTCCCTCTAGTTATGGGTTAAATAACAAGACAGATTGGGTTCTAAAGCCTTGGTTGGTAACCAGTCTACCACAGAAAGTAATGGCAACCTACTGTGGGATAATCTTCTGCCTGGTCAGTCATGTTTCTTTCGAGATATGATCGCCCAAGCATGTATCACGTATGGCACTTAACTGACTGGATGGGTGGCAAGGTCTCACCAATTTATAATTGAATTGGCTAAAGTAACCATATTTTCTATACTATCAGTTTCTTCTCTCACACTTCTTGCTTGTGGAACTCTCTTCCAGCTCTATGTTTTCCAGCCAAAATTGATCTTCAAAAAGCTTCTTTTTTTTTGACAATATAAAATATTCTAAATATTTTCTTTTTGGACAAATGTAAACAAAAAAAACTTTCTATCTAAACAAAAAAAATAATTTTTATATTAGACTTTCATATTGTCCTTTTTTGGGGTGAAATAATTAAAAAAAAAAAAAAATATATATCTATATATATATAGATATATATTTTGCAAAAATTGATTGTACCATGAAATGCAATTGAATAGCTCTTTTGTCAATGAGTATCTATATTTCAACAAATCTATTGTCATTTGTACAAAGTGGCTGTAGGGCAAATCAAAATAAGATCAGCCAGTTTCAAGAATTGCAGTTCTTCTGAAAGCCAGATAAATAGTCTGGTAAGAGTACTTTGTTTGAAAACACTATAAAACTATCCAAAAGAGAATTTTCACGGTTTCCCAATTTTGAAAACTGAAAATTTGTGTATAGAATAAAAATATATAATATAATTGTTTACCGGTCTTTTCGATAGGGCTGACTTCTGGCTTTTACATCAGTGAATACATAATTAATGATTGTCTTCAGCATGTCATTCCTGAGACGGTCAAATAAATCAATCATACAATCAAATACAGTCTCTTCCAAGGACAGTAATAACCTTGATTCCATCATTGCGTCCAAAGCCTTCAAAAGAAAAAACAAATGATAAAATTGCTGATTTAAATAGATTGGCAATGGAAAAAAAAAAAACAAAAACAAAAAAAAACGAAACACTGACCCAGAATAAATGTCTGGTCAGAGCAGTAATTCTCAACTGCTCAACTGGTGTGCCACGCGTTTTGTAATTTCTAGTGAACAAGGGATCAAAATAAAACATTCAATGGTACCCATTCATACATTTTGAATTTCAATACAATGGAATATCCCACATAAACTAAAAAGGCTTTTTCTGTTTCATTGCAATTTTCTACTTTTTATTTATCTGAATTAGACTTCTCAATCCCAAATAACATAAAAAATAAGATGTAAGAAAGACTACATTCAATTGAAGAAGAAATGAGGGTCTGCTTATCATACATTCAACCAAACATTGAAGAAATTGTGAAAAAGCACCAGGCACAAATTTCACACTAAATAAACTGTACAAATAGCTGAATAGAAACATTGAAGTAAAGTTCATATTTGTGTGAATTTTTTTTTTTTAAATCTATGGTTTATTTTATACCCTTTAAAAAGTTTGCTAAGTGTGCTGTGATATTTTCATTTGCTCCTAGGTGTGCCATTGCTTAAAAATGTTGAGAAATACTGAGTTAAAGAATCAGGTACATGATTAAAGTATTATAGTAATGCAATTTGTTGCTTTTATTTCTATTCATGTGCATTTATTGCTGGAGATATATTTCTTCTCCATTTTCTTTACAGTAGAATATTCATACAAATAGATAAAGGCATAATTGAAAATCCACAAACTGGTTGAATTTAATATATTTAGGTAAACTTGGAACTGAGTCTCTGTTGAGTGATATGCATATAACCTCTTCCGTAGTTGCTGCTATTATCTCTAATCTGGATCCCATCAAAGTGTGTAGACCTGATGGTATCCCTGTAATAGCCCTTCAGAAATGTACTCCTGAATAGGCTCTATAAACTTTATAATAAATGCCTTGCTGCCTCTTGCTTTCCCTGCTTGTTGGAAATCCTTATCAGTTGTTCCAGTCTTTAAGAACACAGGTGATCTGCCCAACCCTTCCAACTATCAGCCCATTAGCCTTCTCTTTTTAGTAAACTACTAGAAGCTGTAATCAACCCGGAATTAGTTAGGCATCTCATATCACATGACCTTTTTTCAGAGAAGCAATATGGCTTTTGCTTCTCTAGATCAACTGCTGATATATTAACAATTATTTTGGAAAGAGTTTATCAGGCTTTAGATAAGAATGGTAAAGTTTGAGCTGTGTTCGACAGGGTCTGGTATACCAGTCTTCTTCACAAGTTGAAAAGTAATAGTGTCTCCAGATTAATTTTGTAATAGATTCAGTCTTTCTTATCAAATTCTGAAATGAAAGTTATCCTGAATGGCCACTTTTCTAGATCTTTTTGTATTAATGCAGGTGTCCCCCAGGGCTGTATCCTTGAACCTACTTTATTCTTAATTTTCATTAATGACCTTCCTGATTGCATCAGCTCTTAACTTGATGACAATCATTTACACCTGTCTTGATAGTAAGTCTGATCAGTTAGATAAGGTCAAATTTGCTGTTAATCTCAAATATGACCTTCAGTCTGTTGTTAACTTGGAAAAAGAATGACTTGTTAAATTTTAATGCCTCCAAAACAAAACTTCTCTATTAATCATCTGAGAGATCCCTTTCTACCTGCCATCAGCATGGCTAATGCTAGCATCCAGGTGAGTGACTTGTGCAATCACAGGCTAACATTCTCAGCTGACATGAGATGAAAAGACTATATTGAATCCATTGCTATATCGGCTGCTAAGAAAGTTGGTTCACTGTTGTGCTAGATAACTCTTCTCTCCAGAATCTATCTTACGTATCTGTAAGTACACTATTCATCTATACTTTGAATATTTCTGACACATATTGTTTAGTGCTCCTACTATATATTTAGAGATTCTTGACAACCCAAAGAAGAATTAGCAATATTATTGGTATTGACCTGGCATCTCAGCTTCAGTCACCCTCCTACCACCATAAAGTTGCTTCTCTGTGGCTCTTCTATAAATACTTCCATTGTAATTGTTCGAAATAGCACTTTGCTATGGTACCTATTGACTTCAGCACTGTACTAGACTGGCAACTAGGTCTCATCAATTTACAGTTGAATTGACTAGATGTAATTATATGTTCTATGCTAACACTTTCATTTCTTGCACTTCTCACTTGTAGAACTCTTCTAGCTCCATGCTTCCCAGCCAACTTTGATCTTCAAAAGTTTCAATGCAATGTCAATCATTATCTACTGTCTTCTGTTTTTTAATTCTTTCACACCCAGTAACTCCTTGAGTTTTAGTGGATTTACAGTCTTGCTTGGAATAAATTAGAAAAAAAAATGTTTCTTACAATTTATATTCTCTAGATTTTTTATTTTTATTTTATTTCATTCTGGGATACACTTTTTAGAAAAAAAATGTGTAATGTTTGGTTTTACATATACACTCATTATGCTGCTCCAGAATTACATACCTGGTTAACGTCAATAACTGAGCCATCCATAGCAACACTATAATCTGTGAGAGACTGGACACTGGAAGCCATTGTTGGAGGGTCATCTAATCTTTGATTCATCTCATCTTCTCGGTCATACTCACTCTTGAAAAATTGTAACTGGAGGAAAAACTAGCAAAAGAAATAAAAGAATGTTTCAGTTAGAAAAAGATAAAAAAATATCATTCAAAGTTAGAAAATATCATTTGTTACATTTTTGAACAAATCACTTTAATAAAATAAATGCAAGATACCAATTATGGGAATATTTTGATAATTAAAACATTGTAAAAACTGCCATATTTACATTAAAATCCAATCTTCAAAACATACCAACTTTTTAAACATTATGAATCTATTGATTTGATATTGTCTAAAATTCTGAGAGGAGTCAGTATTACGATGTTCAAAATGGGATGTTTACACAAGTATCATGAAATTTCAAATACTTCTAAGAACTACTCCAACTAATATACTGGGTGTGTACAATCTCAATAAAGAGCAGAAGATCTTTTCATTTTTTTCTTTTTCTTCATAACACAAATTACAAAAGGATTAATTTCAGATATTACATGCATTCACTTTCCACACATGAAAAATTTATCTGATAATTTTTTTCTTAAAATAATTTCTAAATTTAGGCATCAAAGATTTCAGCATGAAGCAGCAATTTACAAATAAAGCATAAAATGTATTTCATAGATCAACACATCTGTTAATTTTTGAGTTCCAGACAAAGTTACTGATGATACGATATTTTCAATTTGCAAAATTACTTTTTGATTGATTATGTTCTATTGAGTAGAGTTATCTGCAGATTAGCAAATTCTTTGAATTCTATTAGGGTGCTAATGAATATTTAATTTCTACAAGTTTTGATAATTATAAACTAAGCCAGACAAGCAGAAAAATTAATACAATACAGGAACCAGTAATACGGAGTGCTAAAGAAAAACAATTAAAAATCAAAATTGTAATATGAGTTCGAGTTAAAAAAAAAAGTGGTTACAGAGATATTAAGTTTTATAAATCACAAAAATTAATAGACTGATATATATCACATGGCCAGGAGGAAAATGTGTTGGTAAAATACAGTAACTTGACCCAAAGAGTTGTGAGTTCAATACCTGGTGAGTTGAGTTAGAGGGAGATGAAACTTCTGGAAGTGGTACGAAACTAGAACAATCTAGCCCAGTGGAGGAAATAAAGGGTTCAGTTCAAAATTCCAATCACTTGAAGAAGGCTAGAGATTATAACAAAGAAGAGGTCAACAGTCTAAACAACGTAAATAGTGTAAATAATTACAATACCTCATCCCAGAAATAAAGACAATTATAAACTCATCTGATAGGACATGACAAACACCTCTGAGACATTAGAGGTTTGTTCTGCAAGTTCGTGACATGAATTTTTATCTGTATCTTTGTGTAGACCAATTTTTTGCAGTACTATTATCATATATATTCTCATTTTTATATCATTTTCATTAATACCCTGTTCTCATTGTGAATTAAAAACTACCACTTGTTCAACTACCCTTCAACTACCCTTCAACACATGCTATAATGTCGTAATATTGTATTCTGTTATTTCCTTTTTCAATTTATTGGTCTCTGCCTTATATTTTTATAATTACAAATTAGTCCATACTTTAAATTTCTTGCTTGGTAAGCAGTAGCAATGTAAATTATTGAAACTGAGTGGCAAGATTTCAAAAGAAGTAAATGATTATATCACATATGATTTTATTGAAAGAAGAAGACACCAATGAAGAAATGTAAAGATATTTAGAATTTTTTTTTTTATATCAACCGAAAGAAGTTTTGACATGTGAAGAACTATATTTGGTTTGAATTTCTCTAAAGCAACATCAATACCAGTAAATATAGTGTCAGGAATAAAGTATGTATGGTAATGTTTTTATGATCACTAGCAGTTTTCTTATTTGAATATTTTGAACCGTAAGTTCTAATTTAATGACTGAATAAGCCACTTAAAAGTTCCATGACAAAAAAAAAAAAAAACACACATGGAAATTTCCCTTAATATTTCATTATTCAAACTTCACAACTTTAACAAAATATTGCAATAACAATCATAAGTATGGATGCAGGTCATTATTTAAAGTAAGAGGGTACAGAGATAAAAAATTAACAAGGCTTTTCATTTCACTGAAGCAGATTTTAAATCTATGAGTGCATTATTGCTTCCTCTGTCTTCTTTTTCTTTATTATTATGGATACATTCTTTTGTGCACCAAACCAAACAGCATCTCTGATATAGGGTCTTTATTTGCTAGCAAAACTGAATGGCCCATTATTTATCTGAAGTAATGTTAACTTACTAATGGACAAACAAACAGAATTATAAACAAACCTCAGGAACCTATCCTGTTCATAGGTAGGAAAGTGCCAGTATTATGAATACATCGTTTACATTCTTTATTCTCAGGAATAATTTCAATCTCTTGTTAAATTATGCAAGATGTTTATTTTATTATTGTAATAATAATTAACTTTTGAGAAACAAATATCTGTCAGTTTCCAGATCTTGATGGATAAACTTACCACCAACTCACTCCATTCTCGCAGTACCTCTACAATATAATAGGCAGTGTTAAGTATAGAACAGTAGTGTTGTCCAAGCACGTTCTGGGCTTCTTGCTTCATCACTTGCACTAAACGTGTTCGAAAATCTTCCAAAAGTTCTTGTTGAAGAGCAAGGAAACGCAGCTTGTGCTGTGGCTGAGGTAAATGCTTGTAACGATCTACAAAAACAAGTAAAATAAATATACTACCACGAATAATAATAACACATAATGTGTGCATGTTTGTGATATTTTTGATAATTAGAGACAAAATACACTGTTGAAAATAAGTTTTTAATAGAAACTTTTCCACAGAATTAATAAGAAAAAAACAAAAACAACAAATAGAAGTTACTCAAAGACTTAGTTACTCTGGAGTTCATGAGGTCTGTTCACATTTTAATTTCTGAGGATGGATACTCAAATGAATGAACCTAATCACAGTCCAATAATTATGCTTTCATGAACATTATAAATAACTATGTGATGTAAAATAGTTGCTCTGAATTTAGAGCATTAACTTAAATACTTGAGTTTGTTGTTCTAATAATATAACACTTCTTTCTTTTCTTAAACAAAAACTTTTAATACAGAAGAGAATCATTTCTTTGAAGAAGGTGGAATACTTTTAAAAGCAATAATAATCAACCTGTGGAAAAGTTACCAAAATAAGGAACAAAAGAGAAGTTTGTTTGTTTTTTTGTTTTTTTTTCAAATTAGTGTTAATTTGAGCCTCATTTTGAAGAGGCAAAAAATGATAAATTTAACTCTTCTAAAACTTTATCAACCATTTTTTTACTTTACACATGCACAATTTTTAAACTATTTTTATGTAACTAATGAGAGCATAGAGATGATTTATTAAAGAAATGTATAAAAAAAAAAAAAATGAATTTCTTGCAGTAAGGAAAAAAAAAAAAAATCAAAACAACAATGACAGTTTTTTTGTTTTGTTTTTAATCGAATTCATCCCAAGCAAGGTAGTAAAGCCACTAAGACACCAGAAGTTACTGGGTGGGAAAGAATTAGAAAACAAAAACATTAAGGAGTAAGAAAAATAGAAAAGAGATCAAAAAGATAACAACTGACATTACATTTAAATTTTTGAACATCAAAATTGGCTGGCAATTATGGCATATCAACCTATTAGGTCATTTAATGCTAAAATTTAATTTTTCTTTTTTTTTTCTAAATAAAACTTTTTACAAGAATAGGTATTGTTGGTCATTTTATTATAAATAGATATTTTTATACCTACCCAGTATTTTTATTTCTTTTTTGGGGGCGTTCATTATGCCAATTGCATAGACATTAACAGGCACTACCACCCTGAGTCAGGGTGAAGCTTGAAAAAGCAGCAATCAAGTAGTGGTTCCATGCTTCTCAAAACCTCCAATCTTCCAATTAAAGAGTTGGCTGGAAAGCATGGAGCCAGAAGGTGTGCTGTTGTGGATTCATGGTACAATATTTTTGGGCAGCATGGATTTTGTTGAAATGTCAAGCAGGTGCAAAGGGAAAACATGTTCGAATTCAAAATTTTTATTTTGTCTACCAGGGCCAAAAAGATTATGTCCTAGATGCAGATAAATCTGCACCAGAAGACAACTATCAGTGGAGTAAAAGTGATATTAAACCAACAGTTAAAATTTTAGTAGTAATTGCAATTTGATTTTAAAAGTGTATGATTTCAGCAGTGGAGGTGGACAGTTGTTACAAATCAGGGTCTCCATGTGGGAGTGCTGACAACTTCTAACCAAAAAACCTACACCTAATCCACAGCATGTCACCAAAGATGTCACTACTTTGTTTGAAAAGATGTCCTGTGTTTGGAGAAAAAAAAAAAAGAAAAAAGAAAAAAGAAAAAAGGGAACAAAATATATATATATATATATATATATATATATATATATATATATATATTTGGGTCTGGTCTTATTGTTTCTGACAAAGTTTTGTTGCAGATTATTATTATTGAAAGCTGATCAGGAAAAAGAAGACAACAAAGAAAAGGAAGATTATTGTTACCAACATTTTAAAAAGAAGCCGATTATGAAATGTGATTGTGAAATTGATTTACAGTGAAACTCAGGTTGAGTGTCCCCTGACAAAAATATTTTAAGTGTTTATGTGAAACTGAGTTATGTGGGGATCTGAGTGGTTCCCCAAGAGAAATTTGTCCCCAGTGAAGGCTGGTTGGAGTGGTAACCCCTTGTTTCCACGTTTTCTCTTTTCTAATCTTCTCTTTTTTTTTCAATTGGAGTAGATACACTAAACTATCGCCCGGTTCACACTCCACCCACATCTATTGAACAGGTGAAGAGGCTCATCCTTTATTTCCTGTTTAGGATGCGGTTTCCGGTTTTCTCTTTTCCAATCTCTTCACTCTTATGTAGCCCCTGAACATCAGTGGCATTACTACCTTGCTCAAGGTGATATGATTTAAAAAAAAAAAAAAATGAAATTCAAGTTGGAAAGTTTTAACCATGTACAAAAGTTTGAGAAGTATCATCATGGTTGCAAAGTTGTGCAGAGTTCATTTCCATTGTCATATCCATAGATAGCAGTTTGGCCTTGTGGTTGCAACATTCATCGTTTGTTCCAGTCATCATTGATTTGTACAGACAATGTGAGTCCCAGAAAAATTATATACCTGAGACACTGGTATATAACAGTGTGAGGAAAGAAACTATTAACATAGAACTTAGTTACATCTAGCCAATTCAACTGTAAATTGATGAGACCTAGTTGTCAATTTGTCCTTCTGTCTAAATTCATAAAGTCTAGGTACCATAGCAAATAACTCAACCAAGCAATTATCATGACAGTATTTATAGAAAAGGCACAGGGAAGCAACTTTATGGTGGTGAGAAAGTGACTCAGGTCAAGACCAATGATATTGCTGATTCTTTGAATTTACACAGAATCTCTAAATATATAACAGGAGCACTGGACCATATGCTGAAGCAATATTAGATGTATGGATGAATGGCAGACTTATAGATATTAAGATAGATTCTAGAGAGAAAAATTGTCTAGCACAATACAGTGAACCAACTTTCTTAGCAGCAGACTTTAATTGATTCAATATAGTCTTTCCATTTCATGTCAGCTTGTGAAGCCATAATGAGTCACTATCATGGAGGTTAGCATTAGCTAATGGAAGGCAAAAAAGATGATTAATAGAAAGCAGTTTAGTTATACCTTTTTCTTTTGCTTTGATGGTTTAGACCCACTTTCTTTTTTCAAGGTTTTATTAATCATAAATATATATATAATAGCCAGAATGAAAGAAAAAAAAAGAAAAAGTAAAAGCAAACATGGTTATCAATAATATCTTACCTGTAATTGTAAGCATTAGAGTCATGAAACTCTCTCCACATTCGGGGACTTTGAGCTCATCAACATCAGCAATATCACGATACTGTGATTGCCAGGCAGTTGGTGAAGACATCATTGCATCCACTTTTTCCATTGCATCTGAAAAGTAATGTTTATGAAGTCACAGTTAAATCAAACCCAAAACTACTAATCAAATAATACAAACTTAAAAACCAGAGAATAACACCCAACAGTGATATGGCAAGATGATAATAGTAAAATAAAACATCTTATAATTGGAGATGGGTATTAAATGAATTTATAACTGAATATTTGTATATTATATAGGATACTTGATTTTGCACATCATATATATATATATATTTATAAAACATGATGGGTTGAACAATCTGGATATATTAGGTCTGTTTTTATTGTGATTTTTCTCAATTTAATGCTGATCTTAAATTCATTAATGAAGATGATATAGTTCTTTTTTTCTTTTCATTTTCCCAAGTATTTTCAATTTCAGCCCTGAAAATGTGAAAATGATCTAAGACAAAAAATTAATGTAACTGGTAGTTGTGATATTATATATATATATATATATATATATATATATATATATGTGCCTTTGAGATTTCACTCGCCTGATCAACTTGGGTGATTAAAGTTTATTACTTTACTTGCCTGGAGTCAATTAAAAATCTGGCAATAAAACGCGTTCCTTCAAATATAGAAAAGAAAATCTGATTCCTTTTACAACCCAAAAGTATGCCATTGAAGATTGACAAGTTACTTAGAATGACCTACAATGACATTATTGAACACTTTGGTCTTATGCATGGCATCTGATTTATATCAAAATGTGTGGTTAAACAAAAGACAGTGACATCCCAAAATCATCAAAGCAAAATCTAACAAGTGAAATTTAGATTGACAAGCTCCTATCTTGCTTTTATCCTCCTGGTCAGTGTAAACATTCATTTAATTAACGCTTCCTGAGTGGAGCCAAAATGTCTCTGGTGCCCAGATTAAAGACGCTCAAAGATTTTTAGAAACTCTTTTGGAAAAATATTATCCTTGACTCAACATCTGTATTTCCTCCCTGCTTACAAAAAGTAAAAACGAACATTTTAAAGAAAGAAACAAAAAAAATATGCATACTCCTTTCAACCATGCACCAAAAAACAAATTATACAAGTAATTTTTTTATAGAAAACTGTTGAGAAAATCAGATTTGTTATTTTTTTATCATCTATGAGATGGTGATTGTAGTCGAACAGAAGAAAGAAACTACTAATTTAGGTACCTTCATTCAATTGCAAAAAAAACAAAAAAAACAGCATATGTTAAAAAGGCTCAAACTTAATAAAAACAAAGTTTATCATCAAAATGTTTATGCTATTATTAAGAGGAAAAATCAAATTTTGTTATTTTTTTTTTTAATTTTTAAAATCCTTCCTAACATGTTCGAAATTTTAATTAAAATTTCACTTTTGGTTTTCCGTCAGCAATTCATGCTATGTTTACATAAGGTGACTATTAAAAAAATGGAGTCGGTTGAGAAAAATGATTTTGGGGCAAGTAAATTTTCCCTCACTTGACGCCAGTCAAGTGATTTCTTTTTCAAATCTCAAAGGCTGTGTGTGTGTGTGTATATATATATATATATATATATATATATATACATTCTTTTTTTATAGCAGTCAGTCATGGAATAAGTGACATGAACTAACTTTAGCTACCCCAAAAACAGGTCTTCATTCTAGGAAAGTCATGCGGTGCATGTGGTGGGATTGGAATGGAGTCTTGTACTATGAGTCAAGTAAGCAGTCAAGTAAGCAGTCAATAAATTCTGAAAAGTACTGCTTGCAAATGGATGAATTAAAGGCAACAATTCAAGAAAAATGCCCAGATTTGATGAACAGGAAAGGTGTTGATTTCCATCAGGATAATGCCAAACCTAACATTTTTTGGTGTCCCGATAAAAATTGTCTGAGCTTGGCTGGGATATGTTACTTCACCTGCCATATTCACCAGACATTGTTCCTTCAAATTTTCATTTATTCAAGTCTTTGCAAAATAATCTCAATGGATAATTTTTTTTAATTCTTTGGATGACATAAAAAAAAAAAAAAAAAAAAATTCATGTGTTCTTTGATGAGAAACCACCAAAATTCTGGGAAGACAGAATCTATAAACTGAAGGAAAAATGTTGAATGATTGTGTAACTTATAATAAGTAAGATTAAACTATGAACATCGAATGAACTTAAATTCAAATCTATTAAACTGTCAGTTTGAAAAATGCACCTGATGATTGCATAACACATGAAACTCCAAGTTATGCCATCAACATAGAACAATATATATTTTTAATTATTTCATCCCAAGCAAGGCAGGACCACCACTAACATGCAGTGGGTTACAGTGAAAGAAAAGACTGGGTACAGTGGGTATGAAGGGAAGATAAAAGATTAATGAGATTCAAGAAAATAGATCGCAATTGATGTTGCATTTAAATTCTTAGAGATTGTAAACTATTAAGAAAACAATTTAACAAAAAGGATTTCCATAGACGAGAAAGGCAAGAAAAGAAACTGTTGGAATAGAAGTGGGGATTACGTTTAACTATTATATAGTATATATATATATATATATATGGATGTTATCCAGAGCAATATCATATCTCTAGAGGAAAACTCAACACATCGTTTAAAGTGGTTATGAATTATAATTCATTTGTATAAACTAAAGTAGTTAATTTCTTCAAACCACACTATATTTTTTCCATTTGGTACAAATATTTTCCCGGAATAAACATTTCTTTTAAAATGAAATGCAAATCAAGCAACATGATCCAGAATAAAAATTTTGGCCTTATCTCAGGTAAGAATCAGTATGGCCAAGAGAGAAAAGTGCATTGGGTGAAAAGAGTGACCATAAAAACATTACAGGCTCACTCACAAGCACATAAATAGATATACACATATAACTACCTATGAACACACTTATGCATACACATGTATATCAACATACACATATGTTCATACTTACAAATATGTACGTACAAATGTGTCCATGTATACGCCTACATATACACATATCCATCCACATATAAATATATTTGCACACTCACATGCATATTTATGAAAACCAGACTTATATGCATATAAATAATACTAACACATTTATGCAAGTACACTAACAAACCTCACATATACTCAGAAAATATGCATATATTTACATACTTACACACATACCCACACATAACTGCATACATATACATACTCCTGCCTGTATATACACAAAATTTATGTATACATATAAATTTCTTATCTCTGCACACACTCACCTTTCTACATCCATGTACTTGTGGTGATACCGAGCAAAGCGAGGGAGCAGATGTTTGCCCTCAGAGATCCAGAAAGCAAATGACCAAAACTGGTCTTTGCGCACCCGGCTCCACACATATGTTCCAGCAGAAAACCAAAAATGAATAAATACCAAATTCCTTTTTGCAAGCATACGTGAATTTTATTTAACGTCCAATGGGAAGCCCAGAATTAAATACAAGTGTGAATTCCCAAATGACCTGCTGGGACCCACAAAGACGAAATAAAAAGACGACACAGAATGCATCACCAGTTAAGAAAGTACGAGCGTAATTAGCATATCCCTTGACCTCGCCGAGCGATCCACTATGCTTGCCTCGCCTTTCTTTCTCATCTTCTTCACTGCCCCCTGAGCTACTTACCCGACCAAAGGAGTGGAGACATCAAAGACATTCCTAACTGACAAACACTCACACATACATACACACAAACTCTCTTTTCGGCATTTACTGCTATAAACATTTTATCGTCCTTTGAACCCATCCTAAAGACATTACTTTATTTGTAAAAAAAACCTTAATTGATATCTGTGTATATATAAATGTTGTTTCTATACTCAATTTGATTTTCTTGTTTTATAACCCCTTTTATAACTTATAGTGGACTATCTACTAACAAGGCCAAATTCAGTTAATCTGCTTCAACACTCAACTACGCTTCACTACAACAGATAACCCACTATATACTCACTTATAAAAACTTATGCATCTATATACAAGAACAATGCTAACAGGTATAAACATAAGAGTTCATTCACTTTTTCACACCAAACAAGGTGGCCTAGATCAAATTACATGGAACATAAAAACAGTTACATACTCTATCTAAAAAGATGAGGTTCTAAAATTTTGCCCTAATTACTATAAACTTTTCTTAAGAATATTCTATCTTGAAATCAAGGTTTGTGTATCTTATGTACCATCAAATAGGTTTTATTTCTGATTATGAACTTTGTTATAAATTAAAAATGTTTATTATTTTCTTTACTGAAATAATCAACAGAAACATCCTTACATTTCTTTTCCACAACCAGCCATTTGTCGAAGACCTCCTCTTGAGACAGTATGTGCAATGCTCCTGGTTGGTTTGGAGGGTAACTATAATTCTGCCGCAATTCTCGGTCAAACAGCAGAGCTTCATCAATCAAATGTGTGAACAAGTGTTCATCGTACATTATCTCAGGGAGATCAGCGGTCATCTTCTCCAGGACCAATTCAACCAAGCCTCGCATTAACTCCACCTGAATGAAGGACAAAGACAAATATTTAAAAAATAAATGATAATTGAAATCTGACAATTTTAACTCATTTCAATAGTTGTCATCGATACTTGTCTCAGTGGTTAGTGTATTTAACTGCAATTTTATTTTAAGCTGGTAAAACTCACTTTACCATTGAAATATAAAAAAAATAAAAAATATCAAATAAACTATTTGAATTTAGAAGAATTTTTAAAATATATATAAAATTGTACCCCCCCCTAAAAATGTGATATCCCATTTCTTGTGCATTAATTCATAATTTTTGCATTTAAAACAATAAAAACTAAAGTCCTTGATAATTTTTCGTAAAGAATTTCAAAATTTTACCTACCCTGGCATCTAGCACAACTCTTCCATTTGTTTCTTCTTCCAACAAAGGTTGGATACTTTTCTCTAAAAAGTCACAATGATCTCGTATCCATGTTAATACTTGGGTAAAATACCATTCAGGCTGGCACGAAAAGAAAAAGAGAAATAACCAAAGAGTAAAATGAAATTAATTAATCATGGCAAGATAAAAATATTGTACAGAGAGAGAAAAATAGAGACTGAGAAGAAAAAAGGAAAAAAAGTGAGAGAGAGAGAGAAAAGGAGAAAGCGCCAGAGAGAGAGAAAAGGAGAAAGCGCCAGAGAGAGAGAAAAGGAGAAAGCGCCAGAGAGAGAGAAAAGGAGAAAGCGCCAGAGAGAGAGAAAAGGAGAAAGCGCCAGAGAGAGAGAGAAAGAAAGAAAGCGCCAGAGAGAGAGAAAAGGAGAAAGCGCCAGAGAGAGAGAAAAGGAGAAAGCGCCAGAGAGAGAGAAAAGGAGAAAGCGCCAGAGAGAGAGAGAGAGAGAGAGAAAGAAAGAAAGAAAAGGAGAAAGTGCCAGAGAGAGAGAGAGAAAGAAAGAAAAGGAGAAAGTGCCAGAGAGAGAGAGAGAAAGAAAGAAAAGGAGAAAGTGCCAGAGAGAGAGAGAGAAAGAAAGAAAGGAGAAAGTGCCAGAGAGAGAAAGAAAGAAAAGGAGAAAGTGCCAGAGAGAGAGAGAGAAAAGGAAAGAAAGCACCAAAGAGCGCAAGAGAAAAAAGGAGAAAATGTGAGAGAAAAAGATCAAGAAAAATTATTTTAATAGGAACTCTTTCAATAGGTAAGTCTGATTACTTTTATTTTTTAATGATTTTAAATTTAATTCTTGTTAAAAACACTTGTTTAAGGAGAATTAGATATATGCTAATATGCTTTCATTCATACAGTGTGCAAAATCATGACAATTACATGTAACATATCAAATGTATATGTGTTTGTAATATGTAATTTTTAGGTGGTTTGGGGATGCTGAATACTGAGATCTGTCAGCTGACCTTATGGTTACATTTTGTAGGCTGGATGTGTACAGAACATGAGGATAACAGTAGATTCTAAAAACAAGGTGCCGAGAAAGCCTGCCTTTCATCTAGAAAAAAAATACTGGTTCAATCACAGATGTTGAGTACATTAAAAAGTTTTATCTTAGATGAAGGCTGGCCTCTCTGAAATATTGTATATTAATAAGAGGTATCATGCAAGACAATCTGATTGGGGAGCTCAAGCTGACAAAGAATATTGATCTCTATAATTGTTAGCACCCAATCTAAAATGCCTCAATAATGACAAGGCATCCCTCTACTGAAAAATCTTTCTTAGCACATCTGATTCATTCACTAGAATGCACAGTTATGGAAAACTCTATTGAGCATGTATACTTTCATTGCACATTTGTATGGTTACTGTTGTGTAACTTTGTAGAAGGCTACATGGTCTGCATTTTACATGCTTCAGGGATGGATTTTTGCTTTGGAAGCCAGTTCTATCTGTAATCATAATGCTCTTTTGTTTGATAACATCATCAAGATTAATACCCTCCACCTCTGTAACATCCCATGCTGTTGAGATGAACAAAAACAAATAAAAATAGTGTATTTTGACACATAAATCAGGCCTAAAACTAAAACAGAAGAAAAAATAGTTGCAGTTCCTTCCATTGTGAGGAAGGTTGAGCCAGAGAAAGTGGTCAACCCTCTGATTGAAAAAAAAAAAAAATCAAAAGGGATTTCCACCTCAAAAGGAATTTTTGCCAAAAACGTGTAACATCCCAGGTAGTTGGGATAAATGAAAATAAAAAACAAGTGTATTTTAACACATAAATAAACAACATTCATTCATTCAGTGGCTGAGAACAGCAAAGATTGCATGGATTGAAACAATGAATTTCACGTGTATCAGCTATCACCATATTCAATTCAGAAGTGTCATGCTCAGCTTCGCATACAAGGGAAGTAACTCAATTGTATTTTGAGTTATCATTCTTTATAGGAGAAGGAAATTAGCTTCCCATAAGAGGCTTTGAACTATATTTTTCTATTTTACAAAAGTAATATCAAAATTGCTGTTCAGTTGAATTACATCTAACAATTAGGGCTGAAAATATGTTGTCATTTCAGACAACATGAGTGAACTCATTTAAAACTTTGTATAATCCATGTAGTATGGCATAGAAATAAAGAGTAAAACTTCAACAAGAATTGACCTTGCATCCCCTACCCTCAGGAGCTGGCTTTCTGGAGGTTTATCCTTAGTTTCTGTCTTCTGATGCTTATGAATAATTATAATATGGGAGTTGCAATTAATAGCATAATTGTTCTCCAATACAATTCATTATAATTCTGAGTCTTCTAAAATTTTATTTATTGTGTTAGACTTTAAATTTTTCTTAAAAAATGTAAAGAAGAGAGAGAAGTAAAGGATGCATATCCACATACATACACACTGTTAAAAGATATCAAACTTTCAAGATAAAATTATGTTTTCAGCAAATTTATACAATGAATACAGCAACAATTACTATATTTTTGTGAGAGTGGGGCTTTGGTTATGAATAAAAACGTATGTGAAACATGCAGTTCTGTGACTGAACAAGTTAAACTGATAAATATAAATAAGATCTCACCTTTTCTAGGCTATTTGTTTGTCTGCTTCCATAGAAATGATACTTGAACCGTTTCTTCAAGGGTTTCAGCATTAGCTGAAGTGGCAACACTTGAGGCGCAATATGAAGACGACCCAAAGTGGGATTCCCTAAAACACGTGTTCGTTGCAAAGAAGATCTCAATAGTTAAGGTAGAAACAATTTCTTTTTTTACTTCTATTAACATCTATTTAAAAAACAGACCTATTCATAAGTTCCCGAGGCAAAGATTTTAAGGATTTCATTGGATGCAAAATATAGTTTCATAGTTTTTTTTTTTTATTTGATAAATATTAAATGTACCCTCTTAGAAGGTTAGTTTAAAATATTAACAGCAACATGTATATATCTAAATGACCTCTTTAGCAATTTATCATATTTATTGTCATATAATCCACAATCTTTTCTTCTCGCAAGTTTATAAGACAAAGATCATGGTTTGATGGAAACCTATAAATGGTCCTTTCATTATGCATCCCCACCACATACAAGCACATTATATGGCAGAAACTACAGTAAACCATTTTCAACTTTTACACCCACAAACGTAAAATTTGTCCCTATATGTCAAAATGAAATCTATGTATTGTATGACAGAAAATAATCATTGCTTTGTAGAAAATAAATAGGCCAAGTGAATGAAATCATTGCCGATCTAAGATTTTAATTCTGAACTTTATTATTAATTTCTAATGAGCTCAGTCTGTTACATTCACGGTCATACAAAGGCCTTCATCTAAACTTATTTATAAATGGAACTTTGGAACTTTGTGTGTGTCCGTTACCTATAGACTCCTAAACGGCTGAACTGATTTTCTTGAAAATTTACACAGTTGTATTATAAGCGTCTGCGAGTGTTCTTAGCCAGGTTTTGTGTCGAGGTACACACAATAAATATAAATAATTGCTAATCAAAAAAAATCGGGTTATAGAAGGAGTGGTCCGATTTTAATCAAATTTGATACACTTATAGACAAAGACATAAGAAACGATATTCAGAAGTTTCATGGTTGCAGTTCTTACAATAGTGCAGAAAATCGATAATATATATATATATATATATATATATATATATATAAAAGGCAAGATGTTTGTGTGTGTGTCTGTTTATCTGCCTGCATGTTTGTATTTTTTTCAGCCCTTTTATTTTAGTTTTTGCTTCGGGTTTGGCTCTTAGTAGATATAATTGTAGTTCTTAGTCCCAGCCATGATACCATTTACTCAGAGGACTTAATTAGCCTTCAAAATTCAGTTTACGATGAAAAAACTTATTTGATATCGATACCAGGAAATCAAAATTTGACTTACATCCATTCATTTTTCTTTCAGTCTACGGTTTTGCTTTAACTGGAAACAACTATTGCTTTTTAGTCTTTCGTGCCAATGTTCAAGAGTCTGAGCTCCAGGACCATGGATTAATTTTAAAGCTTTCATTACACCTGAGCAATGCCGGGCTATACTGCTAGTGTAAAACTAAAAAGAAAAAAAAACTGATATTCAGGAAATAAATCAACTCCATGTCAATGCAATATTTGTTCTACTAGAATTAATGGCATAAAAATCCATCACCCAATATGAGGCTTCAGAGCCATTCAAGGTAGGTTACTATTAAAATTGTAATGATGAAGATTTGTGATATGAATGAAAGTAAGTGGTAGGAAGTGAAGATAACGAGAAAAAAAATAATAAATAACAATTGAACTTCAACTTGAAGAAAGTAAGATTATAGTGCTGAGGGTTTGTTGCAGTTCTTGGGTAAAAGCTGTCTGAGCAGAACTTTTTTCACACATTTGAAACAGAGGAAATGAGAGTTATTGTATACCATGTAAATAGCATGGTGTAGACTAGATGTAAGGGTCTGAACTGGTGCAATTAAAGGATTTATGCAAGACACAAGTATCGGTAGTCTAACAGAATCTGAGTAAACAAATACCTAAACTTTACATACAATAATAAAAAAAATATAACAGGAGGTGGGAGATTATATGCCAGAAGAGAAAGTAATTCAAAACCTGTTAATAAAGGATACGGTAAATTTAATCGGAGTAGTTTCTTGAAAAGTGAGGCCATTTCATTTCGTTTTTCAGCTTGATTGATAGTTGGGGTCTTGGAGAGGGTTACTGTGACAAAGGGCCACTTGATGGCTTTTAACACATCTTCAAAGTCACTGAAATAAATAAATAAAAAAAATAAAAAAATAAAAATAAAAAAATAAAAATAAAAATTTTTTTTAAAGAAATGTTCATAAAATCTGCTTCCAGATAATTATTTTTAAATATTTCAGATAATTTTTTTTAATTACAGATTAAAAATATCAGAATAAAAGCCACACACTTGTTTTAAAACCATTTTTTTCTT
This sequence comes from Ascarosepion bandense, assembly GCA_037127315.1. NCBI lineage: Eukaryota > Metazoa > Mollusca > Cephalopoda > Sepiida > Sepiidae > Ascarosepion > Ascarosepion bandense. Next base: position 979,250 of record JBBBDQ010028584.1, on the reverse strand, counting down.
TTAAATTTTAGAACTTTTACAATTAAGTTAAAGTTCTGCTTCAGAAATTTCATTTACTATTTCAATATTTCTAAACAAAAAGATACTGGAAATTTTTTATTTATTTACTTACAGCTTATCAATCTTTAGCAGGTTATTTAAAGCCAGAAATTTTTTTTACATTGTAAGAATTTTTAATTTTGAAGATATTAATTATTTAGTGATACAAGTTTTACTAATTAACCCATAACTGGGAGAAAATAGGTGGATTCATTTTTTTTTTTTAAAGGTATTTACATATAAATGAATATAACAAACCTAATAGGAATTTGAACTTGGCTCTCCAATTAACGATTCTGAATTATTAACCATTATACTACCTGCACATCCAAGCTTACAACACCTGGTCACTCATCTAGGTACTGAACAGGCTCAACTTTTTATATATATATATATATATATATATATATATATATATATATAAAAGTCCTTCAACAACCATTTTAGTTTCTTATCTTATTTTCTTTTAAGTGCTGTGTCCCTTCAGGACATAGGAGATCATGAACCTCCACTTATCCCTATCCCTTGTCATGCTTAACACTTTTTTCTTTGGTATCTCTCCCAAACCCTACTCCACCATCCACTTGCTCAAGCCCATCAAATATGTCTTGCATTGCTTTCCCCTGTTTCTCTTTCCTTCCATCTGTTCCATTATATGCTCCAAGCCCTCCTTCCTCATCCAGTCAGTTAAGTGTCATACAGGATACACACTTGGGTGATCATGTTTTGAAAGATACATGACTGACTGGGCAGAAGATTTTCCCACAGTAAGTTGCCATTACTTTCTGTGGTAGGCTGGTTGCCAACCAAGGCTATAAAACTCAATCTATCCTGTTATTTGACCCATAGCTGGAGGGAAGAGATGGATAAGTACTTTTCCCAAGAGTATTTGTGTATAAATGAATGCAATGAATTCAACTGGAATTCGAACTCAGCTCTGATTTCTTATTCTAAGCCAATATCCAATGCATCAAAATGCACATCCTCATTACATGTCCCAGAAACTTCAGCTGTGTCTTCCTGATAAGTGTAGGTTTTCTTTTCACTGATCACAAGTCCATGGTATCCACAGCATCCTTCTGTAGAAGCACATTTCTGTTGCTTCCAGTTTCTCTTTCATCTTTGAGGAGATTGTTCAGCATTTGCTGCCATATTGGAGGACAGATATCACATAACAGTCCAGTACCCATTTTTTGTTTCCAACAAAATCCTTGTCTCTCAATACTCTTAGCTTCTGAGTTTAAAAAAAGCATTTAGTTGTGTGTGTGTGTGTGTGTGTGTGAAATCCATTTATTAAAAGCCCACCACTATTTGAGAGAAGGAAGAATTTCTTTTTATCAAATTAATTGCTTTTAAAATAAACAAAAAAAGTAATTTAATTACAAATTCTGTATCATATATGAAAAGATGCATTGCTTGTAATCGATTAACACAATTGTACCAAGAGAAAAAAACAAATATGTAAATGCTAATGAAATTATCACAGCCATTGATGATGGTAACTGATATACATTGCCATTTACTTTCACTTTTTATATATTCCAGATACAATGTAATGGGGGAATACAATTAAATAACTATTTTATATTAAGTAACTATTCACTTATTTGAGGCAAAGTTAAGAAAAAAAAACAAAACAACAATATGACACTAAATATAGAAAGTTCCAAAAATACACCACATGTGTTACTATCATCATGAGTTCAATATTTGGATCTGGTAGTCATACACTAATCCAGCTGGAATGAACAATAACTGATATCACTGGATATATCCCAATAGTTAACAGATAATCCACATCAGCCAATCAACTGACACCTGATGATGACCAGAGGGACTTCAACAAAACATTGTGTCTATAACATCTATATCAACCAAGATGAGAACAATAGTTTGAAATAATACCATGATATCGACAATCACACATCTCAGAAATAAATACTAAAAAAAAAAACAAACAAAACCAAAAAAACAAAGTTTTATTCATGTAATGCTGCAGTTAATAGATTTGGTAAGTAGGGTTCAAATTCTAGCCAAATCTGTTGTAAAGTTATAAATCTGTCTTTTCACATCTCAAGCTATGAATTAATTAACTGGGTAGTTTGGGCTTCAAGCATTGAGTGGTAACCAGTCTAGGAGAAGGAAAACTAAATTCAAATCATCTGGGCATATTTATGCCATGAAGTGTGAGAAAGACATTCCTTGCATTGAGGCTGGGTTTGGCCATTTACCACAACTAACCTTTCAGAGTAAAGTTCAAATTCCAGTTGAATTTGTTGCATTCAGTTTTATGTAAATATCTTTAGGAAAGGTATTAATCCATCTCTTCTCCCTCCAGCTATGGGTTGAATAGTAGGACAGATTGCGTTCTATAGTCAATTGCAGAAAAAAAGCAACCTACTGCAGGAAAAATCTTCTGCCTAGTCAGTCATGGATTGAAAGAGACATGATAATCCAAGCATTAATTACATATGGCACTTAACTGACTGACTGATCCTCAACAAGCTGTTCTGGACCCCACCTAGCCACTGTTTCAAGAGGAGATGTAGGTAAAATGCAACCTCTTACTAACCTTAAACAATCCACTCACACACACTTCCTTGAAAGGAACCATCTTATTTTAAATTGATAGCAATATAGTTAAAAACAGAATAAAAAAAATATATATATAATTCTATCATTATAGTGAAGCTCTAGAGAAAAAAAGAATATATTACTTGGCAATTTTTGTTTTGAGAATCTTGTACCAAAACAGGATTGTATTTTTGTGAAACTTCAAAAGATTCTGACAACTGGAAATCTCAAGGTCTGTGTACAGATTTGTCATGTCTTGAAATGCTTCTACTGCTTCCCACATAGTTTCCGTAATTAAAGCAGTTTGGATGGAGGAGCTGAAAAAAAACAAAAGCAAAACAAAAGCAAACAAACAAAAATTTGTTAAATAAGATTGAAGGATAAACAAATTATATACAATACATAAACAAAGATTACAAAATCTCTTGATAATATTTGTTTATAAAAAAATTCCAACCTTTGCAGTATGGAGATTAGGCTCTAATTATCACTAAATAGATAAAGAGAAGTAAGATATTGAATAAAAATATCAGCAAACTTTAACCTTTGTGCCTGCAACAAAAAATTTTAAAAAAATGTCAAAGGGACAGTTTTTCACTTAACACGACCATTATCTTAACTACACATCACTCAATAAATCCCTAACTAATAAAACAACAACTTTTAGGCAAAATTTGACTTTATTCATCAACATAGTCTCCTTCTAGGGTGCTAAACTGATTCCAGGACCTCTCTAAAAATTCGATGTCTTTTTTGTAGAATGATTTGTCTTTGGCCTCAAACTACGTCTCAGTTTCCGATATCACTTCTTCATTGGAGCCAAATCTCTTTCCCTGGAGCATTCTTTTGAGGTCTGTATACAGCCAGTAGTTGCGAGGATGGGGGGGTGCAGATCTGGAGAATAGGGTGGATGCAGAAGCAATTCAAAGTGCAATTCATGTAGTTTTGCCGTTGTTGTGATAAATTTGTGACAGTGTGTTGTCTTGGTGAAAGATCACTTTTTCTTCTTCATTTGTAGCTGTTTTTTGTCGATTTCTTCCTTCAAATGCACCAATAATGGTATATAATATTTGCTATTGATGGTTTTCCTTTCTCAAGGTGATTGATGATCAAAATACCTTGCACATCCCAAAAAATGGAGGTCAAAACCTTACCTGCTGATGTTTATGTCTTTGGTCACTTTGGATGGCTTTCACTTACTGTCCCCTCAGCTGACTGCTGATTTGACTCTGGAGTGAAGTGGTGGTTCCATGTTTTACCCATTGTCTCATACAAAAACTCCTTGTTGCATTGAAACAGCTGCAAACAATGCTCTGAATCATTGACATGTTGTTGTTTTTGATCGACAGGGAGCAAATGTGGCACCCACTTTGAACACAGCTTTCTCATTGACAAATGTTCATGCAAAATGGTGAATACACTGCCTTCTGATATGTTTAACTCCACTGCTATGTCACACAACTTCAATTTACAATCAGCCAAAATGACCTTGTAGATTATTTTGGTGTTTTCTGGGACAACCTGAACATTCAGCATCATTTGTGTTTGTACGACCGCATTTATTTAAAGTCAATATACCACCTCTTAATCGTTGCTTCCAATGGAGCAGTTTGAATAACACTTATCAAGCCATTGCTTTGCTTGAACAGTATTTTTTTTCTCATCAGAAAGCAATGCTTTATAAACACACAAAGTTCAGATTTTTCCTTTGTTTTAAAAATTTGCAACAGTAGCTTCACTTAACTAATTTGTAAACTAATAATCCAATTGGACTCAAATTTTGTCATGTGCCATTTGAAGGTTAGTACATCATAAAAATCGTATGGATTTTTTATTACTGGCACCATCTATGTCAGGCTCAGGACTTATTGAGTGATGTGTTGTTCCTTAGCAATTTTATCATTTTAGAAAGCATTAATTAAAATTGTAATGAAACTTAAACATATGATGAGAGTGAATTTATACATTTTTATTCTTGATAACTAACAAAAATAAAAAAATGAGATTGTTTATTTAAACTATTATATTATTTATTGGAAATACAACAGCTAATTGCCAATTAATTCAAACTTCATAAAATGGTAAATCAAAGATTTTCTTATAGTTGGTTAACATTTTAACAATTTAGTAAATGTTTATAAATTTATGAGTAAAAAATTGTTTTCACATTTGTTTCTTTATAAGAATATTGTAAATATAAAATTATTCTTGTAAATAAACAATCTAATAAATAAAATGTTTAATATTTTTGTTGTAAATTCTCAAAAAATGTTTCACTTTCATGATATGCTTAGGTTATCCTACAATTCTAATCATTGCTTTTTAAACATTACCAAGGAAGGTAGTTAAAATAATAGCAGCATCAATAGAAAAAACATCTTTTTGACACTGTCTTTTTTTCTCTCTTTTTTTTTTTTTTTTGCAGGCATAAAAGTTTAAGCTTGGTAAAATATCAAAATTTGAAGAAACCTTGAAAGAAAGATTAGAATTGCAAAAAATCGGCTGCTATTCTTTTGGTATTTTTACAATCTTTCTTGAACAAATTGTTTCAGTTTACTTTAAGGAAAAAGAAATTACTTTAAACACAACTGGTATTGCATGTATGAGAGTAACAGTACTTACAAACAGGATAGGTTCCTGGAATCTGTAAGACTAAATGTTCTGAATAATAAAGGTATTTACAATATTACTGTACTTTATTCCTGACATTAACTTCATCGCTGGCATTCATGTCAAAAGTTATCTCAGCCCTTCCAGTTGATATTAAAAAAAATTTTCATAATTTTTATTTTAAACTAAGGTTCACCCAATACAAGCTTTAAAAGCCAGTCAAGGTAGCGGGTTACTGAATAAAATGTGTGATACAAAAGTAAGAAGAAATAGGAAGAAGATTATGAGGATATAGAGGAAAGATAATGATTGGCTCTGAACTTGAAGCTAAGATTGTAGTGTTTCGGGAGGCACCCACTCAAGATTAGGTTCCACTAAATAGTGCTTCCTTGGAACCATGTGGATGTAGCAAAGTGAGTTTTGACTGTAAAGATGTGAGCTGGTAGCAATAAAGAATAGGACTAATTCTGTACATTTACCATGGAAGTAGCAATAGGCTTGCATCAATACGTCTGTGGAGAAAGACTCTAGGGTAGAAAATAAGTGATTTTGGGCTCTGCTAAGATTAGAAAATGAGAATTGGGAAGTTCCATACCAAATATAGCAGAAATACTCCATTTTTAGCCCAACCTAACTCTTGCAAAGATAAAGCATAGCAGAAAGAGGCAGAGACTTTAGGAAATACAAAGAACTGACAATTTTTCTAGCATCTTTAGCAATTGATTGTATATACAAGTTTCACTTGAGGTCTGGGGATAAATTGGAGTCCCAATAGAACATCATTGAGAGTGCAACTATTCATCATGACTGGAGAAAATTCAGGACCTGCTCAGTGATGATGAAATGTTACTAATCTGGTTTTGGAATGGGTATTGAATGTTACAAGTTCACTGGTGCTTTCTCTTACCAATGAAACTTGTTGGTTTGTTTATTTCTAACATATTTTAAGGCCTTATAACTCCTTTACTATTTTCAAAGTTTTACCAATCAGTTTGAACAATTTAGATTGTTACTAATTTACTGAATAAGAGATGTTAAATACTAATCTCCATTTATAGAAATTAGAACATGGTATCTTACAGGTTTGTTCTTATCTCTGAAAGTTTACCAAGAAATAGAGGAATGCCTGTATTTGAGATCTGAGTAAATATTCACAGCTTTTCAGTTAACTAATTTTAAAAGTATATAAAATAGTTGACAGATTAACTAACATGATAACTAATGAGAATTTATTATTTTTTTTCATTTCTTTGATGAATTTTTTGGATTTGACTTCTTTCATTTTAATTTCAATTGATTTCTTCTTTAACTTATTGAATTGTTATTCTACATTGATTTGTAAGCAATGTTGATAAAAAATAAATTATAAGCCTCCAGCAAGACTCAAACACACAGACTTTAAGGCAGACTTCTGAAAGCAAATGCTACTTTTTCATTTACTCTACTCTACCCAGCTCTCAAATCACATTAATGATCTTTTACTTTCTTTTGATATTTGCAGCAGAAACTGACACATTTTCAACAAATACAGGTCATGAGTCATTTAGAAAACATTATTTGTTTATAATGATACATTACATCAAGCATAAAATATTGGGTCATTTAATAAAAAGTTGTTATTGTTGTAAGATCCCAAACAATGGTTTATTCAGCTATACCATGCATAAAGTATATAACAAAATATTGATTCTTTATATTACTTTCTCTCTAGAGCAACAGTAATCTTCATAGATTCTATTGTCAGTTGAAATTTAAAATACTGAGTAGAAGTCTATTCATTACTAGATTATAAGAAACGACTTGATTACAGACCAGACAAATAACATCTCCCTTCAGCATTTAGGCACTTCTTTATAGTATGCTCTGCTGATGAGTGTCATTCTCTTTCCTTAATATAGATTTAGTACTATTAAATTGTATCAGTTTAATTGTTCCTTTGGCATATATATGTCCCTATAAAAAGGAAGACATTGACATTTTCGAGTTCCTATAGGTTCCTATAAAAAGCAAGAGCCAGCCATTTCTATTTTCTAGTTTCTAGAATGGTACAAATGAACATTGAAATATCAACAAAATTTCTCATGATTTCAGTTTGTTAAATGATTGATTATCTAAAAGTATATTTTAGTGAAGGGGTGGGATATTTGCATTCTTAAATACTGGTAAATTTTCCTTGCAATTCAAAATAAATAAATAAATGCATGAATCTATATAATGAATCTATTGTAGATTTTACAAGTACTTAAGTGGGCTGAGTAAATAAGGAGTACAAAAAATAATTAGTAAATTAAGATATTTACAAGAGGTTATTGAAATATTCTCAGCCTGGCCTACTTGTCAAAATCTGATTAAACATATTTCGGAAGGGTTTCTGGCTTTGACAAAAAGATTTTCAGTACCCTTTCATAGATTTATACATATAAAAACGGACATTTTAAAAGAATATATTCACATAATATATGCAAATATATATATTAAAACTATTGTTAATATATTTTACATGTTATGTGACTATACACTTTTAAAATGCCCATTTTAAAGCCTGAATAAAATAGATTATTTATACATTTATAATACTCATCCAACAATTGCTTTAAAGCTAACAATCTATATGACCCATTTATACCCGACACATGCATAACACTTGTTCTAAGACTAACCATCAATACATTTTTCTCCTTCAGGATGTCTATTTTTCTCAGTGTTTAGTAAACAATTTGATCTCATTTTAAACAGAGGCTTGTTAGTGCACTTCTTACAGATTTGCCCAAAGATTCTATGTATTAAATAGAGCAAGTCTGTGTTTGAGTCCACAACACAAACAAAACACCTATGCATCATAATAGAACAGTTTACTACATAAGACTATTTATGCCTTATCTAGGTAAATAAAATAAAATGTGTTAAACTATAAAGAATCATTCAAATGTGTACCCTTTTTTTATTCTCTCCAGAAGACCAACCTGATGCATCATGGTATTTTTTTTTCAAGTACTTTGTGGAATGGATAAATGCATTCATGCCACACAATACACAAATATTGACTAATATGTTGAATTCATTTTTGAGTTAAAGAAAAAATTGATTAATATACAAACTATAAGTTATTAATATGGCACAAGCTAGTTTAAAAAAAACAATTCATTAGTATGATAAGGTTATTGATTATAGGTACACCATGATCATAGTCTTGTGACAGACTTAGAAAATAACTATAACTGACCACCCACCCACTGTAGTCTCAGACAGTTTCTTGAGCTGTCAAGAACATATGAAAGATTATTTAAAGAAAATGCTCATTTGCCCAGTTTATTATCTGTCAATATGCCAGCTATTTTGTTTCTTGTGTTTAGTAAACTAGTTCAACAGAAACCTGGACAGAAATACATCTCGCAATGCATTGCCATTTGTAATTCTTTTATGTTGAAATATTGCTCAAGTAAAATATATTTGACAGCAGAAATTAATGAAAAAAAAAAAAAAAAAAAACAGGATAAAAAGGCTAGATATGACTTTGAAACAAAATCCTGGATTATTTCCAAGCATTAAAAATATTAGACACAGAACCAACCAGAACAAAATGCCAAGATGATGTGCTTTACTGATTGTAAACTTACATATTAATGCCATATCTTTTTTTTTATTATTGATTCCTTTTTTTTATAGCTTATCAACTCTATATGTTTTTTAAAGCCGAAACATTTTTAGCTTGTAAGAATAATCATTTTGTTTGAGAGTGGATATTGTTTTAACCATATATTGGATATATTTTCAGATACAAGTCTTAACATTTCACTCAGAGATTGGGGTGGGAAGAAGAGGTAGAATCATACCTTTCCCAATGTAATGAACCCAACTGAAATTTGAACTCGACTTGCCAACTTCTCAATCCAACTTCATTAGCTATTACTATCCCAGTCTGCTGCTCCTGATTGTCATGATTTAAACAAAGGGGTGAACTTGACATCATCTTTCCCCTTCCACTGAAAATCAGCAGCCAGGAGATGTTAACAGCTAAAATCTTATAATCTGTGTCACTTTTGCTGAAAAACTGTCTTTTTTGGCCCAGAAGGCAGGATCAAAGTGTATGCTCAGATACTCACTTTCTGCTCTCTAGCTGTCTAAAGCACTAGCCACATGGTGGCGAGCATGTAGATTTGGAAGAAGAATGACAAGCTAAGACAAGCTTAGTACTCAGTTACCACATATGTGTGGGCTGGATAATCTTTGATCAGTGGCCCAAGCATATATGCTTAGGATCCACACATTAAAAACCGACTCAATGGGGAAGGCTAAGTAAATAATACCTTTTCTTGGCCTGGACGGAGAGCAATATCAAAGTGTTCACAACACAGATACTCGCTTTTTGCTCTCTAGACAGCTGCCTGCAGCACTTACCACCTGGTGGCATGCGTGTAGAATTGAAAGGGGAATGACCAGTTAAGACAAGTTTAGTACTCAGTTACTGCTGAGTAATCTTTGACCAGTGACTTGAGCATATGCGCTCAGGTTCCCCACATTAAAAGACCTTGTGTCATATCTCACCTCAGTGAGGGAAGCTGGGTAAATAATGTCTTTTTGTGGCTCAGAGCAAGATTAAATTGTAGTATCTGTGAACTATATGTACACTACTTAAATACTCACTTTCAGCTCTCTGGCTGCTTCCAGCTAGGTGTACACATCGTTTGCGATCCCGCTACCTGCATTTGATTCCTGGAGTGAGCAACCGGTCCCACTTTAGGTTTGACTACTTCAGAGGTGGAATGGTCTAGTCCACCTGATATCCTGTTACCTGCGGTCAATCTGGCAAAAGAGATGATGACCATTCAAGTCCAATTGCTTTGGCTTTGTATGTGCTAGCTTGCAGTGATCCCATTTAACCGTAGTTGAATCCTGCAGAAGAAGTGAAACAAGTGCTAGCCCAAGGACAAATCGCACATGTGCTAGCTTGCTCACCTGCCTGGTAGCAAACATGTGCTAGGTCTCAGCCAAACCCATCCTCCTCAGATGATGTTCAATGGCAGCTGAGACCTGACTTCTGCAGGTCATGTGTTCCCAGCCTGTGTCGTTCCTGCCAGACACTGACAACTTTCCAGTCCATGTCATTCATGTAAATCACTGACAACTTACCAGCCTGTGCCATTTCCTGCCAGATGTTGACGACATTACTGTGGACAATGTCTCAGCCTGAGCTGATCCTGCCAACATTCCAGACTAAGGCCTTTTCCCAATTTCCGACTGTTTGTCTCTTCATTGTCTTTGCTGTTTTCACACATACAATCAAAGTTATTGGGATCGATATCACTTATTGAGGTCTTGCAACATTACACCACATGCATATCCAAGCTTACAGTATTTGGTATTCTCAAGCAGTCACCCATCTAGATACTGATCAGGTTCAATGTTGTTTAACCGGTGATCAGACAAGAAAACTAAGATCATAAATTTGAGCTTTGCTTAATTATGAGATTTCCTTGGTCATGTTGGTTATGTTATTGTCCATAAAAGATACTCCTTATACATGGCATGCAAGGGTTGGTATGGCAATTTAACCCAACGATGAAGGTTTTGAATTGTTCTTTTCCTAGACTGATTGCCACCCAAGACTAAAGGACCCAGTCTATTCTGCTATTTACTATAGTTAAGAAGAAACAAGATGGGTTCATACCTTCCCAAGGGTATTTGCACATAAGTGAATGTAACAAACACAACTGGAATTCAAACTCAGCTCTGATTCCTCAATCAGAGCTGTTCTTTATAAGTTTGGTTAAAATGAAGATCTAGGCAAACAAAAATCCTGAACCAAGAATGTTTCAAATCTCTTATTCAAGAATATCTGAAGTTGAATTTTCCTCAATTTAAATCTAAATGTATTTTTTTTTACTAAAAAACACAAAAACATTTAAATTTTAAAGTCTTAGCATCCTTTTTCCTTCTTTCACATCAGTAGTCACATCAACATGAATATCAATTTTGTCCAATGAAGTCCTAAAGGACAAAGCATATCAAACAAAACCTATTTCCCCTTTGTCATACTTCTCCCCCACCTATTAAAACCCGAAGTTTTACAATTGACTTAAAATCAACTAAAAAATAGTAAATTTCTTAGATGTAAACTTCAACCTAAACAACAGAACATACTAACCAAACAGAAAACCAAAGTATAATCCCATATACATTAACAAAAATTCCAAACCCTCCCCCTAACATATTCAAACAAATATTCACATCTATAAATAAAAAAAATTGAACAAATTCTAGTAGCTTAAAAATATTCAATGAAAAAAAAAAAAATCTGAATCAGCCCTAAGAAACAAACAAGAGTACAAAAACGAAAACAAAACAAAAACAACAAAGAAACATACATTGGTTCAATTCCCATGCAACAATGCAATAAAATAAAATATTTAAAATAGGGAAAATATTCTTCAAAATAATTGGAAAACATTTCCCTAAAAACAGCAAATTATCAATAAAATTACAATAAAAACTAGTTGCATGGATAACAGAGAAAGTAATAACTAAGCACAATAAAAAAAATACATAACAAAATCAATAACAACATCCATCAAAATAAAACCTTCAAATATTACTGCAGAAACAAAGAAAATTACCTACTTAATAAATGTTCAGCCAATAACATTATGTACAGAGCTATCATAACTAATAAAATTAACACAGATGAAAAAATTTACATAGGTGCCACAGAAAAAAATAAATAAATAAAATGTCTTTTGAAAGCAAGGCATAGTCTTTTGTGTGTGTGTATAAGTACATATAAATACAGAGAGAGAGATAGAGAAACCTAACCTGCCATAATTAATACTTCAGTATATAACACCAAGGCAAAAACGAATAAACTACTAACCATTAAATAAAAATGAAACATATGCTATAAGCAAATATTCAATTTACTATATATACACTATTTAAAATTACATCTGTGCATGTATGTATAAGTGTATGGAAGTATATACCTTATATTATATATACATATATTCAAACAGCAAAAAAAAATTCAATAAACTCAACCAACCATAATTAATAACCTAAAAATAGAAAAAAAAAAAACTTTACCATTTAAGCACTAATTTATTAACAATGTACAGACAATGATCTTCCTTATGAGATCAGTTCCCAAGTAGGCATCTATGCAGATGACACCACCATTTACTCCTGTCTCAATAGAAAATCTGCCAAAGCTGACAATCAAAAGAACTGCCAATCTGTGATTATATGGGGTAAGAAAGGGCCAATAAATTTTAATGCCTCCAAAATGAAACTGCTCTTCTTGAACAACCATAGAGAAATTTTCTTACCTACCATCAGAATGGATGATTCTAGTCTCCCAGAGAGCAACACATTGTGTCTCCTTGGTCTCAGTCAGTCAGTCAGTTAAGTGCCATACGTGAAACACACTTGGGCGATCATGTCTTGAAAGAGACATGACTGACTGGGCAGAAGATTATCCTGCAGTAGGTTGCCATTGCTTTCTGCAGTAGACTGGTTGCCAGCCAAGGCTATAGAACCCAATCTGTCCTGTTATTTAACCCATAACTGGAAGGAAGAGACAGATTAATACCTTTCCCAATGGTATTTGCACGTAAGTGAATGCAAGGAATTCAACTGGAATTAGAACTCGGCTCCCTGATTTCTCGTTCCGAGTCGATATATCCACTGCACCACAACGCACATCCCCTTGGTCTAACTCTCTCAAATAACATGAAATGAAATGACTACTCCGAATCTATAGCTACATCTACTGCTAAGGAGGTTGGGTCACTGTGTTGGGCCAGGAAGTTTTTCTTGTCAGAATCCATTTTCCACTTTTAGAAATCTCTGGTCAAGTGCTCCTGCTATTCATCTAGAGGTTCTCAACAAAATCTGAAGGAGGATCTTCAATATAATTATCAGCCCATCTTCAGTCACTCTCTCACCGACATGGTATGGCTTCCCTCTGTCATTTTTAAAAGTATTTTCATGGCAACTACTCAAATAAACTTTTACAGACATGCTACTAGATTGTTTTCAAGGTCCCATCCTTTTACAGTTGAAATTGTTAAATGTAACCACCTCTTCTACTCCAACAATTTCTTTTCTCACACTTTCTGCTTGCGGAACTCCCTTCCATTTACTCGCTTCTCTGATAGCTACAATCACCAAAATTTTAAATAGATTGTCAATTTCTATCTTCTATCTCCTTGATTCCCATCCTTTTCTTATCCTTTCTTCAACATCCCCTGTACCTTGCTTTTTCTAACTGTAACCTCCTGATCACCAGTGGCAGTCCTGCCTTGCTTGGGGGGAAATGATAATAAGAAAAAGAAAAAGTGTACATATGCACAAGCATATAAATACAGGCATATTCAAATAAAATCAAAACATTTTAACTATCATCATGTCATGTAAAAAGAAGTGTTGTCACTGACATGTGGTTGAACACTGATTGCCAGATAAGAAATCAAACTATAAGAATAGATTATTCCACTGAGGATCAAGTGACCATGATAATAACTATATTAAGTACCAGACAGAAGTCTGAGGAGATGAAAAAAAAGAAAAATGTATGTACGTAATAAGTCATAATATATGTAACCATTTGATAAATGGACACACATTATATATATATATATATATATATATATATATAAAGAAAAAAAACAGAGCATAACAGCAAATTGAAGTTGAGCCCTGATAAGTGAAGACATCATAATGATGTATTTGCCTTCACAAAACTTCAAAGTCTGAAAAACAATAATTTTGGCAGTAAACATTATCACAACACACATAGATAGATAGATGATAAAATACAGTTTTAAGGTATTGTATATTTAGGGGTTAAAGTGCTCAATATCAAGGATAGAGTGTAAGTAAATATAAAATGAACATTGAAATCCTCATCCAGCAGCAATAGTCTGTTTCATGCTTATATGCAATTGTCTAGCCAATGATGGCCTAACAATTGTTTATAAGCATGAAACAGATTATCACCAGTGGGCAATGACTTCAATGTCCACTTTTATGTTTATTAGATAGAGAGAGAAATATTTTATTTTCACAAGTCTTGATGAAAAAAAAAATCTATAAAGAGTAGTCAGCACAAAGCCCCAAATGTAGAGGATACTGTGAGTATTGAACTCACTACACAATGATAATGCTTGGTAGATTAGTGCTTAACAATAACCCCATGCTCAGATGCCAATACTAGCGGCTTTTTGCCACTTATACAACATATTTAGCAAGGAACAAACACACCAGACAGTAATGGTTTACTAGACTGGCTCATTTGTCATTACCCCTCAGAGGCACCAAAGTTCTCTAACTTTAACAGGTGGTAGTATTGCTATTTTAATATATCATAAGAAAGATTCTTTAGTTTCCCAACCAACCAGGCATATCTTTAAGTGATAACAGCAGGTACATTTGGCACATTGAGTTCATGCCAAAAACATCAAGATCTATTTTTGGAAAAAAGAATGAAACAAGGTTTTGTTGAGCCTGCAGATAAAAGGCAGATATAACCAGAGGCTGAGGTATGATGTCTTTAAGTAGTTACCATGACAACAACCCACTGCTATTAATTGCTAGATACTGCAGAATTGATATCACAACAGTTAAGAAGCATATGGCTCATCTTCTGCCCTTTTGACAAATACTTTCTTTTATGTGTTAGAGAAGTTCATTTTTATTTTTATTTCAGGAATTCAACCAATACAAGGCTTGAGAGCCAATTAAGGTAAAAGGTAACTATTAAAATGGTAATGATGAATGAGGTATGGGATATAAATGAAACCCTTTGGGTGGTAGCTAGTCTGAGAGAAAAAAAACCTAATTGAGAACTGGAGAAGGTAATAGGAATCCACTTCACTAAATATAACACACACACGCATATATATGTGTGTGTGCATATATATATATATATATGCACACAAAATATACTGACAATAAATTATTGCTGATATCATTATTTTGGTTAGTTTAGACTAATTTACTTTCTTAGTTTTTTTTTTTTATCTTTCAGGCTTCCTTGAGAAAATAGACACCCAAGAAAAGTAGAAGTGTACAGAAAAATTATAATTACACTACTAGAGGACACTGAAAATGTCTCAGACCAACCAAGAAGCCCTAAAACACATACAATGTTTGGTCATTTGGTTAGATTTTGAAGAGTGACACAGACAAAGAATTTTTCAGTATCCTCTAGGAGAGGGACCAATTTCAATTTGCTGTTTTTCCTTAATCCCATTCAAGAAAAAAAATTACAAGATTTGATACTAAAATAACAATGCTGCAGTAAGTGATGGATTTAGGCATTAAGGGGCCTATGCATTAATAGAATGCAGGGGTGGTTCATTACATATTTAGTTTTATCAGGAACCCCTAGGCTGCACTTCATAAGTAAATGCATCACTGCAACTTGAAGTGCATAATTATCTTTGAAGTAAAATTTCAATTCAACATTCCTTCTTTAAGAACAAATATTCAGATTGTTATATAAATAAATAGGACTGGTTTAATTGCTAATTATTGATTCACAATCTCAGAAGATTGTTGTTCCTAAAAGTTTTTCTAATTTCTTTAAGTGTTTATCACATTCCAAGAGAAATAAATAATACAATCATATATATTTATAAATCTACCATTCATCCTTGCTTTGCTGCCACATCTGGTTTGATACTCTTGCTATATATTTACAGATTCTTTGTAAATCTAAAAAATGATCTGCAATGTTATTGGTCCTGATCTTGCATCTTGGCTTCAGTTACTTTCCCACTGCTGTAATATAGCCTCTCTATGCCTTTTCTATAAATACTTTCATGGCAATTGTTCTGATAAACTTTCCTCTATGGTACCTAGACTTTATAAATTTAAGCACAGTACTAGATTGACAGCAAGATCTGATCATTTTACAATTGAAATGACTAGATGTAATCAAAGTTCTATGCTAACAGTTTCTTTTGTCACACTTCTCACTTGTGAAACTCTTCTGGCTTCTTACTTCCCAGTTTGATCTTCAAAAATTTAGATGCAATACCAATTCTTAATAGTGTCTTTTTTCTCATATTCTCTAACACTCATTAACCCACTTGTGTCTTAGTGGCTTCATTGCCTTGCTTTTGGTGAAATGATTAAAAAAAAAAGAAAAAAGTTTGGTTACATACCTGAGTTCATCGATTTTGGCTATCAAGCCAAAGTACCTTGTATATCGACTAAGTTCATCTACCTGGTTAGTAATTTGCGAAAGCTCTTCAATGAGAGGCTTCATGGCTTCTGTATGTTTTACAATCTCTTCTTTTAGACATTCCTCTTCAGTACAGAAGGATTGCACACGCTCCTGCACAGACTCAGCATTATTTATGGCTTTTTTGATTTCATTAGGAACCTCAGTGCTGGCAAGTGACAACTGAAAAATAGTACAAGAATACACATATATATAAAAAGGTACAGAGCCTGATGATTGTGTTTAGCATGAAAGACTGTCACCTGTGGCTGTTGACCTCAACATCCACTCTTATATTTACATATGCTTTATCCCTGATATTGAGCAGTTTTACCCTTAGATATAGCATACTTTAAAACTATATCATATATTTTAATCATATAATCACATCAATCATATATATTTCTAAAGAATTAATGTATTTATTTTTTATCTGAAATTTTTATTACTTCCAAAAATATTATAGTGGACACTTCTTATTTAAATAGATACTCTATTTGTTCGTTAAAAAGTGTGTAATATAGCTATTGGCCTGCACATTCAAAAAATAGGTTTCCTTCAGTAGGCATCCAGAAATAGCATAACCTCTACCCCCTTTGTTGGGGCAATCTACCGTTCGATCTGGTTGCTTTACCATAAAGGACTTCACAATAAACACGGCTCTTTGGTTTTAAATTTTAACAAATTTCTTTAAATTTAATTCATTTTTTTCCTTTTATTTTCCTACAGATATTGTATAGGATGCAATGGTATTTTAAATTTAAAACAAAAATATGAGAGAGTTAATATTGAAATACACTTGTAACTTTTGCCTGACACTATGCACACAGACACACACACACTAAGACGATTAAGAAAATGTTAATACTTCTATTATAATAAAAGATATTCCTATAGAAATGGGAGTACCTTTTATATTTATATTAGGAAGATTGCAAGAATACACTGTCAGTTATGATGAACAGGTAGAAACTGTTTGAAATATATATAACATCAGCTCTGAAGTAGTCACAGAGAAATATTAACATTTTTAACTCACTGTGCATCTATGTACATATGCATTTATTTGGTAAAGGTTTCATTAAAAAACATTTAAGTGTTTTTTTTTGTTTTTAATTTGTGTTTGGGTCCAATTTTTTGTTATTAAAGGACAAACATATATCTTCTCTATGTACTGTATCTCTTCAGGACATATGTAATCATGGCTCTACAACAATTTTATGTACTTTTTTTTATAGTTCTTAATAAATTTTGTTTTTTGTTATCTCTCCTAAACCTTGTTCCACCATACATTTATTCAAGACCACTAGGGAGGTTATGCATTGTTTTTTTCTGTCTTTCTTGTCTTCAACATGTCCTGTGAATATCAAATTTTCCAAACCATCTTTTCTCGTTATGCATGCTAGAAATTCTAACTCTTCTCTTTTAAGTATAAGTGTTCATTTTGTTTCCATTTTCTCTAAGATTTTGCTGTTCTTCATGTTTGGTCCATGATATGCCCAGCATCCTTCTGTAGAACCACATTTCTGTTGCTTCAATCTTTTTTTCATCTATAAGGAGATTGCCATATAGAAGAACTGATATCATAACAGTTTGAGTTCAGTAATCTTTTTGACTCTTTCTAACAAAATTTCTCTGTCTCATAATACTTTGCTTAGCTTTTAGAAGTCATGTACATATCTTATGCTATTAAGATTGTGAATAATGAATCCTTGTAGGATTTCTAATTCTCTCACCTCACTGTATAGGTTGAATAAATTTGGTGAGAAAACACATCCTTGTTTTACATCTCTCTTTATTTTCGTAGATTTACTGAATTCATTTTTTAATTGTATGAAGGCAATTTGTTGCCAGTATAGATTCTGGATTATTTCAATATTCTTCCCAAGTATGTCAATGTTACTTAGCAATTCCAAAAGTTCTTTTGACATACTTCATCAAATTCTTTCGCATAATCTATAAAATACAATTACACATGCTTCTACATTTGTCTTGATCTTTCTGATATCATTCTGAGCATAAATATTGTATTCCTTGCTCCAGTGTCTTTAACAAACACACACTGTTCTAGTTTCAAATTTAGTTTAATTCTGCCATGCACTATATTCATCAGAATTTGAATAAGTTTTTTTGTTTTTTTTTTATAAGGACAATTGTGTAGTAAAGTTCACATTTGCACCTGCCTGGCTTCTTTGGATCTATTTAAATCTTTCAGTCTATCACCATTGTTATATATTTTGTTTATTATGTCTGAAATCATCTAAGACTGCTAAACATCTCTATTACAATTCCATCTAGTCCTGCTGCTTTATTTCTGTTCAGTGTGGCCAGTGCTGATTTCACTTCATATTTTAATATTTCTGATCCTTCATTATTTCTGTGTATTGCTTGCGTTGAATTTCTCTATATTTTGATTGCTTAATAAATCCAACTTTACACACATCTATATACCTTTACAGGGGCCAATGAAGAGAACACATATATTTATGAATTAACCAATAGAAAATTCCTTTTCATTAGATAATTGGTTTACATATTTTTGCTGTATGCAGATGTTGCCCAGAACAAATTGGATAGTCTTATATATTGATCAATTAGAAGAGGAAAAATATATTCAAAGTTGATCCTATTCTTGGTCATCGAAATGCTTAAATATGCATGATTTTGCCTTTTCTCTTCAGTTGGCCATCAGGCTGTTCCCTTTAATGTACAGTCTTGGCGACCTGCATTTACTTATTTTATCACTGTCTTTCATGCTGCATTATGTATTTCTCCTTCCTCATGCAACGGACAGATAGCTACATCTGTCTAGACATTCAAAAAGCAGACGACACAAATTTCTCACTACATCACTCTTTCACCTAGACTTTTCTTTTTCTTTCTCAAAACTGGCTAGCAACAAATGAAAGAGAGGAACAAACTCAACATACAGAAGATCACTACTATTCAATTGTGCATATTAAAAAATAACAACTAAACATTTCTTAAATTCAAGAAGCTGATCTTAAATATTATTACACAGCAAAATCTTCTGATGACTACATAATGTGATGCAATAGCATCATTATTTTTATAAAAAGAAGTGAGATTTTTATCTTTCAAATTATTGTTCAACCTTCAATATTTTAAATGTAGTTTGATAAAGTTTAACACAAAGCAGGTATGACCGAACTTCCCTACACTAGTTACTAATTGTCCTCTTTCATCACGAAAAAGTTCTGATATATTCGTTCTAGCTTTGAAGTATTTTTTCTTTCTCTAGTTCAGTGTCGCGTCCTTGGATTTTAACAGGACAAAAAAAAAAAAAAAAGAAAAAAAAAAAAGATATGCTCATCAAGAAGAGATGTCTTCATTAGACGTCTTTTGATCTTATCTTCGTTTAACAATGCTGGTTATTGACGATTTGAGCATTTCAAACGATTTTGATATGCCAAAGAAAGACTAATTATCTATATCTTCAAATTTCAAACTTTATTTATTTATTTGTTTGGTGCAAGAATAGGAAATTTTACATTTTTTAAAAATTGTCACGAATGCTGAATCAAAATTTATTTTTTTTACTAAAGGAAAAGTAATTGAAATAAATTAGATTAAATTTCAAACGTTATTTTCCGTTTTATTTTTTAAAAAAATTCTGGTAAAGTCATTTTTTATTCAAAAAGAAAACCTACAATATGAGTCCTGCCCAAATTTACAACTGATGTAAGGGAGATAAATAAGTGTTATATATATATATACATTTAAATAATTTGAAATGCTAAAACCGATTACACACCCAATCTTTTTGACGTGGAAATTGAATTAATAATTTACTTACGGTAAAAAAAAAATTCAGAATATGAGGTATGGTAAAGTAAACTAAGGGAGGTAATTCAATATTTATACGAAAAATATTTCGGATGCTAAAAAAATGGTATTAAGCAAATTTGAAAAGAAAATGTTTTACGTTTAGTTTTTTGTTTTTATTCTTTCAATTTTTTTTTTTGTTTTTTTAAGTTTTTTTTTGGGGGGGGGGGGGTAATTGTTATTTTTAATTGTAAAACTGCTTTATGAATGTATCTTCAAAGCGAGTAAAAAAAAACAACTTAAGTTTCAACATTATGAATAAAAAAACAATTGCAGACGATCGGGTAGTTTTACGTCCCAAATTACCGCGGTTGCTGTGGTGAGGAAATTTGGCCAGTTTTGTTCTAAAAAAATACCACTCTCATTTATTTAAATTATTATTATTTATTTATTTATTGTGATAGTATCAACACTTTTTTTTTAATTATTATACTGGTTGGATTTTTTTCATACAATTTCTAAAATAAATACAAATTAAAAATACTTTCCTAAAATTAAAAATACCCTACTTTGGCCTTCTAACTAAAAACAAGCATGGCTTTCATCTCTCCTCTCATGGCTTCTGGTGTTAATTAATCGAATATGTTAACATGAATATTATAATTACAATGTATCGTTTTCTCTTGGTAAAATTTAAAAAGATGGCTTATGGTAAACATCCCTCAATGCCCGGGCCTCAAGTTATGGTCCTTAACCAATGGGGCATGCCTTTAGGGTTGACGCAGTGTGCATCTTTCTTTATTGTTCATGAACATCAGTAATGGGGATCATCAGGCCCCCGAGTGTCGAAAGGGATGTTAAGTTTGAAAAAGGATGAAGCAGCCAAGGCAACTTGGGAGTCATAAGATACTTGAGAACGTGCTCAATCGTAGCTGAATGGACTGTGTTATTCAACCTGAAGGTATTTCTAACTGGGCCCCCACCTACAAGATACGTTTATGAAAATCTGTCAACATAGTGCACACATTCGACTCTAATTGCAGGATTTTTTCTATTAGCGTGTTCGTTTGTTACGATGGTTTGGGCTTCGTATATTTGCACCACAGAATTTTATTTTTTTTAATTTTATTTGCTTATTTTTCTGTAATTGACCAAGTGTCAGCCACAAGAAGAGTAATGATAATTCAGGACACTAAAATTTACTATTTTTCCAACCATGCTCTAAGTAAAAAACAAAAACAACACAAAACAAAAAAAACGTGCACTGAATTGTTGGACTATGTCAGTTGTGTACTGGAAGGACGTGTAATGTCATAGTCACAAAAACTGTTTTCTAACCAGTTTTAAAAAACATTCATTAACCAATTCTACATTAACTCATCATGCAATTTTCTACTAATAGAATTAATTTTATCGAGGTAGGAAACAATAATAAAGACACACGCAAATAAATCGGTGTATAATGATTATACAAATTAACTGGTCAATGGACCACTGGCCAGTGCGAGGAAGATAAAAAACGAGATGAAAGCTATCAAAGTAATAAAAAATTACCTTTTGTTGTAAATCCTCCTTGAGCGCACTGAGTTCATTGTAAATTTCTTCTACCTTCCGTAGCGATTTGAGGTCATCGCCAAATTCCCTGTTGAAATAGTCTATAATGTTGTTATCAACCACGTCGTCGTCTTCACAGGGCGCCGCCATTTTTTGGTCTGCAACGAGCAGTAAATGTATTGACCGTCAACAAAAGCCAAGGGAAATCACTCCTACAGGGGGAAAAAAACCAACAACGCGAAAATGCTTTATTTCCCATGAATAATCACTCGAAGTTCAAGGCAAACTTTAATCAATACTTAATGTGTCATATTGTGAAACTTTTTATTTATTTAAAAAAAAAAACTTCATACCATCAGTAGTACGTTAGAGAAAACATAGAACAAAGATGTGTTAAAAAAAATAACACAAGAAAATTATATTATATTTCCTTACGTGCTAATACCCTTAAGAAAGCTCTTTTCCCCCAAGCTATGGGTAAAATAGCAGAACAGACTGGGTTCTATAGCCTTGGGTGGCAACTGGTATAGGAAAAGAAAACTCTGAATTCAAACCAGCCTGGAGAGGATTGGGCTCTGTCAGGCTGTCATGCCCAAAGAAACACTACTTTTACTGTGACTGCAGTACATGTGGTGCCCTACGACTCTAATGTGTCACGGGATATCTGGATCTGGACCTGGATCAGGATGTGAGCAATCATCATGGCCCTCCACAATTTCTTATCTCTGAGATGAGTTATTACACCAGTATACACCCATGTTCAGTTCATTACAAACTGCTATTATGAATAACTTTATTTTTACTTTCAATGGAATTACCTAATTTTTTTGTGACATTTTTAACCTTATGTTGTCTCCAAACACCACAATAAATGCTTCTTGCTTTCCAGCTTGTTGAAAATCTTCTTCTGTAGTTAATGTTTTTAAGAACATTAATGAACCTTCTCATCTCACGAATTATCATCAGTTTTTTCCTCTTTTTAGTAAAGTAATAGAGGTTCTAATCAACTTCTAAATGGTTTAAGCATCTTACTTCATATGACCTTGTCTTTCTTTAACTGTATTTTGTGTTAGTTTCAAGAAAAGAGAATTGCTTGTTTAGAATATTATTTTCTCATTGAATATTCCAGATGCACTTGAATGGAATTGAAAATTGAATGTTTTAGATGTTATAAAGTTTGTTGAAAAGAAATCTATGTGATGACAGTTGTGTTAAAAAAAGTAGTGTGTTTGTGTGTGTTCAAAGAGTTAGTTATTTCAGCTTGGCAGTTTCAAAGTATGAGTGACTTGGCACATTCAAACGGGTGAAGCTTAGACTAGTGTGAACTCCTGTGGCAGTTGAAAACTCACTGGTTAAAGAGACGAAATCCAGAGTTTATATATGCATCAAGCTGGCCCAACTTTACTGTAAAAGAAAACTTTGTGTCATGTGCTGAAAGTTCTTTTGGAGAGAATTGACCAATCAAAAAACAAGCTTTTGTAAAAATCAAGAAAGCTGATTGAAGCCACCTTCTACCAAAAATGCACAAATTTTGATTAGATAAAATCAAACAATTGATAACTTGTCACTCAAGCTGCGATTCTTAAATTGTGCTATAGAAATATAGTAGTATTTATTATCTAATGAAATCTAGAGTTTTTGCAAAAGGTCTTAATGCAAGTTTCTGCGTGAGGGATACTGCACAACCCTCTTTCAGATAAAAATATAGCTTTTGTCTCTCTAGGTCAACCATCAATGTGTTAATGGTTTTTTGCTGTATTTTTTAAATCAAGGCTTGGGCTGTGGCTGTAGATATATCAAAACCTTTTGACAGGGTTTTGCACACTGGCCTTCTTCATAGCATAAGGGCTATGGTGTCATTCTATGAATATTTGACTTAATCCAGTCATTCTTAACAAATCATTTTTTAGCGTCTAATATCTCCACACTAGGGACAGGTTTCATGTTATCGTTATTTCTACCACATGCTAGCAGGAAAAGAAAATGAAATTAGAGAATATCCTTTTTTTTTATAGGTTTTTAAAAGTGCCACCTAACAGCATCTTAGCAAACCTGTCAAACCCAAGTGTGAATGGCCCACAAAGGAAAGAGTTCTTACAGAAATAATTGGTAAACAGAAAAAAATAGTGGGTAATATACTGACTGGCTTGGATCAATATACGCTCTACAAGTAATATCATTCTTAGCAAGTCATAGAATATTGAATTTCCTATACTTATACTGAGAGTCACTGTCCAGTTCTCTTCCTGCTGAGCAAAGAAAACTACATTATGCTGAAATTGGTACACTTTGAAATAACAATAAGCAAGTGCTCACAATAAAATTATGTTTTATAATGTTGTTTTCATAATGTTATTCTGGAGGGAACTTTTGGTAACTTACTATTAGCGAGTTATAATATTTCAGTATCTTCACGCAAAGTCAACATGCGAAATGAATCCTTTGCTCTTGGAATAATTCTCTTGAGTAATTCACTCAGAAAACAATCTCTTCAGTGACACACAACACCAGAATGATGCACAACACAAAACACATTCAGACTTCTGTCTGAGTGCTTTATATATTAAATATGTATGGTCACGTGATCCCAGTAGCACAATTTATTCAGTACTTACATTAGTTGCATGGAGATCTGTATTTAACCATATATGTCAATATCGACACTTTCTTCCTACAAAAAATATGTGTCAGAATGATAGTTTTCCCCTGACACCACTATTATTTTAACTACCTTAACTCCCTCAGCAATGTTTCTTGCTTTAAAAAAATGGTGACTAGAATTTTAATAAAACCCAAACATATGAAAGTGAATTTATACATTTTCTTTGTTCTTTGAGAATTAGTAAACATTAATAATCTAATATTTATTAGATTGTTCATTTACAACATTTAAAAAATGTGAACCAACTAATATTATACAATGTTTATCATTTATCAATTTATAAAGAAATAAATATGAAAATAATGTTTTATTTACACAAAGATGTCTAGCAAACATAAAAATTTAAATACACAGATAACAACAAGTAATAGTAATTATAAATTTTGAAAAAATGAATTTTCCATTTCTTTCATGCAACAATTCATTGATATTTTTATAAAATTAAGAATAAAATACTTGTTTTCATAGTTATTTATAAAATGATAAGCAATAAATATTGCATTGTAGATGGTTTAAGTTTTTTTTAATAAAAAGATTTCTTTTTACATTTATTTCTTTATAAAGGGTAAATAATGAATCTTTATAAAATGATAAATAATAAATATTGTATTGTAGATGGTTTAAATGTTTTTAATAAAAAGATTTCTTTTTACATTTATTTCTTTAGAAAAGGGTAAATAATTAATCTTTATAAAATGATAAATAAATATTGCATTGTAGAGGGCTTAAGTTTTTTTCAATAAAAGATTTCTTTTTACATTTATTTCTTTATAAAAGGGTAAATAATGAATCTTTATAAAATGATAAATAATAAATATTGCATTGTAGATGGTTTTGTGGTGATATCAACCGAACAAAAGCGAGAAACTGGATGTTGGCTCTCCCACAACAAAATGGTAAATGAATAAAAATCTTTGTGCACGTCCAAGTTTGCTAAGATGTTCTGGTTGAAAAATAAAAATTAATCAAATATCAAATTTCCATTTCCCAAGCCTAAGAGAATTTTATTTACCAGCCAATGGGAAGCCCAGAATCAAATTCAAGTATGACAATCCCAAACAAACTGTTTGATCTAAAAGACAGATATAAAAAGCTGTGACAAAGCATACTTAGACAGATAGGAAAACCAGAGGAGAAGAGTGTAATTAATATCCCCTTGACTTAAGTTGAGCCTCTACTATGCAGACCTCTTTCTTTGTCCCTGTCTCCAAAGTACTTATTGACCTCTTCAAAGACATTCCTCAAAGTACTTACTGACTTACTGACCTTAGGAGCAGCAACTTCAAAATGAACATCCCCTTACCTTCAAGACACCTTCTAAGCCTTTAATCTCTTTCAGCTCATCATTATTTGTTATGAACAATTTAACCTCCATTGGACTTATATTCAAGTATTATTTTAATTGTAAAAACATTCATTGAAATGTGTATATATAAATGTTATTTTATACTCAAATTGCCTTTCTTGATTTTAGAATCATTTTATGAATTATAGTGGGCTATCTTCCCATAAGGCCAAATTCCATTAACCTGCACTGTATACTACAACCCTTCACTAGAACAGAATCCTACTACTACTAGAAAAGAATAAATAAGAGAAGATACGCCACTATAGTTTAAGTTTTTTTTAATAAAAAGGTTTCTTTTTACATTTATTTCTTTATAAAAGGGTAAATAATGAATCTTTATAAAATGATAAATAATAAATATTGCATTGTAGATGGTTTAAGTTTTTTTGAATAAAAAGATTTCTTTTTACATTTATTTCTTTATAAATGGGTTAATAATGAATCTTTATGAAATGGTAAATAATGAATATTGCATTGTAGATGGTTTAAATTTTTTTAATAAAAAATTTTTCACATTTATTTCTTTATAAATGGGTTAATAATGAATCTTTATGAAATGGTAAATAATGAATATTGCATTGTATTTGGTTATTCTTTTTTTATAATCTTGTAAATAAACATTGATGAGAGAGTTAAATAATAGTGGTGTCAAGGGGAAAAAATGTCTTTTTTTATGTGCACAAAGTTTGTGGTTGAAGTTTGCCAAATAGCTTTTACAATTCTCACTTCTGTTAGTGGAAGCAAATGCCCAACTAGGAATTGAGATATAATTTGCAACAATTATCATTTATTTAACTGAGAATTTTGTAATATAACTTTATAGAATTTTGTAATCATAACTCTATATATTTTAGAAAAAGTATTGTGAAAGTAAATACATGATTTTATTTCTTGTATAAAGGTACAAACATATTCCTTCTCACAACAATTACAAAGGCCAGTTTGCGCTACATATGCGTACATATATACACACATGCACCCCCACACACACACAGACAATAGAAGAGAGGCAGCTGACAGCCACCAACCAAGGCCTTGTCCACATACACAATAGAAGGGATTTTAACCTGTTGCTCACTCAGCCATTGTCTACAAACTAACAAACACATTATGACGACCATCATAAAACAAGTATGTCTGCACATTTTACAAAGCACTACAAAATGCTTAATCTAAACCTATTTATAAATGGAACTTTGTCTGTGTGTGTGTGTGTCTGTGTGTCTGTGTCTGTGTGTATATACTCAGTATGTTCCTCAGAACTTTTTTAACCTCACAATTTATTCAATCCACAGTAGTAGATTGCTCTCACTCTATTTGTCTTGGTGTCACTTGTCTGTCTTTTTCATTGAACCAAAGTATATGACTTTTCATCACAACTTGACCCAGAGATAGAACTAAACTCCCTGCCTTCCATCAGCATGGCTCATACTAAGCTCCAAGAAAGTGACTCATTGAGCATTCTCTGACTAATATTCTCAGTTGACATGAATTAGAAATACTATACTGAATCAATTTGCTAGGTCAGCTGCTAAGAAAGCTGGTTCACTGTGTCAGGTGAGACAATTTTTCTCTCCAGAATCTATCTAAACTTATTTATAAATGGAACTTTGTCTCTGTGTGTGTGTGTGTGTGTGTGTGTATCTGTTACCTATAGACTCCGAAATGGCTGAACCGATTTTCTTGAAAATTTACACAGTTGTACTATAAGTGTCTACAAGTGTTCTTAGGTTTTGTGTCGAGGTACCCCTGATAAATATTGAAAATCGATAATCAAAAAAATTGGGTTATAGAAGGAGTGGTCCGATTTTAATCAAATTTGATACACTCATAGACAAAGACATAAGAAACACTATTCAGAAGTTTCAAGGTTGCAGTTCTTACAATAGTGCAGAAAATCGATAATATATATATAAAAGTTTTCATTACACCTGAGCAACACCGGGCTATACTGCTAGTCTTACATATCTGTAAACTTACCATTTACCCATGTTTAGAATATTGCTGCTACATATGATTTGGTGCCCTTGCTATTTACCTTGAGCTCCTTGATAAAATCCAAAGAATATTATTGGTCCTCATCCAGCGGCTTGACCTCACTTACTTTCTCACTGCTGTAAGATTGCCTCTCTTTGCCTTTTCTATAAATACTTTCACACACACACACACACACGCATGGTCACTCAGCGTTCCACGTGATGACTGGTTCCCGCCAAAAACGAAGCTAATAAAAACGGAAAACAGCACGTGGTACACTAGTTACGATTTCGTCCCGGGACAAGAGCAAACATGTCTTCCTAACTCACACAAACACACGCGTGCAAAAATTTCTTTTATTTTTCTTCTCCTACATTAACACTATGCACATTAACTTTCCTTCAAACAGGACTTTACATAAAATAACTTCCTACACATAAATCCACAATTTTTCCAACCTTCGTCAGTAGAAATCCACCGACTGCTACATTCGTATGTAAGTCTCTCTCTCTCTCTACTCAACGCACACACAGACACAGAACTTTGTCTTCTGTCTGACTTTCTTCATCAAGGATTTGAACTTTGAACTCTTTACGGTAATCTTAACCATTGTTACAAACCTTTCTTTCAGCTAGAGTAAAAACTTCATACATCTTATTTTGTTTCTACGAACAGACGAAGGGGAATGACTCTTTCCTTTTCACTTTCTTATGCATGCTCTCTCAACCCCATGTAACCTTTGTCAATACATTGTTTTTCTGGTTACTTTCGCCTTACTCGTTCTTTCTTATTGACTGTTCTATTTCACCAACCAGTTACGTCGAGTCGACTCGTAAATCTAAATTAGTAAGTGGACGCTTCGTCAACTACAAGCTCTTTTCTATGGTAACTAGACTTTTTGAATTTAAATGAACTATATTGGTGTCAAGATCTCATTAATTTACAGTGGAGCTGGTTAGATGTAGCCATAAGTTTTATGCTAACAGTTCCTTTTCTTACATGTCTTGCTTTCCAGCTCCAAGCTTTCCAGCCAACTTTAATCTGCAAAACATTAAATGCAATATCAATTACTATCTACTTGTCCTCCTGATTACTCTTTTCTCTTCCTATTCATTATTAATGTTTCTGTTCCTATTTCTTCCACATCTTGTTAAGACAGTGATTTCACTGCCTTGTATAATGTGATACCGATAAAAAAAAAAACAATTAGCAGACAACCAGATGTTTTAACCAATACTTTATTCTACAAGGAATAAAGTCTCTCATATAAGATATCCCCTAAACATGAAAAGTAGAATGAGAAGTAATTACTCTCTCTGAATTGAATAAAGTGTTCAGCTCAAAATTTGAGAAAGTTACCAACTATAATAGGCACTTGAAGAAGGCTAGAAAGTAGAACAGCCAAAATATTGTGACTATAACTTAATAAATGAGTATGCTAATCCAAATGGGAATTCATATAATAATGATGATTCCTCATCACAAAACTTCTGACAAAATATTTTTCAACAAAATCTTCTCCCTTATTAATGCATCCTGCTAAATACTTTTCCATTCATCAGAAGTATCAAACATTTCACAGTGAAAGTTTTAGATAAAAATTCAACTAATATTATGTCTGTGGTGAGTACAAAATAAAAATAACTTTTTTTTCTTTACTGTTTGCAAATTTGCAAATTGTAAAAATCTAATTTTGACCAACAGAAAAAAAGACTACCTCCTTGCTGAGAAAAAAATCAAGGAAAATTTTGCAAGCAGGTGTGAATTATTTTCTAACCAATGAAAAGAGAGTGATTTGCAAAAAACAACAAATTGAACTTTTAACAACTCATGTTTCTTCCCACCCAAAAAGTGAGTGTACATTTGAGCCAACCACATGATTGAGCTGATTACATATTTCACGTTTTTCGGTTGGTCAAACAGAGAGAGAGAGAGCAGGAAGCCGAAAGCACTCAATCCAGCATAATGTAGCAAGAAAATAATCAGGTTATCCCCGGCAACATACATTTGTGTTAGGGCGCCGCTCCTATTTGACTACAAATGGACTGTTCCCATTGCTATATATAGCAATGGTGGATTCTCTACAAGGGAGTCGTAGAGAGTCACTTGAGAGTCTCTAATGAGTTACTGAAGAGTCAGTGCGAGTCAGTGAAGAGTTAGTCACACTTCCGGTGGCGTACCGGAAGTAATCACATATACACACGTCTTACGACGGATTGGACTCTTGTATCTTTCTATTGTAAATATTACTAATCACTTCTGTACATACTAACCGTCTTTCCGCGGAATACAACTTATATTCTGATTCTGTTGTTGAGTTATTCATTTATACTTGGTGACATAACAATTTGCACCCTTTCACTTTCTTCCTTGTGCTGTTCTTTTATATCTTTTTTTCTCTTCACTTGAAGTAGAAAGCTCGAGCATGTTTATTAAATTGGCATTGTGCCAAACATAACCAAACTCC
This sequence comes from Ascarosepion bandense, assembly GCA_037127315.1. Taxonomy (NCBI): domain Eukaryota; kingdom Metazoa; phylum Mollusca; class Cephalopoda; order Sepiida; family Sepiidae; genus Ascarosepion; species Ascarosepion bandense. The sequence goes on along the minus strand of JBBBDQ010028584.1, from coordinate 949,012 downwards.
CCACAACTTAGAGTTATCATCATCAGAAGGTTAGAAAGAATAAAAGTGTTTCATTTGTATGTTAAAGTGGAAATTTGTTAACAGAACAGAATAGCACCAATTTGTAACTGTGTAAATGTTCAAAGAGAAAGTGTAGTATGGAGTTAAATGAATCCAGAGTCTGTAGTTGTAGGTAGTGAAATGTGTTTATGCAGAAAAATTAACAAGATGGTAATAAAGTCTGTATTTCTTTCTTTCTTTTTATGGCTGGCGAGAAAGTGAAAAGGAAGGTAAAGCAATAAAGGAAAATTGTACTTATTGATGTTAACTTTTAAAAGTCAGGAGAAGTACCTTGTTGTTGTTGTCTTCTTCTTCCTCTTTGTTGATGATGAGAATGGTGAAGACAAAGAAGAAGAGATAAAGGAAAATAGCATGCAAGAAAGAAAAGGAGAGGGAATATATGTCATTGAAGCATGTCTGATTCAGCAGATAGAAATTTTGGCGTATCTTGCCAGTGTCGTATCTGATCTTGTTCACATCTGACTGATTCCACTTTCTTTCTCTGTAAATTAGCAAAAGACTTTTCTGCACCAGTTTGTTAACTTCTCTCAGTTTTGTAAATTGCTGTTTTCATTGGTTAGAAAATTAATTAACACCAGATCGCAAAATTTAGCTTCATCTTTTTTCTTCCATATGGGATCAATCCTTTTTTCTTCCATATGGGATCAATCCTTTTTTTTATTGGTCAAAATGAGATTTCATACTGGATTGCGAAATTTGTAAACTGTGAAGAGGAGAGAGTTACTTTTAATTCTGTATTAACCACACACCTACCTGCCATTCACAACAAAAAGAGAAGAACAAGACATTACTACTACCCTGTTGATATATAACATTGAAAACATGGACTTGTTGCAGGGAGGGCCAAGAAGTGTGAGTGCCAATTGACTGTGCAACTAAGAAAGTGGACACAAAGGCAAGGAAAGGAGGCAGCAATAGCAAAGAAGGATGACAAATGCAAATGGTCAGTTGGAGACACGCAAATCAGGTCTTTATTTTTTTCTTAAGCAAACGGTGAATGGTAAGGCAATGGAGGTCATGTATCTGGAGCGGCATCCGGCCATCAGTGGGTGCTGGAACCGGTCACTGGATGTCTGGGGGTACTGGAACAGGTTATCGGATGTCAGTGGGCACTGGAACTGGTAACGAGATGTCAGTGAAATGCCACAGTAGGTAGCTGGTGGCTGCCGGAGTCACTGAAAGCTGCAGGAATTAGCTGGGGTCTGCAGGAGTGAGCTGGATGCTGCTGGAAACTGCAGGAGTGAGCTGGATACCACTGGAAACTGCAGGAGTGAGCTGGATGCCGCTGAAAGCTCGGTTGACTTGACTGGGCATGTCAAATTTGCGATGCAGTGAGGCTCCTTGCCCACTAGCTGAGAGTTTCTTTGCTGTGAAATCACTGGCATTCATAAAAAAACATTCATACAACAGCAGCAAGCCCGCTAAACAAATAAATGACTATAATTATTTTCAGGTCATATTAATTACAGACAAAAGTGTATTCAGTGTTTGTTGACTGTATTTAAATTTATTTCGGTTTGAAATTAAAGGTCTTTTTTTGTTTCATGGCGAAAATTAAGTTTCTGGGGTTTTTTTTTGTTTGTTTGAAGAGAGCTCGTTGCTATTTTTAGCAAATCTGGGTCATGACCATTCTCTGCCTACAGGTGTATCCAGAATTGTTTACACAAAGTGGGAGGGGTGATCGGGCACACCGCAACAAACTTATATCTTTATCTGCACAAATCAAATTTCAGTACAAACAAACTCTTAATTCTGTAAACTTCTCACTACACTTTCTCTTAGAACATTTCACAGTTAATAATTTCACTTCCTACAATTTGGATGTTATTCTGTTCTATAAATAAATTTTCATTTATTTATACAAATGAAACAGTTTTATAATCTCTCAACCTTTTAATCTAGAGTAAATTGTGGGGAGTTCGGTTATGTCTGACACAAGGCTAATTTAATAAACATAATCAAACTCCCTACTTCATGTCACACTAAAAACTCATTTATCCACTATAATATTTAACTATCTATTTGTCTATTATAAACCACAATGGAACCTTTCCTAATGCTACTAAAGGTGAGGTTCTTGATATTTCAAGATGTTTAGCACTTTTATTTATATATATTTTTTATTTTATTTTTACTTCATAGAATATGAGGTCTGTCTGAAATACTTCCATCTATTTTGAATATTTTAAGAACTAATTTCATAGCATTTATGTAATTCTATAATCAACAAGAAAGGATTTCAAATGAATACTAGAAGGAACACTGTGATAGGTATGAGGACCCAATTGGAGTATTTTAAAGAAGATTAAGGAGGATTAAAATACCATTGCTCTTTTGATTTTTCAGAGTTATGAAAAGAATAAAATACAATTCTGAAAATGTAAAATTTTGATCTGGATCTAACAATTTTTTTCTTTTCCTTTTATTTTATTTAAATATTAGTTCTTATATATCAACAATTAACATTAGATAGGTTAGAGTAACGTCCCTTTCCTGCAAGATGCAGGAGGAATCTGGATTATTTTTCCTTGGCCACGAAGGTGAATTTTTCTTATTTTTTCTCACAGGAATTATAGGAAATAAACCCTATTTCCAACATAATTATATCCTCACATACATACCATATCAAAACACACACAATCTTTATTTTCTACCCAATAACAGACAATAATACAAACATGCCAAAATATTCCACAATACAGCACACACTATTTAAATGAAAGTGTCTATTAGTTAGAAACCAACATCAACATGTGAAGTATCTGACCAATCAGAGAAAAATAAAACCCTATTTTTCTCAAGCCTACTTTCAGGGAAAAATTTCTCATAAAGACAGACAGATTTTGATTTTCAGGAAGTAGAGATACGGCTATGATCGGAGAAATTGAAAAAAAGATCCATTTCCCCATTATGAGCATTATTATATTCACAATATAATAACACCATATTTCATGGACAAAACAGAATGGCTGAAAGGAAAAGAAATGACAAGCACGCTTGGTTCTCAGAGAGACCTTTATACTACTAAAATATACACAAAACTACATATACATATTTAAACATATACCGTGCAAAGATAATATAACATATATCTAAACAGTAAGCAGAGTGAAAGGAAAACAAAATGATAGAGTTATACATATAATATGGAGAGTCTTCTATGTTTCTAGAGAAGTCATGTTTGGAACTCCAGATTCAAACATACCGATTTCATCTATTATATTCCAAGTGAGGATATTTTCTGTGAACAGGAAATGTCAATTTTTGGGTTTTCCCAAATTGAGGACTGCTAGCTAGAGATAGTTTCTTTCTATATCTAAGGAAGATATATTCCCAAAGAGAAATGGAGACAAGGACCTATAAGCTGCAACATGTGTGAGATAATGCAGACTTAGCTTCAGCTCAGGCTAAAAAAGCAACCGATCAGTTTGACTTCTGTAAACTGATTGAATTGACTGCCACTTTTGTCACAGTATGGAATGACGTCATTAAGTGGTTATCATGACTCATGTAACTTATCTTGAACATAGTCATCTTTTGTATCCCTACATTGCTCTCCCCATGTTAAAGAGGAGACATGGTTGCATAGCTTTTTCTTCCCACCAACATGTGCTGAAAGAAACATATGTTGCAACTTTAAATGAATCAGATACAACAACAGCATGGCCAGCCAAATTGGTGATTTCAAACGAATCATCTTCAACTTCAAAAACAAAACTGGTCAGTAAATCTTTACTGACAATAAACATCTTTTCTCAACCACAGTTTTTGTGGACCAACTATTTAAAAGTCTTTTCTCCACCTGTATCATTTTCAATGTACCAACTACCTAAAGACTTTTGCTCAACTAATGACTATTTTTAATCCTTTTTGACTCTTTTGAATTCATACATATATGTCTGTAAATACAAATGATTTATTTAACAGGCAGACCCATGTTTTTTCCTTTTTTTTTTTATTATTGCTTGCAATTTGGATGTTTAGGTTTTTAATATGAAAAACCGGGATGACTGAATTTTCTAGAGAATCAATTAAGTGCAGCCCTATTAAAAAGATGTAAGTTCAAATTAGTATTAACACAAATCTTGTTCCTTTGACAGTTCTTGCTTGTTTGTTCCTGTTTAACGGCCTATCAACATCTAAAGGGTCATTTAAGGCCAGAAACGTATTTTTATTTTAAATCACAGTTGTTGATAATATTTTTCATTCAAAAAAGATTTGTTGGTAATATTTTTCATTCAAAAAAATTTTGTTGGTAATATTTTTTATTCAAAAATGTTTTATTGGTAAATACTTCCATAGCATTTTGACTCCAGTTTGGGGGGTTAACTATTTACCCATAGCTGGGACCCTAACAGGTGCTACCACCCTGGGTCAGGGCGGACCTGGGAACAACAGCAATTAAGAGGTGGTTCCACGCTCCTCACAACCTCCCAATCAGAGGCCTTGCTGCCAGATGCAGTTTACGGTTTGACACTTCTTGCTCATCTGGATTTTTTAATACATGACAATAGTAATACAGTAGAACCTGCCATATGCAACCCTCTTTGTCAGTAACCAGCTGCTATTAATGACTATTTTTCTATGCATGGAAAATTTGCTGATATTAACTGACTCCTAGTAGGCGACCACCTCCAGAACGCGACCAGCAACCAACAAGTGAAAATCACCGGTCAAGTGACCACTTTAAAACAACAATTCATTTTGTCCATGCACTCCCAACTTCTAAATTATGAGAAATTAAATGAGTTATCTATTTCATTTTGCTTTGATCTAGATACCTCCACTAAATCGCTGAAGAAACAGCATAGTATGAATAAAAAAGGCCCCAAACTTAATAAAAACAAAGTTTTTCCATCAAAATGTTTATATTATTATTATTAAGAAAGATCAAAGTATTTTTTTTATTTTAAAAATTTTTTTAATCCTTTTAACATGTTCAAAATTTTGGTAAATATATTGTTTTGATTTTAGTTAACAGGTAACCAAATCGTTACAAGAGTTTACAATGGGAAATGTAATATTACGTAACTTTGTTTTCTGGTGAAAAACACATTAGTTTGTAAATTTTTGCAAAAATCAAATAATTGTCAGATTTTAATAAAACTTTCATCAGGACTTGTTCAAGAATGGATGAAATTATTTTTGAAATTATTATTTTTTAAAGATTTTGGTAAAAATATTTTTTTTACATCTGTTACTCCACCTTCTACATAAATTCATGAAATTTCAAGAAATTAAATTTTGTAGGCAAAATTGGTTTTATTAGTTAAACACAGGACTCATTATGAAATGTAAATCATCTTTTATTTTTTTCAACCATTTGACCCTTTTTCTGAAAATCTGCACCCAGTAGTAAAATAAAAAAATGCAATAAAACTATGACTTTATTTAATTAGATAAGCTTTTAATTGTTTTAATGAATAATGTAAATTAAGGACATTATAGTCTGAAGAAAAATGTTTTTTTATTAATAAGAAAATTTTAAAAGAATTGTTGTTGTTTTTGTTTTTTTTAATTATAATAATTTATGAAGTTTCAAAAATATTTTTAAAATATTTCAAAGACTTGTAGACGTTAGGTTGTTAAGTTATTAAGTGAAGACTATAATTCTATCCAAAAATTGACAAGTTTTATATAAATCATCAAGTCATCGTACTTTTAAAATAATTTTTAATTTATTTATTTTGTATTTAAAGTTTTTTGTTGCAGAGTAATTTTTATGTGTACATTAAAAGGTCATGTGTTTCATGGTTTCTTCCTCTTACATGAAAATTTTGGACAATTTTGTCAATTCTGGTCGCCATCCACTTATGTTGCATTTGTCTGGCTCTAATCACATGTGAAATACGGGGAAAGTTTAGAAAGAGCAACACTGTGCATAAAAAATATTTTTATTCTAAATTTCATGCTATAAATAAGTAATAATTGTGTGTAAATCAGATTAATTTAACATTAAATTTGCTAATTTTTCAAAAATAACATGTCACAGATCTATATTTTATTTTTGCAAGATTTTTGAATCTGAGAATTAACTTTTGTTTTCAAATGTGTTGATCACTCAGAAATGTTTGAAAAATTGAAAAAAAAACTTAAAATCTCAAAATTTTATATTCCAATCAATATAATTTCTGTTTGAAATACACCAGTGTATTTTGCTTACTGAAAATAGTAAATTTAATCATTTAAACTTTCAATTAAAATAAGTTTCAAAAAATTTTTTTTAATTTTTAAAAATTCAATTTAAAATTTAGTTATCAAAAATGAGTGAAGCCAGGAACACTTTTTCATTGCTTTGTTATTATAGTGTTGTATTACATTGTTATTACTTGTTGAAATGTACATTAGCTGAGTTCCCCTCATGGTCAAACGCCATCTGTTTTGTATGAACATGTATTGCATTTGACAAGTTCAAGAGATGTGTCACAGTCTCTGTACCGTCTTTGATAAATTCAGGGATAGGGAAAATCATATCTATATGTCCCTTTCTCAATGTCTATCACTTTTGTACTCTTTACTTTTTGTCTGTATCTATCTACTCTATTTCTATCTGGGTATATCTATTTTTATCTCTCTCTGTTTTTCTACTCCGATGGCTGTCCGTTTTTTGTATGTTTTGTTTATTTCTTCCGTGTATTATTGCAGATTCTCTTTTATTATCACTCACTTCTAAAAGAAATTGAAACAGTATGCATTCTCTTACTTGTGTGGCATGGTGCAAAGTCCTGTTGCCAAACATAGGGATTCCAGCAGCCACCCTCTTGACCCAGAGTAGCACTACCTCCTCAAGACACTTGATGTAGGCCTCTGTGTTGAGTTTGAGGCCTTCACCAACAAATTCAGGAGTTCATTTCTTATCAGAATGATCAGAGTGAGATGCCATACCTTCATAATATCAATCCTCCTGTATGGTGTAAGTTAGGCTACTTGGCTTTGTCAAAAATGCTCATTAGATTGCATTATTTAAATATATATAAAGGCAAACATATTTTTTTCTCTTTCTCTTTTTTCCTCTTGCTTCTAGTCAAATGTAATGTTGCTGCTGGATTGCATTTGCTTCCTTGGTCCTCTGTTGACTGAACTCTCATACACATAAGAATCACACACACTTGTTTGACACACACACACACACACACACACACATGCATGCTCTAATACCTAGATTTAATGTCTCTGCCATTGATTTCTATTGTGCACACATGTAATTCCTTTTGTTAATAACATACATTGTCATTTGTTTTAAATTCCATGTTTTGTGTCATCTATTTTTGCCCAGACTTACATGAGTTCACCAGTATTGTTTGTGGGACAAATGTTCCAGGAGTCCATGAATATTTATGTATAAAACAACTTCACACCTTATATCCAAAGTGTTGAATCCCACAACAAAGTGGTGATTTATTCTTACCCCAAAATCACAGAACCCTGTGACAATGGTAAATAACACTGGACAATTTCCTCTAAGAAGAAGAGACTTGAGACAACAGAGATGTGTTTCTATAGAAGAATGCTAAGATGACCATGGACAAAACAAGGAACTTTTAAAGAAAATAGAAACAAAAAGTACACTTATATATAAAATCAGAAAAGGCTGAAATGTCTAGAACTAATAATGATGAAAGAAGGTTTGGGGAATTTGATGCTCAAATGATATAGTATAAATGGCAGAGGTAAGCAGTGAGTAACCTATCTGATGAGCTTTTGTAAATGGATGGCAGAACAGGGATAGGGAGGAAAAATAAAAAAGACAAACATCACTAAGAGCAACAAAGAAAAGGAAGTTGTAGAGAGCTATGATTATCTATGTTCTAAATGGACACAACACATAAAAGAAGTATCAAATAATAAAAGATCAAAGTTGATTGGGAAGCAAGAAGCTAGAAGAGAGTTCCACAAGTGAAGTGTGATAGAAGAAACGGTTAGCATAGAACTTATGGTTAGATCTAGCCATTTCAACTGTAAAGGGATGAGACTTTCTAGTATTGCTTTGAAATTCATAGTCTAAATACCATAGAGGAGAGTTCATCAGAACACTTAACATTTATTTATAGAAAAGCCACAGAGACATTACGTTAAGGCAGTGGGAAAGTGAGTGAAGGAGAGTTGCCATAACCAATAACATTGTACATTGTTCTTTGGATTTTATAAAGAAACTCTAAATATATAGCAGGAACACCAGAACAGCTGTTGCAGAAGTATTCAAAGAAAGGACAAAATAGTAGACCTATAAATATGTAAGATAAATTCCAATGAAAAAAAATTGTCTAGCATGACACAGGAAACTAACTTTCCTAGTAACAGACCGAGCAATTGATTTAATATAATCTTTCTACTTCATGTCATTGGAAAACATTAGTCCCCTGATGGTGCAATGCATCACTCTCCTAGAGGTTAGCATCAGCCATACTGATAGAAGGTAAAAAGGGTTCTCTCAGATGAGTAAAAAAGAGCCGTCTTATTTTATAGGCATTAAAATTAACAAGCCATTCCTTGTCCAGTTAACAACAGAAAGTATGTTATTTTTTAAATCAGCTGTCAATTTGACCTTATTGAACCGATCAGACTAACAAGACAAGAATAAAAAGTTTTGCCATCAGTATAGATACCAAGTTGAGAACTATTGCCAGGAAGGTCACTGATGAAACTTAGGAACAATGAGGATTCAAGGACAGAGCCTTCGGGAACACCTGCATTAATGCAAAATGGTCTAAAAGAGTGGACATTCACAACAACTTTTATTTCACAATTTGGTAAGAAAGACTGAATCAGTTCAAAAATTCATTTATGATACTATAACCTTTCAACTTGTGAAGAAGACCAATATACCAAACTTTGTCCAATGCTTGAGAGATATACAAAACAATAGCCATAGATTCAACATTCTTATCTAAAGCTAGATTAACACTTTCAGCAATAATCATTAACACATCAACAGAATCTAATGAATCAAAAGCTTATCTGAAAGAAGACCCTGTAAGGTGAGATGCTTAACTAATTCAGAATTGATTGGAGCCTCCAGAATGTTGCTAAAAAGTAACTGGATCCAACCAATGCTTTTATCCACATGTCCTCTGACTTGATCCAAAGATGTGATTTCAATACCTAGCTACAGCAGAGGTGAAGAAAAATACTCAGAGAGCTGAATTAAATGGAGATAACTGAGACTTGTGGAAGTGGCATGACTCAAGGAGCAAGAACAATCTACACCAGTGAATGAAATAAAGAGGTCAGGTCAAAATTCCAATCACCTAAAGAAGGCCAGAGCGTACAACAGCTGAAACGTTGTGAATATGGCAACCAAGATGAGAACAACTGTCTAAACAATATAAATAATGAAAATAATTAAATACCTCATCTTAGAAATATAGACAGATCCTGAAGAAAGCCAGAGCATACAACAGCTGAAACATTGTGAATATGGCAACCAAGATGAGAACAACTGTCTAAACAATATAAATAATGAAAATAATTAAATACCTCATCTTAGAAATATAGACAGATCCTGAAGAAAGCCAGAGCATACAACAGCTGAAACGTTGTGAATATGGCAACCAAGATGAAAACAACTGTCTAAACAATATAAATAATGTAAATAATTACAATAACTCATCTTAGAAATATAGACAGATCCTGAAGAAAGCCAGAGCATACAACAGCTGAAACATTGTGAATATGGCAACCAAGATGAAAACAACTGTCTAAACAATATTAATAATGTAAATAATTACAATACCTCACCTTAGAAATATAGACAGATCCTGAAGAAAGCCAGAGCATACAACAGCTGAAACGTTGTGAATATGGCAACCAAGATGAAAACAACTGTCTAAACAATATAAATAATGTAAATAATTACAATAACTCATCTTAGAAATATAGACAGATCCTGAAGAAAGCCAGAGCATACAACAGCTGAAACGTTGTGAATATGGCAACCAAGATGAAAACAACTGTCTAAACAATATAAATAATGTAAATAATTATAATAACTCACCTTAGAAATATAGACAGATCCTGAAGAAAGCCAGAGCATACAACAGCTGAAACGTTGTGAATATGGCAACCAAGATGAAAACAACTGTCTAAACAATATAAATAATGTAAATAATTATAATAACTCACCTTAGAAATATAGACAGATCCTGAAGAAAGCCAGAGCATACAACAGCTGAAACATTGTGAATATGGCAACCAAGATGAGAACAACTGTCTAAACAATATTAATAATGTAAATAATTACAATACCTCATCTTAGAAATATAGACAGATCCTGAAGAAAGCCAGAGCATACAACGGCCAAAACATTGTGAATATGGCAATGAAGATGAGGACAACAGTCCAAACAATGCAAATAGTGTAAATAATTACAATACCTTATCTCAGAAATATACATAAAACCGAAACATCATGAATATGGCAACAAAGATGAAGACAACAATCTGAACAATGTAAATAATGTAAATAATTACAATATCTCATCACAGAAATATAGACAAAGATTGAGTTGAAATATAAAATGAAAAGATTGAAAAACATTGGAATGGTAAAGAAATGAATGAGGTAAAATATGTAATGCTCTGGCCTGTTCTTCTTCCCATTAATGTCCCATTCCTGTCGGTTCCATTATCAGTGTCCTCTCAGAAGTGATTTTTGGCCTACCTTTTTCTCTCTTCCTATTTAGGGTCCATCTTAAGTCAATTTTAAGTATTTTTTCACTGAACATCCTCAAGTCATGACTTAGTTATCATAACCTATGTTTCTTAATATCAAAGGAAATAATCCAGCCTTCTATCCACCCACGCACTTCCTATCTAAAGATCTTCTAAGAGCAGTAAATCTAAACTTATATATAAATGGAACTTTGTCTGTGCGTGTGTGTGTGTATGTGTGTGTGTGTGTCTGTTACCTATAGACTCCGAAATGGCTGAAACGATTTTCTTGAAAATTTACACAGTTGTACGATAAGCATCTGCGAGTGTTCTTAGCTAGGTTTTGTGTCAAGGTATCACCGATAAATATCAAAAATCGATAATCAAAAAAATTCGGGTTATAGAAGGAGTGGTCCGATTTTAATCAAATTTGATACACTCATAGACAAAGACATAAGAAATGATATTCAGAAGTTTCAAGGTTGCAGTTTTTACAATAGTGCAGAAAATCGATAATATATATATATATATATGAAAGGCAAGATGTTTGTGTGTGTGTCTGTTTATCTACCTGTATGTCTGTATTTTTTTCAGCTCTTTTATTTTAGTTTTTGCTTCGGGTTTGACTCTAAGTAGGCATAATTGTAGTTCTTAGTCTCAGCCATGATACCATTTACTCAGAGAACTTATTTAGCCTTCAAAATTCAGTTTATGACGAAAAAACTTTTTTGATATCGATACCAGGAAATCAAAATTTGACTTACATCCATTCATTTTTCTTTCAGTCTACGGTTTTGCTTTAACTGGAAACAACTATTGCTTTTTAGTCTTTCGTGCCAACATCCAAAGAGTCTGAGCTCTAGGACCATGGATTAGTTTTAAAGCTTTCATTACACCCGAGCAACGCCGGTCTATACTGCTAGTATTACACAGATTTCATAAACATCTAGCAATGTCAAACCTGGTCAGTACCTAGATAGGTAGACTGCTTTGGAATTGTGGGCACTGTAATCTTGGATGTGTTGGTAGTGTAATGGATAATGACTCAGAATTGGAGATTGAAGAGCTGAGTTCTAATTCCAGTCAGGTTTGTTATATTCACTTAATGCAAATACTCTTGAGAAAGGTATGAATCCACCTCTTCTCCCCTCAGCTATGGGTTAATTAGTGGGACTTGTATCAGCAAATCATTACTATCTCATAAAAATTCTTACAATCTAAAAATATTTTCTGGCTTTAAAAGGAGTCAACCATAGCCAGAATCATCAAGTTAATACAAACAATTCTGTCCTGAGCTGCATAGTATATATTTTGCCAAGACTATAAACAGTTTTAAATTCAGAGTTTTCCAACTAGACTATTTGCCATTATAAAAGGCTACAGAACCCAGTCTGTCTTGTTATTTGCACATGGCTGGCTGTTGAGAAGAGTTGGATTCATGCCTTTCCCAAGGGTATTAGCATGTAAGTGAAAGTAATGAACTTGACTGAAATTTGAACTCAACTCTCCAACTTCTTAATCCAATCCACAATCCATTAATCTACCATTTAAATAACCTGCAAAGGGTTGATAAGCTGTAAAAATAAATCAATCAATCATAAGCAGTTATTTTGGAAGATGTCAGCCTTTTTTAATGCTTTTCTTTATGATTCACCAGCATGCAAAGCCATACAAAAAGAAAACTTTAACATTGTTGCAAAGCCTGACCTGAAATCTGAAAATGTATTGTTCATCAGCTACACAAAAATTTAACTCTTTTTTAATCAGAAGTGGCAGTTGGAATGTGCAGAATGCCAGGCACTATATATAGTAAAGCACTTCCTTATTGAATGTTGCAATCTTGCTCTTACTAAATGGTGATCTTTTATACATGTATGGCTAGCCACTTGTATTCAAGGATGTCTACTAGTGAGGCTAGCTAATCCCAAGTGCAGACACCTTCTTGGGCTCATTTGTGTTTGTTCAACACCCACAGAGCCCACCTGTTGTATATACTGCAGCTGTGATAAGCAGACCTTGCTTATAGTTTCTGGGAGAGAGCGTGTTATCTAGCATGAACAACAGTCTGAACAAGGCCAGGATGCTCAAACCCTCAGTCACGATGACTTGTGATTTCATGCTAGCACAACCATCAACAGCTCCAAAAGGGTCTTGCTACCCAATTTCACTCATAAGATTTGGGTCAACCTGTAGTATTGTTTTCAGGCACTTTCTGAAGGTGCTGCACACTAGGATCACCTCCTGACCAATAACATCAAGAAGTTACCTTCCTGACAAATCAACTATGGTGAAATTCGAACACAGGCTTCATAGTCAGAAAGCAAACATTCTAACCACTCGGCCACACACCACTACGACATAAAGTACATGTGAATTTCCTTGGCATATCATATGGCACTATAAAGAAAAAATGTCTACATAAGGGATCCATTAAAATATGTTGATGTAGAAGATATACAATCTTTCATGAAGAAATTTGTCTATTCTTTAAAATATGAGAATCTGATAAGACATTTGTTATTTGAGAATTATTAGCACTATATTTACTTGGGTTATGACATTTTGACTTTTGTAAAATGATTGATTCTTGTATCATAATTCGATGAGCTTTTGTTAAAAATGATGACGAAGGGTTTAATTCAGTTTATTTTTTAAAAAAATGTCACTCCAACATGAAATGTTAAAAATCATATTTAAGTATAGTAGTACTATAACTTTTTGGAAGCTTCTAGAACTTCTTTTTGTTTATTTGTATGTTATGTTACGATGGTAGATTCCAAAGATCCTCCTGTACAGGGAACTGGCCACCAGCAAGAGGGAATGAGGGTGACCTCATCAGCAAAAGGGACATGAAAGTGATGGACATGGATATCAATTATGCATCACAAATGATCATTCATGCTCGCTGCTAGGGAGAAATGTGTTTGACAGAAAGAAAACGAGGCTACATTTTAGAGGAGAACATCTTCACATGCATTCCTTGCTATCAAGACTGCTGCTCCCATGTTAGCCATAAACAATGCGATAATGTTTAATATAAATTAATTCCTCGTGATTTTACAAGTGTAGAGTAAGTGGAAATAGCCATAAACAATGCTGCAACACCCACAGCAACTAAAGCATAACTCTTTGGGTAGAGATCCAAGCTCTCTCAAGACCAAAAGATGCCACATAATGTTATGCTATAACTATAAAATGTTAAATGCATTAAAAAAATAAATAAGTACTATCCAATTGCATCATTAGCAATTTGAAAAAATAAAGTTTCTGAAATATTTTGAATTTTTACTCTTATTGTGCATACAATACAACAGAACTTTTGGCTTTTGAGTGACTTTTTTCAAGACCTAAATCAAATTAATGCTTTTTCATTATTTTTGAATAAAAGTTTGATTTATGACATAGAAACATTGGGTTAATATTTGTCTATATTTCTAAGATGAGGTATTGTAATTATTTACACTATTTACATTGTTTGGACTGTTGTCCTCATCCATCTTTCTTGCCATATTCACAACATTTTGGCTGTTATACACTCCTACATTCAGGTGAACTCTTTATTTCACCCAGTCATGGCTGTCAGACAATTTCTGCAACCACATCACCCCTTACATAATGCAGAACAGCCTACTATACAGGATGTCTTTTGGTTTCATTCATTCGATATAACCCAGCCATTGAAAACTGAAGTTAATATGTCTAGTATTGATGAGAATTTCTGTCCAAACCTTTTGTTTTTGGTAGTGTGGTAAGTTAACATCTTGATCATTTTTACAAGTGCAACTCATTTTTGTTGTTGCTGCTGTTGAAAATCTTTAAGTGATATGATTTGTTAATTGATGTAATTTTTTGTTTTTTATTTTGTAGCACCAGTTGATAGCATCTGACAAAGGACCATCTTTAAGATTTGTTGGATTAATTTGAAGCCATTGATCTAAAAGCAGGACAATCATTTGTGACCATTGATATCTTATCAACATTTGCTTTTTTCTATCAAGATTTATATACATTACATATGTAACTAAGCACAACTGACTATTATTAAAGGATGAAATATTTTTGCAGATTTGATGTCATGATGAAGTCTTTTTTCTTTACCAAATTACGTGAATTTGTTTTACTTTCAAGTCTCTAAAAAAAACACCATATAAAATTCACTATTTTTTTATCCATAATATTGAATGTATTAAAATTATTTAATTTTTTAACAAGAAAAATCTCAAGTTGATGTTAAAAATTGCTGCAAAACATTGTTGATTTATTTAAGATGGAATGATCTATTATGATATGTATCTAATTTCTAATAGATACATTGTATTTATTTTCAATTTTTCTAGTTGAATTGTTCACCTATATTGCATATGATCCATTATTGTAGAATTATTACAATAAAGTTTTTATTTTATATCAATACTAGCTTCTGAAAATTGAGTTGTAGTAAAGTGGGAGGTGGTGTCTCATATCATAGATCCGAGAGAGGCTACAAGACCCTTGTACCAACCTGCATCCATATGAAAGTTTACATCTGAAAAGGTTCAAACACACTTTTTTAAATACAGCTAAGTAGATAGGATTGTAAGTCTGAGGTTCACTTCTAAGTCAGAATTACCTCAGTATATAAGCATCAATTGATCAATACATACATCAGAAGATGCTGATCAAATTAACAGTATATGCTATTTGGTTAAGCAGAAATATTTTTAAATTGAAACAAAACTGAAGGACCTCCAAAGTTTTAATATGAAGTCTTCCAAGTCTAAAATTTGGCATAAACATAAAAAAGACTTCCACTAATTAGACTTTCTATATCCAGAAAGCATGAAACCAGACTGATTTCAAATTAGTGAAAAGTTTGAATAATTAATGTCAAGATTAAGAAAGGTGACAATAATTTTAATTATAATACTAGTTGTATTATGTCATTTCAATTTAAGCTATGAGGAAGACTCTAAGTTGTTTAGTCAATACAGGAAAGAAAACAATTTCCTTTATCTTAATATAATGGAGCAAGCATTAAACTATTCAATAATAAAAAAGAATAGCAGTAAACAAAACTTATTATTAGCCCTATTCTGTCATTAATATTTGTATTGATTCTTAACCACTTTTTCCCAATTTCTAATGCATTTCTGTTATAATTTTTAGTGTATTTCTACAGTAAGTAATGCATTTATATTATACATATATTAGATGTAGTCTATCAGTAATGTTTTTAGTTTTGTAGTGGGATAAAAAATTAATTAAAATCAACCTTCTTCTTCACTTTTACAAAAATTTGCAATGACGTGTGAAATCCTGGTTTTGCCAAATAGAAAAAGGACTGACCATGTGCTTAAAGAAAAAGTCGAAACCAGAATTTGCAAGATGTTAAATTGATTTTTGACCAATGGGAGTGACTTGCAAAACTTGAGGACTTTGTGAATCAGTGCGAAAATCTAATGACAATAAAAGCACCCCTCCCCCATTAGCATCAGTGTCAGTCAGGGGATGGAAGCTGCAAAGACGACAAGTGAAAATGTAATGAGAGAAGCTTCAAGCTGACCCAGACATTTGTCTTCTTTCTCTTTCCTGCTTCTGATTCCTTTTACTTCTACTTCTCCATCCAAAGACATTCCTACTGAATACATATATAACATATATACACATATACTCTTTCAACAATTACTACTAAGAACATTTTCTACAAGTCTTGATACCCATAACTTTATCATTGAATACGAACTCTACCCTTAACTTCTTAATAATGTTTCTTATTGCACATTAACTTCTACAACTTGTGTTATTCTTTCCTTTTAATAAATTTCTATTTTAACATGAAAAATGTATATTTTATTCTTACACTATTCCACATATTCCATCCTGCTGACAACCAACCTTCTGATAATTCTGATCATGATAATTCTGCATAAATCCTGTAAGCTGTAGGAAGTTTGGTTAAGTCTGACACAAGGCCGAATCAAAGAAACATTAACCAGCTCCCAATGGCTTCAGTTTCTGACCGCTGACATTCCTTTTTTCCCGATTTCTAATTAATTTCTCTTGTGTTGGGAAGATTCCCTGGGTCATCATTTGAATAAAAAAACAATAAGAGAAAAGATTGTTGCAATGTTCAAATAAAATAATATTTATTTAAATGTAAGATACACAAATTATAACTATAATTACTTCTTGTCAAATAAAAGTTAGAAAGTTCTTCTCTTTGACTGCAATGAAATGAACATTAGTAATTTTCTAGTGAGGAAGAGAGAAAATGCATTTGGATAGGATCAAAGAGAGTCCGCAGTTCGTTTGAAGAGAAAGACAGGACAGCAATCTTGACTTGTGTCTCTTGACTGCTGATAGTTCTTCTGCTGAGATGAAGGCTTGTCAGTCTTTCGAGACATGATCACCCTAGTGTGTATCATGTATGGCACTTAACTGACTGTACTTACCTGCCACTTTTTGTAGTGGGTGGGGATCTAAATCATCTCTCAGTCGTGTCTCTGTTCTTGAAGACAGAGTGCGGCTCAGTTGTATCTCTGTCGAGGACAGGCATGCAATTAAGAAAAATTATAGCGAGATGCCCGGTCCCAGGGAACAGTGTCCCAAGGCTGTGCTATTTCATTGCCCCAGTGGGGTAGACTGGTGCTCATTACCGAGGCCAGCATGACCGGTGGTTGCGGGGACTGTGCAATTTTTGTGCCTTGCCCACTCGTACATGTTCAGGTTCCTCACATTAAACCTTGATCTTGTGTTGCATCCACTTCCTAGTGCGGGGAAAAGGTAAATATCTATAGACTTGTGTAAGATCCAGAAGCTTATGTTTATTCATTGGCAGGAACTGATCCCATTTAGTATTTATTTTTATTAAATTGAAAGTTTGAAGTATACTTGAAATCTGGAAGGCTGCGCAGAGCCTATGCGAGGTGTGCTTATTTTTATCATTTACTATTTCCACTTACTCTACACTTGCAAAATCATGAGGAATTAATTTACATTAAACATTATTGCCAGTAAGACTTCATGACCCTTTTATTTTGAATGCACAAAATACTAATTGAATGCCAAAGCTAATTCAAATAAATTACAAAATTCAGTGATTGATCATATTTTCTAATGTGGCCATAAATATTCAGTTTATCAAAACTTAAAATGATGAAAGCAGAACTGAGGTAAGATGAAGTATCAGTAAAGTCAGTGGGCAGCAATAAGAAAAGGTGCTGAAGCATAATGGGTTCAATAAATGCAAACACTGGTTATTCATTTCCCTCTTGCCACCACTTATTAAAAAAATGTATTTGAAAGTTTACTTTATTCTACCTATAATATCATAGGTTTACAAATTTATTAATTAAAAAAGAAAATTAGAAACTTAAAAGCAGAATAATGGGGCACACTCTAGGCAACGCAAATGAATAGTCAAGCTCTGAATTAACTCGGTAAGGTATTTAGTATTAATTCAGTCAATCAGTTAAGTGCCATACGTGACACACGCCTGGGCGATCATGTCTCGAAAGAGGCATGACTGACTGGGCAGAAGATTATCCCGCAGTAGGTTGCCATTGCTTTCTGCTGTAGACTGGTTGCCGACCAAGGCTATAGAACCCAATCTGTCCTGCTATTTAACCCATAACTGGAAGGAAGAGTCGGATTAATGAATAATACAATGGATCTCAACTGGAATTCGAACTCGGCTCTCCCGGTTTCTCGTTCCGAGCCGATATCCACTGTACCACAAACGCACATCCCTAAATTATTAATTTTACGACGCATAAAAGAAAATAACATTCCTTTTCTTCTCTAAAAAACAAAAAAAATAATATTTCTTGCCAAATCTGTAATTATTAATCAGAGTTTCCAATAAAATCCTATTATTGAAAAAAATAAATTATTAAAATAACGATATCAAAACTTTATTTTTAAATGTCAAATGTCATAATATTAACATTAACAAAGAACAATGTTAGGAGGAGTATCCGTTTTTAAACGAACTAAAAAAAAATTAGCTGGACAAACGGAACGTGTTCTTGTTTGAAATAAAATGCGACAATTTTAAACCAGTGTAAAAAAACAATAGTCGTTTTCCTCTCCCGTTCAAATAGTCACTCTAGGAGGCTGAATTTCTAATTGGTATCACTTTTTCAAATTTAGCCAACCCAAGTTTCAAAACGACTATAGACTATAGAGGGTTAAAACAACAGTACCAAGTTAAGTGCAGCCCAAGTCTCGGCCAAAATTCTAGTCTCGGCCACGTGACTAAAACTCCGCCATTAGCGTGATCCGCCATTACATTTTGCAACATTTTTGTATCGTCGATCTCTCCTATTTGTGTGGTAAGAAAAAAAAATCCTCTTGTTGCTCTCACATTTTCACTAAAACTTACTTTATTCTACAAACGATTTTCTTTCTTTAAGTAGAATAAGAATGACATTATAAAGTTCTTTCTTAACTTGATCTGCAGTTTATATGACACTAGCTTTCTTTTGTTATTTTCTCTTCTTAATAAGTTGTAAAACACTCACTTTAAGAAAGATACTAAGTTTTATTTTTACGTTAGGCATTTTTTTAATAAAAATGATTTCCTCCTTTTAATAACAACTTAGTAAATTTATATCGATACATACTTTTAATTTTTATAGTTTATCAACAATGCCTAGTTTTGAATAAACTAACGCCAATTATTAATAAAAAAAAAAAATGGTTAGAAAGTTCAACTGAAACCTTAAAAAAACTTACTTTTTCCCCCCCACTTAACTTTTCATTATTAATTCTAATTGTGGGTTCTCTTTAACAATGTTTTAATTTAAATGAAAAATATATAAAATTAAAATCCCTGAATTCATCAATGCAAATATTCTTTAAAAAAATCACCGATATTTTCATTAGATCATATTGGTTGAAATTTCAGTCATTGTTGTTTTCAAGAACATCAACAATTGTTTAGTCATTGTTTTCAAACTTGTTTATATTGCAATTTCGACTTGTCTATATAAATTGAAATTATTAAGTAAAGTTACGTTTAAACATCTTTTTTGTTTTAATACATTTCATTTATTTCTTCGAAGTTCAACACTCAAAGAAATAAGGCTTTTTAATTTTAAGTTTTAATTTTATTTTCAATAATTAATCTTTTTAGTTGTTTATGTTTTTCTCTTGATTAATTTTTTAAAATGATTAACTGAGTCTTCCGTTATTTTTTAATAACTGTTGATTTAAATAGCGTTTTTTTTTTTTTTGTAATCAACAAAAAAAAAAGTATATCTGAAAAAATGGTGTTTGTATTTAATTTGATATGAAAGTGCCGCCAGCCCAAAAATGTCTTCATGTCGTTTGTTTTTTCTTTGTATCCCAGATGTTTACACGACGAGTTTTGAATCTGGGATGTAAATTCCTCTTTCAAGTTTGGGCCAAAGAAAATCGTTTAAAATAACATATCTCTGTTGCCTTTATTTTTATTTTATAAAATAATGTTTAATTTTCTCTTTGTGATAAGACAAAACAAAATTATGTGTAATATCAACTAACATTTTTTTAAACTTTTATATTTTGAATGTTTTTCAATTATTTAAGCACTTTTATTTTCGTTCGAATTTCGGCTGAGATAAGTTGTTCATTTCGTGCTGATGCTCTCTGGAAGATGCATCTCCTCCAAGCTATAATTAAGCAGAATAAAATCAAAGCTAGATTCGTAAGCAGTCCAAATAAAATAAAAAAAAAAATCAAGGTGCTAAAAACTTTAGTGAGAACACATTCAGGTAATGACGATTGGTGTCCGAAACCCCTCGGTGAGTATGGTGCTACCCTTCATCATCATCATTTTGTCAGGTAACAAAAAAAAACAACAACGATGTTACTGACATCTGTGAGATAGGACACAAGAAGGGAGCTTCCCGTTTTTTGAGAGTGATAAAACCTGGATGTTAACTATTTTGTTGAATTTTGCCTGATTATAGTTAAATATCAAAATTTTAACGAGTTTTTTTTTTTTTCTTTTTTTGCTGCTCTAAACCTGATGATAACTTTGTACCAAAATGTGTTAAACATGCAATATTTGTATCACTTAAAGAGAGGAGAGTTTTATCAACGTCGTTTTTCCTTTTGAAGACCTCAGTGTATTTCTTTTTAGTGAAAAATATATACCGAGAATAAACAATTTTTTAAATGTTCTTATTTAGTTTAGTCAGTTAAGTGATACACGCTTAGGTGATCATGTCTTTCAATCCATGACTGACTAGGCAGATTTTCTCGCAGTAGGTTGCCATTTTTTTCTGCAGTAGATTGGTTGCTAACCAAGGTTAAAGGACCCAATCTATCCTGCTGTTCAATCCATAACTGGAGGGAGGAGATGAATTAATGTAGGAATGTAGTCCATTTTTGATACCTAAATACGAGCCAAAATTTAAATTGCGTTAAAACATAACATTTTCAAAATTTAATTTTTTTTTTAACTAAATAGTAAAATTAAAAATTTGACTTAATATTTTCAGCAATTATATAATATTTTATAAAATTTTAGTTTAGATTTATAGCCAGACATTTGAATAAATAAAAATTTAAATTTCCTTTAAAATAATTTTAATTTAATATGAAAGACTGAAACTGAAATAACCAAACTAAGTTATATTATGTTATTTATTAATAAGTTATCATTAAGTTTAAAGCATGGTAAAAATAACTAATTTAATTTTTATGGAAACGTTATGACTCCTATGGAACATCGTACTTAATCAGAATGAACATATTTATGCACAAAAATTTTTTTTCTTTTTTTAATTAATTTTAAAATATTTCTGCAAACGATTTTTATTAAACTTTTCAATTTTGGATAGGCAATATAATCATTTTTTAACTAAAAAGTCTACTCGCAATCAATTGTTTGGAGATTTTAAAAATATTTTTAAAATTTTATATATTATTAAATTATTTAATAATAAAAAAAATTTTTCAAAAATGAAAACAATTCTTTTAAAATTTTATTATTAATCGAAAAAAATTTTTTTCAGAGTATAATGTCCTCAATAGTTATTATTTATTCCAGTGATTAAAAGATTATTAAATTAAATTATATCAGTTTTATTGAATTTTTTATTTTACTCTTTGGAAAAGATTTTCAGATAATGATTGCAAACTTAAAATAAAAAAAAATAGATGATTTATATTCCCCAATGAGTCCTGTGTTGAAATAATAAAACAAAAGTTAGCCATCAGTGTAAAATTTATTAAGATTTCATGGATTTACATGAAGGAGGGGTAACAGAGGTAAAAAAAATATATTTTTATCAAGATTTTTAAAAAATAATTTCAAAAATAATTTTATTAATTTGTGAATGAGTACTGAAAGTTTCATTAAAATCCGACAATTATTTGAATTTTGAGAGAATTTCCAAATTAATGTGTTTGTAACCAAAAAAGTGGGTAATACAATCATTAGGTATCCATTGTAAAACAGTAGTAAATGTTTCTTAGCTGCTGACAAAATTTTGAAAATTTTCGAAAGGATTAAAAATTTTTTAAAAATAATTAAAAACTACTTTGATCTTTCCTCTTAATAATAATATAAACATTTTGAGGGGAAAAGTTTGTTTTAAGTTTGGGACCTTTTTTATTCATACTATGCTGTTTTGTTATCGATTTGACTGGAGGTACCTAAATTAATGCTGTTCCCAAGGGTATTAATGTGAAAGGAAATGCAAGGAATTCAACTGGAATTTGAAATCAGCTTTCTGATTTTACATTCTGAGCTAATATCTATTGCACCACAATCCACATCCCTAATTTTTTGATACCTAAGGTTCAAAATGAATTTTTGAAAATGAAAAAGTATTCTTGAAGCTTTCTTTTTAGTTTTAATTGAAAAGCTAAGTGATTAAATTTACTATTTCCATTAAGCAAAATACTCTGTCTTTCAAATAGAAATTATATTGATTGAAACCTTTTTTTTTTGGTTGCTTTCAATTAAAATCAGCCATTTTGACACATTTGTGAACAAAGGTTAATTCTTATTTAAAAGTTATACTTTTCTGAAACTTTATTTGAGGAATATTTAACTGATTTAAAGTATTAATCTGATTTTACAAAATAGTTTAAAGTAAAAGAAATGGATTTGTTAAACACTCTCAGTGATTTTTGTACTTAGTATTTTATCACACATAAAAATACTGTAAACAAAGGTGTAGACAGATTTCTATGGAGACTTTAGCTGTAAAAACCATAATTGAAGAAAATGACTAAGTACTTAGTAATCTTAAAACTGTTAGAAAATATTCTCAATAATCTATTTTTAGGAATGTTGACTTTATAGTCATTACTTTTATTTTATAATAATGTGTATGGTTGACTATACTTTCAAGAAAGAGGTGTTATATTTTAAATACACACAAAAAATTTTTTTTTAAAATTTTGGTGCTAAATGATTTGTATTAAACTTTTCAATTTTTGATTAGTAAATATAGTTTTCACTTCATAACAATATTGTGTAACCAGATGAAAGTAATGCAGAATTTTAAAAGAATTAAAACTTAATTCAAATTTTCAAGAAAATGAAAACTATTCTTGTAAAAAAAAATTATCGAAAAAAATTTTTAAGACAATCTTTAATAAATCTTATTTAGAAAAGCAATTAAAAGCTTTTCTAATTAATATCCTAGTTCTATTGTATTTTTTATTTCATGATTCAGCAGATTTTCAGGAAATGTAGTGTTTTGGAAGATAAAAAATATTGATAATTTACATTCTAATAAAAAAAAGATTTCCAGGTGAATATTTAATTTCTCAATTTCATGAAATTAAGTGGGGAGTAACACACACACACACATACATATATAACCAAAATTTTCTAATTTAAAAAAAAAAAAATTAATTTGTGAATAAGTTCTTAAATTTTCATTAAAATTCATTGATCATTATTTGATTTTGCAAGAATTTTCAAATTAATGTTTTTCACCAGAAAAAAGGTGAAAAAACTAATAAATATTACATAGACTGCTGACAAAAAAAAAAAAAATTTAACCAAAATTTTGAACATGCTAGAAAGGATTAAAAAATAGAATGAAATAATCAGGAAATACTTTGATTATTCCTCTTAATAATGATGTGAACTTTTTGATGATAAAACTTAGTTTTTATTATGTTTGGGGCCTTTTTTTATCATGCTATGCTGTTTTTTCAGCAAAATGTAGAGGTACCTATTCTAATTTATCAATTGCCCAAACTTTAATAACCTAGTCCTCTTAACCTTTTTACATTATCTCAAGTATAAACTTTTATTTTAATCTTTTTAGAACCTCACAAATATGTTCTATAAATAAAAACCATTTGTTTATAATATAACTTAATATTAAACTGCACCAAAATATGAACTATACAGGCTTGATAATACCAATTTTGCAAGAAACTAACAATCAGGCTTATAATAGCTTTTGTTGAGCTTTTATAAAATGGAAAAATTCTTTCTAACAGATTTTTAACTATATAAATATATTAGATGTATACAAATATTTATGTATCAATATTCTAGCTTTAGGATTAACATCTGACAAATTATGAATGCTTGCACTGTATTTAGTTTTTAAAATAATTTTTTTTTTTTTTTCAAGGTAAATATTAAGTAATAGAGAGGAGAGGAAGGAATCATTTTCATGATTCCTATATTATATGAATTCTCAATTTGTCAAACATTGATCTTGTAAGGGGTTAAGGATATTTCTATTAAAGTAAAAGAAATTGTTAGCATTAGATTTTGTTTTGTTCTCAAGTTGTTGTTTTTTCCCTAATTCTTGACGAATGGGTAAATGATAGTCAATACATAATCTTTTGTAGTAAATTTCTCTGCTTTAAACTTGGCAGTAGATTAAATGAGATTTGTTTTATATTTTATGGATGCTGCTAACTAGAGTCAAGAATTTCTTTGTAAACAGGTCACTTCAAAGCCTGTCACTTTGATAGATGGTGCTGTATAGATTATACTCACAATCTATATAAATAAAACCAGAGATGTGTATCTTCACTGATTTCTATTAACATACACTTTCACATTTTTTATCCGATTTGTTTCAAAACTTACAGATCCCTTGGAAATTTATTATTCTATACTCACACACACAAATTGTGTGTGGCTCTTGCAATCAAAAGAAAAATCACTAAAACTAGAAGTGACTTTTTAAAAAAATTTTTTTTCAAAACTTGGCTATATTCATGCCCAAATCCAAAGTGCTCATTTAGCAAACTTAATCTATCATTTAGATGCAGGCCTTTTCCAAAAAGAATTATTTTCTATTGGATGATGTGTAGAAGAGAGATAGGAAGGAAAAAAAACTGAGTTTTAAACCAGCTTCCAAAGTAAATTTATCATTGTAGAAAAATAAACACTTTAATGCTTTTAGAAAATTCTGCATGGCCTATAAATAGTGATCTGTAGTAATTGTCCGATGTGGTAAGTAAGTGTATTTTCAGTCTGTTTGGGGACTTATAGAAATGAGACTTAAAGACCATGCTTAACCTATGCAGAGAGCGGCAGTTCTTTGCAGGCGTTTGTGTGACTCATTATGCCGGTTAGACAAAAACACAACAGGTAGGCTTTGTTGTGATAGAAAATGGATATGCATTAGCCGACATGACAAAGGAGGCCAATTGCATGTAAGCCTTACAGAGAGCAAGCAAAGAGTCAACTTACTCCTTAAAACTGGTAAGTGCGATTCTTCCTGCTTCATCTTTGCTACGTATCCCTTCCATCAACATGCTGACCATATTAGGATTTTACTCAGATATTAATAAGTTAAATTAATTTACAATGATTTATGTTTACCTGATACTAAAAACTGTTTCTTTAAGACTTATTGCAAGCTGGTGGCTTAACTCTACATACTTATTAACCAGTAATTAGTGCGCCCTTTGAAATAACATTTCAATACCTCTTCTTGAATTTAAAACAGACCAACATTAAAGATTGGTTTGCTCCTGAAAACTTTTGTATTAGGACTTCTTGCAAGCATTGCCTTCAACTCAACATTATATTTAAAGTAAACTAGCAGTAAGTACCCAGCATTGTATAGGATGGGAAAAGTAAGAATTACCATTGGCAGTTTAAGCATTGGTTTTTGTAAGGGGAAATGTACCATTATAAAAAAGGAAAATAGTTGGCAGTGTCTATTTGTTGTGCTGATAGGTGCAACTTCAGCCAACGTAGTAAGATAAAATGGGGCTGGGTAAATGTTAGAGGTCTGCTTCTGAGTTGGCTGTGCAAAATGAACGTTTGCTTGGCACCAACAGGGTAGGAGTAATTGAGTAGATGTGTTATCTGCTCAATAGCCTGGATTAGTTGGTGTGTACGAAAATGATTGCTAAGTAACCTTATACCTTGGAAAAACCTATTTCATTCAAGCCAACCCACAGGCTCACAAAAATTTGACTTAGTGTTTTGTTTTTTTTTTCTTTTCTTTTGCATTGCTCAGAATACACTTCACACAAGTTCGTGAAACTCTGTGTAGATCTTTTCCTCAGCCCAGAGTAAATTCTTTTTTTATTTGTCAAAATAGATTTTACACTGGCTCGTGAATTTGAAAACCTTGAAGTTGTCATTTTTATTCTGTATTCACCGCAAGATAGTCATTTCTTTCTGGTTGATACCTTCTCAGATTTTTTGCTTAAAGTTTTAATCCAGAAAAATTCAGGATACTCTGCAGAAATTTTAAGCTTTAAAACTTTAGGCTTGTGTTCTTTCACTCATTAATTGCATTAAACAGCAGGAGTACAATTAGCTAAAAAATCTATTTTTAATTTTTTTTTATACGACCCACATTTGTTTACAGACATTAAATATGGGAGGTAACTCTTGTATTTTTTTTTTTAAGTTTTTCTCCATGTAAAAGTTACTGTGTTGAACTTATCTTAAACAAAAAAAAAAACACTTGAAAATAAGAAATTAAAACAAAGATTAAACTGAAGAGCCATGCACACTCTGTGTGTGGAAAAATAAATTTGCAAAGGATTTGTAAGATTTAAAACAAATCAGATGAAAAATGTGGAAGTGCATGTTAATAGAAGTCGGTGAGGATATACACACACTCTGATATGCATCTTCAGTTTTATTTATATAGATATTCGCTGTTACTAGATCATGCCTCCCAAAAAGAGGGTTTGCTTTGTGCCAAAGCAGTCCAGATTTAAACGAATGCTGAGGAGGAGAACAAATTATCAGCCCGCAGAACCTGTAACAAACCAAATTAACAACAATACATCCCAACAAGATGCTCTGTCTACTGCATACGAAGAACAACAAAGTTTACAAAAGGCTCGGAATGCTGCATTGAAAGCTGCTGCCCGTGCTGCTGAGACTGCTGAACAGCGTGCCAAACGACTGTCTAGAAATGCTTTTCTTACTGCCAAATCCCGTGCTGCTGAAACTGCTGAACAGCGGGCTCAACGATTGTTAAGCAATGCTGTTTCTACTGCCAAATCCCGTGCTGCTGAAACTGCTGAACAGCGTGCCATCCGATGTTCAAGAAATGCCGCATCAAAAGCTGCTGCCCGTGCTGCTGAGACTGCTGAGCAGTGTGCTCAACGACTGTCAAGAAATGCTGTTTCTACTGCCAAATCCCGAGCTGCTAAGACTGCTGAACTGCGTGCTCAACAACAGTCTAGAAATACTGTTTCTACTGCCACGTCCCGTGCTGCGGAGATTCCTGCCACTCGACAGAAAAAGCCTACAGATGATGCATATTGTACGTCTTCTTCAAATAAAGCATTCTCTTCTTAAAACACTGCACCAGTTTTATCATTTGTTTTGAACAGAATAAACTTTTTCAACGTATAAGGTTACTTAGCTATCATTTTTGTACACACCAACCTTCCAGGCTGTTGAGTAGATAAAATGTCCACTTAATTCCTCCTACCCTGTTGGTGGTAAGTGAACATTGATTTTGCACAGCCAACCCAGAAACAAACTGCCATTTACCCAGCTCCATTTTATCCTACTGTGTTGGCTGAAGTTGCACCTATCAGCATTACAAGGCACTGCCAACTATGCCCCTTACATATTCCCTTATAAAGACTAATGCTTAAATTGCCCATTCTTGTTCTTATCCCATGCATTGCCGGGTACTTTCTGCTAGTAGTATTATAATCTAAGGAGTCTAACAAATTTTTCTTTCCTTTTTTTTTTTCTATTTATGATGACCTACTAAAACTTTTTCTGTCCATGTAGAAAGGGATTAAAAAAAATTCTTGTTTGGTCAGATTTTGGAAATTCTGATTTGGCTAAAAGTTTTTCAATACCACCTTGTACATTTACCAATCGAGTCACCATATACTGCTCACTGTTTTTAATTGCTAAATTGTAATGCAACTTCTACAATTGTCACATTTTCCAATTTTTTTTTTTTAAACTTCATAACTGTTAAGAATTTTTTGTAATTAAATGTTTAAAAACATGTAACCCCTCCCCCATGTAAAGGAGCTGAATATATTAATTATATCTACTACACATGCCTTTTTCTTTTCTGTTTTTTGTTGTGGAGAAAGTAGGAGGTAATTATTAATCATATTACTGGAGACTATATCTAAATGCAGTAATGTCAATTGATAGGTTGCAAATGTTCAGCTTTAAGATGGAAAAGTAACATAATTGCATCCTTCACAAATCTTTGTCAAATAGCTAAAAATTTGCTTGAAATAGCTTCCTGGCATTAGCAGAAACATTTAGCGTAACAATGCATTTATTTATTTTTTTTAATTGTATTACAAGTCTATACTTCCTCCTTACAGTCATTTGTGTTCATAAATAATATTTGGTTTGAAGGCTTATTGTACCTCTCAATGACTGCCTATTCTAAATGAATGCAGTCCACTGCTTCTTTTATTTTTGCTTCAAGCAGAATTTTACTAATATTCATGGTAAAACTGTTTTAGTTATGATGCAGGTCCTGCTATAAGGGGAAATTTGCAAACCAAGTAGTTTCCTATCAAGAATTTAATGGTGACAATCTATGCTGGTCCAAGATCTTTCTCGGGTTATTACAGATCTGTCCGTGTTTGTTGAGTAGTAACAACTGTTTTTTTTTTTTGTTTTTTTTTTTGCATACATAGTTATGGATTTTTGGCCAAATAATTTTACTTCAGTTTCATTATCTTTTCGCCATTTGTTATACTCAGCATTTAGAAACTGCAGAAATAAAAAAAGTAAAAAGTGGAATAATTCATCACGTAAAAAAATTAACTTTTGCAGTTTTATACTGTTGAAGTTAAAATATTTTGTTAAATAAGACCAAATAGATAGTGCAGAAATTGCAAAACCAATCCCCCCCCCCAATAAAAACATTTCTCAAATATAAACCCAGTGTTACAAACACCTTTTTTTTTCTCTTTTTTTTTTTTTCTTTCTTTTCTTTTGCCATGGATGGAAAGTTTTAGATGCAGTTATTTGATGCAAAACTTTAGCAGTAAATTAAATTTTAGTTCATAATATCTAATTTTCAAGGAATTTTAAATATGGTCCAAAAAGTTTTTAGTTTATTTTTTATGGAAATGTTCTTTTTTTGTTTGTTTGTTTTTTTTTTCATATGGCATATTTTTTGTTAGAACTTATTGAACCATTTTTCTTTCAATTAAGTAAATTTCATTTATATTTCAATAAACAGCTATTTGAGACTGATTTCATAACTATAAAATATAAGATAGGTCATTTAACTGTAATCTGTTTCCATTAAACTACTTAATTGAAATATTTGGATAGTTCATGGGATTTTGCTTTTACAAAAAACTTGTAAGGTTGATAGATAAAAATATGGTATTAAATAATTGGTTTTAAGTGAAATGATAGGTATAACTATTTCAATTTCAGTGTCTAAAAATGAGGAAAGCAATTACTTCATCCTGATTAAAGTTTATCTGTAATATTAAAAATGGTCTTGTATTATATTGACAGGAAATTAATGACAGTGGTGAAAAAAATTTTATGTGACACATTTCATCTTTAATTCAATGACACTCTAAGGGTTAAAGTGACATTTGAATGTAATAAATGCAGGATTAGGTTTCATATTATCAGAAAGTTTTTATTAACTATGAATATGATGCTACAAATATTAAGGTATCACTTATTGAAAAATGGAAATAGAAAAGATGTTTTTATATTTGTGCTAGTATTTTCAATGACATTAAAGGCAAATAATAAATTGTATGTTAATAAGAAAAGATTTTGAGTTTTTGTATTTTCTTTTAGTGTGTAAAGTATTCAATGTTTTTAAAAAATATTGACTCCAGATTATCATGCTTTGGATTTTCAGTTACAATGTCTGGAATTGCTCTTGGCCGCTTAGCAGAGGAAAGAAAAGCCTGGAGAAAAGATCATCCTTTTGTAAGTGTTTTTTTTTTTTTTTTTTACTCCACCCCCATTAAACTATTGTTACATATAGATTCTGACATTGTCTGAAAAAGTATAGAATATTTTACAAAAGTGTATAAGTTTATAAAATTAATACTCGGTAATAAACTATAGACTGCTACTTTAAGTATTAATGAAATTTCAAAAAGTTGAATTCTTTGCTATATTTATAGATTTGAATCTATTGAAAATTATGTTTAACATACTTTTAGCAAAAGTTCAAATTTATTTTTTTGTAAAACATGTTTTCTATGAGAACTTAAATACTTTGCCATCATTTTTATTGTTTGGTCAAATAACTGAAATTGATATGTTTTGTTTGAAAATGATTTTCAGGGTTTTGTAGCTAGACCTACAAAGAATCAAGATGGCTCCCTAAATTTGATGAACTGGGAATGTGCTATTCCTGGTAAAAAATCAGTAAGTAAACTTTACACACCAGATGATATTTGGGATTTTTCCTTTACTCATTTTACATTGAATAAGATGTTTAAATTTGTTATAAACACTATGAATGTTCAAGAACTTATCACCAATGTAAGTGATATTGTCTTATTTTTTAAATTTTTTCTATCAATTAGCCATTGTATTACTAACTAAAGTATAATCAAGACTATATTTCTTTTTTTGGTTACTCCATAAAAACATGCTTGCATTTGCCCCTTTATTTATTTAATGCTAAATGAAACAAAGTTTAATTATTCATTTGTTAGAAAATTTTATTAAAGAATAAAAGCTTGCTTTGGCAATGTTTTTTTTTTTTTTTTTTTTTTTTTTTTTTCATCTATAACTTGTAATTCTAGAACTTTTCATCAGTACAGTCATAAAGCATGAAAATTAAAGAGCTACCATAATAGCTATCCACGTTGAAAAAGGGGGGATTAATATTTTGCCAAATGGACTTGGTAGTAATGTGATGGAGGAGCCAAAAACACTGGCCAATAAAATAACAGCATGCAATCTTTTGCTTGATTAAAATGAGAACAAAGCAACTTGTAACTCCTGCATAAAGTAATTTAAAAAAAAAATTCTGATTAAAATTATTTGTAATTTTTGTTTTGAAAAAAATATATGGACTTTTCTTTTATTAGACACCTTGGGAATTTGGAGTATACAAACTTCGCATGTTGTTCAAGGATGACTATCCAAGTTCCCCTCCCAAATGTAAGTCATAATCAACTTTTACTTTAATGATGATGTGGGCAAAAATGTTTTTGTTTTTGTAATCTCATCTCTTAAGAAAATAATCTGAATAAAATATGAAATGCTATGTCTATTAATTATAAAAGTCAAATTTCTTTTAAAATGAAAGGAAAGATTTGATCAAATGGATTATGCACTTCACCAAATTTAAGGCTTTGTGAGATCCAAAATGAAATAGATAAAAACATGTTTGTGGATATTCAAATAAAAATGAAATTTATTACTTTTAACCATAAGTTTTTTTTTTTTTTTAATAACTTTAATCTGAAAAAAGCTAGGATGGTTTTAAAATCTGTTGACATCTGTTGACTTGAACTAAGAAATATATTAACGGCTTTTTGAAAGTTGCTTTTTTTTTCAAGCACCAGTTTAGGTTAAAAGGTAATAAATTGCATTTTTATTTAAACCTCCACAAATACACACATATATGCTTTTATCTCTTTTGCTTTGGATCTGACAAAGCCTTAAATTTGGTGAAATGCATGGTCCATTTGATCAAACATTGACATGTCTTTTATGTTTCTGTTCACTCTCACTTTGAAACATTTCAGAATTCAAATATGAATAATTTGGAAACTTCTTGAATTGTTTTCAGAAATATTTGAAACTTGTACAGAGTTAAGTTATATTGACATGTAAACACAGAATTAATTTTATTATTGCTAAAAAAATACTTGTATGTTGTCTACTTAGTACTTTTCTTACTGTTACATAATTTCCATTGATTTTTATTAAAATTTGTTGTAATTACTGAAGTAAGGAGTAGAGCAAACTCTCACAGTGTAATTGAACTGCATATGTATGGGAAAGCATCTGCTGGAATGTTCTGCTTGTTAGACTGGGATACTACATCAGAGTTGTAGCATGACAGTAATCTCATTTTTGATTTTGCTGGTAGGTTTTGTGTTGAACAGTTTCAAATGCCTGCAAAGGAAATTAATTTGTATGTGATTTCTCTGAAAACCTATGAATAGCAACTCTGAATGAAAAATTGGAGAGATGTGTTCAAATTCCATTTGGCTTAGTTACATTCACTTACAAATATACTTGGGAAAGGTATGAACTAGATACCTCCACTAATTTTTGATACCTAAGGTTTAAAATGAATTTTTAAACATGTAAAATCATTCTTGGAGCTGCTGCTTTCTCGGTTAAAAAAAAAAAAAAAAGTGGATGTACCTAGTATGACCCGATCTTCTCCCTGATGACTATGGATTAACTAGCACTATCTGGAAAAATCATTATCTCTGAAAAATTAATACACTATTCAGTTGCAAAATAATAGTTATTCTTACAATTGAAAGTAAGTTCAGCTTGAAATAACCTACAAATGGTTAAGCCATTAAAAATAAAATCAATCTCTGATAATCTGTGGATCCCATCATCATCATCCTTGGCCGAGATAGAACTCACTACACCCTTCCAGTATTCCCTATTTGTCATAGCTCCTGTAAGGTCTTCCTTGGCGATAGATGTATCTCTATGTATCCTGTCTGGAAAGGTTAACTTACGAGATCGATTGTGAGATGATGGGTGCCTCCATAATACAAACGATGAAACAAGTTCATCTGTGGCACGTGCACAATGCCCAGCAAACTGGACACGTCTCTTTTGAACTAAGGTTGATACTCTTTGGGTGGTTTCGCCATTAAATATCAAGCGCTCTTCTGAGAAGACGAGTATAACATCCACCTAAATGGCACTGTTATTTTGCTGAAAGAGTCCAAGAGTAAGATCCATAGAGTAAGATTGGTTCAATAAGTGTGTGAAAAACTTGGATTTTGATCTTACAATCAAGATTAGATTTCCAGATCTTATCCATTTTGTTACAAGCAGTCTGTGCTATGCCTTTTCTGATATCAGTCTTTTTCAGAATTCTTGAGGTGTGATCCTAGATATTTGTAGTTTTCAACATGTTTAAGGATGTTATTCAAGAGAGTTTTAATTTCATGATTACTGCGAATGTTAATTGGCATACACTCAGTTTTGATTTCATTCAAGTGAAGCCCTGAACAGTTTGCTGTGGATCTACCTAGAGTAATGTGGTAGCATTCTCATTGCCATCCAGAGAAAAGCAGTTTTGTCAAAAGTTTCATACAATCTGAATCAGTGCAGATCTTTAGGTTGCATTTGGTATCAATGTAAAATAATGCAGTATAATTTATATCAGCATTTATCTTGGTTCAGTGTTAGTTTATATTTATCAGCTAATCCCATGAGCAGGTGCAAATGGTATAACAGTTATTGGTGTGAAGAAGAAAAAACATTTGCATGCCAAGTTCATTTTCTGGTCAATTCTGTTTTTTTTTTTTTTTTACTTTGTGCTGATGCCCTTGGAAAAGGTATAAATCTATCTATGGGTTAATTAGCAGCGCAGACTGGGCTCTCTTGCTTTGAGGTTGGCAATCGCTCTAGAAGAAAAGCTCTGAAACCAACCTGAAGAGAGGTGTGCTCCATCAGGCTAGACCTGCCACTGCTGTTCTGGCTGTGGTACCCATATGCTCTAATGGGCTACAGGACTTGTGATGTAACATGACTTTCATGAATTGGTTTAGGTTTTTGTTATGATCCTTTTTACTTATGGCCATATTCCATTTAAACACTGGTTCTCATCAACGAAGTTAAGCAATGTTGAGTTTGGTTAGTAGTCAGATGGATGACTGCTGGGGAACATCAGGTGTTGTGAGCTAGCAAGCCAGCAATGCATACAATCTTGCTACTTATGCTAACAAAAAGACATTTATGTGAAGGTGCATAAGCATATGTGTTTTGTTTTTTTAAGATTTCCTTAATCACCTGTTGAAAATTTGCCACTCTATTAGTAATGCTGAATTATTCATATGGATTATTTCTGGCTTCACAACAGGTGTAGTTTTTTTCTTCCTCCTTTATATAGTAACTTGCTGATAGTTTTATATTCTGCAAACTTGTTAACCATCTCTTATTCTGAGAAAATCGATGACTGATAAGTCATCAATCTTCATCCTCTTTTATGATTATTCCCACATATCATTGGTATTTGTGCCTAGCACAGATATTTACTAAGTCTAGTTATACTTTTGTTAACATTTTGGAGCAAGAAAACTCAGCCTCACCCGGAATGAATTTCTAATTACCTGCTTCTACTGTACTTTTCTCTATTAAGTTATTTGAATTCCTCATATTAATTAGTGCCTAGATGAGTGCACCAATGACTATAAAATGTGTATAGCTTTGTCTAGATATACAAGAGTACAATTCACTGTAGTTATCAAAGAAGTGTTTAAATTTTATAAATAAAAATATTAGATAAACTTTCTTTCAAGTAGTAGTTTCTTGAAACATATTTTACAGATTATATCAAGTTTTTTAATGAGATGGCTTTCCATGTGAAAGATAAAATCTATATTTTAAAAAAGTTTAATTTTTCACAGGGAATAAATTGGTGAAGTATAATTTTTATGCTCATAACTCAAATATCACATTCTTTTAATGACATTATTTGATATACTTAAAAATGTATATTTTTTTTAGTTTGGCCTTTAGATTTTTTAAAATTCTGTTTGTATTAACATATTCTCCTTTAAGCCAAAAAGCTAAAAAAATATTTTATGATTATGTAAACTTATATTAATGGACATTATTTGTTTTGGAGGAAATCCACTATTTTTGTAAGTTTACAACTAATAGTCTTTAAATAATAATTGATCAGGAAGCAATCTGTTTTTATTTATTGATAGGGGAGCTTCATGTCTCAAAGTAAATTTCGATTTGGGAAGATGATGATAAATTTTATAATGTGTTTTGTTTTCTCAGGCAAATTTGAACCACCAATTTTCCACCCAAATGTTTATCCATCAGGAACCGTGTGCTTGTCTCTGTTGGATGAAGACAAAGACTGGAGGCCAGCAGTTACAATAAAACAGGTAAGACTTCTTTCAGGTAAACTTGATCAAAATGTATTAGAAGTAAACCTCATGAATTTATTTTTTAAATGATGTCTCTTAACATCTTTTTCAGATATTGCTTGGAATTCAGGAACTTTTGAATGAACCCAATATCAAGGATCCTGCACAGGCTGAAGCTTACACTATTTACTGGTAATTTTTTTTTTTTTACCAATTTAGATTTTAAATATGCATTCTTTTGAGATTAAAATTTGATATTTGGGATATAAGTACACATAGACTTTGGTATTTTGATGGTTTACTTTTTACAGGGATTTGATAAATGTAATTATCATTTTCTTGATTTTAAAAAGAAATATCTATGCAAATCAATGTTTGGCTTGTTATGTCATTTGCTGTTTATCTTTTGAGTAGTTTCTGAAAAATGGAAACAAATGTGAAATGATGTACTACGTTTAATAACAATGGTGAATTTTTTAAGATTTATTATATATATTACAATGTCGTCATTACCGGTCTCAATGTAAACTCAGTTGTATAAGCAGTGAGTTATAAAGCACTCAAAAGTGAGTGCATGTGTAAAGTAAACAGTGATTTATGAGAATTAATAGTATCAATTGTAGCCTGTAGAAAAGACATTTGAGATAATATTCTCTCAAGATGATGGATGAATGTTTTAAGTTTAGTTTCATGGAGAAAAACTATTTGAAAGAAATTAATGATTTTGTTTTATGTGCATATTTTGTTAAAGAATCTTACTGCAAAAAAAACTTGTTTTTCCTTCTACTAAAGAGTTATGGTGAAACTTGGAAAATAACGTTCGAATAAGATAAGCAAGTTAGCAATTTTATTTATATTTTTATGTTGCTCTTCAACTTGTTATTGATTGAAATTTGTTTTTGTTTTTTTTATTTTTTATAAATACAGTCAAAACAGATCTGAATATGAAAAGCGAGTGAGAGCCCAAGCAATGAAGTTTAGAGAGGAGTCCTAGTCACATGTCAGGAAAGGGAACAAAGGCACAAGTGACTACAACTACATCATTCAAGATTTCTTCATTCCATGTATCACTGCAATATATATGTAAAGGCTTCACAAATCTTTCTTCCTCCCCTCTCCACTTTTCCTCAACCCACTTTATTTTTCTTTCTTAGGATCATCCCACCTGGAATTCTGAGAAATCTGTTATTTAGGAATAAAGGGTCGACTAATATTTTCCTCTCCTTCTCTAGCCTCTGTTCTTTCTCTCCTCTTTCTTCTTCTCTCTTTGTTCCTTCTCTATTTCCTTATTCCACTCTTTTCCTACTTATGCTACTACAAGAAAGTAATATATGTAATAGTTTCTCATTCTTATCTATGAACTGAAGTGATCAGCTAACATATCACAGTAGCTGTTTTTAAACTTTCATACAAAGTACTTTCAATTTTTTTTATTTTATTTCTTCCTTCTAACAAACTTTTGAAGCAGTTTCTACAAGTTTTTTTTTTTTTTTTCTAACTTGTGACATGCTGATTTCTTTGTAGGTTAGACTGTAATGTATCGAATGTAAAAGGAAAAAAATCTCTGGACTCAGGATCTCACTTTTCCTCATCTTATTTAGTCTTATTTTGTGTATGTGTGTGTGTGAGAGAGGGAGAGAAAGATCTGGTTGTACTTAGTTAACAGACCTAAAAAAAAATTTACTTTATTTTTACATTGTGACTAGTATTTTTTTTTTTTTTTTTTCCTCCAAGAAAATTAAAACTTTGATACTTAAATTTTTCATAAAACAAGGAATCAGCTAATGGCAAAACTCTGTTAAAATGTTCTCCAGTCAATAGTTAAAATAATAAATTAAGATTATTAACTGTTAACATTGGTCAACGCCTTAGATAAAAAACATGGCTGAAGCACATGAAATATCCATTATTAATTTGGCCTGATATAAGTAAACTGCTTTGACTTTTGTCTGCTGTCTGTGTAGAAAAATGGACATTTACCAATCAAAAAAAAAAAAAAAAATGAAAACAAATGTGTATACCATTTGTAAAATATTAAACTTTCTTCAGAAGAAGAAAACATCTAATCCTCTTTTTATTGTCTGGTCCAAAATATGACCTCCCTTTCCTAAATCCGTTTTTCTAATTTTCTGTTGCTTCTTTGTATTATTGTTTTTGTTTTACTGCCATTTTACTGTTTGTTTAATTGAAATATGAATGATTCATAATCTTGACACACGAGCATGTGAATGGAATACATAATAATTTCTTCTGCACAACACTGTGTCAGTATCTGTTTTGCTTTCAAATTCTTTCTATTCAGTTTTGCCGACAGAATAAAACTTGTTCATTCAGTGGAAACAACTCCCATTACCCCTGTAAATGACACTTTATTTCTTTTAAAGTGTTTTTTTTTTTTTTTTTTTTTTTTTTTTTTTATATAATCTCAATATCAACCTATGCAGAAAGAACAAAGATTACCAAAGGTGAAGTCAGTTAGGATTCCATGTGACCATGAATAAAAGAATATTTATAGGATTTTGTGCTTGCTCAGTCTTTTGTGTCTTTCAGAAGTGAACAAGTTGTAGTCCTGGAACTTAAAAAAAAAAATTGCTTTGCATTAAAGCTACTCATCATTTTTTTTTTTCTTTGCTTGTTTAATAAAGGAAAATATTATGTCTCTCTATAATCCATGAGTGAAAAATAACGTTTTTCTTTTTTATTGGTTATTAAATCTCCTCCCATTCCACTTTTCTTTTTCAAAACTTTTGATAACATTGCCAATTCACCATTGAGCAAATTTTGAAGTATTGTATTTTTAATCAATTCAACCCAAGCAAGGCAGTACTGCCACTGGTGTGCAGAGTGGGGGAATAAGAAAAAGATGGGAATAATTTAAAGATAAAAGATGGCAATTGCTGTTGCACTTAAACTCTTGGAGATTGTAGTTATC
Source organism: Ascarosepion bandense (assembly GCA_037127315.1). Lineage (NCBI taxonomy): Eukaryota > Metazoa > Mollusca > Cephalopoda > Sepiida > Sepiidae > Ascarosepion > Ascarosepion bandense. The sequence continues at coordinate 910,924 of JBBBDQ010028584.1, read as the reverse complement.
AGTGATGGAAGGGAGTTCCAAAAGCAAGAAAGGAAACAGTAGAAGAGGTGGTAACATTTGACTGTAAAAAGGGTGGGACCTAGTTGCCAGTCTAATAGCACAAGTAAATTTGTGTGGAGGAGACACCAGTGAGATAAGCTCATCAGAGCAGAAGCCGTGAAAAGTTTTGAAGAAAAGACAGGGAGGCCACGTCCCAACTGAGAAAGTGGCTGGGATCAATTACATTGCAGATTCTCCTTTGAATTTTGTCGAGCACGCTGAGATTAACAGCAGGAGTGCACGACCTGATATGGCAACAGTATTCGATGTGTGGATCAATGGTAGATTTGTATGTACAAAATGGATTCTGATGAGAAAAACTTTCTGACCTGAGACTGTTACCCAAACATAGATGTAGCTATTGATTCAATGTAGTTGTTCCAATTGAGGTCGGCTGTGAGAGTGAGACCAAGGAGGTGCAGTGTATTGCTTTCTGGCAGACTAGCGCCACCCATACTGATGGGAGGTAGGAGAGTTTGTCTATGGCTATTAAAGGAAAGCAACTTTGTTTTGGAAGCATTAAAATAGCCTCGAGGTGGTGTAATGGTTAGCAAGCTTGTCTCGCTAGAACTATTGCAATTAAGTAGTGAGTTCGATCCTCACTGGGTGCCACATACTTTCGGCCTTGTGCCACATCTAAGCTGCGCTTAGTAAATTGCATTAAAATAGCCATTGCTTGCCCCAATCCACCACAGATTGTAGGTAATTATCAAGAGTACCAGCAACGTTTACTTTATCTCCCTTGGCTGATTTCTTATTGAGGCAGGAGTAACTGGTGGTGTTGTCAACATAGATGCCTACTTATCAACTGATTACATCAGAAATATCATTGATGAAGATGCCTTGAAGGACACCCGCATTTGTTTGATACGATCTGAAAGCATGCCCATTTAATATGATCTTCATTACATGATTTGACAGGAACAATTTGATTAGATTGAACAAGCATCTATTTATACCATAGCCCTGTAGCTTGCACAGAGGGCCAGCATGCCAAACCCTCTCACACACTTTCAAGATATTCAGGGCAACAGCTCAAGCTTCTTTGTTCTTATCAAGAGCTTGGTATGTGTATTTGGTGATGATTGTTAACATTTACCAAATTATAATAATATACAAAAATTTACAAAACCATCTTTAGATTATGTTCCCTTATATCAATCTGAGCATACCAAAGTTTGTATTCTTCATGGTTCACATCTCACTTTTTCTTTAGCCAAGTGAGCCAGTCAAAAACACTATACTTCATAGCATGTTCACTGTCAGCCATTTTTCATGTTATATTTTTCACTAGCACTTTTTTTTTTTCATAGAGAAATCTTTATATGACAAAATTTGATGTTAATCTGCAGTTCCAAATACCTTTCACACATTTTTCAACCAAGAGTATAATATGAACATATATAACTTCTTTTACTGAATAGCACATCTGGTCTGCATATTCCATGGAGCTGTATTTAAAACCTGGCCAGATATGCACAGTTAAAAATGTTTGCTTGGCTCACACTATTCCAGCAACATACTGTAGTTTTTCTGAAAATTAAATTGTCACAGCTCGTATACTAAAAATGATCCTTGCTATTGCACAAGTGAAATTTGTTTCCTCTACTCAGAGTTATTTTCATGAGTGATTTACGTATGCTGTAAAATGGTAGCAAAGTTGTAATTTTGATATGTGTATATATCTTTTTAGTCATATACAACATGTAGACATCATGGCACAATAGTAAATGTAATAACATGATCCCAGATTTGAGTTTGTATGAATGGACAGGAAAGAAGTTGGAAGATGTTACTACAATGAATGAGAGTAATATAATGGTATTAAAATTTAGAAAATTCCTTTCTGGAATCAATCTTTTGTTAGGCACTTTATTATTATTATTATTATTATTATTAAGATTGCTTGGACAATACATTTATGGGTCTATCAAAAACGTTATGGTGGCATTCTGTGTTATAACATAGCTGGTGAATGCTGGGCAATCAAGCTGTCTTGTTTCATGACTTAATTATGTTTTCTTTTATATTTGAAGATAAATCCATTAGTAAGCAAAACCGGAACTGATTCTTGAACAAAACTTTTACAAAAATATTTTATAAATGAAAATTTAGATTTGTTAAATTTTTAAGATCTATAGAATTTATGATTTATTTCACAAACTTATATAATTACCAAAATGTTTACCACTCATGTCTGGAAATGGCTTTATTTGAATAAATAATTATAAAAGGTATCAAAAACATTTGTTCACAAAAGATGAAATTGAGATGAATAACAAACTTTTTTTGTTTAAAGTCTCACTTTTAAATTGAATAAACAAATTATCTCTTAGGCAATAACCAAATTGGGCAAGACATAAAACATGTTAGATATAAATAATAAAACCATCTTTGTTTTGCATGTTTATTCTAATTATGCTCAGCATTAGGAGACTACCTCTCCCTTCAGGACGTGGACAATCATGGCTCTTCACAGCTTCCTGTCATTTGTAGCTACATGTAATATTTGTTTTTCCTCTAATCCTCCTAGTCCCTGTTCTACCATTCATTTACATAAGCTCATTAGGTAGGTTACTTTCTGTTTTCCTTTACTCCTATTGTTTTTAATATTCCCTCCGTGGTGTAAACAGTCCTGGACTATTATGTAATATTAGTCCTCCTACATGTTAGTGAATGCGGGACAATCTTCCCACAGAGGAAGAGACTTCAAGCAACAGAAATGTGGTCTGACAAAGATCCTCAGAATACCAGGGAATGGACATGTGAATAACAAGAAAATTCAAGGAAAGTCAAAACAAAAAAAAAACAGATTTGAAATTTCTTGGACAAAATGAGGAAAGAGAGCTTGGAGAATTTTACATGGGTATTAATATAAGCATTGCAAATTATGCAAATACTAGTTTGCTACCTGATCCTTGATTTGCTGACAGCAAGAGTATTAAATTTTAATTGTAAATTGTACATTTAAAATATGTTCAGTCTAAATACATATTGCTTAATTTTCTATGGTTTAAATCCTTTATTTAAAGCCAGAGAATATTTTAGACCAGGGGCTATCAACCTATGGCATGCCAAGCAATTTCCAATGGCACACAAATTGGGTAAAACTCAATGTATGTTGCCAATATTAAGCAATTGGCTGTGACCTTGCAAGGGCAAGGCTCCCATTAATAAAAACTAAAAAAAAAAAAGTTTATTTCTTGAAATGTGGTTTATTGCTATATTGTAGAACATATATTGACCATGACTTTTATAAAAAATACGTATGCTGTTGGCACACTGAATGATTTTAAAACCCTAAGTCGGCACATAGCAAGAGGTTGCCGACTCCTGTTTTAGATTGTAAGAATTTTTTAGATAATGGTTTAGTGATACAATTCTTGTTAATTAACTCTTAGCTGGTGGATTTATACCTTCCCAAAGGTATTTGCATCAATGTGAATATAACAAACCTAATGGGAATCGAAACTCAGATCTCTGATTAACAATTCCGAACCATTATTCATTACACCACCTTCATATCCAAGTTTATGGCACCTGGTATTTCCAAGCAGTCTCCCAACTAGGTACTGACCAGGCTTGATGTTACTTAAAAATTACTTCAAATGTCAACACTCTTTTTCTTGCTATTCAGTTGTTAGCTCTGTCACATGGTTGCCTGTTTCAATTTCATTGTTTTCCAGAATATATCATACATATCTATAAGTCTACCATTCACCAATGCTTAGAATATGGCTTGCTACATATGACTCAATTCTATTTATATTGAGCTCCTTGATAAAATCCAAAGAATCAGCAATATTATCAGTCCAGATCTGGCGGCTCGGCTTCAGTTACTTTACTACCGTCATATGGTTGCCTCCCTTTGCCTTTTTTATAAATACTTTTATGGTAAATGTTCAGATAGGCTCTTTGCTATAGCACCTGGTCTTTATGAATTTAAGCACAGTACTAGATTGGTATCAGCGTCTCATCAATTTACAGTTGAGTTGCCCAGATGTAACTAAGTTCAATGCTAACAGTTTCTTTTCTCACACTTCCTGCTTGTGGAACTTTCTTCCACATTCAGGCTTTCCAGCCAAATTTAATCTGCAAAAATTTCAATCTATATTTACTGTCCTCCTGATTCATTTTTTTGTTTTTATTTTGACTCATGAGTAATGTTATAAAAGTATTATTTTTATCAAATCCAAGTTCCTGTGCCAGACACAAAAACTTAGTGAGTAGAAATAGCAAGCCAGATTAATAGGCATAAAATTTTAAAACATAAGACAACCACTGAGTAAAATTTTAAAAGAAAAATATTTATTAACAGTTTACAATTACGAAAAAAGGTACAAAATTTGCACAAAATGTTTCTTTTTGTGTGCCTATTAAGGCAGGATAACAATTCATGATAAAGGGTCACCAGTGAAAAATGGGTAAAAGATTATTCTTCGTGTGCTGTGTCCCTTCAGGATGTAAGCGATCAGGGACTTCCACTTGCCTGTTTCTTATTGCTCTCAAAAATTTTTCTCTTGGTATCTCTTTTAAACCCTGCTTCGCCATCCATTTCCTTTCCCTTGTCTCTCCTTCCCCTCTATCTGACCTGTGGGTATTAAATTCTCCAAGCCCTCCTTCCTCCTTACATGTCTCAGGAACCTCATTTGTCTCTTCCTGATGTTAAGTATGAGTTTTGTTCTCGTTTGCATCCTCCCCAGAACCTCATCATTGCACATGTGTTCCGTCCATGGTATCTTCAGCATCCTTCTGTAAAACCACATTGCTGCTTCAAGCCTCTCCTTCATTCTTGAAGAAAAATTTTTTTTTTTTATTGCTCCTTCCATGGTAGGGCTTATCCAGACTGAATGGAAGGGAAATGAATTACTCCAATTCAACTAAAATATGTGTAGGTGTGCATCTGGCACAAGGATTTGTATGTCACTCATCCAATTTAGTCATATTTACATACTTTTTTTAACTTGATTTCACCTCAAGCAAGAGAGTAAAGCCACTAAAGTACAAGTGGCTACAGGGTGTGAAAAAATTAAGAGAAACAATAATGAGTGGGAAGAGAAAAGAGTAATCAGGGGGACAGTAAATAGTGATTGACATTGCATTTAAATTTTTGGAGATTAAAGTCGTCTGAAAAGCATTGAGCTGTAAGAGAGTTCCATGTGTGAGAAAAAAAACAGTTTAGAATTTATGGCTACATCTAGTCAGCTAAACTGTAAATTGATAAGATTTTGACACCAACCTAGTACCTTACTTAAATTCATAAAGTCTAGGTACCATAGTAAAGAGCTCATCAACAATTACCATGAAAGGATTTATAGAAAAAGCATAGGGAGGCAGCCTTATGGTGGTGAGAAAGTGACTGAAATTGAGCTGCCATATCATGACTAATAATATTGCTGATTCTTCTTTGAATTTTATCAAGGAGCTCAAAAAAATATACATTGACAGTATATGATAGTAAATCATCTCTTCTTTTTTAATATAGATTAGAATGACTATTTGAAAGAGTACCTTTTGCTATAGTTTGGAATCAAATTCTGATTGCATTCTCAACCTTCATTCTCAGTTTCAGCTCCGTAGTTTTCTTTTCAGCTATAAATTAAGTCCAGCACTCCCAAGTTTGAATTCCAGTTGGGTTCATTGTAATCGCTTTCATCCACACACCTTTGAGAAAGGAATGAATCTATCTCTACTCCTCCTGCTCTGTGTTGAACAGCAGAATGGCCTGAATCCTTATAACCTTAGTTGGTAACCAGTCTATCGCAGAAAGAAATGACAACCAACTGCAAGAAAATTTTCACGTAATAATCAAGAGGGTTGAAGTCTGGGGAGTTAAGTTGCCAGATGTAAGAGATGATGTGGTCGCAGAAATTGTCTGACAGCCATGACTGGGTTTTCCTGCTTGTGAGATCATGGTGTAGAGTCCTGTTACCAGACATAGGGTCTTCCAGCAGCCACAATCTTAACCCAGAGCAGCACTACATTCTCAGGGCACTTTATGTAGGCCTCTGTTTTTGAAAAAAAAGGACCAGTGAGAAGATGAATGAAGGCATAATGTCACCATCACTAGTGATCACTCCAAACACAATGATGCTGACTGTGTATATGGTTCAAATCTTTCCAAATCCTTTTCACTATCCTCAGATTCTGAAAGGTTTATATTGGTACTACTGGCATGAATGCCAAGCAATATAGCATGCTGTTTCCAAATTTCTGGCAAAATGTATCATGGTGTTTTTTTCTCATAGATGTTACCCAACTGACCCTACTATACTGTGCAGTTGACAAAATCAAAACCAAAAAATGTACATGTGTAAAATTTAAAATATAAGAAATAGTGACAATTCACCCATTACACCCAGTATTTTCAATATTTATATATTATTTCTTCAAAATCATAAGATATGAAAAGAAAAGAAAAATCAAAAGATCTATTAAAAATCTGTAGAAAATAAAATAAAAAAAAATATAAATAATGATAAAATGATTTCTTTCCAGCATCAAGATAACCAGATATCTTAATATTAAGATATGTTAGTTGTGATGTGGTATCAGATCGGTTCTGAATAAGCTACTCTCAAAGCTAAATATAGTGAGACTATAGTCGAAACTGCATGGCCCTGATTATCTTGCTGCTAGAAAGAAATCATTTTATCATTATTTTTATTTTTTATTTTTTTAATTTTATTTTCTACAGATTTTAATAGATCTTTTGATTTTTTTTCTTTTAATATTTATATATTAGTGTATTTACACTATTACATTGTTCATTGAAATGGTTGACAAAGTATCAGCTAATTGCCAATCAATTCAAACTTTATTATAAAATGATAAATAAGGATTTCCTTATAGTTGGTTAACATATTTTAATAATTTAGTAAATTTTTATAAATTTATGAATAAAAATTGTTTTGATATTTATTTTTTTTTATAAATTTGGGAATGATAAATATTGCATTGAATTAATTTCTAGAATGTTATCAATATAAAATTATTCTTGTAAATAAACAATCTTAATAAATAAATAGTGTTTAATATTTTTGTTTTAAATTCCTACGGACAAAAAATATGTATAAATACACTTTCATCATATGTATAGGTTTTATTACAATTCTATTCATTGCTGTTTAACACAATAAACATTGTTGAGGAGTGAAGGTAGTTAAAATAGTGGCAGTCTCAAGGGAAAATCATCCTTTTGGCATTCTGTCTTTTTTGTGAACATGAAGGTCTTTTTTATTGCCCATTGTAGCAACCCCAGCATACATTTATTTTTCTTTATCTCTTATTGTCATGATTTTTTTTTATGTCTTATAGTCATGAATTTTTTCATTGCCATGTCTTTGAGATGATTTATAAATTCGTATTGCTATCTACTAAAATATCTATTAAAATAAAATGTGGTAAAATGTGAATCTTGTTAGCCCTCACCTGACTGAATTCCATTGTTAAAAAGAAGTCCCACTTCTGAAAATCAAACAGACTCCCAATAGAATACTTACCCAATCACTACAACCTTAATCTCAAGTTTGGGATCAATCATTAGAGATTCTACTTATCCTCAAATTCTAAACTTCCTTCTCTTACATTCATACTACTATTTGTAGTTGCTGTGACATTCATTCAGGATCAGTTGAGGTGAATCTAAAAGAGCATACAAATTCATAATAGGAGTTTCATTGGAAATTGGGATTCACAAGTATACACATTTTAGGATAGTGCAATCCATGCAGTTCTAAGCTGGTTTGAATTCAGAGTTTTCCTTCTATTAGACTGGCTGCCAACTAAGGTTAAAGAGCTCAATTTGTCCTGTTGTTTACTCATAGCAGAAAGGAAGAAATGGATTCATACATTTCCAAAGGGTGTTAGTATATAAGTGAATATAATGGACTTGACTGGAATTTGAACTCAGTTCTCCATTTCCTCAATCCAAGCTGTTATCCATTACTCTACCTTGCCTTCATTTTCTTACATACAAAAATATAATTTAGTAACTCTCTACTTTGAGTAGAATTAGGGCCTTGTGTGACCTGCTCAGCAACAGGATGTATAAAAGCAAAGGACCCTACAGTCATATTAAAAAAAAATACTTCAGAGATGAGACAAGTATATCAGAGATCTCTTCAACGACAGGAGAGAGCAACCAACAATGCACAAAAATACAGATTGACCAGAAATATTAAAAACCAAAGTGGAATTTGCAATGGCTGAATTGAAGAGACCTGATGGAATTGTAATAGAGATGTTGATGTCCTTAGAAGGCTTTGGCGTAGACAGGTTCACAGAAATAATAAACAAAATCTACAACACTGACAATATACCGGAGGTCCTAAGCAGATCAGTTTTCATAGAACTACCTAAGAAGCCAGATGCAAAGAAATGTGAATTCCAGCAAACAATCAGCTTAATGAGCCACATAACAAAACTCATCATCCGGATTCTGATGAACAGAGCATACCGCAGAATTGGGCCAAAGATAGGACAAGAACAGCGTGGCTTTGTTAAAGATACTAAAACGAGGAATGTGATATTCATGCTCAGAATGCTATCCAAATGAGCCATACAAATGCAGAAGGACGTTTATCTATGCTTCATAGAATACACAAAGACATTCAACAAAGACTTGATAGAGATGCTCGACAACCTTGACATTTTTTGGAAAATATGTTAGGATAATCAAGAATCTATATGGCAGCAAATCATTTGTGTACAGATAGAAAGTGAACACAGCAGGTATACAAAAATAGAACAGGGTATAAAACAAGGATATATTTTTTCAATGGATCTAATCAACAAGTACATCAAAGCAATTATGAAAGAAATAAAAGCCTTGCCGGGATTCTTCATTGGTGACCACAATTTCAACAATAGAAGATATATGGATGACAGTGCTGATAGCAGACATGGAAAGGAAAGTGCAGGACCTTCTATGGAAGGTAGCAAAAGAAAGTGAGAAGGACTGAGCATAAACTTAAAGAAAACTGAATTTATGGTCATCAGTAAAAAGAAGAACCCAAAATGTAAACTACTGGTTGGAGAAACTAGAATAAAACAAGTAAAGAAATTTAAATACCTGGGAAGCGTTCTGACAGAAAATGGAAAGTGTGACATGGAGATTCAAAGATGCATTGGCATGGCCAAGGACATGTTGCAGAAGCTAACCAGAGTACTGAGAAACAGGAAAATCTCATTGGAAACAAAGAAAAGAGTGCTGGATTGCTATGTGATATCTGTCTTTCTGTATGGTAGTGAAAGTTTGATGATCTCAACAAAATGAAGGAGAGGCTTGAGGCAGTAGAAATGTGGTTTTACAGAAGGATACCATGGACTGAGCATGTGAGCAACAATGAGATCCTCAACAGCTACAACCTCCAGGAGTTTAAATGTAAGGTCAATAGACACTCCTAACACATTAACTCGGACCCATTCTCTCAAACACTCTTCCTATGTACCTCCTTACTCGTCTATCACCCTCCTTCTGACATTTCCTATATCCAATCGCTCTCTCAGGACCTTCCCCCATGTAACCCCCTGCACTATAGTGGCAGTGGAATGCCTTGCTTGGGGTGAAATGATTAACAAAGAAAAAAGATGTTGGAGAAAATTCAAACTTAACATTAGGAAGAGACAGTTGAGGTTCTTGGAACATGTAATGAGGAAGGAGGTTCTGGAGAATTTAATACTCACAGGACATAGAAGGAAAGAGAAACAGGGAAAGCAGCATGAGACATATTTGATAGGCCTGAACCAATGGATGATGGACCTGGGTTTGGGAGAGATACGAAAAGAAAAAATATTGAGCACAATAAGAGACAGAACCAAGTGGAAGTCCATGATCACCTATGTCCTGAAGGGACACAGCACATGAAGAAGATTCTTATATTTCACTTTAAGGAAGAATTAACTTGGCCCAAAACTGAAGACCTTTTTGCCTTTGTTGATAAAAAATGCTGACATGGATTTATAAAAATATAGAATATTTTTTTTATTCTTTTGTCTTTAGTGACAGTGGTATGTAGAGTCAAGGTTTGTCGGTGGGTAGGCACACACACACACAGGTTGAAGGCTGCTGGGTTCCCTTTCTGAATTCAAATACTAAACTGCTGTCTCTCTGATTTATTAAATAGGATGTTACTTCCGTTGTACCATCACACCTCAGGTGCTGACTTATTTGGCCTCTATTTGTCAAAACAAAATCTAGCTTTGCAACCTGCATTTCACACTCATTGACATCTCAAAACATTTTTTTTAAATTTTGCAATGCAAATACAAGAATATATAACACTTTACTTAATAAATCCTAGGCCAAACTAATAAAACAACAACTTTTAGACAAAATTTGACTTTATTCATTAACATAGTCTTCTTCTAAGGTGATACAATGATTCCAACGCTTCTCTAACAATTCAATGCCATTTTTGTAGAACGATTTGTCTTTGGCATCAAAATACACCTCAATATCACTTCTTCATTGGAGCCAAATCTCTTTCCCTGGAGCATTCTTTTGAGGTCTGCAAATAGCTAGTAGTCACTGGGGGCCAGATATGGAGAATAAGGTGGACGGAAGCAATTCAAAGTGCAATTCATTTTAGTTTTGCCATCATTACGATCAACTTCTGACACAGTGTGTTGTCTTAGGGAAAGATCACTTTTTCTTCTTCATTTGTAGTCGTTTTTTTGGTGATTTCTTCTTTCAAATGCACCAATAATGCTATTGTAATATTTGCTATTAATGGTTCTTTCTTTCTCAAGGTGATCAATGAACAGAATACTTTGCGCATCCCAAAATATGGAGACCAAAGCCTTGCCTGTTGATGTTTGCATCTTTGGTTGCTTTGGATGGCTTTCATCTGCTGCTGTTTACTCAGCTGACTGCCGATTTGCCTCTGGAGTGAAGTGGTTGATCCATGTTTCATCCATTGTCACATATTTATGCAAAATCTCCTTGTTATGTTGAAACAGTTGCAAACATTGCTCTGAATTGTTAACACATTGTTTTTCATCAACTGTGAGCAAACGCGGCACCCACTTTGAACACAGCTTTCTGATTGACAAATATTCATGCAAAATGGTGAATACACTGCTTTCTAATATGTTCAACTCCTCTGCTATTTCACGCAACTTTAATTGATGATTAACCAAAACGAGTTTGTGGATTTTTTTGGTGTTTTCTGGAACAACTGCCGATTTAGGGTGACCTGAGCATTCAACATCATTTGTGTCTGTACGAGCCCATTTAAAGTCAGCATACTACCTAACCATTGTTTCTGACAGAGCAGAGAATGAATAACACTTATCAAGCCATTACTTTGCTTGGACAGTATTTTTACCATCAGAAAGCAAATCCTTATCTATACACAAAATTTAGATTTTTCATTTGTTTTGAAAATTTGCAACAGTAGCTTCATTTAAATAATTGTAATTTGTAAACTAATAATCTGATTGGACCCAAATTTTGTCACATGCCATTTGAAGGTTAGTACTTCATAAATATCACATGGATTTTTTATTAGTGGCACCATCTATATGTCAGGCTTGGGACTTATTGAGTGATGTGTTAACAGTATTAGGTGAACATTTAGTAATAAAAATTATTTTAAAAAAGCTCACAAATTTAATTAATATTTGAGTTATCTATACAAGTTAACCCCTCTCTACCATATATTTTCTGGTAGTATTATGCTCATGCTTCATAGTATAGGCATTTGATGAAACTTATACTAATATTCAAAACCAATTAGAGATCCCACCCAACATTGAACTACATCTACAGAGATATTATACAATTATCTCTTAAGCTTAAATGGAAATAGCTGCAATTTGCTGGCCACTGTTATCAAGTGCACAATGAGGTTAACTGATCCTTGCTTCTTTGGCATCCTCTAGAAGTGTTGTATCAAGAAAGCTGACGTAACCACACATATTTGCCCAAGACTCAGGGCTCGATAGGAGAGATCTAAGTACAGCAATGACTGACCATGTTGTGTGGGGTGGCATTGTAGATGGATTTTCAACCAACCCTTGGTTGTTTGAAGGATGATGATGATAGGCATTTTTACTCATCAGCATCTGGTTTTAGCCATTATGCTCATCCTTACTATCAACTGTCTGCAGTATGCATTGCTTTCAACAGTATATGCATTTGGTCTATATCAGGTGCTATTGAAATCCAGGTCATCCAAAATAAATTCTATAAAAATTATGAAAGGAAAGGTTAAAAAATAATGGTTACCAGAAATTTAAAAGGTGTGGATTTAGATGGCTGGATATATAAATGGGCAAAGCTGTTGGCATGGTAGTTAAACAAAATCCAAGAGAAAGAGGTGACATCATCACCAATGAAGAAGGGAATGTCATTTCAACAATAGCAGTAGAACAAGCTCAATTTCATTTCTGGGGCCCCAGCTTGGTTGGAAGGAACACTATGTCAGAAATATGAACGGCAAGCACCTCCAACCATACTTTCTTCTCCTTTGACTCACTTCCAATTTCCTTTTAGAGAGAGTTAAGGCAATTTGAAAATACAGGTATCCCCTGTTTCTCAAAAGTTTGCTTTATATTAAAAGTTAGTTTATACTACTTTTATGAAAGATTTACATTAAAGTTTTCTTCTGCAACCTAATATGGGTTAGGGAAACAGAGGGCACTTCTCTCCCTTTAGTGGATATAAGTTACATGGGACATGTGACAACTGCTTAGTGACATCATTTTATAGTGATGAAAGTAGCAGTCAAATTCAATTTATTTTACAGCAGCCAAAGCAAAAGGTGCATTTCTTTAACTTGGACCTTGCATAACTCAGGCAGAAGCTAAATTTGCCTCTCCAGCTGTTTACAAGTGCATGGTGCTGTTTCCTTTTAGGAATATATCTTTCCCACATATAGGATGAAACTCCAGTTTGCAGTTCTCAATTTGGAAAAACCCAGATCTCACTGTTTCTCATTCATAGAATAAGTCCTCACCTGGGACATAGATGAATCCAGCCTGTTTGAATCTTTGAATTTGGGGTGCTAAACATGGCTTCTTCAGACACAGGAGCATCTCCATATTATATGTAAGACACTGCTTTGCTGTGTAGATATATGTGATATATTATTCTCCACATGGGATATGTGTACATATGTCTATGTTTTGCGTATGTCTTACTGATAGAAAAGTTTTTCTAAGAACAAAGCATGTTTGTCATTCTGTTTCCTTTCAGCCATTCTGTTCTGTCCATGAACTACAGTGTTATTATATAGCAAATATAATAATACCCATAACGGGCAAAATACAAGTGGGAGAATAAATCTTTCTCTCTAGTTCTCTCCTGTTACAATAGTATCAAGCAAATAAGAAATTATTCTTAAATTTATATGAGAATAAATTTTGAGCATTGAAAACTACACTCCACAAAATACCTTTTTTTTACTTGCCTGCTTCAATGGCCAGATGTGCGTTGTAGTGCAGTGGATATCAGCTCGGAACGAGAAATCGGAGAGCCGAGTTCAAATTCCAGTTGAATTCATTGCATTCACTTACGCGCAAATACCCTTGGGAAAGGTATTAATTCGTCTCTTCCTTCCAGTTATGGGTTAAATAACAGGACAGATTGGGTTCTTTAGTCTTGGCTGGCAACCAGTCTACCGCAGAAAGCAATGGTAATCTACTGAGGGATAATCTTCTGCCCAGTCAGTCATGTCTCTTTCGAGACATGATCGCCCAAGCGTGTTTCACGTATGGCACTTAACTGGCTGGTTTCAATGTTGAAAGTCAAGGTTCATTGTTTACTGTGTCTAATATGGAAGGCTTGAAACAATATTATGTTTAGTAACATTGGATGTGACCAATAAATGCTCAAAGATTTCTAAAAGATTAAACAATTAATGTGTTAGGTTTCTTTTTACATCAACTTAGTGGGCATAAAGTAGTACAGTATTTTTAGTTTAATTTCTATATACTTTCTTTTTGCTCTAGATTTGTGGGTATAAGGTTGTCTAGTTGGCCTGCTTTCATTTCCATATCTTTACTTGGTAATGTATGCCTGTTGAAGAAAAGAGTTTCTATGAAGCTTGTGTGAATATAATGAACTAGCAGTATAGCCCGCTGTTGCTCGGGTGTAATGGAAGCTTTAAAACTAATCCATGGTCCTGGAGCTCAGACTCTTTGGACGTTGGCATGAAAGACTAAAAAGCAATAGTTGTTTCCAGTTAAAGCGAAACCGTAGACTGAAAGAAAAATGAATGAATGTAAGTCAAAATTTGATTTCCTGGCATCGATATCAAATAAGTTTTTTTCGTCGTCAACTGAATTTTGAAGGCTAAATAAGTCCTCTGAGTAAATGGTAGCATGGCTGGGACTAAGAACTACAATTATATCTACATAGAGCCAAATCTGAAGCAAAAACTAAAATAAAAGGGCTGAAAAACTGATTTTGATCAGACTCGGTATCTTGCCTTTTATATATATATATTCTTGATTTTCTGCACTATTATAAGAACTGCAACCTTGAAACTTCTGAATATCGTTTCTTATGTCTTTGTCTGTGAGTGTATCAAATTTGATTAAAATTGGACCACTCCTTCTAGAACCATATTTTTTCGATTATCGATTTTTGATATTTATCGGGGGTACCTCGACACAAAACCTAGCTAAGAATACTTGCAGATGCTTATAGTACAACTGTGTAAATTTTCAAGGAAATCGGTTCAGCCATTTCGGAGTCTATAGGTAACAGATGCACACACACACACACAGACACACACACACAGACAAAGTTCCATTTATAAATAAGTTTAGATTTAGATTGTCATAAGTTAATTGAGAAGAACAGTCATTGGTCTGTATTAGTCAAAATATCCTTTGCCATGCCATCTTGGTTGTTGTAGGATGAACTAAATGTTACTCCTGCAAGTTCAAATTTTGGAGTTATTTCCCTTCTATTTCAATCCACTTATAATCAGTCAGTTAAGTGCCATACGTGATACATGCTTTGGGCGATCATGTCTCTTTCAAAACATGACTGACTGGGCAGAATATTATCCTGCAGTAGGTTGCCATTGCTTTCTGCAGCAGACTGATTGCTAGAGCCAAGGCTATAGAACCCAATCTGTCCTGTTATTTAACCCATAACTGGAGGGAAGAGATGAATTAATACCTTTCCCAAAGTTATTTGTGCATAAGTGAATGCAAGGAATTCAACTGAAATCGAACTCGGCACCCCGATTTGTCGTCCCGAGTCAATATCCGCTGCACCACAACGCACATCCACTTATAGAGCTTTTCATAAAATATTTTTTTCTGTGTGGGTTATATATGGTTCTTTAGTTGCCATTGGTAAGGGAAGTAATTAGGTGTAAGGGTGTTGTTGTTGGTAAGACCGGTAGTTGATATATTTGTTGGGTTGGTGGACTGAGGTTGCAGCAATGACAAGGGAGTCCTGTAATGAATATTTATTTGCTCGGGTGTAATGAAAGCTTTAAAACTAATCCATGGTCCTGGAGCTCAGCCTCAGCCTAAAGAATATTTGTGTGAAGTTTGGTGAGAATCGGATAAAAATTGTGGATTTGTATAAAGGACATACAGACAGATAAACAGACACACACACAAACATCTTGCCTTTTATATATATATATATATTATCGATTTTCTGCACTATTGTAAGAACTGGAACCTTGAAACTTCTGAATATCATTTCTTATGTCTTTGTCTATGAGTGTATCAAATTTGATTAAAATCGAACTACTCCTTCTATTTTTTTTTTTTTTAATCATATCACCCCGAGCAAGGCGGTAACGCCACTGATGCGCAGGGGGCTACGTAAGGGTAAAAAGAATGGAAAAGAGAAAGCCGGAAACCACATCCTAAACAGGAAACAAGGGATGAGCCTCTTCACCTGTTCAATAGATGTGGGTGGAGTGTGAACCGGGCGAAAGTTTAGTCTATCTACTCCAATTGAAAAAAAAAAAAAAAATAAGGAAAAGAGTGAAAAGATTGGAAAAGAGAAAACTGGAAACCGCATCCTAAACAGGAAACAAGGGATGAGCCTCTTCACCTGTTCAATAGATGTGGGTGGAGTGTGAACCGGGCGATAGTTTAGTCTATCTACTCCAATTGAAAAAAAAGAATAATAAAGGAAAAGAGTGAAAAGATTGGAAAAGAGAAAACCGGAAACCGCATCCTAAACAGGAAACAAGGGATGAGCCTCTTCACCTGTTCAATAGATGTGGGTGGAGTGTGAACCGGGCGATAGTTTAGTCTATCTACTCCAATTGAAAAAAAAAAAATAATAAAGGAAAAGAGTGAAAAGATTGGAAAAGAGAAAACCGGAAACCGCATCCTAAACAGGAAACAAGGGATGAGCCTCTTCACCTGTTCAATAGATGTGGGTGGAGTGTGAACCGGGCGATAGTTTAGTCTATCTACTCCAATTGAAAAAAAAAGAATAATAAAGGAAAAGAGTGAAAAGATTGGAAAAGAGAAAACCGGAAACCGCATCCTAAACAGGAAACAAGGGATGAGCCTCTTCACCTGTTCAATAGATGTGGGTGGAGTGTGAACCGGGCGATAGTTTAGTCTATCTACTCCAATTGAAAAAAAAAAAAATAATAAAGGAAAAGAGTGAAAAGATTGGAAAAGAGAAAACCGGAAACCGCATCCTAAACAGGAAACAAGGGATGAGCCTCTTCACCTGTTCAATAGATGTGGGTGGAGTGTGAACCGGGCGATAGTTTATAACCCGATTTTTTTCGATTATCAATATTTATCGGGGGTACCTCGACACAAAACCTAGCTAAGAACACTTGCAGACATTTATAGTACAACTGTGTAAATTTTCAAGAAAATCAGTTCAGCTGTTTCGGAGTTTATAGGTAATGGACACACACACAGAGACAAAGTTCCATTTATAAATATGTTTAGATTAATGACAATTACTTCTTGGCTTCATGCTATTTCAGCTTTCAAAAGGCTTCATAGGAACACCATGTTTATATAGTTGGACAAACCTCTGTCAAGATTTCCGAGATGAGGTATTGTAACTATTTACACTATTTACATTGTTCATTCAGACTGTTGTCCTTATCTTGATTGTCATATTCACTACATTTTGGCCGTTATATACTTCAGCCTTCTTCAGGTCATATGCATGGCCCAGTGGATAAAAGCATTGGTTGAAGTAATCCAGTGACTTGACCCAGTGTGTTGTGAGTTCAATATCTGGCCACAGCAGATGTGAACAAAAATGTGGAGAGTTGATTTATTAAATGGGAATCACTGAAACTGAGATATCCAGAAAAGTCATGGTATGTGGGACTAGAACAATCTATCCCAGTGGATGAAATAAAGGGCTTGGTTTGAAATTCCATCTGAAGAAGACCAAAGTGTACAATGGCTGAAACATTGTGAATATGATAAAAAAGATGAGAACAACAATGTTAATAGTATAAAATGGGCAAACCTGTATTTTAGTAAAGGTGAATGTTAGACCATCTCACAGATGAAGAGAAAACTGGAGACAACATAAATGTGCTGAGAATACCATGGACAGAATGCAGAAGCAACAAAGAAATCTTAAGGTTGAAGGAAGCAAAAAGGATATTTATACACAAAATCAGAAAGAGACAGTTGAAATTTCTGGGATGTATAATGAGGAAGAAGAGCATGGAGAATTTGAAACTCACAAATCATATCAAAGGACAAAAGGCGTAGGGAAAAGCAGTGATCCACATATCTGATAAACTTGCAGGAATGGAGTGGAAGGTATGGCAAAGGGACAAATATTTCTAAGAGCTATGAGGGATTGGAAGTTATGAAGAGTCATGATCATCTAGTCCTGAAGGACCATAGTACAAAAAAGAACTAATAAAGCAATGAAATATATTTTAATTTTTAATATTTAAAGTTCATTATTGAAGCCAATTTGTGTTTTTCTATATTTTTAGAGACATTAATTACTTTTTTTAAAAAGTTATTTCTGTCTGTTACTGCAAAGTTTAAACAATTTTTTATCTTATTGAAATAACTCAGGAAGGCAATGATGTCTGATGCCTTTCTTTTTTTACCCTAAGAGAGGCAGGGGACGTTAATTTGCGGCAATAGCTGTTAGGTAGCAAGTATACCGTGCAACCTTTAGTCTTATTGGGAAACTTATGCTTTAAAAGACCTTGTACTATATTTGTTTTAAATGGGAAATAAGTGATTACTACAAAGAAGACTGAAAAATAATTCACTAATTTGGTCATTTTTCTATATGTCTTTTTTCCACAGCAGAAGCTGACTTAAAAAAAATAAAAGTAAAACATTTAAAAAGTTAATAAATTCTACCTGTTGCATTCAGTTACAAATTTAAAAAGTAGCTTATGACCAACCAGTAATAGCAGGGTATTTCTTATATGAGTTAAATTTCGGATATGACAATATATGAATTTTAATAAAGGAAAAAATGTTATAAGTTGGTCAGCATTGAAGCAGCATATTTTTTGTTTTGTACGAAATAAAAACATAAATTAGAGAATGATACATTCTTTTTCTTTCCTTTTTACATCATTTGTAATTTTTTTGTGTTTCTGTAATTTCTCAGAGATTATGAAAATTGTTGATTTAAAATTATAACTTATAAAAAAATTAAATGTAATACATTGAATACAGTTACAATAGTAATGACCAAATTGTCTTTAAACATTCCGAAAAAAAAAAAAAATGCACACCGACCATTACTCAAAATTTAAATAAATAATTAGGGTTTTGTCACCCCCCTCCTCCCCATTTCGTTGTTTCATGCTGGACAATTTTCACCAGTTTTTTTGTTACTTGGTGTTGTAATTTTCATTTAGCTTCTTGGCGGTTTTTGTGCGTAACATGTAATCATTCAATGCTTTCGTTAAAGGTAAGTTCATATTCTTCTTATCTTTAAAGTAAAAAAAACAAACTATTTTACTTACTTGCCATTTAACTTCTCTTGAACTTTTATTAATGAATTTGTTTTCTGTAGGTTCTTCAGTTTTTTTTTATAATGAAAAACGTTTTTTGCATAATTCATGAAATTTTTATTTAAATAAAATTTATGTCCAAGTTAAGTTTTAAAATTTGATGTATCTTACTTCTAAGAACTTACTTTTTCGGTTTTATCGTATAAAAATAAAACTAAATTTAAAAAAATGTTAATTTTGGAAGTGGATTTTTAAACGGAACAACTGTCTTAGACTCTATAGAGGTAATTTTTATTAATATTTTTGCTTTGCAGTTTATATTTCAAACCTTTTCTTTTTAATTTTGCGTTTTATTACGAGAAAAACGCTTGAGTAAAAATGTCTCTCCAGTTACTATTTTTTTTTAATTGATTCATGAATAAATTGAATCCTTTCTTTTAATTGCTACTATAGAGAATTGTCAGTAAAATATTTTCAAACTTAAAATTTTGATTAAAAAGTTTTTTTAATGAATGAATTTTATCAAATCCAATTTGTGCAACCAACGTCTTAAAGAGCATTTTAAAACTTGATGTCTTTAGGTAGAGTTTTTAAAGACAGTTGTTAATTACGAAAACCGATGAAAACGTTTTAACCACCTTATCCTAAATTGTTCTGTACAAGAGGAAAATTGGTAAATTTTAGTTATCTTTTTTTTGCATAACCATTCAGATTTTTACGTTTATTTTTAAGTAAACGTAAACAAAAGTTTTTGATTTGAACATTATTACTGTGAGGTGCTGCTCAGTTTTTTTGTTTTTTTTTCAAATTTAAAGAGATGCTGTTAGTGAGTTAGAAATAGGAAAACACGGAAACTCTGTACAAGAGGGAAATAAGTAAACTTAAGAGTTATGTTTTTGCATAACCATTCAAATTTTTTAAGTTTTTTATTTGTTATGTTAGGTAAATGTAAAAACAATATTCTCTGATCCCGTTTTAAATGCTACCTCGTATTTTTTGGCTCAGAAGATAATGTCTAATTTTTTTCTTAATTTTACGTCAGCTCGGGTAACTTTGATAAGGATGTTTAGCACTGGAAAATAACGGTGAACTCAAAAACAAACTTCCAAAAGAAAAAAAATGACTGCTTGCCAAAAGAGCAAATCCTTTTATTTTCAAGTTTATTTTTTTTTTTTTTTTTTTTTACTAAAAAAAAATTCTGAAATTTTTATTGAATATTTTTAGTACTGCATTTTTTTGTTTTAGTTTTATTGAATAGAGAAAACCTTCATTTATGAAAAAAAAACAAAAAAAACTTTAATGTTGATAAAAAAAAGATATACCTAAACTTGTACATGAATAAATAGGTTTTTGATTTGAAAATTGTCTGCATAGTGGAGATAGCCTAGCGGGTCTGACACTTGATCTTGAAACAGACAAGTTGTTTCAAAGGGTTTGTTGTACCCTTTCTTTCTCTTTAAAAATCCCTCCCTGTATTTTTACTTCCGCATGAATGTAAATTTGAAACACGGTCAGGTTTAAAGAAGGACCCAATTTTTTAAATATATGCTTCAGCGGGGCGAGACGGTTTTATTTTTTTCGTAGGTCTCTGCCATATTTGACGGGCATATCGAAAGCATGCTTTTTGAAAATTCAATGTTTTTAAAGTTTTAATTTTAATTTTTCTGGTTGGAGTGTTTTGTTTTTTGGTAAAGTTTGGAACGTATTTTATGTTCACGATTGATATTGGATTTTTTTTTAAATACTGAAATTAACATCTAAGAACTAATTTAATGGGCCACTCAAAAAAAAAAAAAATGGATAATTTTTTTTAGGAAATAATTTTTGTAGGTCGGTATTCTTCTTTTAGAGTAAAGTCCCCCCCCCTGTTAACTTTGGTTTCTTCAGAATATACTGACTTCCAATTTGTAGTGAGGTAAGATACCTCCCCTCCCAACGAGTCCACCTGTTTGCTGTGGGTAGATTCCTGAGAACAGGATCCTGATAGTTTAAGCCTTCAGGCATTAGGTAGAATATTTCTGAATTCCGACACACTACTTTGGCCCTTTGAGTACCATTCCACCCACTAAAAGCACAATGACTTCACAACCTACAAAAAAAAAAATCATACAAACACCAACCAAACTTAATCAAATTGGTAATAGAAAACAGTTGCAAGGGTAAATTAGGTTATAACTAAAATGTATAATTAAAAATTAAAACTTGTATTCAACTTCACAGGAGTAGATGAATAAAAGACATTATTGATGATTACATATAAATACTTAACCTGAATATACCAGTTTTGTATCCTTGATATGCTTGGATGAATTTGATAATCCCTCCCCACAAAACGTTCAACATGATAGATCTCTGAGGGTGGAGAACAGAGATGATAAAGAAAAAAATATATATAAGGACTCTAAATCAAGTTCTGATAAAAATCAGAATTGCATAATTACTTCCCTCAATATATAGTAATGGAGTCACTTGATCATTTATAATTGAAAATAAAAAAATATACTCTCGAATTACTTTCATAACTGTTAAAAGAAACATTAAACAACCCAATAATAGTTCAAGTATGAAAAAAATGTACACAGAAAAAAAAAATCCTCAAATGGTTAACATTTAATAACTTGAAAATCAAACTGTCTACACCAAAATTTAGGTATCTTGAGGTGCTATCAAAACTTGAAACCTGGCACTGGTTCCATAGTAGCCACGCGTCGGACCAAAACAGGCGCCTTTTCACCTCAGCTCGTAATAAGTAAAAAGATACTTAACAAAGCTAAGATGCTGTTTGCTGCCAGAATGAAGCAACGTATAGCATCCTCTAAGTTCGGTGCCAAAGACCACTGGCGCTTCTGTAAAAGCGTGCTTAACAAGAGTAAGTCCTCAATACCCCCCCACTAATCAATGAGTTTGAGGTCATCACCTCCTCAGCGGACAAGGCTGAATGCTTTGCTTGTAGATTCTCGACCAATTCGAGTCTGGATTTGTCTGGAGTTTATACATCCGACTTCCCACCTAGAACTGAGGCTCAATTGAATGACGTCCACATCACACCCTCGCTGATTTCTAACATAATCTCAAAACTTGACCCTCACAAAGTGAGTGATGGGGACGGAATCCCAATCATAGTATTGAAGAAATGTGCTCCTGAACTCTCCTCTGTTCTTTCTAAGCTCTACAACTTCTGCCTATCTTCTTCCTGCTTTCCTGCCTGTTGGAAGTCATCTTCTGTGGTTCCTATATTTAAGAACACTGGAGAACTCTCGAACCCTGCAAATTACTGCCCTATCAGCCTTCTTCCGATCTTTGGCAAAGTGTTCGAAGCCATTATCAACGCCGAGGTCATTCAGCATCTCACAGCCTACAGACTCCTCTCGGACAAACAGTATGGCTTCCGCTTCACCAGGTATACTGCTGATATGCTAACGACCATCACTGAGTGTGTATGTATATATATATATATATATATATATACCAGGCTCTCGACAAGAATGGTAAAGCCCGAACCGTTGCTTTGGATATCTCTAAAGTGTTCAACAGAGTCTGGCATGCTGGCCTTCTACGCAAACTGCAGAGCTATGGTATAACTGGACTTTTGTTAGACCTAATCCAGTCATTCTTCTCTAACCGCACATTGAAGGTGGTATTAAACGGACATGCCTCCCAGAACTACCCTACAAACGCGGGTGTCCCTCAAGGCTCTATCCTAGGTCCTACACTCTTTCTAATCTACATCAATGATCTCCCCGATGCCATAACATCCCAAGTAGGCATGTACATCGATGACACCACTGTTTACTCTCACCTTGATCAAAAATCTGATGTTGGCGACAAGGCGAACCTCGCCGCTGAGCTTGAAAAGGACCTCCAATCCGTGGTGGATTGGGGCAAGAAATGACTCGTAAAATTCAATTTTTCCAAAATGAAGCTGCTATCAATTAACCACCACAGACAACTGCACCTCCCTCCCATTAGCATGGAACATGCTTGCCTTCCAGAGAGTAAAACACTACGCCTGCTTGGCCTGACACTCTCAGCGGACCTCAAGTGGAATGACTATGTCGAATCCATTGCTAAATCCACTGCTATGAAAGTCAGCTCTCTGTGCAGGGCCTGGAAGTTCTTTGTCTGAATCTATCCTGCACATATATAAATCTGCCGTCCGCCTGTGTATTGAATACTGCTGCCACATCTGGTCGGGTGCCCCTGCTATTCTCCTTGGGGTTCTTGACAAAATACAGCTGAGAATCTGTAATGTGAGCGATACCAACTTGGCTGACCACCTGCAGTCACTCTCTCACCGGCGTGACGTGGCTTCCCTGTGCCTCTTCTATAAATACTTTCACAGCTTCTGCTCTGACGAACTTAAATCACTGGTGCCTCCTAAGTGTGAATTTGCATGAGATACTAGATTAGCAACTAGGTCCCATCCTTTTACAGTGAAACCAATGAAATGTAACCGCAATTTCTACTCCAACAGCTTCTTTTCTCACCTGTGGAATTCCCTTCCGTGTGCTTGCTTCCCCAACGGCTACAACCTCCAGGAGTTTAAATGTAAGGTCAATAGACACCTCCTAACACACTAACTCGCACCCTTTCTCTCCAACACTCTTCCTATGTACCTTCTTACTCGTCTATCACCCTCCTTCTGACATTTCCTATACCCAATCACTTTATGTAACCCCCTGCGCTATAATGGTAGTGGAATGTCTTGCTTGGGGTGATATGATTTTAAAAAAAAAAAAAGTAGGAATCAGTTAACATAAAAAAGCAAAATGTAACAGATATAACCAGAATAACAAAAGAAATAGTCAAACCATAAACACTAATACGTATATATTAAAACTGAATATACCTAAACCATCAAATGAAATAAAACTAGGTTAGTTCATCACAAAAGTAGGAATTTACATTCTCAGGCTTTTATGATGTCATAACTGTCAAAGATTTGGCCCTCATAAGACAGGTGTACTAGAATTTTGTTACGTCTAAAATACAGCAGTACAGATCAAGAAACTGAGTGCAAAGGTACCATAAAAGGCATAAATTATGGGAACCATCCTGCATACTAACATATATGTAAAGATTGGTAAAAAAAAAAATAATTGAGATCAAATATATGAAAAATATAACTTCCTGAAGCTATGAAAATTGCTGAAAACACTAGACAGAATATTACAATAAATTATGCAAATACAACCAAAACACAGTGGTGAGAAATATCATTTATGTGAATCAACAACATTAATCCAAGAGCTAAAGAAATTAATTGAAATAATGAAAACTGATAACAGGAAAAAAACTTATATACTTAATCGAACTATAGAAAATTTTAAACTCAGAAATTAAAAAATCAAAAGAATCCTTTTGTCACCCGACTTAAAACTAAAATATTATTGAATAAAAATCTTTCAGCATTAAATGACCCAAGAGGATTGATATGCTGATAAAATTAACAAACAAAATCACACGCACATTTGACTTTATCAGCATACGAGACAAAATCTTCATCCTGAGTAAGGTTCATGCATTGTCAACATGTATAAAAAAATATTAATTCTTTTCATGAAAAATTTTTGATAATAACTTTCATTAAATAACACATTTTCATGTTCAGCAGTGCTAAATTTTTGTGACAGAAGGCATACTTTTCATCCAACTATTAGTATTATGTTGCGAACTGGTGATATTTCTAGTTATGCGACACTAATATAAACTTTTAAACAATAAATATTAACATGTTGCTGTAGCACGTGTAGTAAAAAAAGGACAAGTTACATAGCAATAACAAATTGGCATTTAATAAAACGAAAACAAGTACAATACATTAAGAATGTTTAAGTACGTCCCAAAACAAGAATGTTCATGTCTAAATGAATGAGAATGTTTTTAGCAAGACTAGATAAGAAACGACATACTGTTACGCCAGCAATTGTCTTTGTGGCTATCCCACTCAAGCTGGGAAGGGAACTGAACCCAGATAAAAAAAAGAGTTCCTCAAAATGGAAGACAACTGTTGTTCTCCTTTAAGGGAAGACAACTATTATCTTTTTACAGAACCATCCTTGAAATTCTTCTCTGCCTCATACCTTCCAAAGTATAATAGGAATGTAATTTTATTTTCTAGGGATGTAATTAAATTCACCATTCAAGTCAGCGGTTGAGTCTGGCAAAAATTAAATTGCCACATGGCTTGTTCCTTGCATTTTCAGGATTGCATTTAACTGTTCTTGATATTCAATCTGCTGTCATTACATTTATTGTAACAATGTCTTCTGGAATTCTAGTTGGTATTTAATTAACTTCAATTCTTCAATAGTATATTATGTTTGTATAACTAGGAAGAAGTTTTTTTTTCTTTTCCATAAAAATTCTGAATTTTCTTCACCAGCTACTTATGTGAAGCGATGTTGCTTTTTTTTTTTTTTTTTTTTTTTTTTTTTTGTGTTAATTTGAATCCTTGTCACCACTATTGTATCTTCATTGCAATGAATAAAGATAACACAACCAAGAATATAATGTTGCTTGAAGTTAATGTAGTGTTGCTGAATTTTGTTATCAGGATATAAAGCTTGCTTCTTCTAACACTCTTACTTTTCCCTAATTCTCTTGATAGTTCTTGACGTCAGCACTTATGCTATTTACGCGAGTCAGTTTTATTCTGGAGAGCTATGCTCACCTCCACAACTTTCTATTAGGCACAACAGGTATCAACTCCATGTCAATAATAGATCATCTGACACTGGCAACCATCTATATTCATAAATACCCACAAAAATGTCGGCCATTGCAGGGCTGAACAAGCAGCCCATGGTGATTCCATCTATCTACCTGTTCATAATATTGAATATTGGAGCTTAACTGATATGATGGTAAACTTCAATAAAAACCACTTCAGGAATACAAGAGGGGGAAAAGATTACTTTGATTAAAAGCATCAGCAAAGATATCAATTGTTTCTTAAAGTGGAATTTGAGTAAATAAACTGCTGATATCAAAATTGTGGTGTTAAATGAAGTTTTGAATTTAATTGACAAATGTAAAAGTCTTTCATTTAGTGTTTTTATATATATATATATATATATAAAAACACAATGAAAGACTTTTACACATTGCTCATTCAGTAATGAATTAGAGCACTCTAACTAATGGTGTATGATGCATAATATGCTAAAAAGTCTACCTCCTTCTACTGAGCGCCCATAGTTCAGAGGTAGAATTGCCAACTGAAGCCAATTCGGTCGGGTTTCAATTCAGGGTAAAAGCAATCAGATGTCTAACCGTACTGATGAGCTGTGATACAGCGAAACAGATCTCTCTGGAGATTTATATATCTATATTTATATATATATATATATATATATATATATATATATATATATATATAAAAAACAAAACTTGATATTTAAATCTATTGGATAGCCATTTCTACGAAGAAATCCTCGCTTTTTCAGCAACAGCAAAACAAAAAATTTTATTTACTCAAATTCAAATGTGTTAAAAGATTTTATGCTAGTAGAAGTCCAAAAAAAACATACATACATTTGGAAAATAAAATGAGGTGGGATTAACAATTTTTGAATGTAAGGAAGTAAGAAGGGGAAAGCAGACAGATACCTATGAAGACATACCACTCCCCCATGCAAGAGCCAAGAGTTTAAAAGTTAAATTTTAGCCATGTCAGAGTGGTAGGGGAAACGAAAGGAAAAAAAGGGGGAAGGGGTGGTTGACTGGGAAGTAAGCTATGAAAAAAATTTCCCATAGAAACAAAAGAAAACTGCTGACATCAATGTTGAAAAACAAAAAAAACGATTGAGAAATTTACCAAAGAGACTTTAGTTTAAATACATAATGACTGGGACATGTTATAGAAAAATTTGGACTTACAAATTGAAAAATAAATCTTAAAATTAAAATTATTAAATTCAAAGGTAGATCTAAAAAGAATCCATTTCTATTAATGTAAGTATACACACACATTCACAACATAATTTACTTAAATATCTAAAGGATATTCA
Organism: Ascarosepion bandense; assembly: GCA_037127315.1. NCBI lineage: Eukaryota > Metazoa > Mollusca > Cephalopoda > Sepiida > Sepiidae > Ascarosepion > Ascarosepion bandense. The sequence goes on along the minus strand of JBBBDQ010028584.1, from coordinate 883,965 downwards.
AAATTCACGAGTTAAATTTAATTTTAATTATTTTTAAAATTTAAGAAACTAAATTTATGCTGGCTTAGTTTGAAAGGAACCGATTACTATATATATTCTATAGGGCTCTGCTAAAAACTAACCAAAATTAACCTTTTTGTGTAAATTAAAAGCTAATATAGATTTAGCATTAAAAATAAAAAAAATTAAATTTTATTTTAAGGTGGGTTCAACAAAGTTTTTTTTTTTTTTATATATTCTAAACATGTATTGTTGAATATAACAATGAATGTCTATTATGTTTAATCATGAGCTGTTTTAAATATATTTTGGCTTTAATTTCAGATGAAAATAGACAAAAATTGGCCAACATTTGGATATATTTTTATAATTCTGGTTCTAAGCTTTCGGCTCACATGAGCCATCTTCAGAGAGGCCACAGGGATGTTAACATAAAACCATCTTTGATGGTGGATGTCTTTATCTTGTGTTGACATAAAACATTGCTATGCAATAATGTATCCATTATTGTTACAAGATTGTTTTAGCTTTCTCTGTATTCCAGGATTTTTTAAAACTAAAAATATAAATATATTTTTTTTTATCTGACTTAGACCTTTGAGTGTAATTATGCTATTTTTATTTAAATTCGGAATGCATTTTATTCAAATTTTTCATAAACTCTTAATTTGTAAAAATTTTAATATTTAATTATTAAAATTTTTAAATACCTATTTTATTATTTTAAATCTATTTAATTATATCATAATACAAAATTTTAATGTTTATTTAATTATTTTAATATAATACAAAACAAATTATTAGATATATGTAAGTTAATGGATATTTTTTAAGAATCTTTTTAACAGTATTCTAAGCTGAACATTTTGAAATGTTTACATAAGAGATTTATTTCATTACATTTATTTAATAGATTTTTATTAAGAAATTTAATAATATACAGTTTTTCATACAAAGGGCATGGGTCATTTAAAGACTTACATATTCTAGCTTTTTTTTAAAAAAATTTTCATTTTAATGTGGGAGCTTTTTTTATTTTATTTTATTTTTTTTTTTTTTTAGATATCAATAATATTTCAATAGGGATGTTCTATTTCTGTACTTTATTATTAAATGAAGATGTGTGTTGATAAAATTGTTTTTCAGTGAGTTCTTAGTATTACCCACATAAATCTTTATATTACTAGGGTTTTCCATAGAAGAAATAATACATTGATAAACAACGGATTCTGTAAAACACCTGTTTTCCAAAGGACACTCCATAGGGTTTCTACAATTACATTTATTATTGGATAATTATTATTTCCAATTAGAACTTGAATTTTTTATTTAAAATATTTGGATTTTTTTCATAATTTTTTTCCAGGTTATTTGTACAGCTATAACTTACTATTAGAGTATTTGTATTGAAAAATCTTACTTAATCGATTATTTGGAAAATGTTTCTTAAAGTGAGGAATTTTTTTCTAATTTACTGCTAACCGTTTGGTTGAAAGTGGGTGTATACCAAATATTTCTAAATTTTCTGGGGAGTGGGGGGTTGAAAATATTATGAAAATACCAAGGACAATGTGTGCAAGACTCTCGCTTTCCTGGGATTCATGCCCCAGCAGATCATCTGTGGTGTTGAACTGTACTAATGCCCACACCTAATGATTGTATGGCCATGCTCAACAGGGAGTTGATCACCAAGGACATCATCCTCCAGACTGAATACCTGGGAATGAGAAAGACAAATGGCAACAGAGATTCAGACAATAGTTCAGCTAATGTAAATAGTGTAAATACTACCTCATCTCGAAAATATAGACAAATACGTTAAAACCCTTTCAAATTCTGCATTTCTTAGGAACTTAGCTAGTGTGTGAATGCTTAGGCCCCTTTTGTCCTTACATTTTTTTTGCTTTACCATTTAGGTGACAGATGTGTTTATCTAGCAATATCAGATACCTTTTGAGTCTGGAATTTTATGCAGTTAATCATGATCTTCTGTCACACACTGATCATTATTGGCGGGGGGTCCCATTACTAACACTGTCATCCTTATATATATATATATATATATATATATATATATATATATATTTATTTCATTATACAAATTATGTGGTTTTATTATAATTCCCTCTCCACACCTTAAATAAAATGTAAATAAAATTTTATCCTTTTAGCTGTATAAGTGTTTATTTTTATTTTTTATTTTTTTATTGTAGTGTGAGAGCAGAAGAGACTAGCTAGGTTTAGATTAAGACTAGACAAGACCAAACCTTTCCTTTTGTGGAACATTTGTAACTTTCCTGCAATAAATAAGATCAAAGTGTAGTATCCCTTGTTCCCTGTTTAGGATATGGTTTCCGGCTTTCTCTTTCCAATCTTTTCACTCTCTTTTCTTTTTTCTTTTTTTTTCCCCCCAATTGGAGTAGATAGACTAAACTATTGCCCGGTTCGCACTCCACCCTCGTCTATTGAACAGGTGAAGAGGCTCATCCCTTGTTCCCTGTTTAGGATGTGGTTTCTGGCTTTCTCTTTTCCAATCTTTTCACTCTTACGTAGCCCCCTGTGCTTCAGTGGCGTTACCGCCTTGTTTAGGGTGATATGATTAAAAAAAAATACTCACTTTCTGCTCTCTGGCCACCTCCAGCTAGGTGTATTCTTTGTTTGCGATCCCGATACCCGCGGTTGATTTCTGGAGCTCATTACGTTTTAGTTAGCAGCCGGTCCTGCTTTAGGCTCGATTCTGCTTTGGAGGGAGAATGGTCTAGTCCGTTTAAGATCCCATTACTCACGGATGATCCGGCAAAGGAGACAAGTTTGTTCAAGTTCAATTGCGTGGCTTTCGCAAATGCTAGGTTGCAGCGATCTTGCTTAACCACAGTTGAATCCTGCAAAGGAAGCAAAATACAAGCCAACCCATGGCCGCAGTGCACGTGTTAGCTTGCCCACCTGCCTGGGGCTATGTTCAATTGCAGCTGAGACTCGACAACCATGTTCCAGCCTGTACCGTTCATGCTGACCACAACAACTTTCCCGCCTAACCCATACATGTGATGTTTCTTTCAGCCAACAATGTTCCCAGCATGTCTCAATCCTGCCAGCCTGTGCCTTTCGTACCAGATCCTGACGACGTTTCCACTAACCAATAACAACATTCCAGCTTAAGTTAATCCTGCCAACCGCTGCTGATGTTACAGTGTTATTCTGATTTTTTTCATACTGTTCACTTGTCAACTTTTCCACAATAAAATTGACATTGAAACTCAACATCTTTGCCTCCATCTCTTCATTGTCTTTGCTGTTTTCAGATATACAAAAGTTCTCGGGGTTAATATGTTCACCTGATATTGGATCTGCAACGCTGTTAAGATTTCAAGAAAAATCTTGAAATTCCCCAAAAATATAATCTATATTTTCAAATTTAAAGATAATTTCCATTCTGATTAAATTAAACACGCAGATAATTTTTTTTTGTCTTCCTGCTTTCATAAATAACAAATGTATTGTTTTTTACATTCAACTGAAAATCATTTTCATAACAATGAGCTAACATTGCCTGATGACAAGGTAAAATCTCAAAACAGAAATTTCCATGTAGCAATGTAAACTATATTCATCTTAAAAATAAGAGATTTAATATATATATATATATATATATATATATAGTCATCCACAAACAGATCTGTTTCGCTGTATCACAGCTCATCAGTACAGTTAGACCCCAATTGCTTTTAACCCAGGATTGAAACCCGACCGAATTGGCATCAGTCGGCAATTCTACCTTTGAGCTATGGGCGCTCGGTAGAAGGAAGCAGACTTTTTAGCATGTATATTATCATTATACATGCCCAGTAGCTGAGTGTGTTCTAATTCATTGACGAATGAACAATGTGTAGATGCTATAGTAGCTACTGTTTTTCAGTCTACCATTCTTCAAGTGCTCAATCAGGGTGTGAGAGCGTAAATAATCATCCGCAGAGATCTGTTTCACTGTATCACAGCTCATCAGTACGGTTAGACTCTGATTGCTTTTAACCCAGGATTGAAACTTGACCGAATTGGCGTTTCTACCTCTGAGCTATGGGTGCTCGGTAATGCTTGTGTGTGCGTTTAGTGAAACTCTTCAGCACATGCCCTCTACCATTTTGGAACTGCAGCAATTCAGTTTCAATACAGCTGATGACACTAGTCAAAAACATACTTCTGAACAGAAATATGATGAAAAGAATTTCTATCTGGAAATATTTTATTTTCTATTAAATTTTCAAAATGGATTAATTCTTTTTGTTATAGTGATTTCTTTTCCATTTTCAGATTGAAAAGAAAATAAGCAGAATAGGTTCCTAAAGATTGTTAGCTTTATAGAACCAGTTCTTTATAGAACAGTGAGAGCAAATGAAAGAAATGTCAGGAAATGTTTTCAAAGTTCCTAATTATAGCTATTGTTACATGTAAATTTTCTTCAGATATTTTAGTTTTTATGAATAAAAAATTACTTTCATAGTTATTTTATAAACTTGTAAATAATCTATAATTCATGAATTAAATTCTAAACTCTTATGAAAAAAAAATAGTGTTTTTACATTTTACTCCTGATTTTATAAATAAACAATTGAATAAATTGATAGTGTTCAACATTTTTTATTTTCAAGAAATAATGTAAAGATTGTTTCATGTTAAGGTTTTATTATAATTCTAAAAATAACTTTCAAAATTATACAAATTGCAGAGGGTGTATATGGTAGGTAAGAGTGCTGTAAAGAGAAAACCCTTTTATTTACTTGCCTGGTAATAAGTCAAATTTTTGAAAGAAAAGAACTTAACGAAAGAAAAACTCTGCCAAAGCCAAATGCCTGTTCAATTTGTTTACATAAGCAGATATTTATTAGTGATCCTCTATGTAGAATAAGTTTCTGATAAAGTCTGTAATCAAAACATTAGTCAAGGGCCACTGTAATTTTGAAGCTAATGGTTAGTTTGTACTGGTCTGTCATTAGTGAGAAGTTGACAGATTTGGTTTATACATAAAAATAATGTGAGCTAACTAAGCAGAGAAGTCACCCAACACCACCAGAGACAAGTTGTAACACAGGAAGACCAGATAATTTTGCTTACTGGAAGTAGTAAATTTAATCATTTGTCTTTCAATTAAAGCTAAAATAAGTTTCAAGAAAACTTTTTTAAAAATTTAGTTTAAGTGTTGTAATGGAATGTTCCACACTCCCTATCACTTATGTAGGCTGACTATATTAGTAGCCATATATAGTGAACACAGGAGATACCTGTGATTTGCTTTGGCAATTCCTAGCCTGCCACCAGCTTCTCTGTCTTGCTGTATTGTATTCTTATTACAATAAACCTCTCTTTTCATCTATGCACGTGTTGCTGTTCTTTCACTTGAGTACCACCTTGTCTGTTTGTAACCTCTTTAATGGATACAATAAAAAAGTTAATTATCATAAATGAGTGGAGGTACCTAAAATGTTTTTCACCAGAAAAAAACGGAGTTATGTAATATTAAATTTTCCATTGTAAACTCTAATGATTTGGCTACCTGCTAACTAAAATCAAAACAAGATTTTGTTACCAAAATTACAAACGTGTTAGAAAAAAAAAAAAAAAAAGTAATTAAAATATAACATGATCCACAGAATATAATCAGTACAACTCTGCAATGCCACAGGTGTAGTTTTTATATATATATATATATATATATATATATATATTTATATATTTTGATTATATACACAATTATAAGCAAGTCAAAGCTGGGTGACAAACAATCAGTTGGCGGGTATTTCAATAATACATTACAGTGACAATGTTCTCGGGGACAGTTTGCTCAGTCAGCTCTAGCAGCATGCAGATTTCAGATCGACTGTCTTTTTCAAATTACAAGCCCAATTCTGTTAATTTCATTTCCCACCTTGATTTTATTGAAGTCACAAAACTGGTGAGGTAAAGGTAGCTAGAGGAGTTCAGTTTTCCCTCGCTGTATAATTCTTACTAGCTCGAAATGAAAACATTATCAGTTATCCATTTCACCTGAGTCTCTGGCCCTTCACTACTGAAAGGGAGAGAACTTAGACTCTCTTATATGCTTGCCTGTCTGTACCAAAAATGCGGGTAGCCAAAGACTGGAGATTCTCACAGTCCAGTTTGACCCAGGGTCATGCAATTGTCAAAACAGGATGACATATGTCTACAATCCTTTTACACAGATTCAATCAATTCAGTCACTTTTCCTGACAGAAGTAATTGTATTTTCCAATTTTTGAAAAATCTCTTCTCTTTAAAATCAATAAAAAAATTAATACCAGCCATCTGGAAATGGGGTTACAAAAATAATTTGATCTTTCCTCTTGATAACATTTTGATGGAAAAAGTTAAAAAGTTTCTTAAGTTTAGGACCTTTCGTCATACAATGCTGTTTTGTTGTTTTTTTTTTTTTTTATTCTTTTTTTTAGTGCTGATACCTAATATGGCTTGATTTTGGAAGGATTGATTTTTTTTTTTTTTTTTCTTTTTTTGTGGGGTTGGGTGGTTTGGAGATAACAAAAAAAACTTTCTGCCGAAAGAGCTGGGCAAAACCCCAACAGAAACAAAATACATGAAATAAAAAAAATTATGTATTTATATTTTATATTTAAATTTTCTTTAAGCTTGAAGTTTTCACATCTATGTGAGAGGACCATGGTTTGGCACCAGTTCTTTGAATTTTATGTCTGTGCATCTTCATGTGCCACATCCCTTCAGGGCATAAGTGTTCATGGACTTCCACTTGGCTCTCTCTTGTCACTCTCAATATTTTTTCTCGTTAATTCTTCAAAACCTTGCTCCACCATCCATTTACTCAAACCTAACAAGTATGTCTCGCGCTACCTTCCCATTTTTTCTTCTCTCTATCCAACCTTTGAGTATTAAATTCTTCAGGCCCTTCCTCCTCATTATGTTCCAGGAATCTCATTAGTCTCTTCCTGATGTTAAGTATGAGTTTTCTTATTTGCATCCTTTCCAAAACCTCATCATTGCACACATACTCTGTCCATGATATCCTCAGCATCCTTCTGTAAAACTACATTTCTGCTACATCAAGCCTTTCTTTCATCCTTGATTAGATTGTTCTATATTCACTTTCATACAGAAAGACAGATATCACATAGCAATCCAGCACTCTTTTCTTTGTTTCTAATGAGATTCTCCAGTCTTTCAGTACTCTGGTTAGCTTCTGAAATGTCTTTGGCAATGCCAATGTGTCTTTGGCTCTCCATGTTATACTTTCCATCCTCTGTCAAAACACTTTCTAGGTATTTGAGTTTTTTTACTTTTATTTTAGTTTCTCCCACTTGTAGTTGACATATTGGGCTCCTCTTTTTGCTGCTGACCATACATTCCATTTTCTTTTAAGTTTATGCTGTCCTTTCTTCTCATTTTGTTACCTTCAATAGAAGGTCCTACATTTTCCTTTCTGTGTCTGCTATCAGCACCATGTCATCCACATATCTTATATTTTTGAGATTGTGGCTGCTAATGATGAATCCTGGCAAGGCTTTTCTCTCGTAATTGTTTTGCTGTACAGGTTGAAAAATTCCAATGAGAAAACATATCCTTGTCTTGTGCCCATTTCTATTTTAGCATATCTGCTGAGTTCACTTCCTATCCATACACAAGTGCTTAACTGCCAAAATAGATTCTTGATTATCCTAATATGTTTTCTGAAAAGATCAAGGTTGTCGAGCATCTCTATCAAGACTTTGTGCCGTACTTTGTCAAACACCTTTGCATAGTCTATAAAGCACAGATAAAGGTCCTTCTGCATTTGTATTTCTTATTCAGATAGCATTCTGAGCATGAATATCGCATTCCTCATTTTAGTATCTTTAACGAAGCCATATTGTTCTTGTTCTATCTTTGGCCCAATTCTGCTGCGTGCTCTGTTCATCAGAATCCGGATGATTTTTGTTATGTGTCTCATTAAACTGATTGTTCCTTTTGCACCTAGCTTCTTAGGTAGTGTTATGAAGATTGATCTGCTTAGGTCCTCTGGTATATTGCCGCTGTTGTAGATTTCATTTATTATTTCTGTGAGCCTGTTTATGCCAATGCATTCTAGGGACTTCAACATCTTTATTTCAATCCCATCTGGTCCTGCTGCTTTATTTCTTTACAATTTATCCAATTCAACTTCGGTTTTTAATATTTCTGGTCTATCCATAATTTTGTGCATTGTTGGTTGCTCTCTCTTGTCGTGGAAGAGATCTTCGATATACTCATCTCTGAAGTATTTTTTCTTTTTCTTATATTAGTATGCTATCCTTTGCTTTTTATACATCCTGTTAATGAGTATGTCCTTTGCACTGTTAGTTCCTTTATATTTTTATGCCTGTCTCCGTAGAAGTGAGAAAAAGAGCTGATAGTGAAAGAAAATATAAAGATGTAAAGAGTTGGTGGAAAGACACAATGCCATAAAATCAAAGAATAATAATAAAAAAAAAGTTTCTCTGATATCGGAATCAGATATAGCCTTATAGAAGCCATCTCCCAGATATTACTGACAAACTGAAGGTTAACTCTTCCATAGAACCTTTGCTTTTTTAAAGGCGTTGACAGCATATAAAAGTAAGTTTTTCTTTTTCTTTTTAGTATGCTAGTTAGTAGTTTAAATTAGAATAAAATATTTATATAAAAAGTAGATACCTCTACAGATTTGCTAAAAAAAAAAAAAAATGAGCATGCCATGACAAATCCTCCCCCAAATTTAATAAAAACAGTTTTGTCACAATCTCTTAAGAGGAAAGACCAATGGGTTTCTGGTTTATTAAATTATATTTTTTTTTATCCTTTTTAGAGTGTTTGAAATTTGGTTAAAAATATTATTTTCCTTGTGTCAGCAAAGGGTTTAAAGATTAGTATGGGACATTTTAGCACTTTTCTTTTTTTTTTTTTTTTCCAGTGAAAAACACATTAATTTGGAAATTCTTGCAACTGAAATCCTTGTTGGATTTTAAAGAAATTTTCGGTACTTTTTTACAAATGAAATATTTTAGAAATGTTTGTTTTCTAGAAAACCTTGGTAAAAATACATTTTTGGACTTATATATTTGCACCAGCTCTGCCTATTGATATTATTAAAAATACTCTGATTTTTTTATTTTTTTTATTTTTTTAAATTTTTTTTTTTCTGCCATTATTCCAAGACTTTGGGCCATATTGAGAATATTTCAACTTTAGTTTTGTGTGACATGTGATTAACTTGGGCTTGCAATGTTTCACTTTTGAACTTAGTACTTAAAAAAAATATATTTTAAACAATTTGTGTGATTTCTGTCCAAGACATCACCAGACCAGTAGACAGAAAACAAACCTGTCTATTACTTAAATTTGATTTCTACAATTGGGAATCATTTGAGCCATGTAATATTGGCTGCAACCAAGATTTCAAGAGTGTAAAAGGAGGGCTGAATTTTTTTTCACTGTCCCCCCAGAAAAATAATTTGATCATTTTGAAAAAGAATTCAAACCATTGCTAAATCAAATTTTTAAGAAAATTTTGAAACTTTTATAACTGTTAGTGTTGTTACTATAATAAATGCTATTAAAATGTTTAGGAAATAAGTATTTGTTTTGATTCATTTAATCTTTAAATTGTGTTCTTATTACCCAGCAACCATTGCTCCAGAATGTTTTAACCCCTTCCCCAGTGTAGATGCATATACACATTTTTATTGAAAGTGTCTTCAGACACAACTGAATAAACATATCCAAAAAATTAAAAAAAAAAAAAACAGCTATAGACATGTTTATATGTTGATCTTTATTTTATTTTTTTATTTTTTATTTTTTTTAAATGTCCTTCTGACCTTGCTATAAGTGCAATTGCCAACTTCTAAATCTAGTAGAGGAATTAGCCACCACAAGGTGCCTCCATTTCTTAGTTACTATATTAAAATAAAAAAAAATTGTCTGAAAATGAAATGTTTTTCCCAAAATAATTGGTGGGTAAGGAGTTAATGCACATAGTACAGGTTGTCAAAAAAAATGTAAAGTCAATAAATACAAATTCATTAAATTTTATTAATTTTTATATTGACCTTTTAATGAACTATTTTGGTTAAACCATCTTGAATTTATGTGAAAATGTTTCTAATAATTTTTATGCTCAGAGTAACCACTTTTATCATACTTTAAGAATGCTATGGTATGCAGTCATATTCTATAGAATATTAGTGCATTCCCTCTATTTATAATAAAAAATGTTATTAGTATAATTTTATTAAAATTTTTAGGAAGTATTCTTTTAATTCATTTTAATCTTAAAACTCTGTCATGACCTTGCAGCTAGTGTTCCAAAATTTTTTTTTTAATGAAAATAGTACAGGTTGTAACAAACTTAGTTTTAATAATTTTTGCACATTCCAATTATTTACAATAAAATGTTTATAAAATATTTATCAAAAAAATTATAATTACCTGCCTTGAGGTATGACTAAAATACAATTTTATTGCTTTGTTTATTAAAACAAAATTAAACTTTAAAACCAGATAATAATATTTTTTCACATTTTAGTGGTAAATAAAAAAGATGTTTAAATCCTTCAATCTTCATTTTTCTTTAGTTTTTCATTCATCAGTATAAAAAAGTTTTGCTTATTTTTGCTTGTGTACATGTGTATGCTCCATTTGTTTCAGTGAGTTTGTTTATATATATATATATATATATATATATATATAATTAGTGGCTTTTAGGAAAAAAAATGTAACACTATTTTAATTAAAAAAAAAAAAAAAATTCTCATACAAGGTCTTTCACCAAAATTTAACCTGAAGTGTTAGAGTACCATGCAGCCCATTGTGCTAGAACAAGGCCTGTCCAGTTGTAGAATGCAGTCTTTACAACCTTAGCATTTTCAACCTCCAGAACTTTAGTGTGAGCTCTGAACTTGCTTCAGGACATACTGAGAATAGTGCAGAGACAGGCTTGATAGAAGATTTCAAGTAGGTATAGATTATGGTGGTAGATGACCCAAGATTTGGTATCCTTTTTAGAAGGGTGGTCAGCATAACTTTGTAGATGAATATCTATATTTTATCCGAGATCTGCTTTTTATAAATATTGGTTTCTTACAGTGTTCTCTTTAAGATCTTTTTGTTATGGGGAAAATTTTTCTTATTAAATAATAAAAAAAAAAAAATACCTGGTAGTGTCATAATTTTTTTGGGGGCACAATAAAATATAAAATCTGTCCAGAAGTTATTCAGCCACTTAATATTAAGAAAAAATAGCTTTCTTAAGTAGTGTCTTAATCCTCTTCAAAGTACAACTCTTTAAATGTTACACTTTTCCCAGCATTCCACCCACTTTTCTGACAAATCCTGCTCTCATGATCACCATTATATGCTTCCTCACATTCTCCTTAATCTTGTCCTTAGTTTAGAATCTTCCTTCTTTCAATATTTTTAGCTTTGGAAAAAAGCTGAAGTCATAGTTAACCAACTGAGATATGGATGATGATATGTTTGATCAAAAATACAGTACATAAGCTCTCTCAATGGTGTCTTGGTTCTGACTCCTGAGAAGTGTTCATTTATGGACAGTAAACTTGTAATTGGTTGTAAAATCATATCAAGCGGTACACTACTGATTTTCAAGATAGTAAAATGATTATGTACTTTTCTGGTTTAATTGCATTGTTTTATTTTTAAATATCAGTCCTTTAAAATTGGTCCAATAATTTCTTTGTATGTTCCATTGCATTTTTCTCCTTGATTTATATAGTGACAACTAAGTTTTTTTTTATTTTTATATAATATATATATATATATATATATATATATAAAGGTTGAATATAAGAGATCTTTATAACCTGAAACATCTTTCATGCTGCATCATTAATACTTAAACTGGGATGAATCTGTTTGGTTCCAAATAGTTTAGATGATTGTAAGAAGCTGGTAGGTTTCTCTGTCAAAGGTTATTTACAGTGGTCATTAGTTGTTACTGGCATTTGTCACTTTTGAAAGCCTTTTGTAACTGTTTATCCTCGTGTGTTTTTCTATCATACAGTTCTTTGACACTCAACATTTTGTAAAGCTACCTTAAACCGGTGGGCTTCAGTGTTGAAGGCTAATGTTCGTTACCTGCTATGGCTGATTGGAGGGTTTTATGATTTATGCCATCAAGGATAACCTCATGCATTTTTCTGTTATACATTTCTTTGTAGATACTCAAAATATCCTGCAGACCTGCCCTAAACCTACAGGCATCAGTATTGAAGGGCATTGTTCATTATTTGCTATGGCTGATTGGAAGACTTAAAATATGGCAACATCTTTGATGGCTTAGCTGCATGCATTTTTCTTTCATTCGTTTCTTTGTAGACACTGAAAACATTCTGTAAATCTGCTCTAAATCTATAGGCTTCAGTGTTTAATGCCAATATTCATTATCTGTTTTAATTTAGGTACCCTTTCCAAATCAATATCAAACATTTTTTTAGATTGTTACATCACAGCAGAAATCTCACCCAGTTATTTTATGATTTGGGAATGGTCAAAGGTTTTTTTATTTTTATAACTTGAAACTGAAGCAATTATCACTATTTTGATCTACAAAAGGTTTCATAGGAGCACTGATTTCAGATAAATGTAAAAAAAAATTGCAGGATTTTATCTATATTCTTTATTCATTAAGTATTTTACTTATTTAGCCATTTTATTTTTCCCCAGTGGTCTACTTGCAAGTGCACATGTAAGTAATCACTTCAAGATGTTTCTGCTGTGTATAAAATCAAAGAGCCTAAAGTAGAATCTTTGGGATCAAAATTCTTTTCTTGATTGCATTGTTTTTAGAATTTTTGATTATGAATAAAATTAGGATAACTAAAACTGACATTCAAAAATTTTCAATAAAACATTTTCATATGAAGTGCTACACAAAAATAGGTAAACTTTATAGTAAAAGATGGCTTCCTTATTTAAATGGATAGAAAAATATTCAGTTTGAATGATTTTAAAAGATGCTTAAATTTCTGTCAAGACCTTAGGAAATAGGGATCAGATGAATTGATTGCTCAAGTTATTCTCTAAAACTTTGGATAGCATTTTGTATTGTTTGTTTTTAAAAATTCAAAAATTTTAAACTTGTACATAAATTTATATATTACAATTTTGTATGAATTTCTTTTCTAATTTCAGGTGACTTTCTATTCATACCACAGCTGTAAAAAAAAAAAAACTTTCTTGGCTTTTGTTTGGATTTTAATGCAACTGCTCACAGTGGACATATATGCAGTGAATAACTTAGAGATTTGATTGGCTAAAAATCTGATGTTTTAAGTCTTGGTACTCTAACTTCTACAATTTGAGTTACAAAATAAATTTTGATATTATTTTAATCCAAATATTCTTGGCAAAGGAAAAGATTAATTTTTTTTTTTTTTACCAGGTATACTTAAAATTAGATGTAAAAAAAAAAAATATATATATTTATTTATTGTGTGTAACTAATATATATAGTTTACTGTGAATAACAAGAGTGTAAAAGAAGTAATTTATTTTTTAAATAATTTCCTATTGGAAAATCATCATGGATACAAAGCTAGTATCCACTCTTTCTGGTAACTACCAGATATCAACAGTTCATGACCTGTCCAAAAGTTTTGTACAATCAGAATCTGATGAACAATCCTACAGTGGTAAACACATGAGCAATATTAATGTTACTGAGCTTTTTCATGATGCTGTCACAGGATTAAAGCCTGTAGAAGCCAGGTTTCAAAATATAAAATTAAATTCTAATCAAATTATTCCTGTTTCTTTAAGTGATGACTTTGATTCTGATGAACTCTTGGGTTTTGATAGTTCACCTGTTGATGACGAAGAAATACCTTTAGAAGTGGAAGAATTATTATTAGATTATAAGTGTAAGAATTTAAAGCACCCAAAAAACTGTAATTGTTCCGCAAACACTATATCAGTAGCGTCTGGTTTAAGCACTACTGGGGTTTCTCTTTCATCTGGCACGTTAGACACAAACAACAACTTGAACTGTTTAAACCGAACATTAACTGGTTCTGATGATAGAACATTTAAAGACAAGGTAAGATCTGAAATTCACATACAAGTAAAATCTAAGCATGAGAGAGTCAACCCTAAAAGAAGTCCAGCAAAGTCAAATCTTAATTGCTATTCAAATTTCATTCAAGATAATACTGACCCAGAGAACATTTTGGAAACCAACAGTAAGACTTCTGGTGGTAGTAACTTCTTTGGAGATGATACTGTCGATGAGGGAAGTGTCAATGAAAAGCAGGTCTTTTCAGAATCACAATGTAAATCAGAGTTAATATCCAGAGAGCTATCTAAAACTTTTTCTTTGGAAATATCAAAAATTTTAAAAGATTGTAATGATAATATATTAGATCTAGAATCTGACAAGGAGGTTCTGTCTTTGGAACCAGTAGATATGAAAGAAAATATGGAGATACTGTCAGATTCTGTAAAAAGTGGCTTGTCAGATACTCAGAAGTCAAAAACACATTTAAAAAAAGATCAAAGCTCTGATCCAAGCTTGTTTAAAACATGTGTAGCTTCACAATGTCAAGATGGACCCAGTTCAATTTTACAGTCTGATGTAACAGAACCAAATCAGCAGTCTATAAAGTTGACCAAAAAGAATTATTCACAATCTTCCACACTTCCTAAAAGAAACTCTCTGAGTTTTGTCCCAGCCCATGATTTTGAAACAAAGTTGATTGGCAAGAAAATCTGCAAGATTTTGCCCCAAACCTCTGTTATAAAGACAACACTTGAAGGAGATAGAGTGGAAATTTTGGATAATGAGAAAGTAGCTTCACCTGATCAAAACAATGTCAGAACTGCAGTTAAAGTTTCTCCAGTAATAAAAAGCCAACCAACAGAAAAGGAAAAAGAGCTTGGCAAAGGACCACAATTAAACATTAACACAAAACTTGAAAAATGCAGTTTCCAGTGTGAAGATTCAATGGTTATTAGAGGTCCTGAGGATCAGTCTAAAACTAAAACTACAACTTACACTTCTGTAAAAACCCTTTCAGAACATTCTGGGGATTATGTGGCTCTCATGCCTTATTCAGTGGGTATTAAAAAAAATTATGCAGAACAACTGTTAATGAAAGATGAAAAATCTTTAATAAACAGTAATAGCCTGAAAGTTAGTCCTAGAAATTTACATAGAAACCAAAATCCTGAATTAGTTAATCAAGATTCCGTGCCTTTAACTCAAAGTCATCCATTGATAGATTGTCAGAACTTAACTCAAAAGATGCATCCATCAGTGAAAAAACCTTTAAAAATTAACCTTGAAAACAAAAGCTCACAAGCTAATAATCAATTTTGGAATTCAAATAATGCAGTGATTTGTACTTCTGACCAAACCTCATTAACTTCAAACAACGGCAAGCAACATTCTGGAAAGAACTGTACCAAAGACTTAAGGAGAGAGCTTGAAAGATCTTTGAAAAATATTTCTGAGAGTAACAGTAAAAATCTTAACCAGAAAATGAGAACAGATCCTCTTATTATTTCTATGAAAAATGATAATAGCAATCAAAAAAGGGTTGTTAAATTGGGGAGCCAATCTATTAGTGGAGATAGTTCTTCAGTTACTATCAGAAATAGGAAAATCTTTGTGAAGCAGACATTAAATGAAGAGAACCAGTCAATGAAAGAGAAAACTAAATACAATCAAGAAATGCAAGGAACAGTGCAAGATTTTAATAAAAGCTCCACAAATTCAACTGGAATTGACTACATTATAAAAGATATTGTTGACACATGTAAATATTCAAATAATACCAGCAAGCCTATTGCTACAACAAGTCAAACTACAACTGAGATGGCAAAAAATGTTTCTTTGGTTGCCCAAAGCAATTTATCGAGAGCGGGGAGTTCTACAAAGACCAACAATGCAAAATCAATGGGAATTTCACAAAAAAACTCTGTGCAGCCGAGTAATGTACCTCAAGGGGTAAAAAAACGTAAAAGATCAAAGTCTTCTAAAAAACGTGCCAAAGCACTTATTTCCTTGTCAAAGACAGGTAAGTTGTCTTCGCAATCTCTTTTGGAAAATACTAACACTCTCTGTGGCCCCACTACTCAATGCAAAATTCAGACCTCCAGTGCTACTATCTCGGGGAACATCTTAAGAGCTGCATCAAGCAGCTCTTCACATTCAGAGCCCACACATGCACAAGACAATGTAGATTCAACAAACACACGAAAGTTTGTTAAAGCTAAAAGAGTTTTGGACAAACAAAAGCAGCTCTCTGCTTTGTTGGAAGGTGAGAATTGTCTTGATGATTGTCAAATAAACAATCGGGTACAGTGGGTATGTTCTCGTTGGAATGTGAAAACCCTTTCCAATCAAGACATCAATTTGACTACAGCAGCATATATCCGCAGACATCTACCTGCTAAACAAGCAGCTTGCTTCCAAGGTTGCCTTGAAGGCCAGAAGGATTACACATTGGCTATTGTTGCACCAAATCGCAAACGAAGGCTGTATCAGGATGACAACAATGATGCAGATACTGATGACTCTTTGGGACAGGCTTCTAAAAAACGGCGCCTGAGTAAAGAAGTTCATTTAATACGAGATATCAAAGACTTGCAGCCAAACATGAAGTTATTCAGCAAGCAATTGGTTGAAAAGCTAACAGCAGGTCAGAATATGTCTTTAGCTGCTCTTGGTAGACAGAGAAAACAGGAATTGAACCAACTCTATGAGCAGTACCACTATTTGCAATATCAACTTCAGGAGAAACAGTTTCAAGAACAACAGTTTTATGGTTATTCCAGCTATTATGATGGCTATGCATCAATGTATCAGCTTCAATCTGAACATGATTACCAGCATCATCAGTTGGAATGGACCATGCGCATAAAATGCACTGATTTGGTGAAGAGATTTGCTGAGGAAGAGGAAAGGCTTCGTACCCAGCATAAAACGAGCATAGAAAAAATCAAAGCTCTTTTGTCTGAAGATGTATCTGATTCTGATTGCTTGACTATTGCACTCCGTAAAGGACCCAGTCGCACAAACAATTATAAAATGACCTATCAAACTGTGAGTTTATCTCCCCATGTTGCCTTAGCAATGATTAGGGAGGATGAAATTTATGATTCCTTTTATAGCCATAAAGTTTGAGGATTTTTATGCACTTTGAAATGAGCATTTCAATACCTGCAATTTTACCTCCTCTCCGCATTTGTTTTTGTGTTTTCGTTCTTTTTCAATACTTCCCTTCCCCTTCGACATTTTCTTCCACTCCTGCCCTTTATATATATATATATATATATATATATATATATATAAAGCAGTTAGGATTACTAAATCTGATAAGTTTATTAATAGTTAAAGCTGTTTGTAATTTTTATCATTAGAAACTTTTTTTTTTTAAAGAAATGAGGGAAGGATTAAAAATATTCTTTTGTGTATTTTTATTATTTTATATTTACAACTTTGTTCAGAGTTGTTACTTAAAGAATCAATATACCTCCATTATATCAGCATTTGTTTGCAGATAACTGATGTTTTGATGAAAAAAGACTTTTTCTTTTCTTTTTTTCCCTTCTTTTTTTTCTTGCAACCACATGAAGTAGTAGTATTCCCAAATTCAGGAATTTTGACTAAAAAAAAAAAATAATCAAAATCTGCATCACGCACAGTGTAAACATTGTATTCTTTTAAAGTATTTTGTTGGCTTTTCTTTGTACATTACCTTGCAAAGAGTATTACTGACGAAAGGGAGCAGTAAAAATTCAGCTGGCATTTTTGTTTGCACACTGTCCAAATTTCCAGAATTGAAAATTTATTATTCAAGTCTATTTATGGAAAGCAGACACTAAAATTCAACAGCAGTTTACTGCATTGAAATAAGCAAAACTAAAACAATGACTGGGAACAATGTTAAGGGAGGCAACTCTTATTTCATCACCTGGTTAAATGTTTTGTTCAGCAAAAATACAATAAAGAAAATCAGAAGCACAAAAAACAAATTGCTGCTTCCTTTTTTTTTTTTTTTTTAAAAAAAAGTCTCTTTTTTTCTTTTAATATATATGACTTTTTTGTAATATACTTTAACAAAATTTTTGTTTAAATGACTTTTTACTTGATTTTTTTGTATTTGTTCATGTATTTTTCCTTTTTTTCTTGTACCTTTTTTTTGGTACCCTGACAATCATGGCTATTTTCGCCAACATATTATAGCCATTAGTATGGCTATCTTTTTCTACCCATTTTTCAATGTGAGGTATCTGTTTACACTGATATTCACTGTTTTTTTTTGTTGTTTTTTTTTTCTCTTTCTTTTCATAGACTTTGATTTTGATCTCATGAAATCTGTCAATATGAAACCTTTTATTTTGCTTTATTAAAAAAAAAATTCAAATTTGTCTTATCATGCAATTATTACCAGGATAAGATGGATTTTTTCCTGCCTTTGTCATTAAAAAGCCATATTTCTACAGCAGTGACCTAAACTTAAATATGAGTCATTGCAAGACTTTGTGTAAAATATCCTAGGTAATTACATGAAAATCCTTATGAGGAAGTTTGTTAGTAAATGTATTTAAAATATTTCACTATATGGTTAGGGTTAACAAGCTAATTTGACAGATCATTACTACTGTTGGGATTTTCTTAACTGGATGCCTCACATTTGTGCTGAACCTATGTTCACTAAATATTAATAAATTAAGAGACACCTCACCATGAAGCAATGGCTGGTGAGTAAATATAATGAACAATGACTATTGTAGTTTTGTCTTTTTTAACAAAGTGCTCCATATTCATTGCTTTGTGCCAGATTATGCTAAACCTTATGAATACCAATAAAGTGAGAATGGGATACTCTGTAGAGTAATAATTAGCAAGCTTATTACTACTGTAGTGAATTTTCTGTTTTTCTTTTTCCTTGTATCAGACTAAGTTTAGAAAATAGATGTAAATTCCTTATTTCAAATGTTAATTGTCTTTATGATTAGAATTGTAACAATAATAATTGTTTTATGATTAGTGATGATTAGAATTCTAATAAAAATAAAATAAAAATTGTAATAAAAACCTAAACGCATAAAAGTGAATTTATGCATTTTCTTTGTTCTTGAGAATTGACAACAAAATATGGTTGGCAAAACTTCAAGTAATTGATTTGAATTTTATAAAATTGTACATAAAGATTTCCTTATATTTGGTTTACCTATTTTAATTTACTAAATTTATGAAAAAAAAAATGTTCATATTTCTTTATGAATTGGTAAATGATAACTATTGCATTAGTTGTAATTGTATTAGTTTTTAGAAGGTAAATATAATTCTTGCAAATAAACTAATAAATACTGTCTAATATTGTAACTTATCAAGAACAAAAAATGTAGCCATTTTCATGTTTAAACTTTATCACAATTTTAACCACATTTTAAAACAATATTGTTGTTTATGAGTGAAGGTAGTTTAATAGCATTATCAATGGGAAAAAAAGAAATGCTGTTTTAATATTTTTTGCTGAAAATTTCAAAAGAACATGGAGGCTATTGTCTCAAAACTTGTTTCTCTAACATCAGGTGTGTTTCCTGGGAATCATCCTTAGAGACAGTGAACACTTGTGTTTTCAGGAAACTAGAAAGATTCTGAAGTGATAACTTGTATCTTTATTCATTGAGACATTCTTATAGAATTTAGAGCTATAAATCTAATGTTTTTATTTTCAGAAGTCACAATATGGCTTTCATTTTTCTGCTTTGCTTACTTTTTTCGATGGTTCAGTGATAGCATAAATACTAATTGCTACAATCAGTTGGTATTAGTGTACTCTCTTCTGTTTTTAGACATGGGCTGTTTTTTTCCCCCTCCTTCTGCAGTTGACATTTTATATCTTATAAATCTGATTTTTAAGGACAGCTGGTTTCACTTGTGCACTTGTAACAGCTGCATAAAATGCATGTGCATATATATATATATATATATATATATATAATCCCACATGTATAACATGACTTTCATGTGCTATGCAATCATTAGGTGCATATTGTGTGTGGGTAATATATTACCGAGTCATGCTATACATGTAGAATTTTCTATATCTCTTGACTCATCTGGAGTATCCCTGCTGACTAATTTATCACTCTCTGTCTGTCGAGTGATATGCATATAACCCCTTCCATAGTTTCTGCTACTATCTCTAATCTAGATAATCACCAAACCTGTGAATTTGATGGTATCCCTGTAATAGTCATTATGTTTCTGAACTGACTCCTTTCCTGTCTAAATGTAACTACTTAAAGAAAATTGCCCACTTAACAATAAATGCTTAACTAATAACATTAATACAGATGAAAAAAATTTACATAGCCATTACAGAAAAAGAACTTTTAAAGAAAGATATACAAAATGTAATTTGGAAGAAAAATACAAACATTACAACTATCTCAAACTATATATGGAGCAAAAAAGAAAACAATATCCCCACCAAAATCAAATGAGAAATCATTAAAAACAGCAGCCCCACACAGTAAAGATTCTAAGTTATGCTTAGAGGAAAAAAAATAGTAATTTTCTTAAAAAGCCAAAATAAACTGTGACAATACATCTTTGTCTCCCTTACTATTCTGCATATCATTAATAGCATACATACAAAACTAAACCCCCATAATACCTCAATATATCATCAAAGCAAACTACTAACCAATAAAAATTAATGAAACATTAGATAATCGATAATGTACTATAAGCAAATAATATATATATATATATATATATATATATATATATATATATATATATTTACACACACACACACACACACTATGAATGCAACCAACCATACTTAATAACCTAAAATAGAGAAAAATAATTTAAGCATTAGTTTAATAACAAAGCAGACATAAATGTAAATACACCTGTATGTGTTTGTTTGTGTGAGTATAAATACACATATATGCATGTACATTCAATGTAATTATAAATATTCTCTTACAATTAATACTTATGATACCACCAAACCAAATAAGGAAATGAAATAATAATAATAATCATAGCCTAGTAAAGATGTATATATACATGCCTTAATATCAATTATGTAAGTAAAAAAAAAAAGTAGAACGCTCAAAAATGGTAACTATCAAATAAAAAGGGAAGGGGCATAAAGGGCAAATGATCCCTATCCCCACACATATGAATACAAACAATACGGCAAAAAAGCTTCCACCAATTTTAAGTACTAGCAGAACCTGTGGAATTTCCACAGAAGGGTAATTATGAATTTCTGGAAAAATTGTTATACTGCAAATGATAGTAACATCTTAATAAATAAATTAATAAAACAATAAAATTGTTTCCATTTCCATAATAAAAAATAAACAATACAACTGAAGGCTCAAAGAATAAGACGCTATGAGAAAAGATCAAGATTCTACAGACAAAACAAGATTTTTTCAAACTGATGCAAAGAACTTTTACAGGGAAATAGGTAAAAAAAAAGAATTGAAGTGACAGTCCCCCTCCCCAATCCCACTAAAATTCCTGTATGGATGACCAAAGGAATTACATTTCTTCTACCCAAGAATAGTAACACAAACAACCCAAAAAACTACAGACCAATTACATGCCTTTCGACAACATACAAACTATTAACATCTATTTTAACAAAACAAACATTTCTTCTTGGAAAGAAATGACATATTACCGCTTAAACAAAAAGGGTGCAAATGTGGCTGTTATGGATGTAAAGACCAATTGCTTATTAACAGAATGATCCCGGAAAACTGCTACAATGCAAAGAAAAATCTTAGTACTGCCTGGATAGATTATCGTAAGGCATTTGATAGTGTATCACATTCCTGGATCTTAAAGACTTTAAATATATACAAGATATCACCTGTCATCATGATTTCATCAAACAATGCATGTTGATATGGAAAACATCCCTTTGCCTCAATCATATAAATGGAACCTATAAGTCTGGTGAAATACACATCAGAAGAGGTATATTTCAAGGTGACTCTGTCTCCCTTACTATTCTGCATATCATTAATAGCACTAACCAGTTAACTTAACAAGTCAGAATGTGGTTATGAAATAGGCCAAAAGAAAATAAGCCATCTATTTTACATGGATGACTTAAAGTTGTATGCTAAGAATGATAACGAGCTGGAAGGTCTTCTGTAAAATGCTTCAGCGAAGACATTGGAATGAAATTCAATTTGAATAAATGTGCTAAAATTAGTTTTATGAGGATCGCTACAACAAACATCCTCAATTAGCTTAGACCCTGCTGTAACAATAAAAGAATTAAATCCAGAAGAAGCCTATAAATACCTATAAAAAATGAAAGAAAGAGTACTATAGAAGGCTACGACTGATATTAAAAACTGAACTGAATTCTCAGAACAGAATTATAGCCATTAATAGCTTTGCAATCCCAGTTGTCCAATATAGTTTCAACGTCTTAAACTGGACTCTCTCTAAACGACATCAGGCGAATGGATTCTAAAACAAGAAAGCTTTATTTCTAAGCATAAGATGCATCATCCAAAGGCTGATGTAGACCGTCTATACATAACCCGTAAAGAAGGTGGAAGAGGACTTATTCAGCTAGAATTGTCATACAAGACAACAACTATTGGCTTACTAACATACATAGAAACAACAAAGGACTGGATGATACAATTAGTCAAACAACATGCAAACAAAAAGAAAAAAATATTCAATGATAAAAGAAGGCAGTAAATACAAACAAGATGTACATTTAGTAGATTCTGTAAAAAAGCAAAACAGAAGCCAAGAACCAATTATTGCGGCAAAAAATATGAAAATGAAAGCCAAAGATAAAGCTCTTAAACAGATGAAACAACGCTGGCAAGACAAACCTCTGCATGGCCAATATCCAGAACGTGCCAATAAATTTAATGTTGATAAAGTTAATACTCATTGATGGTTACGTGCATCTGGATTAAAGTCTGAGACTGAAGGCTTTATTCTTGCAGTGCAAGACCAAAGTCTTTTCACTAGAAACTTTCAGGCAAATATTATACATACACTCCTGATCAAAATTTTAAGACCACTTAAAAAGCTTTAAAAAGAAATATTTTTTTTTACAGATAGGTTTTAAACTCCTACCACTTAAGGTTACCAATACTACAATCTAAAAGGTTATGGAAACAAAAAGCTACATTCCAAACATTTTATTTAGAAATTTACATTTTTATAAAATGAGGCGAATTACACATGATCAAAATTATAAGACCAGGGGTATAAATTGTTAGATCTATGGTAATTCCAATGTTTTTAGTTCAGTTAGAGATTAGCAATCACTGCGTAAAGGTGCTACCATGCCTAAAGCAAGCAAACTTACCAAAGTTGAGCGTTCTCGAATTCTAGAATTCCATAAGCAAGGTTTGTCACAGTGGGCGATCGCAGCTAAGGCAAATCGCAGTAAAACTGTGATATGCAACTTTCTAAAGAACAGTGAGAATTATGGAAAAGCAAAATCCTCTGGTAAGCTCCCAAAATTTTCTCCTGCATTGAGTAAGAGAATAAGACGGGTTGTTATGAAAGATGGGGGACTTTCTTCTAGTCAAATTAAGGCAGTCACAGATGCTGATTGCAGTCTTGTAACCATCAGATGACACTTACGACAAAAAGGCATGGTAAATAAAAAGCGTAAACAAATTCCTCGGCTGCTTCCATGTCACAAGGTGGACCGCTTAAAGTTTGGTTGTGAATACCAAACATGGGACGTTGAGAAGTGGAAGAAAGTCCTGTTTTCTGATGAGAAAAAATTCAATCTAGATGGTCCTGATGGCTTCCAACAATATTGGCATAACAAAAACATGCCTCCTGAAATTTTCTCCACACATCATAGTGGTGGAGGGTCCCTAATGGTATGGAGTGCCTTTTCTTACAGAGGGATGATGGAGCTCCAGGTGGTGCAGGGTTGTCAAACAGCGGCTGGTTATGTTAGCATGCTACAAAAAGCATCATTGATGATGGAGGGTCATCGTTTGTGTGTGGATGGAAAGTTATTCCAACAGAATAATGCTGCAATCCATGCTGCAAGACAGACCTTGACCTTTCTACAAGAAAATGGGGTCCATCTCTTGGGACATCCTGCATGCTCAGCAGACTTGAACCCAATTGAAAATGTTTGAGGATGGATGACAAGAGATGTTTATCGAAATGGCAAACAATATTAAAAAAAAAAATGAACTTCGTGAAGCCATCTTCAGAAGCTGGAGCAACATATCCTGCACCTTAATGAAAACGCTTATTTCTAGCATACCTGACAGAATTTCTGAAGTCATCAAAAGCAGTGGAGGTAGAACTCATTATTAAATTTGGTTGTTGAATGTTTTCATACACTTTTCATACAATTTCGTAGAATTTTTGTCTCTGGTCTTATAATTTTGATCATGTGTAATTCGCCTCATTTTATAAAAATGTAAATTTCTAAATAAAATGTTTGGAATATAGCCTTTTGTTTCCATAACCTTTTAGATTGTAATATTGGTAACCTTAAGTGGGAGGAGTTTAAAATCTCTGTAAAAAAAATATTACTTTTTAATGATTTTTAAGTGGTCTTAAAACTTTGATCAGGAGTGTAATACTGTATATCCAAAATGCAGGTTCTGTGATAAACACCAAGAAGCAATAGACCATCTAATCTCAGGTTGTTCTGTACTTGCCCCAAATGAATATAAAAATCGTCACGATAGAGTGGGGCAATATTTACATTGTCCAATGTGCAAACACAATGGAAAATCTGTAAACAAACACTGGTATGAACATCACCCAGCACCGGTTACAGAAGTAGATGTCACCATTCTGTGAGATTACACCATCTACACTGACAGAAAAATTGAAGCAAATAGGCCGGACATTATTGTTAAAAACCAGAAAGAAAAAACTTGTCTATTAATTGATATGGCTTGTCCAGCGGATTGTAACATAGCAACCAAGGAATTCGAAAAACTATCAAAATATAAAGACCTGGAAATTGAAATAGAAAAAAATGTGGAAATTGAAAACAAGAATCGTGCCAGTGATAGTAGGTACACTTGGAATTATAAAAAAAGTAACAAAACAACACATTGAAAGAATCCCTGGAAACCCAAGCTTAAGAGATTGTCTTCTTAAGTACAGCCCACACACTAAGGAAAACTTTGTCTATGTAACGCTAGGGATGATAGGGGAGATAGAAAAAACATGAAACGGAGCCATAACGACACACCACGACCTGCCTTAGGTCTTCCCGCAGACTTGGTAGGTAGTGCGACCATAGCAGAAATAAAAATATGATGAAAAATATCATCATCATCATCATCATCATTATTATTATTATCATTATTATTATTATTAAATAATTTGATAATATATAAAGTTTTTAAAATTTTCAAAGAATTGATTGCGAGTAGACTTTTTAGTTTAGCAATATAATCATCAATTCTGATCTAAAATTGAAAACTTTAATAAAAATCGTTTTATTATTAATTGAAATCTTTCCCTTCAGAGTATAATGTCCTTAATAGTTATTATTCTAGCAATTAAAAGCTTTATTAAATTATATCAGTTTTATTGCATTTCTTATTTTATTGCATTTCTTATTTTACTCTTTGGAGAAGATTTCCGGATAATAATTGCAAACTTAAAATGAAAAAAATAAATGATTTATATTCCCTAATGAGTCCTGCGTTGAACAAATAAAACAAAAGTTAGCCATGAATATACAATTCAAGATTTCATGGATTTACGTGGAGGGAGAGTAACAGAGGTTAAAAAGAAAACTTTTATCAAGATTTTAAAAAAACAATTTAATCCATTTGTGAATTAATACTGATAGTTTCATTAAAATCCGACAATTATTTGATTTTTGTGAGAATTTCAAAATTAATGTGTTTGTCATCGAAAAAAAGTGGGTGATGCAATCATTACATTTTCATTGTAAAAACAGCGGCTAAAGAAACGTTACGACTAACTCAAATCAAAACAAAACTCTCTGACAAAATTTCGAAAATGTTAGAAGGGATTAAAAATTTAAAAAAAATAATTAGTTATTTTAAGGCTCTTGTGTCCATTGTAAACAGAAAAGACTAACTGAGTAATGGGAAAGGGCGTAAAAGAGGCCAGAAATTTCGTTATTAGATCGCGGGATACGACAACAAACCTACCTATTTTTTTACTATATTGTACAGTACATCATCCTGGACATGTTTTATAGGAAAATAAATGAGAGAAACACCATCCTTTTCACCCCAGAATACGAGGGCACCACATCATACGCATCGGCGAGATCGATGAACGCGAGCTGTTAGTGAGCAATATGAGCTTTCAACTCGCCGACATACCTCCAGAAAGGGCGCACCCGAGAACTATGGTAGGTGTGCGAAGCCGTTTACAAGGTCACACCGATGACAATCAGGCAAATCCACCCTACCCCATTTAAAGGCTACGTCATTGAGAGGTAGCATATTCCAAATCAATCACCAGGTAAGCGAAAACTCAGTGTTGCTGGGGTAATTCACCGCTGGCGCCCAATACCAGAAAGACTACAAGAGAGAGGAGAGCTAGCGCTCTTACGGTTCTGACAGTCAAAACAATCGGTAAAAGATAAGGCTGAAGACGTATCTCTGCCTTACCCTTTAAGGACAACCGCTTTCGGAGAATTCTCCAGCTGAAGGTCGGTCCTGAACCGCACGCTAAGAATATGGGCGGGTCCGTCAGTCCAGCTGAAGAGCAACGCCCTTCTAAGCACCTAACTGTAATCCGAAAGACTTGTTGCAGTTAATCTTGGCACCCATGACATCGTACCGTGCAAGCGTTTTCTGCACCACCTCAGTGTCGCTGCGGCACGGCACGAAAATAAATACGTCATCGGCGTACGCAGAAACCCTGGCTTGAGCCCCACAAGGGACAGCGATTCCACGTAGGTACGAATTGCAAGCCCCGTCCATCAACTGGCGAAGAAAAGGCCTCAACGCCAAAGCGTAAAGTAAGGGCGACAGCGGACAACCATAACGAACGACCGTGACAGTGCAAATGCGCCTGACTGCCTTCCATTTACCTGTGCCACCGCACTGGGGTAGCGATGCAGAATGCTGATCCACTTTCAGAAGTCGGGTTAGAATCCGGCGGCCTGCAGGACAGTAACCTGATACTGAAGGTTAACCCTATCGAGCGCTTTAGACTGATCCCAAATTGATCAGCGTGACTTGCCCGTCGTCTTCTACACCACCTAGGATCGTACAGATCAGATGCAGGTTGCTAATTCTGTGTTTAGCAGAGTTACGGACCTGCAATCATCTGAATCCTACCCTCCGTCTTTACACTATTTCAACAGCGTGATTACACACTTGGGGATCCGGCCAGCGACAGACCCCTGCCGGAACCAGTTGTTAAACACAACTGTCGAAATCGGTACAAAGATGTGCGACAGCCTCAAGTACAGTTCGTAGGGCAGACCAATCAAGTCCCGGAGACTTGCTACTACCGACCCTCTTCAGTGCCAAGTGAACTTCATCCGCTGTGATTGCACATTCACAGTCGAAATGCCACCGAAACGCCTCACACATGTCTTTAGACGAACTCAGAGTACGCCCATCCGGAGTATAAACCTACCTCTCGAATGTAACGATCGGAACCTCGATGAATGACTTCCTTGCGCAGTTCAGCGCCCATGTTCACGGCTTCGTTAGACATCTTGTTCAACCTATGTTTAACTACCTGGTAGCACTCATTAACTGCATTTCCAGAGCCTGTCTAGCTAGGCCTATTTCTCGAGAGTCCCCTCATTCACCGCCCGGGAAAAACTGTCCTTGTGCGTCTTTACTTTTATAGCCTTATGTAGGAAATAATCGTTGGCTATATACTGCGGTGAAAGACCTAATGCTATCCTCACCACCTATTTCCGATAACGGCCCCACTAACTCCCACTGCACTAATCTGATTAGCTGTTGCTGGAAGTCCCCCCTATGCAGTAAGGACAGATTGAAGTTCCAGTGTCCAACCATGTCTACGTCTACGTCTACTGCCTAACACCATCCGGGCACAGACAATGACAGATGATCGACCCGGTATCTATCGACGAGACAAAACTAGATCAGATCAACCAAGCCACGATCACCACTCCACCCGCTGGCTCCCCGCCCTGTCTAATTTGGTGTTCAGGAAGGCATTCCAGTCCCTCATGAAGATTAAGCACGACGAATCCGCCAAGAACGGCCTCAACCGTCTGGTCGTTGAGCGCATTAAACGCAAGTATCCAAAACGAATCACTTTTCACGGCGACATCAGCCACGATCAACCCTCCCCTTCCCCCTTCCGCAACGACATGGACAAGGTCTACCCTCGCACCTAGGGTACGTTTAACCAGCAAGGAAACACCTCTGGGCATATATATATATATAGGAAAAACTACTAAAAAGTTGTAAGTTTAAAAATGTATTTTTTTGACAGTATTTATTTATTTCTATTATTATTATTATATATATATATATATATATATATATATATGATATTTCAGACCGGCCTCGGCCTTTCATCAGAAACAAATCATTTTAAAATTTAAACTAGAAGGGGAACTAAAATCGGAATCTATCAGTAAGCATTTGCAGTTTTCTAATTTGTGTCCTGGTTGATTGAAGTGTTCAGGTATGGAGGAATAAGGGTTGTTTTGGCGTATGCTTAGTCTATGATTACTAAAACGGAATCTAAAACTGTTTCCAGATTCACCAATATATCCACTATTTGGGCATATTGAACAGAAGAGAAAATACATTATATTTTGGCTGTCATAGGTGAGGCGTGATGGGTGTAATTTGATGTTGGTGTTGGGTATAGAAAATACTGCATCGTTTACTAAATGTTTGCAAACTAAACAACGAGATTTATTACATTTGTAATTCCCTGATAGGTTTGTATTTTTTAGATATTTGGTAGAGGTGATAGGTTGGGTGGTTTATCAAAAATGTCTTTGATTTTTTGGTTTGATTGGAAAGACATTTTCGATAAACCACCTATAAATGCAATGAAACAAACACCCAACCTAGATGCCGATTTTAGTTCCACATACTCACGCAGAAAAAAAGAAAAATACCGAATTTTAAAATTAAATACATATAGGCTAGGGTTAAATAGGGACTTAGGTATTTTGAATCTTTATAAATATTTCAATAGTTAAACATTTTTTAGATACACTTTAAAAATTTTCTTTCTTGTTGCAGCCCTAGCCAGTTTCCCTCCCAGCACAGATCGCGGATAATGACCGCTTGTATCCTATACTCTAGGTCCCTTTCTATAAACAAAAACATTTGACGAACAAAATCAGAAACAACCCTAAACCAGCTAAAATCAAACCACCTAAACCCCTAAACTTTTCCTTCACTAATATCCGTGGCATTCGTACTAACTTTCCTAGTGTAGAAGCGTTCCCCGGACATCCTTGCACTCTGTGAAACTAACCTCAACTCATCCATTCCCTCCTCTGACCTCTCAATCCCTGGTTATCTTCCCCTCTTAAGGAAGGATTCCACTGTCCACATGCATGGGCTGGGGGTCTACGTCAGCGAACACCTTCCCATAGGGCGACTTCACTCGAATCTACTGACCACCAATATGTATGTCTCCGTCTGTCTCTCCTCAGTTCGGTTAGTTACCTATTCTTTCTTTAAAGTTCTCCCTCCTCTCCTGACTGCTCCCTACTAGATAGCATTGCTGACAACATAGATAAGGCTATTTCCTACCACCCATTCGCCCACATATTTGTATTCGGAGACCCTCAACACCCATCACTCTGAGTGGCTTGAAAACTCTGTTACTGATCCAGCGGGTATCCACGCCATGAACTTCGCTATTTCCCAATCCCTTACGCAAGTGATGGACTTCCCCACTCGTTTCCCAAGCACTCCCTCGGGTCATTCCTCACTACTAGATATATGTTTTACCTCTGCACCTGACGCCTGTCAAGTCTCGCAGCTTTGCCCTCTCGGCAACTCCAACCATGCTGTTGTCTCTCTCAGTATTTCTTTCCACTCTCACTCCCCCAAGGAGACCCCTACCTATACCAAACAGCTAACTGGGATGCCTTTCGCGATTTCCTCTGCGACGTCCCCTGGGGAAAAGTGTTCGATCTACCAGTTGATGACTGTGCCTCCGAGGTCTCGTCATTGGTGAAAGCTGGCATTGATGCCTTCATACCCACCAGGAAGTATTGCCTAAAACCTCATTCCTCTCCGTGGTTCTCTCCTGCCTGCTCGGCCGCCATTTCCTACAGGAACCATTACTTCCGTCTATTCCGGAGACAGTCATCTGACCAAAATAGACGCCTATTCACGTCTGCTCGCAATGAGTGCAAGAGAACCCTAAATGACGCCAAACGGTTGTTTGCTGACAGCACATAGCTGACCGCAAGTTCGGCTCCAAAGACTATTGGAGGATTTGCAAACGAGTGCTGAACAACAGCGAATCCTCAATACCTCCTTTAATCCATGAATTTGAGGTTCTCACGCCATCTGCGAGCAAAGCTGAGTGCTTTGCCCGCAGATTCTCATCCAACTCCACATTTGACTCATCTGGAGTTTACCCTCCCGATTTCCCTATTAGAACTGAGGCCAAACTGGACGACGTATATATTACCCCGACAGTAGTATCCCGAGTAATTTCAAAACTTGACCCCGATAAGACGAGCGGAGACGATGGAATCCCGGTGATAGTCGTTAGAGGTGTGCTCCTGAACTCTCCCGTGTCCTCTCTAAACTGTTTAACTACTGCCTTTCTGCTTCCTGCTTTCCTGCATGCTGGAAGTTCTCTTCAGTCGTTCCTGTATTTAAGAATTGTGGTGAACCCTTGGACCCATCCAACTATCGCCCTATCAGTCTTCTACCGATATTCGGGAAAGTGTTAGAGGCCATAATCAATACTGAAATAGTTCAACATTTTACTGCCCACAAACTCTTCTCTGACAGGCAATATGGCTTCCATTTTGCTAGGTCCACGGCCGACTTGCTAACAACCGTAACGGAGTACATGCTCCAGACCCTTGATGAGTCTGACGAGGTTCGCGCGGTTGCTCTGGACATCTCCAAGGCTTTTGACAGGGTTTGGCACTCTGGCCTTCTATGCAAGCTACGGGGTTACGGTATTACAGGTCGCCTGCTTGACCTAATCCAATCTTTTTTTAAATAACCGCAAAATGAAGGTCGTTTTGAATGGGCATGCCTCTTCATCCTACAGCACGAATGCTGGTGTCCCTCAGGGCTCTATCCTGGGCCCGACGCTCTTCCTTATTTTCATCAACGACTTCCCAGATGAGATCAAGGGCCATGTAGGCATCTACGCAGATGATACCACAATATACTCCCGCATCAGTAAGAAACCTTGTCGTGGCGGATAGACATAATCTTGCTGCTGACCTTGAACGGGATCTACACTCTGTGGTGAATTGGGGCAAGAAGTGGCTTGTCCACTTCAATGCGTCTAAGACCAAGCTGTTGTCTGTCACCCATCACAGGCAACCTCTCCTGCTTCCCATAAGCATGGACCAAGCGATTCTCCCTGAGAGCAATACACTGCGCCTCCTCGGCCTTACTCTCTCTTCAGACCTCAAATGGAGCCACTATATCGAATCCATAGCTAAATCCACTGCTAAGAAGCTTGGATCATTATGTCGATCCAGGATGTTTTTTCCACCTGAATCCATCCTGCATATATACAAGTCAACCATCCGTCCGTGCATGGAGTACTGCTACCATTTATGGTCAGGCGCCCCTGCCATTCACCTCAGTGTTCTCGACAGGCTCCAAAGGAGAGTCTGTAATGTGATAGGTACTGACTTGGCGGCTCGACTGCAGCCACTTACCCACCGACAAAATGTGGCCTCCCTTTGTCTGTTCTATAAATACTTTCATGGCTTCTGTTCGGACGAACTTAAGTCACTGGTGCCTCTTCAACAGGTGTTTACTCGTGAAACCAGATTGGCAACTGGGTCTCACCCATTCACAGTTCTTCTTCTATGTGCCCTGTCCCTTCAGGACGTAGGCGATCATGGCTCTCCACGTCTCCCTATCCCTTGTGGATCTTAGTATGTTTGCTCCTGTTGCTCCTGGCAACCCCCGTTTCGTCATCCACCTGATCAGATCCTGCAAATATGTTATCCGCTGCCTTCATCTGTCTCTCCTTCCTTCTATCTGACATTCACAGTTAGGTTAGCCAAATGCAGGCAATTCTACTCCTGCAGCTTCTTCTCTCGCACTTCCCGCCTGTGGAACTCGCTCCCATATTCTTGCTTTCCTGATGGCTACAACCTCCAAGAATTTAAATGCAATGTCAATACTCATCTAGCTCTCTCCCCACCCCGTATATCCTTCCCTTACCCTCCACCTATGTAACTATCATCACACCTGCATTCTCATCTTTCTATTGCTCTTTTCTAACTGGTCTGTACTCCTCACTCTCTTCTAATTAATCTTTTTACAGTTATGTAGCCCCCGCACATCAGTGGCGTTTCCGCCTTGCTCGGGGTGAAATGATTAAAAAAAAAAAACAACAAAAAAACATTTAAAGTATTATTACAGTTAGATTTACGTTTAAAAATATTAAAACAACTCTATCGCTTTCTACATCACGTGATGTAAACATTTCGCGACAGACGCTTCTCACGACGAACGCTTCTAGTTTAAATTTTAAAATCATTTGTTTCTGATGAAAGGTCGAGGCCGGTCTGAAATATCATATCATATATATATATATATATATATAATAGAAATAAATACTGTCAAAAAATACATTTTTAAACTTACAACTTTTTAGTAGTTTTTGCTATACATATTAAGACAGTATATGTGGATCATCATTATGCTATATATATATTTATATGAGAGAGAGAGAGAGAGAGAGAGAAAAATGCTGAAAAGTTCTAATTATTTCTAATGTGAATTTTATTTCTTCAGGTACAATGTTTTGATTATTTTTATATGGATTATGAATTTCTATATTGGTTATGAATGTCGTTTTGTTATTTGATCGTATTTCCCTTATTGTCCACAATTCTTCAAGACGAAATTTTATTTAAAAAAATTATCCTTTCATCTTCATTGGTGAAACTAAATTTCGATTAGTCTACCTTATTCTGGCTCCCGTAGTTTGTTTCTTTTTTCATTCAAGTCAAACAATCTGCAAATGAAAAAAAAAAAAAAAAATTAAATCATAAGTGACTATTTTTTTTTTTAATCTGGACAGCAAAATTCTGAGAGTAAAATCATTAATGCTAAAACTAAATCATGCGAATTTATGGATGCTCAAGACAAAAATGTTTCAGAATCGTACCCATAAAAAAAGACAGGAATAATGAATAGGATTAGAATCTCTGTCCGTTCTTTTAATTTGTTTGTTTAACGGCACTTCAACTCTTTATGGATCATTTAATGCCTAAGAGTAATTTTTGAGGTTTGAAATAATAAAAATATGATTCTGCTCTCAGAATTGAATACGTGGTAGATTATATTCAGCTTTTTGTGCATATACACTGAAGGTGGTGATATGTGTAGTAGTTTTGTTGAAGCTATATTTTGGAATACAGTTTGATTTATTTAAGAAATTGTAGGCTATTATATGGATTAATGTCTTGAAAGAGTTCTTTAATGTTGACTGTTCGGTAATTGCAATGGGTTGAACATGGCAAAAAAAAAATATTTTATTTTCACGTCTATTGAACAGGTGAAGAGGCTCATCCCTTGTTTCCTGGTTAGGATGTGGTTTCCGGTTTTTCTCTTTTCCAATCTTCTCACTCTTTTTTATTTTATTTTATTTTTTTCAATTGGAGTAGATAGACTAAACTATCGCCCGGTTCACACTCCAACCACGTCTATTGAACAGGTGAAGAGGCTCATCCCTTGTTTCCTGTTTAGGATGTGGTTTCCGGTTTTCTCTTTTCCAATCTTTTCACTCTCACGTAGCCCCCTGCGCATCAGTGGCGTTTTCGCCTTGCTTGGGGTGATATGATTAAAAAAAAAATTTTTTGCTGAAGTCACTACAATTTGTTAGTATATCCACTCTTTTGAGGACCATTGTTAATCCTTAGTCCTCTGCTGAAAATCTATTCCGTGCTCTGACCAACTTATTTTCATTTTTTTTTAATCGTTTCACCCCAAGCAAGACGGCACCGCCACTGATGTGCAGGGGGCTACATAAGAGTAAAAGTTTAGTCAGGAGGAGAGTGAAGAGAAAGACGAAACAGCTATGGGGGTGTCAGAGAAAGGGCAAGAGAAGGATGGGAAGACAGTTGCGAAGATAGAGAGAAAGGAAAAGAACAAGATATACTGGGTGATGTAGAAAGGACTGGAGTCAAGTGGATTTTTGAGGGTGGGGTGAGATAGAAATATTAAGTTCACAACCCACAAATAGAAACGGCTAGTAAGGTAAGAATACTTTTGCAAGTTTCTGAATTTTAACCTTTTGGCAGAGACCATAATCGGACAGGCAGAACCAGAGACTACTAACTAACCTGTATGTGACCCATAGGGTGGGGAAGAAAAGTCAAGTGGATTTTTGAGGGTGGGGTGAGATAGAAATATTAAGTTCACAACCCACAAATAGAAACGGCTAGTAAGGTAAGAATACTTTTGCAAGTTTCTGAATTTTAACCTTTTGGCAGAGACCATAATCGGACAGGCAGAACCAGAGACTACTAACTAACCTGTATGTGACCCATAGGGTGGGGAAGAAAAGAGAAATGAGAGAAAGAGTTAATTTTACTATGAACAGAATCCTTTCGTAGCATATATAACTATAAAAATACCTCTAAACAAAGCAACAAAGCCATTAAGACGCAAGTTGGTGGTGGTGATGTGGGGTGCGGTTATTGACCGTAAGAGGATACGAGAAAAAAAAAAGAACATAAAGGAGAGGGAACAATAAAAGAATAAGATTTAAGAAGACAAAGGATAACGATTGACATTGCATTTAAACTTTTGAAGATCAAAGTTGACTGGAAAGCAACTTATTTCCAGGCTGTATGCTCGATTCAGGACGGGATTCACTTTTTAATTTTACATGTGCGTTGTGTGCAGTGGATATCGACTCGGAACGATAAATCAGGGAGCCTAGTTCGAATTCCAGTTGAATTCTTTGCATTCACTTACGCGCAAATAACCTTGGGAAAGGTATTAATCTTTAACCATGTAGTATGCGATCACAGCCTCAACATGATAGGCGTTGATATAGTGATTACCGTATCATTTAGGTTTTTCATGGGTGGAGTTTTTACTCGCATGTCCAACCATTTTTTATCTTACTATTTAACCTGTAGCCGGTTAGGGAGAGTTAGATTCATGCATTTCCCAAGGGTATTTGCGCGAATGTAATGAAAACGACTGAAATTCGAACTAGGCTCGTTAATTTTCTGTTAACCATTACACTAACCTCACATCCTACTTTATAACTAAGCGCTTACTTAGTTTGGCACACGGTTACATGTTATTAAGTGCTTGGTGTGAATTGAAGTTACAACCCAATGATCTACAAGATCAGCTTGTTAACCATTACACTACAACAAGGCACCCAGTTCTAAGTACGGTATGAGTATTTACGTTTCCATCTTTTAATTCTTCTAATTGGTGTCTTGATAAAAGTTAGCAAAAAACAACAACGAAAATATGTGTTTGAAAATATCAGATGCACCATAGACTCGGAAATGTTAGAATGTGTGAAACGCGGGGATTCAAACAACAAAGATTATGATTATAGACTCAGTACCAATATAATACGTTGTGGTGCAGTGGATATCGGCTCGGAACGAGAAATCGGGGAGCAGAGTTCGAATTTCAGTTCAATTCCTTGCATTCACTTACGCGTAAATACCCTTGGGAAAGGTATTAATCCGTCACTTCCCTCTGGTTGTGGGTTAAATAACAGGACAGATTGGGTTCTATAGCCTTGGCTTGCAACCAGTCTACTGCAGAAAGTAATGTCAACCTACTGCTGGATAATCTTCTGCCCAGTCATTCATGTCGCTTTCGAGACATGATCGCCCAAAAGTGTATCATGTATGACACTTAATTGACTGACCAATACAAGGTGTTCCTGAACTCAATTTTGTTCACTTTTGCTATAGATCAGTCATGGGCAACCACAATCTATGGTTCATCACAAAGCAGGCTACATTACAAAAAATATTTGAGATAATGTTTCGTACCTTAACGATTTTCATTACAGAAGATCATATTCGTAATAATGTACCTTTAAAAATTTGGGAAAAGTCGTTTATTTATTTATTTTTTTTTAGAAATTTTTTTTTATTATGTCATTCCCTTGCTAACTGGACACATGGCTTGGAGGTGATTCCCCCCTCCATCACACTACTGTCTGTTACTGCTTGCTTAAGGTAACTTAATCTCTCCAGAACTCTCCAGAACTGTATAGAAGAAACAGAATGAAGATAATTTTTGAAATTTTCTTAACTTTTTTCTGTCAGCAAGCCTGCAACTTGGTGAGTTTAGCCAGTGTGATCTTATTTTTATTATTTTTGAATTATTTATTTACTTATTTTTACTTGTATTTTTATTTTATTTTATTCTTTTTCGGTTCTTATCTTTTCTGCCTAATTTTTGTGTAAATTGTTCTTAATTATGAAATTTAGGTTTGGTATATTAGGGTTTTGGTTATATGTAGGAATTCTAAGACCGGCCATGTTTTTTTTTGTTTTTTTTTTTTTATTGTTCTCTGTCATTCCCTTGCTAACTGGACACATGGCTTGGAGGTGATTCCCCCCTCCATCACACTACTGTCTGTTACTGCTTGCTTAAGGTAACTTAATCTCTCCAGAACTCTCCAGAACTGTATAGAAGAAACAGAATGAAGATAATTTTGAAATTTTCTTAACTTTTTTCTGTCAGCAAGCCTGCAACTTGGTGAGTTTAGCCAGTGTGATCTTATTTTTATTATTTTTGAATTATTTATTTACTTATTTTTACTTGTATTTTTTATTTTATTTTATTCTTTTTCGGTTCTTATCTTTTCTGCCTAATTTTTGTGTAAATTGTTCTTAATTATGAAATTTAGGTTTTGGTATATTAGGAGTTTTGGTTATATGTAGGAATTCTAAGACCGGCCATGTTTTTTTTTTTATTGTTCTCTGTCATTCCCTTGCTAACTGGACACATGGCTTGGAGAGGTGATTCCCCCCTCCATCACACTACTGTCTGTTACTGCTTGCTTAAGGTAACTTAATCTCTCCAGAACTGTATAGAAGAAACAGAATGAAGATAATTTTGAAATTTTCTTAACTTTTTCTGTCAGCAAGCCTGCAACTTGGTGAGTTTAGCCAGTGTGATCTTATTTTTTATTATTTTTGAATTATTTATTTACTTATTTTTACTTGTATTTTTATTTTATTTTATTCTTTTTCGGTTCTTATCTTTTCTACTTGCCTAATTTTTGTGTAAATTGTTTCTTAATTATGAAATTTGGGTTTGGTATATTAGGGTTTTGGTTATATGTAGGAATTCTAAGACCGGCCATGTTTTTTTTTTTTTTTTTTTTTTTATTGTTCTCTGTCATTCCCTTGCTAACTGGACACATGGCTTGGAGGTGATTCCCCCCTCCATCACACTACTGTCTGTTACTGCTTGTAAGGTAACAATCTCCAGAACTCTCCAGAACTGTATAGAAGAAACAGAATGAAGATAATTTTTGAAATTTTCTGTCAGCAAGCCTGCAACTTGGTGAGTTTAGCCAGTGTGATCTTATTTTTATTATTTTTTGAATTATTTATTTACTTATTTTTACTTGTATTTTTTATTTTATTTTATTCTTTGCCGGTTCTTATCTTTTCTGCCTAATTTTTGTGTAAATTGTTCTTAATTATGAAATTAGGTTTGGTATATTAGGGTTTTGGTTAT
The DNA here is from genome assembly GCA_037127315.1 of Ascarosepion bandense. Classification (NCBI taxonomy): domain Eukaryota; kingdom Metazoa; phylum Mollusca; class Cephalopoda; order Sepiida; family Sepiidae; genus Ascarosepion; species Ascarosepion bandense. Next base: position 846,048 of record JBBBDQ010028584.1, on the reverse strand, counting down.
ATGTAGGAATTCTAAGACCGGCCATGTTTTTTTTTGTTTTTTTATTGTTCTCTGTCATTCCCTTGCTAACTGGACACATGGCTTGGAGGTGATTCCCCCACTCCATCACACTACTGTGTGCATAGCACTTAAGGTAACTTAATCTCTCCAGAACTTGTATAGAAGAAACAGAATGAAGATAATTTTGAAATTTTCTTAACTTTTTTCTGTCAGCAAGCCTGCAACTTGGTGAGTTTAACTGATGTGATCTTATTTTTTATTATTTTTTGAATTATTTATTTACTTATTTTTACTTGTATTTTTATTTTATTTTATTCTTTTCGAGTTCTTATCTTTTCTGCTAATTTTTGTGTAAATTGTTCTTAATTATGAAATTTAGGTTTGGTATATTAGGGTTTTGGTTATATGTAGGAATTCTAAGACCAGCCATGTTTTTTTTTTGTTTTTTTTTGTTATTTCTCTGTCATTCCCTTGCTAACTGGACACACGGCTTAGGAGGTGATTCCCCCCTCCATCACACTACTGTCTGTTGCCACTGCTTGCTTGAGTAACTTAATCTCTCCAGAACTGTATAGAAGGAAACAGAATGAAGATAATTTTGAAATTTTCTTAACTTTTTTCTGTCAGCAAGCCTGCAACTTGGTGAGGTTTAGCCAGTGTGATCTTATTTTTTATTATTTTTTTGAATTATTTATTTACTTATTTTTACTTATTATTTTTTATTTTATTTTATTCTTTTTCGGTTCTTATCTTTTCTGCCTAATTTTTGTGTAAATTGTTCTTAATTATGAAATTTAGGTTTGGTATATTAGGGTTTTGGTTATATGTAGGAATTCTAAGACCGGCCATGTTTTTTTGTTTTTTTTTATTGTTCTCTGTCATTCCCTTGCTAACTGGACACACGGCTTGGAGGTGATTCCCCCCTCCATCACACTACTGTCTGTTACTGCTTGCTTAAAGGTAACTTAATCTCTCCAGAACTGTATAGAAGAAACAGAATGAAGATAATTTTTGAAATTTTTTCTTGCTTTTTTCTGTCAGCAAGCCTGCAACTTGGTGAGTTTAGCCAGTATGATCTTATTTTTATTATTTTTTGAATTATTTATTTACTTATTTTTACTTGTATTTTTATTTTATTTTATTCTTTTTGGTTCTTATCTTTTCTGCCTAATTTTTGTGTAAATTGTTCTTAATTATGAAATTTAGGTTTGGTATATTAGGGTTTTGGTTATATGTAGAATTCTAAGACCGGCCATGTTTTTTTTTGTTTTTTTTTATTGTTCTCTGTCATTCCCTTGCTAACTGGACACATGGCTTGGAGGTGATTCCCCCCTCCATCACACTACTGTCTGTTACTGCTTGCTTAAGGTAACTTAATCTCTCCAGAACTGTATAGAAGAAACAGAATGAAGATAATTTTGAAATTTTCTTAACTTTTTTCTGTCAGCAAGCCTGCAACTTGGTGAGTTTAGCCAGTGTGATCTTATTTTTTATTATTTTGAATTATTTATTTACTTATTTTTACTTGTATTTTTTATTTTATTTTATTCTTTTTCGGTTCTTATCTTTTCTGCCTAATTTTTGTGTAAATTGTTCTTAATTATGAAATTTGGGTTTGGTATATTAGGGTTTTGGTTATATGTAGGAATTCTAAGACCGGCCATGTTTTTTTTTGTTTTTTATTGTTCTCTGTCATTCCCTTGCTAACTGGACACACGGCTTGGAGGTGATTCCCCCTCCATCACACTACTGTCTGTTACTGCTTGCTTGAGTAACTTAATCTCTCCAGAACTGTATAGAAGAAACAGAATGAAGATAATTTTTGGAAATTTTCTTAACTTTTTCTGTCAGCAAGCCTGCAACTTGGTGAGTTTAGCCAGTGTGATCTTATTTTTTATTATTTTTTGAATTATTTATTTACTTATTTTTACTTGTATTTTTTATTTTATTTTATTCTTTTTCGGTTCTTATCTTTTCTGCCTAATTTTTGTGTAAATTGTTCTTAATTATGAAATTTAGGTTTGGTATATTAGGAGTTTTGGTTATATGTAGGAATTCTAAGACCGGCCATGTTTTTTTTTTTTTTTTTTTTATTGTTCTCTGTCATTCCCTTGCTAACTGGACACATGGCTTGGAGGGTGATTCCCCCCTCCATCACACTGTCTGTTACTGCTTGCTTAAGGAAACTGTAATCTCTCCAGAACTGTATAGAAGAAACAGAATGAAGATAATTTTTGAAATTTTCTTAACTTTTCTGTCAGCAAGCCTGCAGCTTGGTGAGTTTAGCCAGTGTGATCTTATTTTTATTATTTTTGAATTATTTATTTACTTATTTTTACTTGTATTTTTTATTTTATTTTATTCTTTTTTCGGTTCTTATCTTTTCTGCCTAATTTTTGTGTAAATTGTTCTTAATTATGAAATTTGAGTTTGGTATATTAAGTTTTGGTTATGTGTAGAATTCTAAGACCGGCCATGTTTTTTTTTGTTTTTTATTGTTCTCTGTCATTCCCTTGCTAACTGGACACATGGCTTGGAGGTGATTCCCCCCTCCATCACACTACTGTCTGTTACTGCTTGCTTAAGGTAACTTAATCTCTCCAGAACTGTATAGAAGAAACAGAATGAAGATAATTTTTGAAATTTTCTTAACTTTTTTCTGTCAGCAAGCCTGCAACTTGGTGAAGTTTAGCCAGTGTGATCTTATTTTTTTATTATTTTTTGAATTATTTATTTACTTATTTTTAACTTGTATTTTTTATTTTATTTTATTCTTTTCGGTTCTTATCTTTTCTGCCTAATTTTTGTGTAAATTGTTCTTAATTATGAAATTTAGGTTTGGTATATTAGGGTTTTGGTTATATGTAGGAATTCTAAGACCGGCCATGTTTTTTTTTGTTTTTTTTATTGTTCTCTGTCATTCCCTTGCTAACTGGACACATGGCTTGGAGGGTGATTCCCCCTCCATCCACACTGCTGTCTGTTACTGCTTGCTTAAGGTAACTTAATCTCTCCAGAACTGTATAGAAGAAACAGAATGAAGATAATTTTGAAATTTTCTTAACTTTTTTCTGTCAGCAAGCCTGCAACTTGGTGAGTTTAGCCAGTGTGATCTTATTTTTTATTATTTTTTGAATTATTTATTTACTTATTTTTACTTGTATTTTTTATTTTATTTTATTCTTTTTCGGTTCTTATCTTTTCTGCCTAATTTTTGTGTAAATTGTTCTTAATTATGAAATTTAGGTTTTTGGTATATTAGGGTTTTGGTTATATGTAGGAATTCTAAGACCGGCCATGTTTTTTTTTTTTGTTTTTTTTATTGTTCTCTGTCATTCCCTTGCTAACTGGACACATGGCTTGGAGGTGATTCCCCCCCTCCATCACACTACTGTCTGTTACTGCTTGCTTAAGGTAACTTAATCTCTCCAGAACTGTATAGAGAAGAAACAGAATGAAGATAATTTTTGAAATTTTCTTAACTTTTTCTGTCAGCAAGCCTGCAACTTGGTGAGTTTAGCCAGTGTGATCTTATTTTTTTATTATTTTTTGAATTATTTATTTACTTATTTTTACTTGTATTTTATTTTATTTTATTCTTTTTCGGTTCTTATCTTTTCTGCCTAATTTTTGTGTAAATTGTTCTTAATTATGAAATTTAGGTTGGTATATTAGGGTTTTGGTTATATGTAGGAATTCTAAGACCGGCCATGTTTTTTTTTTGTTTTTTTTTTTTTTTTTTATTGTTCTCTGTCATTCCCTTGCTAACTGGACACATGGCTTGGAGGCTGATTCCCCCCTCCATCACACTACTGTCTGTTACTGCTTGCTTAAGGTAACTTAATCTCTCCAGAACTGTATAGAAGAAACAGAATGAAGATAATTTTTGAAATTTTCTTAACTTTTTTCTGTCAGCAAGCCTACAGCTTGGTGAGTTTAGCCAGTGTGATCTTATTTTTATTATTTTTTGAATTATTTATTTACTTATTTTTACTTGTATTTTTTATTTTATTTTATTCTTTTCGGTTCTTATCTTTTCTGCCTAATTTTTGTGTAAATTGTTCTTAATTATGAAATTTAGGTTTGGTATGGGGTTTTGGTTATATGTGGGAATTCTAAGACCGGCCATGTTTTTTTTTTTTTATTGTTCTCTGTCATTCCCTTGCTAACTGGACACATGGCTTGGAGGTGATTCCCCCCTCCATCACACTACTGTCTGTTACTGCTTGTAAGGTAACTTAATCTCTCCAGAACTCTCCAGAACTGTATAGAAGAAACAGAATGAAGATAATTTTGAAATTTTCTTAACTTTTTTTCTGTCAGCAAGCCTGCAACTTGGTGAGTTTAGCCAGTGTGATCTTATTTTTTTATTATTTTTGAATTATTTATTTACTTATTTTTACTTGTATTTTTTATTTTATTTTATTCTTTTTCGGTTCTTATCTTTTCTGCCTAATTTTTGTGTAAATTGTTCTTAATTATGAAATTTAGGTTTGGTATATTAGGGTTTTGATTATATGTAGGAATTCTAAGACCGGCCATGTTTTTTTTTTTTTTTATTGTTCTCTGTCATTCCCTTGCTAACTGGACACATGGCTTGGAGGTGATTCCCCCCTCCATCACACTACTGTCTGTTACCTGCTTGCTTAAGGTAACTTCGCTCTCTCCAGAACTCTCCAGAACTGTATAGAAGAAACAGAATGAAGATAATTTTTGAAATTTTCTTAACTTTTTTCTGTCAGCAAGCCTGCAACTTGGTGAGTTTAGCCAGTGTGATCTTATTTTTTTATTATTTTTTGAATTATTTATTTACTTATTTTTACTTGTATTTTTATTTTATTTTATTCTTTTCGGTTCTTATCTTTTCTGCTAATTTTTGTGTAAATTGTTCTTAATTATGAAATTTAAATTTTGGTATAATAGGGTTTTGGTTATATGTAGGAATTCTAAGACCGGCCATGTTTTTTTTTTTTATTGTTCTCTGTCATTCCCTTGCTAACTGGACACATGGCTTGGAGGTGATTCCCCCCTCCATCACACTACTGTCTGTTACTGCTTGCTTAAGGTAACTTAATCTCTCCAGAACTCTCCAGAACATATAGAAGAAACAGAATGAAGATAATTTTTGAAATTTTCTTAACTTTTTTCTGTCAGCAAGCCTGCAACTTGGTGAGTTTAGCCAGTGTGATCTTATTTTTTTATTATTTTTTGAATTATTTATTTACTTATTTTTACTTGTATTTTTTATTTTATTTTATTCTTTTCGGTTCTTATCTTTTCTACCTAATTTTTGTGTAAATTGTTCTTAATTATGAAATTTAGGTTTGGTATATTAGGGTTTTGGTTATATGTAGGAATTCTAAGACCGGCCATGTTTTTTTTTTTTATTGTTCTCTGTCATTCCCTTGCTAACTGGACACATGGCTTGGAGGTGATTCCCCCCCTCCATCACACTACTGTCTGTTACTGCTTGCTTAAGGTAACTTAATCTCTCCAGAACTCTCCAGAACTGTATAAAAACAGAATGAAGATAATTTTTTGAAATTTTCTTAACTTTTTTCTGTCAGCAAGCCTGCAACTTGGTGGAAGTTTAGCCAGTGTGATCTTATTTTTTTATTATTTTTGAATTATTTATTTACTTATTTTTACTTGTATTTTTATTTTATTTTATTCTTTTTCGGTTCTTATCTTTTCTGCTAATTTTTGTGTAAATTGTTCTTAATTATGAAATTTAGGTTTGGTATATTAGGGTTTGGTTATATGTAGGAATTCTAAGACCGGCCATGTTTTTTTTTGTTTTTATTGTTCTCTGTCATTCCCTTGCTAACTGGACACAAGGCTTGGAGGTGATTCCCCCTCATCACTACTGTCTGTTACTGCTTGCTTAAGGTAACTTAATCTCTCCAGAACTGTATAGAAGAAACAGAATGAAGATAATTTTGAAATTTTCTTAACTTTTTCTGTCAGCAAGCCTGCAACCCAGTGAGTTTAGCCAATGTGATCTTATTTTTTATTATTTTTTTGAATTATTTATTTACTTATTTTTACTTGTATTTTTTATTTTATTTTATTCTTTTTCGGTTCTTATCTTTTCTGCCTAATTTTTGTGTAAATTGTTCTTAATTATGAAATTTAGGTTTGGTATATTAGGGTTTTGGTTATATGTAGAAATTCTAAGACCGGCCATGTTTTTTTTTTTATTGTTCTCTGTCATTCCCTTGCTAACTGGACACATGGCTTGGAGGTGATTCCCCCTCCATCACACTACTGTCTGTTACTGCTTGCTTAAAAGGTAACTTAATCTCTCCAGAACTCTCCAGAACTGTATGAAGAAACAGAATGAAGATAATTTTGAAATTTTCTTAACTTTTTTTTCTGTCAGCAAGCCTGCAACTTGGTGAGTTTAGCCAGTGTGATCTTATTTTTTTATTATTTTTTGAATTATTTACTTATTTTTACTTATGTTTTATTTTATTTATTCTTTTTCGGTTCTTATCTTTTCTGCCTAATTTTTGTGTAAATTGTTCTTAATTATGAAATTTAGGTTTGGTATATTAGGGTTTTTGGTTATATGTAGGAATTCTAAGACTTCGGCCATGTTTTTTTTTTTTTTTTTTTTATTGTTCTGTCATTCCCTTGCTAACTGGACACACGGCTTGGAGGTGATTCCCCCCTCCATCACACTACTGTCTGTTACTGCTTGCTTAAGGTAACTTAATCTCTCCAGAACTGTATAGAAGAAACAGAATGAAGATAATTTTGAAATTTTCTTAACTTTTTTCTGTCAACAAGCCTGCAGCTTGGTGAGTTTAGCCAGTGTGATCTTATTTTTTATTATTTTTTGAATTATTTATTTACTTATTTTTACTTGTATTTTATTTTATTTTATTCTTTTTCGGTTCTTATCTTTTCTGCCTAATTTTTGTGTAAATTGTTCTTAATTATGAAATTTAGGTTTGGTATATTAGGAGTTTTGGTTATATGTAGAATTCTAAGACCGGCCATGTTTTTGTTTTTTATTGTTCTCTGTCATTCCCTTGCTAACTGGACACGGCTTGGAGGTGATTCCCCCCCTCCACATCACACTACTGTCTGTTACTGCTTGCTTAAGGTAACTTAATCTCTCCAGAACTGTATAGAAGAAACAGAATGAAGATAATTTTGAAATTTTCTTAACTTTTTCTGTCAGCAAGCCTGCAACTTGGTGAGTTTAGCCAGTGTGATCTTATTTTTTATTATTTTTTGAATTATTTATTTACTTATTTTTACTTGTATTTTTATTTTATTTTATTCTTTTTCGGTTCTTATCTTTTCTGCCTAATTTTTGTGTAAATTGTTCTTAATTATGAAATTTAGGTTTGGTATATAGGGTTTTGGTTATATATGTAGAATTCTAAGACCGGCCATGTTTTTTTTTTGTTTTTTTATTGTTCTCTGTGTTCCCTTGCTAACTGGACACACGGCTTGGAGGTGATTCCCCCCTCCATCCACACTACTGTCTGTTACTGCTTGTAAGGTAACTTAATCTCTCCAGAACTGTATAGAAGAAACAGAATGAAGATAATTTTGAAATTTTCTTAACTTTTTTTCTGTCAGCAAGCCTGCAATATGGTGAGTTTAGCCAGTGTGATCTTATTTTTTTATTATTTTTTGAATTATTTATTTACTTATTTTTACTTGTATTTTTATTTTATTTTATTCTTTTTCGGTTCTTATCTTTTCTGCCTAATTTTTGTGTAAATTGTTCTTAATTATGAAATTTAGGTTTGGTATATTTAGGGTTTTGGTTATATGTAGGAATTCTAAGACCGGCCATGTTTTTTTTGTTTTTTGTGTTCTCTGTCATTCCCTTGCTAACTGGACACACGGCTTGGAGGTGATTCCCCCCTCCATCACACTACTGTCTGTTACTTGCTTGAGTAACTTAATCTCTCCAGAACTGTATAGAAGAAATGAAGATGAAGATAATTTTGAAATTTTCTTAACTTTTTTTCTGTCCAGCAAGCCTGCAACTTGGTGAGTTTAGCCAGTGTGATCTTATTTTTATTGTTTTGAATTATTTATTTACTTATTTTTACTTGTATTTTTATTTTATTTTATTCTTTTTCGGTTCTTATCTTTTCTGCCTAATTTTTGTGTAAATTGTTCTTAATTATGAAATTTAGGTTTGGTATATTAGGAGTTTTGGTTATATGTAGGAATTCTAAGACCGGCCATGTTTTTTTTTGTTTTTTTTATTGTTCTCTGTCATTCCCTTGCTAACTGGACACATGGCTTGGAGGTGATTCCCCCCTCATCACACTACTGTCTGTTACTGCTTGTAGGTAACTTAATCTCTCCAGAACTGTATAGAAGAAACAGAATGAAGATAATTTTTGAAATTTTCTTAACTTTTTTCTGTCAGCAAGCCTGCAACTTGGTGAGTTTAGCCAGTGTGATCTTATTTTTTTTATTATTTTTTGAATTATTTATTTACTTATTTTTACTTGTATTTTTTATTTTATTTTATTCTTTTCGGTTCTTATCTTTTCTGCCTAATTTTTGTGTAATTGTTCTTAATTATGAAATTTAGGTTTGGTATATTAGGGTTTTGGTTATATGTAGGAATTCTAAGACCGGCCATGTTTTTTTTTTTGTTTTTTTTTTATTGTTCTCTGTCATTCCCTTGCTAACTGGACACACGGCTTGGAGTGATTCCCCCCTCCATCACACTACTGTCTGTTACTGCTTGCTTAAGGTAACAATCTCTCCAGAACTGTATAGAAGAAACAGAATGAAGATAATTTTGAAATTTTCTTAACTTTTTTCTGTCAGCAAGCCTGCAACTTGGTGAGTTTAGCCAGTGTGATCTTATTTTATTGTTTTTTGAATTATTTATTTACTTATTTTTACTTGTATTTTTATTTTATTTTATTCTTTTTCGGTTCTTATCTTTTCTGCCTAATTTTTTTGTGTAAATTGTTCTTAATTATGAAATTTAGGTTTGGTATATTAGGGTTTTTGGTTATATGTAGGAGATTCTAAGACCGGCCATGTTTTTTTTTTTTTTTTATTGTTCTCTGTCATTCCCTTGCTAACTGGACACATGGCTTGGAGGTGATTCCCCCTCCATCACACTACTGTTTTATTTACTGCTTGCTTAAGGTAGCTTAATCTCTCCAGAACTCTCCAGAACTGTATAGAAGAAACAGAATGAAGATAATTTTGAAATTTTCTTAACTTTTTCTGTCAGCAAGCCTGCAACTTGGTGAGTTTAGCCAGTGTGATCTTATTTTTTATTATTTTTTGAATTATTTATTTACTTATTTTTACTTGTATTTTTTATTTTATTTTATTCTTTTCGGTTCTTATCTTTTCTGCCTAATTTTTGTGTAAATTGTTCTTAAATTATGAAATTTAGGTTTGGTATATTAGGGTTTTGGTTATATGCAAGATTCTAAGACCGGCCATGTTTTTTTGTTTTTTTATTGTTCTCTGTCATTCCCTTGCTAACTGGACACACGGCTTGGAGGTGATTCCCCCCTCCATCACACTGTCTGTTACTGCTTGCTTGAGTAACTTAATCTCTCCAGAACTGTATAGAAGAAACAGAATGAAGATAATTTTGAAATTTTCTTAACTTTTTCTGTCAGCAAGCCTGCAACTTGGTGAGTTTAGCCAGTGTGATCTTATTTTTTATTATTTTTTGAATTATTTATTTACTTATTTTTACTTGTATTTTATTTTATTTTATTCTTTTTCGGTTCTTATCTTTTCTGCCTAATTTTTGTGTAAATTGTTCTTAATTATGAAATTTAGGTTTGGTATATTAGGGTTTGGTTATATGTAGGAATTCTAAGACCGGCCATGTTTTTTTTTTTGTTTTTTTTTATTGTTCTCTGTCATTCCTTGCTAACTGGACACACGGCTTGGTGATTCCCCCCTCCATCCTACTGTCTGTTACTGCTTGCTTAAAATATGTAATCTCTCCAGAACTGTATAGAAGAAACAGAATGAAGATAATTTTTGAAATTTTCTTAACTTTTTTCTGTCAGCAAGCCTGCAACTTGGTGAGTTTAGCCAGTGTGATCTTATTTTTTATTATTTTTTGAATTATTTATTTACTTATTTTTACTTGTATTTTATTTTATTTTATTCTTTTTCGGTTCTTATCTTTTCTGCCTAATTTTTGTGTAAATTGTTCTTAATTATGAAATTTAGGTTTGGTATATTAGGGTTTTGGTTATATGTAGGAATTCTAAGACCGGCCATGTTTTTTTTTGTTTTTTTATTGTTCTCTGTCATTCCCTTGCTAACTGGACACACGGCTTGGAGGTGATTCCCCCCTCCATCACACTACTGTCTGTTACTGCTTGCTTAAGGTAACTTAATCTCTCCAGAACTGTATAGAAGAAACAGAATGAAGATAATTTTTGAAATTTTCTTAACTTTTTTTTCATCAGCAAGCCTGCAACTTGGTGAGTTTAGCCAGTGTGATCTTATTTTTTATTATTTTTTGAATTATTTATTTACTTATTTTTACTTGTATTTTTTATTTTATTTTATTCTTTTTCGGTTCTTATCTTTTCTGCCTAATTTTTGTGTAAATTGTTCTTAATTATGAAATTTAGGTTTGGTATATTAGGGTTTTGGTTATATGTAGGAATTCTAAGACCGGCCATGTTTTTTTTTGTTTTTGTTCTCTGTCATTCCCTTGCTAACTGGACACACGGCTTGGAGGGCAGTTCCCCCCTCCATCACACTACTGTCTGTTACTGCTTGCTTAAGGTAACCAATCTCTCCAGACTGTATAGAAGAAACAGAATGAAGATAATTTTTTGAAATTTTCTTAACTTTTCTGTCAGCAAGCCTGCAATATGGTGAGTTTAGCCAGTGTGATCTTATTTTTTTATTATTTTTTGAATTATTTATTTACTTATTTTTACTTGTATTTTTTATTTTATTTTATTCTTTTTCGGTTCTTATCTTTTTCTGCCTAATTTTTGTGTAAATTGTTCTTAATTATGAAATTTAGGTTTGGTATATTAGGGTTTTGGTTATATGTAGGAATTCTAAGACCGGCCATGTTTTTTTTTGTTTTTTTTTTATTGTTCTCTGTCATTCCCTTGCTAACTGGACACACGGCTTGGAGGTGATTCCCCCCTCATCACACTACTGTCTGTTACTGCTTGCTTAAGGTAACTTAATCTCTCCAGAACTGTATAGAGAAACAGAATGAAGATAATTTTTGAAATTTTCTTAACTTTTTTCTGTCAGCAAGCCTGCAGCTTGGTGAGTTTAGCCAGTGTGATCTTATTTTTTATTATTTTTTGAATTATTTATTTACTTATTTTTACTTGTATTTTTTTTATTTTATTTTATTCTTTTTAGGTTCTTATCTTTTCTGCCTAATTTTTGTGTAAATTGTTCTTAATTATGAAATTTAGGTTTGGTATATTGGGGTTTTGGTTATATGTAGGAATTCTAAGACCGGCCGTATTTTTTTTTTTTATTGTTCTCTGTCATTCCCTTGCTAACTGGACACATGGCTTGGAGGTGATTCCCCTCCATCACACTACTGTCTGTTACTGCTTGGCAGTGCTCCAGCTCTCCAGAACTGTATAGAAGAAACAGAATGAAGATAATTTTTGAAATTTTCTTAACTTTTTTCTGTCAGCAAGCCTGCAACTTGGTGAGTTTAGCCAGTGTGATCTTATTTTTTTATTATTTTTTGAATTATTTATTTACTTATTTTTACTTGTATTTTTTATTTTATTTTATTCTTTTTCGGTTCTTATCTTTTCTGCCTAATTTTTGTATAGAATTGTTCTTAATTATGAAATTTAGGTTTTGGTATATTAGGGTTTTGGTTATATGTAGGAATTCTAAGACCGGCCATGTTTTTTTTTTATTGTTCTCTGTCATTCCCTTGCTAACTGGACACATGGCTTGGAGGTGATTCCCCCACTCCATCACACTACTGTTTGTTACTGCTTGTAGGTAACTTAATCTCTCCAAGTCTCCAGAACTGTATAGAAGAAACAGAATGAAGATAATTTTTTGAAATTTTCTTAACTTTTTTCTGTCAGCAAGCCTGCAACTTGGTGAGTTTAGCCAGTGTGATCTTATTTTTTTATTATTTTTTGAATTATTTATTTACTTATTTTTACTTGTATTTTATTTTATTTTATTCTTTTTCGGTTCTTATCTTTTCTGCCTAATTTTTGTGTAAATTTATTTCTTAATTATGAAATTTAGGTTTGGTATATTAGGGTTTTGGTTATATGTAGGAATTCTAAGACCGGCCATGTTTTTTTTTGTTTTTGTTGTTCTCATCATTCCCTTGCTAACTGGACACACGGCTTGGAGGTGATTCCCCCTCCATCACACTACCCTGTCTTACTGCTTGCTTAAAGGTAACTTAATCTCTCCAGAACTGTATAGAAGAAACAGAATGAAGATAATTTTTGAAATTTTCTTAACTTTTTTCTGTCAACAAGCCTGCAACTTGGTGAGTTTAACCAGTGTGATCTTATTTTTTTATTATTTTTTTGAATTATTTATTTACTTATTTTTACTTGTATTTTTTATTTTATTTTATTCTTTTTCGGTTCTTATCTTTTCTGCCTAATTTTTGTGTAAATTGTTCTTAATTATGAAATTTGGGTTTGGTATATTAGGGTTTTGGTTATATGTAGGAGATTCTAAGACCGGCCATGTTTTTTTTTTTTTTTTTTTTATTGTTCTCTGTCATTCCCTTGCTAACTGGACACACGGCTTGGAGGTGGATTCCCCCTCCATCACACTACTGTCTGTTACTGCTTGCTTAAGGTAACTTAATCTCTCCAGAACTGTATAGAAGAAACAGAATGAAGATAATTTTGGGGAAATTTTCTTTTTTCTGTCAGCAAGCCTGCTGGCTTGGTGAGTTTAGCCAGTGTGATCTTATTTTTATTATTTTTTGAATTATTTATTTACTTATTTTTACTTGTATTTTTTATTTATTTTATTCTTTTTCGGTTCTTATCTTTTCTGCCTAATTTTTGTGTAAATTGTTCTTAATTATGAAATTTAGGTTTGGTATATTAGGGTTTTGGTTATATGTAGGAATTCTAAGACCGGCCATGTTTTTTGTTTTTGTTGTTCTCTGTCATTCCCTTGCTAACTGGACACACGGCTTGGAGGTGATTCCCCCCTCCATCACACTACTGTCTGTTACTGCTTGCTTAGGGTAACTTAGTCTCCAGAACTGTATAGAAGAAACAGAATGAAGATAATTTTTGAAATTTTCTTAACTTTTTCTGTCAGCAAGCCTGCAATGGTGAGTTTAGCCAGTGTGATCTTATTTTTTATTATTTTTTTGAATTATTTATTTACTTATTTTTACTTGTATTTTTTATTTTATTTTATTCTTTTTCGGTTCTTATCTTTTCTGCCTAATTTTTGTGTAAATTGTTCTTAATTATGAAATTTAGGTTTGGTATATTAGGGTTTTGGTTATATGTAGGAATTCTAAGACCGGCCATGTTTTTTTTTGTTTTTTTTTATTGTTCTCTGTCATTCCCACTTGCTAACTGGACACACGGCAGGAGGTGATTCCCCCTCCATCACACTACTGTCTGTTACTGCTTGCTTAAGGTAACTTAATCTCTCCAGAACTGTATAGAAGAAACAGAATGAAGATAATTTTGAAATTTTCTTAACTTTTTTCTGTCAGCAAGCCTGCAGTGAGTTTAGCCAGTGTGATCTTATTTTTTATTTATTTTTTGAATTATTTATTTACTTATTTTTACTTGTATTTTTTATTTTATTTTATTCTTTTTCGGTTCTTATCTTTTCTGCTAATTTTTGTGTAAATTGTTCTTAATTATACTGAAATTTAGGTTTGGTATATTAGGGTTTTGGTTATATGTAGGAATTCTAAGACCGGCCATGTTTTTTTTTGTTTTTATTGTTCTCTGTCATTCCCTTGCTAACTGGACACACGGCTTGGAGGTGATTCCCCCCTCCATCACACTACTGTCTGTTACTGCTTGTAAGGTAACTTAATCTCTCCAGAACTGTATAGAAGAAACAGAATGAAGATAATTTTTGAAATTTTCTTAACTTTTTTCTCAGCAAGCCTGCAACTTGGTGAGTTTAGCCAGTGTGATCTTATTTTTTATTATTTTTGGTGTTATTTACTTATTTTTACTTGTATTTTTATTTTATTTTTATTCTTTTTCGGTTCTTATCTTTTCTGCCTAATTTTTGTGTAAATTGTTCTTAATTATGAAATTTAGGTTTGGTATATTAGGGTTTTGGTTATATGTAGGAATTCTAAGACCGGCCATGTTTTTTTTTTTATTGTTCTCTGTCATTCCCTTGCTAACTGGACACATGGCTTGGGTGATTCCCCCCTCCATCACACTACTGTGTTACTGCTTGCTTAGGTAACTTAATCTCCAGAACTGTATAGAAGAAACAGAATGAAGATAATTTTTGAAATTTTCTTAACTTTTTTCTGTCAGCAAGCCTTTGTGGTGAGTTTAGCCAGTGTGATCTTATTTTTTTATTATTTTTGAATTATTTATTTACTTATTTTTACTTGTATTTTATTTTATTTTTATTCTTTTTCGGTTCTTATCTTTTCTGCCTAATTTTTGTGTAAATTGTTCATATTTAATTATGAAATTTAGGTTTGGTATATTAGGGTTTTGGTTATATGTAGGAATTCTAAGACCGGCCATGTTTTTTTTTTTTTTATTGTTCTCTGTCATTCCCTTGCTAACTGGACACATGGCTTGGAGGTGATTCCCCCCTCCATCACACTACTGTCTGTTACTGCTTGCTTAAGGTAACTTAATCTCTCCAGAACTGTATAGAAGAAACAGAATGAAGATAATTTTTGAAATTTTTAACTTTTTTCTGTCAGCAAGCCTGCAACTTGGTGAGTTTAGCCAGTGTGATCTTATTTTTTTATTATTTTTGAATTATTTATTTACTTATTTTTACTTGTATTTTATTTTATTTTATTCTTTTTCGGTTCTTATCTTTTCTGCCTAATTTTTGTATCGGTATTTCTTAATTATGAAATTTAGGTTTGGTATATTAGGGTTTGGTTGTATGCTTAGGAATTCTAGACCGGCCATGTTTTTTTTTTTTATTGTTCTCTGTCATTCCCTTGCTAACTGGACACATGGCTTGGGTGATTCCCCCCTCCATCACACTACTGTCTGTTACTGCTTGCTTGGAGGTAACTTAATCTCTCCAGAACTGTATAGAAGAAACAGAATGAAGATAATTTTTTGAAATTTTCTTAACTTTTCTGTCAGCAAGCCTGCAACTTGGTGAGTTTAGCTAGTGTGATCTTATTTTTTTTTATTATTTTTGAATTATTTATTTACTTATTTTTACTTGTATTTTTATTTTATTTTATTCTTTTTCGGTTCTTATCTTTTCTGCCTAATTTTTGTGTAAATTGTTCTTAATTATGAAATTTAGGTTTGACTTATACTAAGTTAAAACTTCATTAACTTCAGTCACATATTTATTTTTTTTAATTGGAGTAGATAGTACCTTCTATCGCCAGGTCTCACACTCCACCCCCTTCTTTTGGACAGGAGTAGAGTTGATCGCCTTGTTTCTAGTTTAGGAAGGGGTTCCCGAGTAGATAGATTAAACTAATTGGAGTAGATAGATTAAACTATCGCCCGGTTCACACTCCACCCACATCTATTGAACAGGTGAAGAGGCTCATCCCTTGTTTCCTGTTTAGGATGCGGTTTCCGGTTTTCTCTTTTCCAATCTTTTCACTCTTTTCCTTTATTATTTTATTTTTTTTTTTCAATTGGAGTAGATAGACTAAACTATCGCCCGGTTCACACTCCACCCACATCTATTGAACAGGTGAAGAGGCTCATCCCTTGTTTCCTGTTTAGGATGCGGTTTCCGGTTTTCTCTTTTCCAATCTTTTCACTCTTTTCCTTTATTATTTTATTTTTTTTTTCAATTGGAGTAGATAGACTAAACTATCGCCCGGTTCACACTCCACCCACATCTATTGAACAGGTGAAGAGGCTCATCCCTTGTTTACTGTTTAGGATGCGGTTTCCGGTTTTCTCTTTTCCAATCTTTTCACTCTTTTCCTTTATTATTTTATTTTTTTTTTCAATTGGAGTAGATAGACTAAACTATCGCCCGGTTCACACTCCACCCACATCTATTGAACAGGTGAAGAGGCTCATCCCTTGTTTCCTGTTTAGGATGCGGTTTCCGGTTTTCTCTTTTCCAATCTTTTCACTCTTTTCCTTTATTATTTTATTTTTTTTTTCAATTGGAGTAGATAGACTAAACTATCGCCCGGTTCACACTCCACCCACATCTATTGAACAGGTGAAGAGGCTCATCCCTTGTTTCCTGTTTAGGATGTGGTTTTCGGCTTTCTCTTTTCCATTCTTTTTACCCTTACGTAGCCCCCTGCGCATCAGTGGCGTTACTGCCTTGCTCGGGGTGATATGATTAAAAAAAAAAAAAAAAAAAAATAATATAATCTTGATATATTATCGCTGTGTGATTAACACGTCATTGTGTTTATTTCTAATTTATTCATTTAAACATAAAAATGTGTAATTTATTCAAGAAATAAATATTATTAACATTTCCTGTTTCAAAATATGTTCGCACTTATGATCTTCCTTAGTGAAAATCGCCAATGGTTTAAAATAATGAAAATGTTATTTTTCACCGAAAGTTTACAAACTTCAATAATCATTGTACTTCAACATTGTTTATGTGTACTTTGACGTCGTGTAATGGTTAGCAAACTTGGCTCACTAAAACAATTACGTCTAAGTAGTGAGTTCATTATTCATTCGTAGCCCCCATACTTTCGGCCTTGTGCCACGTCTAATCTATGTTCAGAAAATCAATGGGCACCTCGACGCGGTGTAATGGTTAACGAGCCTGTTTCGCTAGAATCTGTTACAATTGAGTAGCGAATTCGATCCTCATTGGGTGCCCCATACTTGCGGCCTTGTGCCACATCTAAGCTACGCTCAGAAAATCACCAATGTTTATGCGTGTCGTGATATACAGTGTAACCCTGATATAAGAGCGTTGTCGGGACCGGATAAACGTTATCTTATATCCGGGTTTGGTCCATTTTATATACATTACCACAGGCTCTAATTTGGGACCAGAGAAAATCTCTCTTATACCCGAGTTTCTATTATATCAGGGTCTCTTATATCCGGTTTATACTGTATGAGAGAACGTGAGT
This sequence comes from Ascarosepion bandense, assembly GCA_037127315.1. Classification (NCBI taxonomy): domain Eukaryota; kingdom Metazoa; phylum Mollusca; class Cephalopoda; order Sepiida; family Sepiidae; genus Ascarosepion; species Ascarosepion bandense. Next base: position 828,809 of record JBBBDQ010028584.1, on the reverse strand, counting down.
GAACAAGTGAGAACGAAACAATCTTGTAAATGCGATCATAAAACGGAACTTGTGCTGCACGTAACAATAAAAAAAAACTCTTTAATATATTGAAACTACAAATACACTTATATTTAAAATCAGAAAGAACCCAAAACTCAATCCAAAGCAATAAACAAACAAATCTTTACTGTTCAAAAGATCGAGGAGGAGTGTGAACCGGACGATAGGCAAACCTATCTACTCTTACAGTCATAACAATATCTTTCATCATGGCATCAAGAGGTCCCACCGGAGACTAAATGCAGAGTCCTGAAAATCATTCATAAAATGGCAGTACAATAGCCCCGATTAAATAAATGATTATTAAGACGCCAATGGCAATTTCTCATGAGCATCACCATTTTGGTTTCTATCAGATACTCTGCAGTATAAATTAAGTTAAACGAAATCTCTAAAACACAAAATAATAGAAATATGTCCCAAAACAGGTTGTATTTTATGCTACTAGCTGTGTACGCTAGTTTGGAAATAGCACTAAGCGCTTGTTAGTTTATAACACAAACACTAGCGGTGACATTTCCTGGTGTTTTGAAAATGTATATATACGTCAACAGCAGGTAGTGTAGGTTTCGTAGGACGTACAAGTACGTTTACAGCAGCGGAATTATTAAATATTGCAATATTTTTATAGCATGGGTAAGCTAGTGTTGCAGTCGGGTATATAAAAAGTTATATTTTAAAGCATATGTCATATTAAGCAAAAAATTCAAACGGTACTTACCAAAATGAACTTAATTCATTCTTCTGGACGGTCTAGTCTTTCCAGGTTTGCAGCTTCGTTGGTGGACAACTAATCTGTCTGGAAGGAACGTCCGTCCACAAATGTGACAAGGGGACAAATTGGCCTGCGAACTTTGCCATGCTGCTTCGTTCATTGCGTCAAGCTGGTAAGAGCCTTTACCTGGAGCAAAACTAGTACCTATCATGTCGTTAGTTAGGAACTGACTTTTTATTTTAAAATATGACATACTGTCGAAATCTATGGTCTATCTGTAAACAAAAATCCTACATCTAACAGCTTTCCACAGGTTAAATTTATGTGAAAATTACCTTGTGTATATTGAATAGTTTACAACAGGGGTCGGTAACTCATTCGACCCCGCGGGCCGGATCGTGTTATAATGACGGGTCGCGGGCCGGACAAAGGCCATTAATGAAACATTAAGGAAAATTACATATGCAGACCCCTGTCAACCTAAATTTTAAAAACCATAATGAAAATAAACATTTAAAAATCAGAAAAAAAAAGAAAATCTAAAATTAAAAAACACCTTCCAAAAATTACTTTTCCTCAAGGAACATCAAAATACTTCAAAGTGGGGAAAAAATCAACCGAAGTGAAATGGATGAAATTATGACGTGTAGGTTTGAAACTGTTATTGAAAATTGTACCACAAACGAACCACACACACACACACACACACACACACACACATCAACCAAAAACGAAACACATATACCCATACATACGAGTACAAATAGTTGCAAACATATACACTCACGTATGATAAGATAAGAATATGGCCCATTGAAAGATTCCAGCAACTTACATAGGGTAGGTGGCAGGGGTAAGCGATGGGGGGTCGCTGTTAGAGGAATGAAATAGGAAGCCAAGGCAACATTGTCCCTTTGAAGGTGTCCCTGCCTAATGTCTGTCGCCGGCCGGCCGGTCGGTCAAATCGGCTCTCAAATTGTGCTTTATGTTTATTTTTTATTTTTTTTACGCAGAAATGGAGTGATTGGATTTTGATCATGTTTTTGCGGTCATAGTATTCAAATTCGGTTGGGTGGATCAGAGGAAGATAACAGCAGGACTTTTATTGAATTCGAAAGCCTCGTCTCTCATGTTAAAAATAGTCATTGGTAATCCTATGGTAATCATTTAAAGTTTAATTTGAATTAAAACAAATATTACTTTTAGTTTAAAATATCACAGAAAATATTATTTTAACACGGAGGTGGGTGTTTTTATGAGGTATTGACAGATTTATTGATAGCTTAACGTTTCACAAATTTAAATAAAGAGCACATAAAATTACTTGACAAATGTGAATGCTCTATATATAACTACCTAGTATTCTTAAAATAATTAGAAAAATATTCTAAGTAATCTAATATTTTATTGAATTTTAGGTACTTTGACTGTGTATGAAGATGCTTATTGAAGAAACGTGAAAGAATTACCAATAAATGTTAAATTTATATTTACGAAAATCTACTATTTTAAAAACCGCCACGTCTTCACACACAAAAATATTCAACTTTTTTTAAAGGATCGTTGAATTTTAGTAAGCTTTTCCATTTATGATTAGTAAATATAGATTTTAGTTAATAACTACATTATCTAACCGCTACAGATTAATACAGAACTTTTAAAGATTTAAAACTTTATAAATTATTATAATTAAAATTTTAAAAAATAAAAATTCTTTTAAAAATTAATTATTTATAGAATTATTTTCCTAATACAATAGAATCCATAATATATCTTGTTAATAAAAACAATTAAAAGCTTTTCTAATTAAGTAGTGTCTTAAAGTGAAACATTTCTCAATTTAATTCACGTCCTGAAAGTTTCATTAAAATCCGACAATTATTTGATTTTTGCAAGAATTTCCAAATCAATGTGTCTTTTACCACAAAAAAGGCGCATAAATTTCTCATACTAATTTATGGTTCCCCGTTGAGGCAAGAAAAACAAAATTTTAAACCAACATTTTGAATGCAATAAAAAGAATTAAATATATGATTTAATAATCAATTTTTATTACTTTTTTTTTTATTAAAGAAAAAATTAATTCTTACAATTTATATCCGAATGTTTTTCATATTTAGAGATAAGTAATATAAATACCGAGATTTAAGTCTTTCAGCCTTTATTTTTCATTTGGATGAAAAAGCGCTCACGTTTCCTTTAGTTTTGTTTGTGTTGGTGTGCGCGTGCTTTATTTATTATAAGGTAACCAAAGAGTTCTTAGCGTTTTTGACGTCGTGTGAGAAGGAGTGATCATTGATAGGCAAATGAGTGCGTCAAGTGCCGAGAAAGCTTTGGAGGTGGGAGTGTGTACATTGCTCTTTGCCAATGCAGGTGAATTGCGCGCGCACATCAATCATAGCTCAAGCAACAATGTCGAAGCAGCTCGTTTGGTGGTTGTCTACTTTATGACTTTAAGGTGTGCTTATCTGCAGCTGCATCAAGTTGCCGAATACGTGAAATACCAGAACGCCCCAGAAGTTTATTCGAGAGTTCTGTTCCTTTTTGATGAACTCTGCATTTACCGGCCACAATTCTTGGATGATGAGGCACTGAAGGTGGCCGAAGAGGAGAACAACAGCCACACCTGTGGTGAGCTTGCCGAACGTTTCCAGATTCCAGATGAAACAGTCAGGCTTCACCTTCACCGCATAGGGAAGGCGTACAAGTTGAGCAAGTAGGTACACAACATACCGTCGCAAGCCAAAAGAGTACAACGAGTGACACCCTGTTTCTCGTTGCTTTATTGGCACCGTAACGTACCCATATCTGATCGAGTGTTCACCAGTGACGAAAAGTGCCAGACATTAGTTGTCACCGAGGAGCACTGTACTTCACACTACAAGACCACCTCTACACTCACGCAGGATCATTCTCTGTATTTGGTGAACTAATCGACAAGTGGTGCACTATGAGCTTTTACCAGTGGGCCTTACCATCTCTGCAAACCTATAAACAGCAGGTGGAACGTGTTCAACAGGCACTGAAACAGAAGGAGCCAGCATTGTTTAATCACAAGGGTGTACTTTTCTTCCATGACAATAGCAGGCATCACGCGGCACAGGGAGCCAGGGATACCATACGGCGAGTAGACCGGAGACACTTTGCCATCCACCTTACTGCCCTCACCGGACATTTCATCAACAGGTAGCCACGTCTTCCATTTCCTGGACAACCACCTTCGTGGGAAATCATTTGCAAATGAGGCAGACTTTCAGCAGGCAGCTTTGGAGGTGGGAGTGTGTACATTGCTCTTTGCCAATGCAGGTGAATTGCGCGCGCACATCAATCATAGCTCAAGCAACAATGTCGAAGCAGCTCGTTTAACCTAAAACATCTGATTTGCATCGCCATAACATTGCGCAGCTGGAGGTATGTTGGAGTAATTTAATGAAGCCATTTTGCCATCCACCATACTGCCCTTTTCGGACCTTTCATCAACACGTAGCCACGTCTTCCATTTCCTGGACAACCACTTTCGTGGAAAATCATTCGCAAATGAGGCAGAATTTCAGCAGGCAATGATAAACTTCTTTTCGCCTAAAACATCTGATTTGTATCGCCATAACATTGCGTAGCTGGAGGTATGTTGGAGTAATTTAATGAAGACACTTTGTCATCCACCTTACTGCCCTCTCCGGACTTTGCATCAACAGGTAGCCACGTCTTCCATTCCCTGGACAATCATCTTCGTGGGAAATCATTCGCAAATGAGGCAGACTTTCAACAGACACTGATAAACCTCTTTTCGCCTAAAACATCTGATTTGAATCGCCAGGACATTGCGCAGCTGGAGGTATATTGGCAAAATGTTCTTGATGCGAATAGCGATCATTTTGTTGGTTATGTCAAATTTACTGTATACCTTTTATCTAATAAAGAGAAAATGACAAGGACTTTTTGGTTACCTTGTAAATTTGCAGGAAGCAAAGCAAGGAAATAGTATTTTACTTTGTGCTATTGTTTTTCAAGTAGAAAACATGCTTTATTTTAGTTTAGAATGTTTATATCTGAGAAAGTTATTTAAAGCACTGATTTTAATTTTCTAGATCTTATAATTTCTAAATAGTTATAGTGGGTTATCCGTTTTAGTGAAGAGTAGTTGCATGTTGTTGCAGATTTACGGAATTTGGCCTCGTTGTAGATAGCCCACTATAAGTCATAAAAGATTATAAATCAAGAATAGCAAATTGAGTTTAGAAATAATATATATATATATATATATATAATAATTTATATGTATTATTATATATATGTTATTTTATATATATATATATAATAATTTATATGTATTATTATATATATGTTATTTATATATATATATAATAATTTATATGTATTATTATTATATAATTATTTATTTTATATATATATATAATAATTTATATGTATTATTATATATATATTTATTATTTTATATATATATATAATAATTTATATGTATTATTATTTATATGTTATTTATATATATATATAATAATTTATATGTATTATTATTTATATTGATTTTATATATATATATATAATAATTTATATGTATTATTTATATATTATTTTATATATATATATATAATAATTTATATATATTATTATTTATATATTATTTTATATATATATATAATAATTTATATGTATTATTATATATATGTTATTTTATATATATATAATAATTTATATATATTAATATATATATATTATTTTATATATATATATATATAATAATTTATATGTATTATTATATATATTATTTTTATATATATATAATAATTTATGTATTATATATATATTTATTTTTATATATATATATATAATAATTTATATGTATTATATATATATGTTATTTTTTATATATATATATAATAATTTATATATTATTATATATATGTTATTTTTTATATATATATATATAATAATTTATATATTATTATATATGTATTATTTATATATATATATAATTTATATGTATTATTATATATATATTATTTTATATATATATAATTTATATGTAATATTATATATATTATTTTATATATATATATAATATTTATATGTATTATTATATATATATTATTTTATATTATATATATAATAATTTATATGTATTATTATATATATATTATTTTATATATATATATAATTTATATGTATTATTATATATATATTTTATATATATATATAATAATTTATATGTATTATTATATATATATTTATTTTATATATATATATAATTTATATGTATTATTATATATATATTATTTTATATATATATATAATAATTTATATGTATTATTATTTATATATATTATTTTATATATATATATAATAATTTATATGTATTATTATATATATATTATTTTATATATATATATATATATAATAATTTATGTATTATTATATATTATTATTTATATATATATAATAATTTATATGTATTATTATATATATATTATTTTATATATATATATAATTTATGTGTATTATTATATATATTATTTTATATATATATATAATTTATATGTATTATTATATATATATTATTTTATATATATATATATAATTTATATATATTATTATATATATATTATATATATATATATAATTTATATGTATTATTATATATATTTTATATATATATATAATAATTTATATGTATTATTATATATATTTATATATATATATATAATAATTTATATGTATTATTATATATATATTATTATATATATATATATAATAATTTATATGTATTATTATATATATTTATATATATATATATAATTTATATGTATTAATATATATATATTTTATATATATATATATAATAATTTATATGTATTATTATATATATATTATTTTATATATATATATATATAATAATTTATATGTATTATTATATATATGTTATTTTATATATATATATATAATAATTTATATATATTATTATATATATTATTTTATATATATATATATATAATAATTTATATATGTATTATTATATATATATTATTTATATATATATATATAATAATTTATATAATATTATTATATATATATATTATTTTATATATATATATATAATAATTTATATATATTATATATATATTATTATATATATATATAATAACTTATATGTATTATTATATATATATTTATATAAATATATATAATAACTTATATATTATTATATATATATTATTTTATATATATATATAATAATTTATATGTATTATTATATATATATTATTTTATATATATATATATAATAATTTATATGTATTATTATATATATCATTTTATATATATATATATAATAATTTATATGTATTATTATATATATATTATAATTCATATATATTATTATATATATATTATTTTATATATACACACATATATATAAAATATATTTTATATATACACATATCAATTAAGGTTTTTACAATTAAAGTAATCCTTTAAATATGGGTCCAACGGACGTGAAAATGTTCATGGCAATAAAAGCTGAAAAAAGAATTTGTGCGTATGAATTTGGGAGCGTTGTAAATAAGGAATGTCTTTGATGTATCCGCTCCTTTGGTCGGTAAGTAGTTTAGAGACAGCATAGGATAAGACGAGAGGAAAGGGAGGCGAGCATAGTTAAATCGCTTGACGTTGGCCAAGGGAAGTGCTAATTACACACGTGCTTTCACAAGTCTCTCTCTCTGTCTGTCTGTGTCTTTCTGTCGATGTTTTGGTGTATCGGCTTTTTATTTCGTCTATGTGGATCCCAGCAGATCATTTGGGAATTCACACTCGTATTTGATTCTGGGCTTCCCATTGGCCGATAAATAAAATTCGCGTCAGCTCCCGAACTGGAATTTGATATTTAATTAATTTTTAGTTTTCTACCGGAACATCTGCGTGGAGCCGGGTGCGCGCCGACGAGTTTTGGTCATTTGCTTTCTGGTCGTGAGAGTGCAAACATCCGGTCCCTCACTTTGCTTGGTATGTATCACCGCATAACTTTCGCCGCAGAAAACGGAGTTGTTGTTTGTATCTGTTGTCGCTTTTTTTTTTTTTTTAGTAGTTTTCGTTTTTTTTTTTGCTGTTTTCTTTTTGTTTTTTTTGTTTTTTTGTTTCGGGTTTTTTTTTCTTTTTGTTAGAAATAAAAATATGTTTTCTTTCTTCCATTTAACCGTTCTACCGGACTTCGTTTTCATTTTTGGTTTGTTTCCATTAGTTTCCTCGGTACAAGATAGGGAGTTATCCAAATGCCGTTTTGATTTGTTGGTTTCTTTTGGTTTTATATTTTCAGAAATATACGCAGGTTTTAGTCTGTCTATTGGAACATTACAATAGACGTCGTCTGATCTTTTTATCGTAAAATATTTTTCATGACGACTTAATACTTGGAATGGTTCTGTGTATGGAGCTTCCAACTGTTTTCTTACTCTGTCAGTTCTTAGCGAAATACTTTTATATGTTTGTAAGTCTTTTGGAATGAAGGAATTAGGTGTTGAATGCAGGTGTCCGCTGGATAATTTGTCCATGTCAAATCTTTTCATTTGTTATTTCGCTGTTTTCGTTCTTGGTAGGTTCGATTAATAATCGGGGAACTTGTGCATGACCCCCTGTTACTGCAGTAAATGGAGAATAGTTTGATTCGTTAGGAGTTATCCTCATTCCTAGGAGGACGATAGATAGAGCTGATAAACACGATTCTTTCTTGGCTATAATAGCAGTTTTTAGGGTTCTGTGTGCTCGCTCAACTAATCCATTCGTTTGCGGATGGTACGCTGTTGTTCTTAATCGGTGGAAACCTATTATTTTTGAGAGTTCTGTGAATAGTTCGGATTCAAATTGGCTTTCTCTGTCTGTAACGACATGAAGAGGAACCCCGAATCGGGAGATTCACAGATTGATAAAAGCCATTGATATTGATTTCGCCGTAATTTCTATTATTGGGCATGATTCTATCCACCTCGTGTTTCTGTCGATGCATGTTAATAAATATCGGTATGGTGAAGAATAAGAGTCAGTTTGGTTCTTTACTTTTGGTAAGGGACCGACAATGTCTACCTGAAATGTTTCAAAACGGCTGGATGGTAATTCAAATGGATTTACTTTACTCTTTGTGTGTTTTATTATTTTTGCTTGTTGGCAATGCTGGCATTTTGTGCACCAAGTTTTTATTGATTTGTCCATCTTTGGCCAATAGTATCGAGATTTTATCATTTTTCTTGAAGATGCTATTCCCGGATGTGATAGGTTATGCAGACTGTCAAATACCGATTTTCTGAGCTTCTCTGTCACAAAAGGTTGTGGAAAAGGTAATGACGTGTCGCATAATATGGTTTCATTTTTATTTATTGTATATGGTTTCAGTTGATCTTTGAATGCTTGAATTTCATTGTCAGTAGCTTGATGTTTCATTATTTCTTGTAAGTCACATACATCAATAGTGATCGCATTGACAGGTCGTGATAAACAATCAGCTACTATATTTTGTGAGCCTCTTATATGTGCAATGTCATTCACATATTCGCTGATAAAACAGAGATGACTCTATTGTCTATCTGATTTTAGGGAAGATTGGCTATTAAATGCACTGCAAAGTGGTTTGTGGTCCGTCAGTAACATTACATTTCTGCCTTCTATTAAATGTTTAAAATGGAGTACTGCTAAATAGGCAGCTAGTAGTTCTCTGTCGAAAGTGGAATATTTTTGTTGAGTTTGGGATAATTTCTTTGAAAAGAAGCCTATGGGGTTGGGTTGATTATCAATCATTTGGTGAAGTGCTGCACCCACCGCATAATTTGAACTGTCTGTTACAAGTTGATAGTTGTTAGCTTTCGAGCTGGGGAAAGCCAGAAACGTTACATTTGATAAAGAGTTTTTTATGTTTTCAAAAGATTCAATTTCTTCCTTTGTTAAAGTTAAGGATTTTGAATTTTGGTTTAAACGTATTTTTGCCGTGAGCGGTAATATAATATTACTGAAATTTGGCACGTTTCCTATAAGAAGTTGCCATTCTGAGGAATCGGCGTAGTGATTTAGAATCGTTTGGTTGAGGAAATTCACTTAATTCATTCAACTTTTTAGCACTGGGTTTGAGACCATTAGAAGAAATGTGAAATCCTAAAAAGTCTAACTCATTAGCACTAAATACGCATTTGGAAAGACAAATTTTAAAGTTGTACTCACTTAGTTTTTGTAGTACTTGGTCGACATGCTTGGAATGAGTTTCTTCATCTTCTGAGAATATGAGGATATCATCGATATACACAAAGGTATAATCAGTATCGCGAAAGATACTGTCCATCATTCTTTGAAAAGTGCATGATGCGTTCCGTAGTCAGAAAGGCATGTAATTGTATTCAAATAACCCGAAAGGGGTAGAGATAACTGTCTTGCAGACATCCTCCGGGTGAACAGGTATCTGGTGATAAGCAGACGACAGGTCTATCTTTGAAAAGAACTTCTTGTTATGAAGCTTTGAAAACAAGGAATTTATGTTTGGGACCTTATATCTATCGGCTTTTGTTATGGTATTTAAATGTCTATAATCACCGTCAGGTCTATATGTGCCGTCTGACTTCGGTACCATGTGTAAGGCTGAACTCCATTCTGAGTTCGAAGGGGAAATTTTTCCTGCCTTTAGGAGTTTCTTGAATTCCTCTTTCGCGATTTCACATCTCTGAGCTGATTGCTGACTGGCTCTGGAGAAGGTAGGAGGATTGCTACCAGTTTCTATTCTGTGGTATATTTTTGGTTTCGTTGCATTCGTGTCGCGATGAGGAGAAATTAAGTTTGGATATTTCTCCAGAATTGTTCGTGCCGTTTTGTTATCATCTTTATTCGGTACTACATTTATATTCATGACAATAGACGATGGATGTGCATTGGATTGTCTGTTGGTCATTTTATCGATCAGTTTGTTGTTTTTGCAGTCCACCACTAACCCGAAATGGTTTAGGAAATCGTATCCTAGGAGTGGCTGAGCTTTTTCGGCTATTATAAATGTCCAGGTGAATTCCCGTCTAAGGTTCTGTAGCGTTAGATTCAGTACTATTTGTTCTGAGAATTCAATTTTCTTATCGTTGGAAGATACTAAAGTTGGTTGGGTATGTTATGGCTCCGTTTAAATATCTCTTTGGAAGTATAGATACGGCAGCTCCTGTATCCACAACAAAATCTAATCTTTGAGCTCCTAACCGTGTGGCTACAATGAGAAGCGACGAGGAAATGGAAGCTAACATTTCTCGCCTAGTTAGTTTTCCGAAATCTCACGAGGATCTGGTAAAGTTGGGCGGGTGCTGGGTTGCATTTGAATATTCCGTTTGTTAGCCCATCTGCACCATGGCTTGCGAAATTTTGCACGTTCCGCAAAATATAAATCCGCTCGCCAGATTTTGGGCTTTTGGTCCTGGTCGTGACAGTGCAAACACCCGGTCCCTCGCTTTGCTCGGTATCGCCACATAACTTTCGCCCCTAAGCAAAAACAGACTAATATAGATAGATAGGTATGAAGAAACTGAGATAAATAGATATATAGACAGATAGAAGGTAACCAAAAAAGTCCATGCCGCTTTTTACGTCTTGTGGCAAGAAGTGATGATTGATATGCAAACGAGTGCATCACATGCCCCAAAAGCGTTGGGGTGGGGGTATTGCTCTTAACCAATGCAGGTGCGTTGTGCACACAGATCAGTCATAGATTGAACAGCAACGAGAAAACATGGCGGTTTCGAAGCAGCTCGTTCGGAGTGACCAGTGGTACAATACTGCGACTTGACTGGGAGACACTGTGCTATCCACCTAACTCTCCAGACTGCCAACAGGTTGCCACCTCTTCGATTCCCTGGTCAACCACTTTCGCAAATGAGGCAGAATTGCAGCAGACGCTCACAGACTTAATTGCGTTCAACATACCTGATTTGTATCGCCAGGGTATTGCGCAGTTGAAGACAACTTGGCAAAAGATCCCGGATGCCGATGGAGAACATTTTAAGAACTAATGGTATGTCAAATTTCCTGTATCCTTTATTTAGATACCTCTATTACATCGCAAAAAACAAAAAACAAAAGCATAGTATGAATAAAAAGGTCCAATACATAATAAAACGAACTTTTTCCATCAAAAGATTTATAATATTATTAAAAGGAAAGATGAAAGTAATATTTATTTTTAATTTTTTAATTTTTAATCCCTTTATTAGTATTGAGTTGCGAACTGGCGATATTACCAGTTACGCGATACTAATATAAACTTTTAAACTTTTAAAGAGTTCTTCAAAAGGGAAAACAACTGTTGTTCCCCTCAAGGGAAGATAACTATTGTCTCCCTACAAGTACCTACAAGTACCCCCTCCCTAGACAGGTTCATCAACCTGCACTGAAAGTACTACTTAAATGGAATAAAAATATAAACTACACATGCATATCAAAGTAAAAAATAAAAGAAAACAACTTCTTGCTATAACATAAAACAGGAAGAGTTCCTTTAGAAGTGGAGAATATCCTCCAAAAATAGTATTACTGCCCAAAACCAGGAAAATTTACTATTTCCATAAACGTTTGGTCACAGTCTCTTTTACTACCTCAGGTGCTGATGGTCGGACTCAAATTGCCGCCCTCTGTCTGTAGTAATTACAGCGGGGACTCCAAAACGAGACACCCACCCTGACACAAAAGTCTTTGCTGTGGTATATGCTGTAATGTCTGACATGGGAAGAGCCTCACACCAACGGGAAAAGCGATCAACACATGTCTACAGATATATCTGACCCACACATGAGGGGAGTGGCCCTGTGATGTCCACGTGCACATGTGCAAACCTCTCGTCGGGTGATGGAAAGGATCCAGGTCGTGAGTGGATATGTCTCCCCACTTTGGCCCTCTGACACGGCATGCATGTCTTCGACTATTGCCGAATGTCAGTTTTCATGCGTGGCCAAACACATATGTCAGTAATTAGCTGTATTGAGGCATTGGCTCCTGGGTGGGACAAATTGTGGATGGAGGAGAATAATGTCATCCACATTGACTCAGGCACGAAGGGGCGTAATCGTCCGGTGCTGGTGTCACATACCACTTCCATTTCTGTGTTTGGAACATGTATCTTCGACAATGTCAAGGATGTGTGGTTCTCTCGTAGAAGGTGCTGTAGTTGCTGATCCTTTATCTGGGCTTCCACAAATGGTTGGTATTCCAAGCACGGATCCAGCATCGACGTTCTTCGAACAAGTTCCTCTTTTAACTTTTGATATGGCTTGTCTTTCAGTGGAGAGATAATAATTTCTCTCACCTCCTGGACGGCTTCGAGAGGCAACTTGGAGACGGCTAAATTAAATTTTGTTTTCTGAGAGGTAATTCTTCTCAGTTCGCACTCCGACTCTAATTGTACGAAAAATAAAGCAGGGCCTGCTTTAAAATATGCTAGGCTAACAGTGTTCACCGCCGAAACGGCGGCCATTTTATCCTCCTCCATAATGGGTATTTTCTATGGGAAATGTTGCCACACAGAAATATGTTTCACTATGCGAAGCACAAAGGATAAAACATAAAAAAAAAGAATGAACACAAATATTCAAAACCGAAGGTACAAAAGTAGCTACCTCTGCTACTAACCTCCTACTCCCCTAATGGGTATTGTCAACACAGCAGTAAGCCAAAAATCAGTCCGCACCCAAGAAAAAAGGAGCAGCGCCAAATTCAAATTTGGGATGGGCGAAGGAGCAAATGAAGAAGGAGGACGCCATGTTGCCATGTGATACGGTCATCCTCGTAAATGATTTGTGTAGCAATAGAAAATTTTTTTTTGATACACGAAGTTAACAGTTATTTTGTAATTTGCAAAAATAAACTGACACGTTGGAGTCACCACTTATTAGTATTGAGTTGCGAACTGGTGATATTACCAGTTACGCGATACTAATATAAACTTTTAAACAACAAATTAACACGCTGCCGTAGCACGTGTAGTAAAAAAGGACAAGTACATGGCAATAACAAATAGGCATTTAATAAAATACAAACAAGTAACAATACATTACGAATGTTTAAGTAAGTCCCAACGAGAAGAATGCTCAAGTTTTCCAAATGGACGAGAATGTTTTTAGTAGGTGTGGTAAGGAATTACATACCGTTAAGCCAGCAAATGGTCCTCGTGGCTATCCCACTCCAGCCGGGAAGGGAACTGACCCCAGATAAAAAAAAGTTCCTCAGAAGGGAAGACAACTGTTGTTCCCTTTAAGGGAAGATAACTATTGTCTCCCTACACCTTCTAACATGTTCGAAATTTTGGCAGAAAATTTTGTTTTGATTTGAGTTAGCGTTGCAGAAAATGTTACATAACTCACTTTTTTCGGTGACAAACACATCAATTTGGAAATTCTTGCAAAAATCAAATAATTGTTGAATGTTAATGAAAGTTTCAGTACTCATTCACAAATGAATTAAATTATTTTTGAAATTATTATTTTTTCAAAATCTTGGTGAAAAATCCTTTTTTTAACTCTGTTACCCACCTCCACGTAAATCCATGAAAGTTTAATAAATTTTAATTGGCTGCAAATTATTTTTTATTAGTTAAACGTAGGACTCATCGGGGAATATAAATCATCTATTTTTTATTTTAAATTTTACGACACTATCCGAAAATCTGCCCCGAAGAGTAAAATAAAAATGCAATAAAACTCTGATAGAATTTAATTTGATAAACTTTTAATTGCTGGAATAAATAATAAAAATTAAGGACATTATAGCCTGAAGAAAAACAAATTTTCGCTTACTAATAAAATTTTAAAAGAATTGTTTTTATTTTTTTTATTATAACAATTCATAAAGTTTTAAAAATATTTTTTTAAAAATTTAAAGAACTGTTGTTCTAATTTTTTTTAGTTAAGAATGGATGATTATATTGCCTATCGAAAATTGAAAAGTTTAATAAAATCGTTCTGCAGAAATATTTTAAAATAATTAAAAAAACATTGTGTGTAAATATGTTCATTTTGATTAAGTACGATGTTCCGTTTATTTAAGTACGATCTTCCATAGGAATCATAACATGTTTCCATTAAAATTAAATTAGCTATTTTTACCATGCCTTAAACTTAATGATAACTTAATGATAAATGCATAAAAATATTAATAAATAACATAATATTATGCCACTGCCTGGCCGGTCTCTGTTGGTTTCGATCAAGATAGCTGGTCGTAGATTTACTCTGTCACGGTGTTCTCCCTTATCCCACGTTGTGTTGATTAATCACAAGGTAGTCACGTGAGTTCTCCACTAGCTGTCTCTCTGCCGAACTAAACCAAACCGGGAAGCGTGCACACAATTAAGTAATAAAAGCAAGCACCAAAAAAAAAAAAAAAAAAAAAGGAAAAGGAAAAAATGAGTGGACCGACGTCTGAAGTGTTGTGAAATAATGTCTTTATATACAGATTATACACAATAGTCTCTTGAATAATTCCCAATCCCTGCTTCTATCAAACTGGTAACGGAATGGACGTTTCTTAAGTAAATCGAATTATTCTACTAAGTAATAACGAGAAATCTGGCTGGCCGCAGCTCGCTGCTCCGAACAGAAGTCTAAGTTCGTTATAAATCTAGTCAACTTGTTGCTTGTTTTCCGGAATGTTACGGAAATTGCCGAAGTGCTGGGTTACTCTCTTTCAGTTAGCAATTTCAAACTTGTCTGCAATTTCTCTTCTTGTCTGTCTCTTAACTCTGGTTGGTTGATTGGCGACAGGCTTCTCTACGGTCGGCACCCAACGACATGGCAATCATCTCTCTGTCTCTTTACTTCTTCAGCTGAGAACTGTCTTTGGTCATTACGTCTCTGGACCGGGAAATCGAACTCTCTGTCACTCAATCTGCAACTACACAACGGCAACTGAAAACTGCATTCAGTTGTCGATCTCAAACACTTTGTCTGCAAATTCTCTTCTTGTCTGTCTTTAACTCTGGTCGGCCGGTATCAGGCCTCTGAAGTTGGCGCTCAACAACATGGCGCCTATCTTCGTCGGTATTCAGTTGTTGATCTCAAAAACTTTGTCTGCATAATCACTTCTTTTCTGTTTTTAACTCAGGTTGGCCGGCAGGCTCTGTGGTTGGCACCTTTCTCCGTCGTTACATTTCTAGGCCGTTAACTTGGACTGAACTTCAACTGCCTCGAACCACCGCTGAAACTTAACTGGAATTTTCTCCACGCCAACTGATTTTGGTCCCTCGGGACCCTGTATTTATGCCCATGCCATGGTGTGGGGCCGACGGTCGCTGGGTGTTTGACCCACCCATCTCGGTGACCAATAGAATGCCGAGGTTAGCTGCTACTCGTTGTTGCCTCTGGTTTACCGAATGGGATTAATCTGCTTTCCATGACGTCAAATGTTTGTCGTCTCCCACTTTCGGCGCTTGTTTACAGGACCAATGGAATTCGTCTTCGTCTTATGACGTCATCTTCCCATACTCCTTTTCTGGGCTGGGCTTAACCGAATTTTCTCTCTCAAAATTTTCTTTCTCACGAAACAATTTCGTTTTTTTATCTTAAAACAATAGGTATTGACCTTTTTGAACTGACTTCGCCCAAAACAAGCTGACACGATTCTGTTGATATTGTTACCCATATAATAATTTCTCCGCACCTGTGTTTTTTAATGTCCCTTTTCTGAGTCACCTATATTTGCAAGCGACAAATCTGGTGTCAGTGAAAATGTCTCTTTCTCTAAATTACTTCGGGACCAATGTTAATTCTTTTCACAATTCATGCTAGCAAGACAATCGGACACAAAATGAAATCTCCTTTTCTGATACCCAGAAAAAGAATAACAATTAAATTTATCTTTCCCCTTATGTTTAGAATGACAATTGCCAGTTTTCTTGGATGGGCCGAAATCGAAATCTATTGTTTCGTGACATTGAAACAAATTTAAGTCTTTTCTTTCTTTCTTTCTTTCTTTCTTTCTTTCTTTCTTTCTTTCTTTCTTTCTTTCTTTCTCTGGTCTGGCAAAAAAACAAAACAAAAAACAAAAAAAACAATTGAACCTATCTTTCTTTTGTAGGTACCTCCACAAAATCGCTGAAAAAACAGCATAGTTAGAAGGGAAAAGGTCCCAAACTAAATAAAACAAAGTCCTATGGGCAAAAAGTTTATATTACCATTAAGAGGATAGAACAAAGTGTTTATTAAATATTTAAAAAAAATTTAATTATTTCTAACACGTTCGAAATTGTTGTAGAAAGTTTTTTTTTATTACGTAAGCGCGATTTCAAAATTGCCACTATTTTATTAAGTAAACAAACGTAATTAATACGTAATGCACTTTTTTGGCCGCGAAAGACATTAATTTGGAAATTCTTGCATAAATCAAATAATGGTTGGATTTTGATGAAAACTTCAGGACTTATTTATAATTGAATGAAATCAATTTTGATTGCATAATTTTTAGAAAATATTGGTAAAAATATTTTTTTTAAGTATGTTACCCCCCCCCCCCCCCCACATACACACCAATTAAATTTCAGAAATGTATAACAATTTGATCGCGGGCCACTCTAAAACTAATATAAAAAAATTCAGGAGTCATTGGGGAATGCTGATTCACTGTTTTTTTTCTTCAATAGGTTCTCGTCTTTCTAAAAAGTAGGTCCGAATTGCGAAAAAATGCAATAACTATGCCAATTTTTATGTGGATAAACTTCTGATTGCTTTTATGAACAATATAAATTAAGCATATCATAGTCTGAAAAGAATAAAAAAAATTCAATGACTAATTAATTTTTACAATAGTTATGTTCATTTTTTTTTCATTTTTTTTAAGTATATATAAAAATTATATATAAAAAGTTTAAAAATTATTGTTAAATTTCTTCCTCTACCGGGCCAGCTAGGTTATGTAATTAATGCATGAAGACTACAATTACTAAACGAAAATTTAAAAGCTTAATACAAATAATTGACCCCGTCAATTTTTAAAATAATTAAAAACATTTTAATTTTTTGCATTTTGATTGCCCGTATTTTATTGGTACGGGGACCCGTACGTGATTTTTAGCATTAAAAGGTCACGTGATTCAAGGATTGTCTTCTCTTACAAAATAAGTTACATTCACATGTTTTTGTCGCCTTCGGGCCCCCTTCCCCTTATCATCAAATCTTTCAACACGTGCTGCCAGCTGTCAGGCTCGGGCTACCTAATCTGATAACAAATTACAGGGAATTTTACTGAGAGTAAGCAGGCACAATTGTTTGAAATCAGATGAAGGTTAGTTTTTATTTAAAAATTGACTTCAATAACGTGTCAGCGACGTATATTTTATTTTTGCCAGATTTTTAAAACAGGAATGTGGCTACTGTTTTGAAATTTGACGATCAATTAAAAAAATGGCGCTACTTTTAATTTTTTTAAAAAAAGCTTAAAATTTTTAGATTCCAATCAATACAATTTCGCTTTAAAATACGCCAGTGTATTTTGTTTACTGGAATTACTAAATTTAATCTCTTGACTTTCAATTAAAGCTAATTTTAAAGCTTGAAGATAACTTATTTATTTTTAAAATTTCAATTTAAATTTAGGTGTAGAAAATTTAGTAGAGGTACCTACTTTTAGGATTAGAATGACAACTGTTAGCCTTCATAGGTGGGCCGAAATCGACTTTATTACATTAAACAAATCCATTTCTCTTTTCTTCCTCTTCTTCTTTTTCTGGTTTAAAATAACAACAGAGAAATACCATTTGTTATCTCTACGTCCCTGCCTCGGAGAACAAAGATAAATGCCTTTTAGTGCGTTCTCCTGTAATTATTGTAATTATTAACTATAACTGGAAAATCTTCTAATTACTAATATGTAATTAGAAGATTTTCCAGTTATAGTTAATAATTAGTTAATAAAATTAATCACCTCTGTTTTCCTTTGCTCGTATTCGAAAAATAAGGAAAATTTCTCTTAGTATGTTCTCTTATGATCTATAATAGCAATTAGAAGATTTTCCGGGTATAGTTAATCATTAATTAATAAAATTAATTATCTTCGATCCGCTCCAAAATATTGTTATAATAGAACTTAGTTCGGTTATTTTAATTTCATTCTTTCTTGTTAAATTAAAATTATTTTAAAAGAAATTTAAATTATTATTTATTCAGAAAGCATATTCAAATATTTTTCTATTAAATAAAAGCCAGTAAGGACCTTTTTTGTTATCTTGTAAAAGTTTGCCGTTATTGGTGAGAAGTAAGATTTTTTTCTTTTTATTTTAAGAAATAATTTTTTTTTGGTAAATATAATATAATTTTAATTTAAAACTGAATTGTCCCACAAAAACCTAAACTACTATTCCTTCGTTCTCATGACTACGAAATAATGTTAATTTAGAGCGTTGGTCGAAGATCTTGCGGTAATAAAATAGAAAAATGATCCTAAATTCGAGCAACACTTGAAATTACAATAAGTCATCTCAAAATTATAGAAAAAATGTCAGCTGAATAAAAATTGTTCCAAACTTTTAGAAGATACGACAGAACCGAAGAGTGCATCGACCGAAGCGTATCAAAATAACAAATATGATTTTACTAGTCTGAATAATACTTATAATATTGATAAATATATATTAAATAAATTAAACTAATACTGCTTAGAATAGTGATAAAAGTTTTTTTGCTTCAGTTTCTCATTTTTATACACAGAACCAAAGGATGGATACTGTGCTTGTAAACAGACGCATTACTACTAAGTTAAAAGTAGAATGATAGAAAAGAATTTGACTCAAAAATCGATTTACTTTGAAAGAGGCTAGAATTTATATCGATCTGTACGAAACATTACGCTATTAGTGTAGCGTACCAAGTGAGGATAGAAACTCACTACAGATTTAATGGTCTATACTACTATCTTGCTTAACTATTTCAAGACTTCCTTGTGTGATATGGCAAGTGCAAGACGTGCTAATCTAACAATGCTAATCAGCCACACAGGACTATGCACTATTGAATCAACCCGAACAACATAGATATTTCGATGTAGTGGTGGGGTGCTTCGGAAATAGCTATTTTGTGATTTTTCATCGGTAGATGTTTGAATTCCGATGCTATGACAAGCAGGTATAGAGATTTTGACTCTAATAACGACGTTGAGGCGACAGAAATAAACCAATCTAGTTGTGCCGAGGATTCAGATTTTCAAATCATTGGAAGTCATCCAGCTGGACAAGAATAAAAAAAGGTGTTACTGACTGTATTATATATACACTAGCAGTATAGTCCGGCGTTGCTAGAGTGTAATGAAAGCTTTAAAACTAATCCATGGTCCTGGAGCTCAGACTCAGCCTGAAGAATTTTTGTGTGAAGTTTGGTGAGAATCAGATAAAAACTGTGGATTTGTATAAAGGACATACAGACAGATAAACAGACACATACACACAAACATCTTGCCTTTTATATATATATATATATATATATATATATTATCAATTTTCTGCACTATTGTAAGAACTGCAACCTTGAAACTTTTGAATATCGTTTCTTATGTCTTTGTCTATGAGTGTATCAAATTTAATTAAAATCGGACCACTCCTTCTATGATCCGATTTTTTCGATTATCGATTTTCGATATTTATCGAGGGTACCTCGACACAAAACCTAGCTAAGAACACTCGCAGACGCTTATAGTACAACTGTGTACATTTTCAAGAAAATCGGTTCAGCCGTTTCGGAGTCTATAGGTAACGGACACACATACATACACACACAGACAAAGTTCCATTTATAAATAAGTTTAGATGTTATATTCACAATATCTATTTTTTGCATTCGGTTTCCAAGTATTTATAAATAAAAATCCATCTACCATCGATCCTGATTATAATCCTATCAGAATATATATGGTATAGTATAGCAAACTGCTCACAAATTGAATTTAAATGTGAATTAACCTAAAACGGATAAAATATCTGAAAATGATTAGCTATTGCCTATCATGAGGTGAAAATAATTTTGATATTACTTGTTTAGTACAATGAAATAAGTATGAGGATTATCTAAGAATTGAACTCATTACAACAGTTTGATAGACCAGCCCGCTAACCATTACTCTCCAGCGAAGCACTAGTACTTATAATTCCTAATTGCAAAACTGAGTTAGAATTAACAACTATATTAATAACAATCTGAGACTCACTTGGTAATCGCTACTCCAACACGCGGCAATCGAGTTCATATAATCTACATCAGGTAAAAAATAAAAAGAGGGAACCGTAATAAACAAGGGGTTGGAAAAATGTGAAAAAAATCTCATAAACTTGGGCGGATTCAATAAATGAGGTGGTTTGGAAATAAATAACTTTTAAAATATACCAAGAAATATTTTTTAATCATTTCACTCCAAGCAAGGCGATAATGCCACTAAGACGCAATGGCTTACTGGGAAAGAAAGAGAATGAGAAAACTTTAGTGAGGCGACGTGATGAAAGCACAATAAAGAAACAGGGTTCAGGAACAAAGAAATGACGGAAGAAATCAATCAATGTCTTTAAATAGGATGCTTGAACAAAATCGAAAATATTTTCATGGTATCTTGCCAAGATTACAATATAAATAAATGGCTATCAATAGCTGACATAACTGTCTATATCCCAAAAGAGTATCTCAAAAGGCGTTAATGAAATTGATGATATTACCATTATGTTTTTTTCTTTGTCTTGTCGACTCGTACTTTTCTCTTCTTCGTTCACTTCCTCACTCCTTCATAAGCGACATGGGGGTTGTCTAATAAACTCCAGAGAAGGGAGTTGGAAAAAAATGTCAAAATCAACAAGTGTGTGTGTGTATGTGTGTCTG
This sequence comes from Ascarosepion bandense, assembly GCA_037127315.1. Lineage (NCBI taxonomy): Eukaryota > Metazoa > Mollusca > Cephalopoda > Sepiida > Sepiidae > Ascarosepion > Ascarosepion bandense. The sequence continues at coordinate 807,197 of JBBBDQ010028584.1, read as the reverse complement.
TGGCATTTATTTATCATTTGAGTGCAGACATTGTGTTACAATACTTTTCCATTCCCATTGCATGTATACAACATCTACCGATCTAGCATGTTTTAGACTGCTCGACCACAGAGAGCATCACAGTCCACCAAGGTTCAATTAACTAACGTATGTACATCCTTTCGTAACTTCTAAACAAATAATGGATTTTTAATTTTTTTTTAATCCGACAGATTTTAACAGTTAAACGTTATTTTTAGTGAATATCTATTTTTGAGGAGATGCTCGCTATATTTATTTATTTTTGTCTACCGCCCTGAATATTCGAGAAATCTTATTAAAGCAAAAATAAATGCTTATTAATGGATCATGTTTTCTCTTGCGATTTTCTTCTCAAAACACAAAAAAACGACCAATTTTTATAAACGATCACAAGGGATTAAAAATGGATAGCTTTACAACATTGTGGGGTGAAAAAAAAAGGTCCCGGATTGAGCCAACGTTAACCGGTCTGTATCTGAAGAAAGTAATTTGGTGTTTTGGGTTGGTTCGGAATAGTATTGTGTAATACATACTTCTTTCACAAAGTCAGACGCTGAATTCAGACAAGTATTAAAAGGCGGATGTGCGTTGTGGTGCAATGGATATCGGCTCGGAACGAGAAATCGGGGAGCCGAGTTCGAATTCCAGCTAAATCCCTTGCATTCATTTACGTGCAAATACCCTTGGGAAAGGTATTAATCCGTCTATTACTTCCAGTTATGGGTTAAATAACAGGACAGACTGGGTTCTATAGCCTTGGTCGGCAACCAGTCTACTGCAGAAAGCAATGGCAATTATACTGCGGGATAATCTTCTGCCCAATCAGTCATGTCTCTTTCGAGACATGATCACCCAAGCGTGTATCACGTATGGGACTTAACTGACTGATTAAAACGCAGCAATCGACGAGAAGCGTTTGAAATTAGCCAATCGGAAGAGCGTTGCCCTTCATTAGAACAACACCAAAAGTTGCGTCTCTTTGCACAATCGGCAGCAGCTGGTACAGCTTGGCTGGGATGTCCTATTAACCCCCCCCCCACCGCATTCACCTTACCTTGCACGTTCGGATTACTAGTTATTTCGATCCATACAAAACTTTTTTTTTTTTAGAAAGAACTTCAATTCTCTGGAAACCTGTAAAAATTTCTAAGACAAGCTCAACACCTAGAAAGATGACAAATTCTGAGAAAATGGAATCATGAAGCTACCTTAAAGATGACAAAATAACAGTGGCACATATACTAGTGAATATCTCTATGAACAAATATCTAAATATTGTCCTTAAATTAACTGAAAACAGAACGAGATTTTTCTTCCTACCCAATATAATTAATACAGTATTTTCATTTTAATAATTAATACCGGATTTTATGATTGGCAATAAAAGTGTAGTATCGTATGCAACTTAAGAGACAAGAAATAGAGAATAACTAGAGAGGTAAGAAACAGAAAACCCTGTCAACACAAAGGACACGGAGAGCTGTGCTACGACTAATACTACTGTTGCACACTTTCTTCTAGTGAGTGCAGAACCAGGGATCGAACCGCAGACCGTTGGATTTCAATTCAACGCTCTCCCAGCTGGCTTCTTGCTACGCCTCTTCCTCTTCCTACTCCACTTTCCTCCTTCCACCTTTTCACTGCGTCTCTCTGCGTCAGCTTCTCGCCAAGAAATTGACGCCACTGATTTTCGAGTGAACTTGGTCGGTCAGTTTTATAATCCATTTCTCTACCCATAATCCATTTCCTCAGTCTATAAAAATTCCACTCGAGGGCCTCCTCTCTTTTTTCCTTTAGAATGAGCTGAAGGTGGATTATTAAGACCGCGGTGAGTATTATTATTATTTTCTTTCTTTGGAACAGATTACTGCTCTACACGCCAGACACAAACGAACTCTCTTTTTTCCAGAGCCGCCGCTAGTCGCCCTTTCATGTTCACACTCCCCCCTGGTCTCAAGACCACACATGTGGCAAGGCGGACGTGGCCGCTTGTTGCGGGCACTCCTACGAAGGGGGATTGTCTGGATTTCTTCATCTGAGCTCTCAGAAGTGGCATCGGAATTATCGGCAACAGCGTCGGGGTTCGCAGTCGGACCATCAGACTCGCGGGGCGTAGGTCGAATCCACAGTTCGTCATTGGATGATTCACCACTGCCGCTACTTGTCAACGAATTCGTATTCAGGGCGGGCCGAATGTCCCTCACATGGCGTGGAGTACCATCAACCAGCACGGCCTGCTCACTGACGATGCCGGTGATTCGTCCCCTTCGAAAACTGGTGGTGCACCGGCTATTGGGAGGCTTCACCCAGACGGTGTCCCCTAATTCATACGGCCCTCTTGTTCCCCGCCGATCAGGCAGACGCGCGTCAATGCCCTTGATGCGCACTCGGTAGCGATGGATCGCATTGGCGGGTGCGCTCACAGCAGTCACAGCATCCCTCGGTGTTGCATTATATCTATAGACCGCTTCTGCAATAGTGCACGCCTTCCTGGCCGCGGTCCTCTTCACGCTTCGGTGGCACCGCTCTGCTATGCCGTTGCCACTCGGCACATATGCACATCGGTGTCTGAGCCTGATCCCCCACTCGTCTACAAAACGCCTAAATTCTACGCTGCAGAAGGCAGTATCGTTGTCCGTGAGGATCTCTTCAGGCGGCCCCCTTTCGTAAAATATGGATTCCAATTCACGGATGACACTGGAGGAGTCCTGGCGTGCCAACGGGCGCCAGATCGCAAACCTCGTCGGTCCGCAATCTATCAGTGTGAGGAAGTGCTGGCTGCCATAATGGGTTATGTCCATACCCAGTCGGCTCCAAGTCATGTCTGTTCCCAGCCGACCCTTCCGCCATCTCGCTGGGGCGGGGTCGATTGACTGGCATGTTTGGCATTCCTTGACCACCGCTCTCACTGCACTTTTTGACACTGACGGATTGGTCAATTGTACAAAATAGCATGTCCGTCTCACTCCGGGGTGCCCACTGATGTGGTGTATTTCCCTGATTTTGTCTGCCGCCTCCACAGAGGCAGCACATAGTAACGGTACTGGCCCAGCTTCTTTCTTCACGGCATCAATCCATCTCTGAGGCACCCGAGTGAGCCTATCAGCGAGGTTGCAGTTTGAGGTGACAAGTACCACATCCACAGACAGATTGTACTCTGTTACTAGCTTTCTTATGGTCTCCAACCTCCGTCTGATCAGCATCTCGCTGGCCGCCTTGGTGCGCACCCTGGCCTTACCTGTCAGTGTGTTTGATATCCAGTGGTACACGCACAGCGAATCTGTGTGTATGTGTAATTTCTTGACTTTCCACTGGAGTGCCAGGTTAATGCCTTTCGTCACCGCATCGAGCTCTGCCAGGTTGATGTGAGCAGCGTCATTCGTCGGTCGCAGCCAGCAGGCGTCCTCAATCGCAGCTCCGTTCTCCTCAAGCAGCACACCAATCGCCACAGAGCTCGCATCCACCCACACGCTCAATTCGTCTCCCTGCACACACCAGTCTCCCTTTGCGGGGTCATCCTGCTTTACCCTTGCGATGGTCTCCTTCACCATACGAACCAACAGATCGTCCGTCGTTTCATCATCCCAGTCTTTGGTGACTGCGCTTGCCCTCCTTTTTATGGTGCCTGTTGCTACACGAGTCCATCCACACACTGGTAGGTGCCCCACAAGTTTTCCACACAGGGAGAAGACCACTCGTCTCGTGAAGACTTCGGGTACTTCAGGAACTGCAGTTCCGCGCCCCCACTTCAAGGTCCCCCGCTCCTTTTGAACTTTCAGGCCCAAGACACGGGCGCCATCCTCCAAATGTTCCGGGTCCTTGCAAATCAGGCCAAACTCGGCCAGTTTGGTCCTTACGCGTGATGATGATACAACGTCTTCGTTCACGTATATGTCATCAAGGTACGTCGATGTCCCCTCTTTCATTGTTTCTTGCTGTGACAACACAGCGTTGACTATGGTCTTCATTATTTGGGGTGCCACGTTCAGCCCGAAGCCCAGTCTGGTAAGGCAGTACCTTCTGCCGGCAAACACCACCGTCTGAAACGGCCACATCGTTTCGCTGACCCGGACCTGCAGATACGCTTTTCTTAGATCCAGCAGGGACACATTGGAACCCTGCTGGCGCCATTCTCGTAGCTTGCTGGCGCAAACATCAGCATCTGCCGTAAATGCATCAACATGCGCATTTAGTTCGCGGTAGTCCATCACTGGCCTCACTTTTGCTTTGTTGTGCTGAGTAACCGCCATCAGCGGGATCAAACCTTTGGGAGGTCCAAGTTTCTCATAGGGGTAAGGAATTAACCAGCCATCCTTGATCCATTCACGAAGCTCCTCTTCGTATGCAGGCCTTATTTGGTCGGGCACATGGTACTCGGCTACTTCGTTCCGCAATTTTGCTGGCTCCTGATTTCCCGACCACTTCCATGAGGCGGTCCAAGCCTTCTGGTGCTGGTCAAATTCGACACTAAAGTCTGGCTGGTCGATCCTCAGCGCTGCGCACACTGGGGTCCTCTCTTGAAACTGCACTTCCCCCGTCTGCGTTATGTGAACACCACCTAGGGCTCTGATGGCATCATAGCCTAGAAGCAGGTCAAAGTTCAGTGGTTTTTTGAGCGCTACTAGCGCCTCGACGTTGGCCGAGTTTCCTGTTCTTGTACGGATGTTTATCGCACCCACCCCGCAACATGTCCGCGATTCTCCACTGATGGTGGTTACCCTGACACCCTTCTCCTTCCAAGTGTGGCAGAGGTCTACGAACACTATGGTGCGGGAGCACCCGGAGTCGAGGAGTGCTGAGCACAATGTCTCGTTGACATAGACCTGAATGATCGGAAGCGCCTCTAATTTCTGCTTTGGGGAAAGGTCGACGCCGGCACCTTGTCCCCGGCCCCGTTTCCCGCACAATCCCGGGCCATATGTCCGGTTTCATTACACCGGTAGCAGCGAACAGCTGTCGGTCGCCGTCTGCAGTTCCTTGCAATGTGGCCCTGGCCATCGCACCTATAACACACGACCCCACCACGCGGGCTAAGGCCCTGAGACGGTTTATCATCACTCGGTGTGGATTGTGCAGCGGCGATTATCGGATCTCTCAGCTCGGAATTATCCTTCATCACGGTTCTGGCTCGGTCCACCAGGTCATTAAGGGGCAACGAGGTTATGTTTGAGCTCGCCCGCAGGAGCTGTTTTGCTCCGGTTGGGAGCCCCGCCAGAAATTTATATGCCAAGGCCCGCTCGGGCAGCCCACCGAACAACACCGTCAACTTCGTCAGCTCGGCCAAATATACGTCCACAGTTTCGCCAGGATGTAATTGTCTTGCTTCAAATTGCTCCCAGGCAGTGGCGGGGTCGATAGCAAACGCTTTGTATAGGGCTGCCTTGATCCTCTCATAATTCTGTTTTTCCTCAGCACTGAGCTGTTGATACACAGCGAAAGCCCCACCGGACAAACGCAGAGGAATCACATGTTCAATGTTTTTGACACCAGACAAGAGACAATGCAGTTCCACTTTTTCCACCCAGTCAAGTACTGGGGTCGAGCCACTGAACTCTGGAATCAATTTCAGGTCGAACCTGTCCCCCATTACGCCGAAATAGCTTGTTGCACACTTTCTTCTAGTGAGTGCAGAACCAGGGATCGAACCGCAGACCGTTGGATTTCAATTCAACGCTCTCCCAGCTGGCTTCTTGCTACGCCTCTTCCTCTTCCTACTCCACTTTCCTCCTTCCACCTTTTCACTGCGTCTCTCTGCGTCAGCTTCTCGCCAAGAAATTGACGCCACTGATTTTCGAGTGAACTTGGTCGGTCAGTTTTATAATCCATTTCTCTACCCATAATCCATTTCCTCAGTCTATAAAAATTCCACTCGAGGGCCTCCTCTCTTTTTTCCTTTAGAATGAGCTGAAGGTGGATTATTAAGACCGCGGTGAGTATTATTATTATTTTCTTTCTTTGGAACAGATTACTGCTCTACACGCCAGACACAAACGAACTCTCTTTTTTCCAGAGCCGCCGCTAGTCGCCCTTTCATGTTCACAACTACGTACAAAGAAATGCGAAACATAACAAAACGGTTAAATAGATATTTCGCAAGAGTTCGAATACTTCTTTTTTCTATTGTATATACAATAGGAGTAGATAAATTGGTTTATCGCTTGGTTCACCTCCTCTCTAGTCTTTTGAACAAGAGTAGAGATTTATTTTCTTGTTTTCTGTTTAGGATTGAGTTTCTGGTTCCTTCTAATGTATACTTTAACTCTATACATCTAATGTCTGAACCTAAACTCTGGCATTTTATTTACTATTTAGTTATTTTTCTCAACAGGTGTAGATAGTTTCGCCTATCGCTTGGTTCACAGGCCTCTCCGGTCTTTTGAACAGGAGTAGAGATTTATTCCTTGTTTCCTGTTTAGGATTGAGTTTCCACTTCCTTATAATGTATACTTTAACTCTATACTTTTAATGTCTGAACCTAAACGCTGGCATTTTATTTATTTTTTCTTTATTTTTCTCAACAGGTGTAGATAGGTTCGCCTATCGTTTGATTCACACTCCTCTCCGGTCTTTTGAACAGAAGTAAAGATTTAGTCCTTGTTTTTTGCTTAGGATTGGGTTTCCAGTTCTTTCTAAAGTTCTCATTCTCTTTCATTCCCAGTAGCCCCTTGCATCTTAGTAGCATTATTGTCTTACTTGGAGTGATTAATTAAAAAATAAAGCAAATCTGCTAAGTCACCGAGGCAGAGTTGCATTCTTTATTGGTGTCAGTGGCCGGTATTTGAGTCTATATAAATAAAAAAATAATACTTTAACTGTTAACTTTCGTAAACCACTATAAAAGTTGGTGCAACACAATCTTGCACTTCTACATAGCCTTATGTACGACTAATCTCAGTTAATCCGCATAAAATATAGGCATTATTTTTATAGTAAGGTTCACTTTGTACATGGCCCGTTATGTTAGGAGGTAGTTTTTACGTATAGGTGCGGAAAATCCCGTTTTTGTGTGTGTGTGTGTGTGTGTGTGTGTGTGTGAGAGAGAGAGAGAGAGAGAGAGAGAGAGAGAGAGAGAGATATTGATTGATTAATTCATTGGATGATGGAAAATAATTTGTCAAACACAAGGTCTCGGAAACGCCTTTGGACTCTATCGAGACTGGAGAGTGCGGTCTGGATAGCTCCCGTCCAAATACTCATTTCAGCAGTACTCCATTTTCGGCTTGATTTGGCTCATATGAAAGTAGCGGACAAGCACGTAAAGTTAGGTACTTAATGGAGCGGTACGGGAAGCCGGTCATTTTACCTGCATCTTTAGCGATATATCCTAAGTAGGTGCCTCGTAATAATGGCATAGCTTCTTCTTTAGTTTTATTTATTTGATGAGGAATTGTCATCATACCCGAGCTCTTGTCCTCATCTTGATTGTTATAGATACAGACAATGCTTCGGTTGTGTGCACTCCTGATATCTTCAGGGGCTCATTTTGATTGATAGGGGATATCTATGAGTTGATTCCTGTATTATTTTCTCATGTGATTCTGTTTCTTGAGCGTTCCTGTTGAACCAGATTTCGCTACCTGATCCGTGGATTGAATTTACAACCATTAGATACCTGAACCAATGTTTACTCAACATTTAAATTCCCTAGGTCGCCATCTCGAGAGACATCAGGTGGTGTATTTTGGGAGTCATTTCTAGAGACATCAGATGGTGTACTTTTGGGGTTTTTTAAATCTGATATCTGTAGTCTTGCCATTTCGGTAAGTCTGTACTGTTCTCGTACTTTTTGTTTTATTAGAAAATTGAAAACTGTCCTTGTGCATATTAGCACAGTTTTTTTAATTTATTCTAATAAAGAAAAAAGGACGAGAGCAGTAAAAAAAACAAAAACTTACCGCGTTGGCAAGCCTACAGTAAATACCTATCCTCGAGGAAATGCCTATCCTCACTTGGTGCCCCTTAATATTAGCTTTCTTCCACCAAACTGAACTAAATTGTATTTCAACTGGAGATATTATTCACTTACTTGGAATCGGAATTACTTCAGGTTTCTTCGGCAGCGGTCGACGTTGACTTTTGGGGAGTTGATTGTTTTCGTTCTTCCATTTTTCAAGGCATTGCGGTTCGTGTATCGAAATAGATTTCGTACCAAACTCTCGTCCACAAATATAACAAATAACTGTCCTTGGTCTATTCGCCATAGCCAGCTAAAAAGATAGATGCACGAATTTTAAAATACCTCTTACTATTCTTTACTTGATCTTAGTTGACGTTACTCGGCTCTGAGAGAAATGGTTATTTATCGATTTATCGCAGTATAGAAACGCCCCAACGTTTCTATACCAATAAGCAGGATCGTCCCACTGATAATCACAACTGAGCATTTAGTTTGTATTTGGATAAAAAATTAAGAATTAAAATCAACCTTCTTCTTCACTTTTACAAAAGTTCATAATGACATGTGAAATCCTGGTTTTTCCCAAATAGAAAAAGGATTGGCCATCTGTTTAACGAAAAAGTCGAAACTAAATTTCGCAAGTAGGTGTAAAAATGATTTTTGACCAATGGGAACAACTTGCATGACTTAAGGACTTAGCGATCCAGTGCTTAATTCAAAAGGACTATATATAAATGGCCTCCATCAGCGTCAATCGGTCAGTTAGATGAAAGCAACGAGAAAGATAACACCAAACTTTAACTTCAACTTCAAATCGACCTAGAGATAAGATCAGGTCGCACTTTGTTCTCTTCTCCTGATTTCTCGTGTACTGATTCCTTTTACTTCTTCTTCTCCATCTAAAGACATTTCTACTGAATACATACATACGTATGCATATACTCTTTCAATTCTTACTATGAACATTGTCTACAACTCATGATACCCTCAACTTTCTCATTGAACACGAACTCTACCCTTAACTTCTTAATGTTTCTAATTGAACATTAATTTCTATGAATTTTTGTTATTCATTTCTTTAATAAATTTCTATTCTAACATGAAAAATATATATTTTATTTTTCTACTATTCCATACTATTCCACACATTCCAACCTGCTACCAACCAACCTTCTGATGAAAACCTTCTGATAATTCTGATGATGATAATTCTGCATAAACATTGTAAGCTATAGGGAGTTCGGTTAAGTAAGACACAAGGCCGAATCAATGAAACATTAACCATCTCCCTAAGGCTACAAGTTCAATCCTCACTGGGTGCAATTTTTTGCAAGACATTGCGGTTCGTATATTGAAATACATTCCGTATAGAACTTTCGTTCACAAATATAACAATCCTTGGTCTATTGAACATAGCAGAATTTTTTTTTAAAAAAAAAAGCTAAATGCACGAATTTTAAAATAATTTACTCTTCTTTACCTAATCTTGGTCGGCACTATTTGAGACGAATATTTTTTATCGATCTATCTCAGTGCAGAAGTATCCTTTTTGGGGCACTTCGGTGCGGTATAAGGGTTAGCAGACTTATCTCGCTGGATCAATTGCTATTGAATAGTGAGTTCGGTTCTCACTGGGTGCTCCATACTTTCGGTCTTGTGCCATATCTAAGCTGTGCTTGCTAAATCGCTATCAGTATAGAAGCGCCCCAAACGTTGAGTAATAGTAAGCAAGATGGTCACATTGATAATAACAATTGTGTAACGGAGATCCGAAGGCGAATTGGCATGGCAAAGGACGCGTTCCAGAAGATGAGCAAAATACTAACACACAGGAAAATCTCAATAGAAACGAAGAAAAAAGTGCTAGACTGCTACGTGATGTCAGTTCTTCAATACGGCAGTGAATGCTGGACAATATCATCGAAAATGAGGACAAAACTGGAAGCGGCCGAAATGTGGTTCTACAGAAGGATGCTACGGATATCGTGGACTGAGCATACAAGCAACGACGAGGTGTTAGAAAGAATGGCAACAAAAAGGAAATTGATGCTGAGCATCAGAAAGAGACAACTGAAGTTCCTGGGACATGCAATGAGGAAGGAGAGCCTGGAGAACCTGATACTGACTGGACAGATAGAAGGAAGGAGAGACAGAGGAAGGCAGCGGATAACATATTTGCAGCGTCTGATCAGGTGGATGACGGAACGGGGGTTGCCAGGAGCAACAGGAGCAAACATACTAAGAGCCACAAGGGATAGGGAGACGTGTAGAGCCATGATCGCCTACGTCCTGAAGGGACAGGGCACATAGTAGAAGAAGAAGAAGAAGAAGTGTGTTCAGATTTCGCTTGGTTCCTCGTAGTGTTGGAGCAGACTAAACTAAGTATAGTAAATAACTATAAGAACGCCGTGTTAGGGTTATGGTTAAGAAGTTATGTTGGTAGATGAGTTAAGTGAGCTCGATTCTCAAAAATACTTTACTATTGTGGCGGCCTGTGCCGGACTAAGCTAAAGTTAATATTCGTAAATCTGATTGCGGATGTAAGTGGAGTGGATAATTATTCATATCTCAACGTGTTTTGGTATTCGAACCGCCATTTCCATGTCGGCACTTTCCGAAACTGTGATGCCTCTGCACTAACCACGAACAAAAACGAATGCCTTGACTCTAAAATGAGGGTGGTTAGGATTTGGTTTCAGATTCACGAATAATATCATCCGAAAAAGTGCATCTTTTGAGAGATACGTTTTTTTACGGCTTATCAATTCTTTGCGGGTTATTTAAAGACAAAAAATATTTTTAGATTGTAAGATTTATTTTGAGATATTTTATTGATATTATCTTACTAATTAACATATAGCTGGGGAGGAAGAGGTGGATTCATACGTTTCCAAGGGTATTTGTGCGTAAGTGAATATAATAGACCCGACTGGAATTGGAACTCGGCTGTCCATTTTCTAGTAAGTTGTTATCCATTACACCACCCACGCATCCATGCTCACAGCATCAGCTTATACCCAAGCGGCTATCCATCTAGTTGCTGACTAAGCTTGACGTTGCTTAACTTTGGTGATCGTACGAGAATCGGTATTTTTACCTGAGTTTTAGCAGAACAGGCATCAATATATGAATCTTTGTCTATAGTTAGGTACCTAACAGAAGTCAGGACGTAATTTTTTTCATGAAATTTTCCACTCCTTGAGCTTATTAAAACAACCCCGTTTATTAATTTTGCACATACCGAGCTTAAATAGGAGACAATAATCGTTGGTTCAAATTCAGATACAAATCCGATATCATCCAACAATTAACTGAAACACAAAATATAGAATTGCACACCTACAAAATCGGATCAGAATGACTAAAAATATTTTGGAAAAACCAGACCAAGGCAAAATTCACACTCTAGTGTGAAATTTAATTTTGACAAATAGGAAAAAGGACTGACCCCGTACTGAAAGAAAAAGACGAAGCCAAATTTCGCAATCCGTTGTTAAATTTATTTTCTTACCAATGAAAGGAAGCGATTTGCAAAAGTGAGAGAAAAGTTAACAAGCCTATGTGAAAAAAGTAAAGCGCTATAAAAGGAAGAAAGAAAGTCTAATCCATGAGAGAGATGGAAACGGCGATATCATAAACCAGCAACATGTGACAACAACTTTAAACCACTGACCCGGACATAAGGTCCCGTCACACATTCGTTCTTCTTCTTTTTATCGTGGATTATTTTCTTTTACTTCTTCTTCTTTCTCACCATTCTCACCGTCAACAAAGAAGAAGTAAACGTCAACAACAAAACATTTCAACTGACTCCTAAAAATTAACGTCACAATTAGTACAATTTCCTTTATTGCTTCACCTTTTTTTCACTTTCTTGAAAAGAAAGGAACACATACTTCATTACTATCCTGTTGATCTTTGCATGCACACAATATGACCTGTTATTTACAACTGCAAACTCTTGATTCCTTTAACTCGACACTACACTTTCTCTTTGAACATTTTACATGGTGATTTCACTTCTTATAAATTTTATGTTACTCTGTTCAGTTAATAAAATTCCACTTATTTTACAAACAAAACACTTTTATTCTTCCAACTTTCAACTTCCTGATGATATCATTAAATTGTGGGGGCTTCGGTTGTGTTTGGCACATGGCCAATTTGATAAATATAACCGAGGTCGCTATAATGCGCGCTGAAAGATTCTATTCTAATGTATTAAAATAATGAAATAAATAAAAAAAGTGTTCCGTTGTTATTTTTATTTCCTGAGTCATCATAGATAAGATAGTGAATACACATTCGATTTTTATGTGAGTTTTTCTAGTCGATATTTAATTTGAGTGAGCATTTTTGCATATTAATTAGGTTGTGGCAGAGGCACAAACCTAAATATAGCGTGTGTAACACCACACACGTATTTTTAAATTTAAAATTAAATTCGATTTAAAGAACCAAATAAATTGTTAAAAGAACAATAATAAAGTGTATTTTCAATAAATATATATATATATATATATTTTTTTAATCATATCACCCCGAGCAAGGTGGTAACGCCTCTGATGTAAGAGTGAAAAGATTGGAAAAGAGAAAGCCGGAAACCATATCCTAAACAGGAAACAAGAGATGAGCCTCTTCACCCGTTCAATAGACGTGGGTGGAGTGTGAACCGGGGAGTTGAAAAAAAAATTTAACTTTTGTTCAGAGAATTCTGGGAAATGAAGCCTGACTTAAACGCTAGCCGGCAAAGAAAGGAGGAAAAAAGAAAGAAAGAAAGAAAGAAAGGGTGACTGAGACTAGGGAAAAAATAAATAAAGACAACGAATCCAACACTTAAAGGAATTTCTGCTAAAAAACAAAGCCAATCCTTCAATTAAAGTTTTAAGTTAAGCAATAATTAGGCAGAAAACGAACAAAAATTTCTTACTTCAAACAATATTCATGTCAGTTGAATCCAGCCCCATAAACACAGACTTCTGCCGGTGAGTTGAAAAAAAAAATTTTAACTTTTGGTCAGAGAATTCTGGGACATACAAATCAAAAGTGGATGAAGATTGAATCAATGTTGAAAGCAATATTTGAGAGAATTAACATGTTCATTTGAAAAGTTCACAATATGAAACAAAGTAAAAAAATGTTGTGAACATAAGTAGAGTTGTCTCGTTTAGACAATATTTAAATGTTCTGCTGAAATGTGAAATGGATTACTTAGATATATAATGCAGAATATCAATTAATAAGAGTGATTAATACTAATAATGTGTGAATGTTCAAGAAGGTAAATGACAGAAATTAGGATTGAAAGATTTTGTGAATATTCCAATAAATGGGGACGAGGAAAAGTTTGTCAAAGAATACAGCTTGGCAAATAAGAGTCAGTGAATGAGTGAAATTCATTTTTTATTGAGTGCATGGTTATCAGCAAAAGATACAATCCAAGATGCCAAATACAGGTGGAGAATAACAGAATCAAACAAGTACAAGAATTTAAGTACCTAGGAAGTGTTCTAACATGAGATGGAAAGTGCGACACGGAGATCCAAAGGCGAATTGGCATGGCAAAGGACGCGTTCCAGAAGATGAGCAAAATACTAACACACAGGAAAATCTCAATAGAAACGAAGAAAAGAGTTCTAGACTGCTATGTGATGTCAGTTCTTCAATACGGCAGTGAATGCTGGACAATATCATCGAAAATGAGGACAAAACTGGAAGCGGCCGAAATGTGGTTCTACAGAAGGATGCTACGGATATCGTGGACTGAGCATACAAGCAACGACGAGGTGTTAGAAAGAATGGCAACAAAAAGGAAATTGATGCTGAGCATCAGGAAGAGACAACTGAAGTTCCTGGGACATGCAATGAGGAAGGAGAGCCTGGAGAACCTGATACTGACTGGACAGATAGAAGGAAGGAGAGACAGAGGAAGGCAGCGGATAACATATTTGCAGCGTCTGATCAGGTGGATGACGGAACGGGGGTTGCGGGGTGTAACAGGAGCAAACATACTAAGAGCCACAAGGGATAGGGAGACGTGGAGAGCCATGATCGCCTACGTCCTGAAGGGACAGGGCACATAGAAGAAGAAGAAGAATGAGTGAATTCTTATTTTTCTGATTGTCGTAAATGATCAAACACAAAATTTAACGGTCAATAGATGGGTAAAAAGAAATGTTTGGATTTTACAAGTGATTCCCGCGTGTTGCTGGGTGGAAAGATGAATTAGATTCAGAGTGACGTGGGTTCTGGTAGCAAATTGGTACTCATATTTATTGTACAAAGAAGGACAAATTTGGCACAAAGTCTAAAATGGGGATGGGGGAAGCTGGTCATAATCTGTCTTAAACTTTAACTTAGCTATTCACAATCATTGACCCTAGCACATTACAATAATCCTTACACCAAAATGCCACATTCTTACTTACCAGCTAGGACTACCTGTCGAAATGTCCCCAAGAACGACTCGATCAACCGAAACAAAATAGGACGTTCCGTATGGATATTAGGCGCATAAACTCCAATGAGACGAAAAGCCTTATCATTTATGGTGTAACTCTATTTTCAGATGGTTGGTATTAATTTTAAGTGATTTTCAGGATGAGAAGAGATTTCTCTAAAACTGGAGGATATAATTATTTTTGTCGGGAAAATTAACCGAAATGTTAACAAGTGGAAAAATCCAGGTGCGAAGTATACTGAATACGAAATTATTTTTAATCGAATTTATCAATGTGATTCTAGTCAAAACATATCAGTGGGTTTTGACGATGTGTGACCCTAAGTCGAAATGTAGCTTTGACAATTTCCTGTGTTCTGGATTACCAGGACAGTTGATAAGAGCTTCAGACAAATAGAGGGAATGTGTTTTCAACTCTTCTGTTGGAAGTCGAAATGGTTAAATGTAATTGTTTTCATTATTGAACAGGTGAAGAGGCTCATCCCTTGTTTCCTGTTTAGGATGCGGTTTCCGGTTTTCTCTTTTCTAATCTTTTCACTTTTTTTTTCAATTGGAGTAGATAGACTAAACTATCGCCCGGTTCACACTCCACCCATGTCTATTGAACAGGTGAAGAGGCTCATCACTTGTTTCCTGTTTAGGATGCGGTTTCCGGTTTTCTCTTTTCTAATCTTTTCACTTTTTTTTTCAATTGGTGTAGATAGACTAAACTATCGCCCGGTTCACACTCCACCCATGTCTATTGAACAGGTGAAGAGGCTCATCACTTGTTTCCTGTTTAGGATGCAGTTTCCGGTTTTCTCTTTTCTAATCTTTTCACTTTTTTTTTCAATTGGAGTAGATAGACTAAACTATTGCCCGGTTCACACTCCACCCACATCTATTAAACAGGTGAAGAGGCTCATCCCTTGTTTCCTGTTTAGGATGCGGTTTCCAGTTTTCTCTTTTCTAATCTTTTCACTTTTTTTTTCAATTGGAGTAGATAGACTAAACTATTGCCCGGTTCACACTCCACCCACATCTATTGAACAGGTGAAGAGGCTCATCCCTTGTTTCCTGTTTAGGATGCGGTTTCCGGTTTTCTCTTTTCCAATCTCTTCACTCTTATGTAGTCCCTTGCACATCAGTAGCATTACTGCCTTGCTCGAGGTGATATGATTAAAAAAAAAATTTAGATATGGTTTTCATCATATACCAATCTCTCGCATGTCTGGACCAACTTCGTCAAGTGGTAATAAGCAGAATTGCTTTGGTTAATCCGAGATCAACAACACAGCGAGTGCGGAATCGGCCAAAAGTAATTGAGGTTGACTGAACGCAGCCAGGTGTCGTGTTATCTTTGGTGCCGTTTCGACCACGATTCGACCCAAAGGTGGCCACAAGTAAAGTTGACGAGAACGAGCGGCAACAAGTCAACAAGAACAAGTGACGACGAAGTTGACGAGAACGAGTGGTAGCAAGTCAACGAGAACAAGCGACAACAAATTGGCACTATCAAGTAAGACGCTCTTCGGTTATTCCCTTCGATTCCGGATTTGTGGTTCGTTCGCCGAAACGAATTCTTGTTTCGTATTGAATTTTCATTGTTTTCTAGATAGTCGATAAGTTAACATGGCAGACCGTGCGTTGGTAGGATCAGATAGTGGGGAAGTAAAAGAAGAATTTGGATAGCAGCAGCGCACCGTCGTTCTGAGGAGGATATTGGGAGACTCCAGGAACCAACGTTTGGAGGGGATCTCAAGGAATTAAAAGATTGGCTGTTAGCAGTCCATAAGTGCCAGGTTGCTTTCGTGAGACCGTTATAAGTAACTTGGAATACCGCAACGAAGAAGGCCTCAGAGTTTATAGGGCAGCTTCTGCAGGGGGATCCGCAGGCGGAATCGGCCAAAGGTCAGGGAGGTTGACTGGATGCAGCCAAGGGTCATGTTATAATGGTAATATCCAGCATGCAAATCCTGCCCGCCGGATCTGCGAAGACAAGCACACACGCTGCCTTCAGATACTTGCTCACTAGCTAGGAAAAACCTCTAGAGCGTCCATCAAAACAGGCTGAATAGAGGTCAAACCCTCTAGACGGAATGCATTCATAGTCGCCAGTTAAAAACTGGGTCTCCTACAAACAACAAACATCAATCAGAGGCATTGAAGATCGAGAGTGAGCTTCACCCTTCCAGACTTCGACCTCAGACCTCGGACATTCAAAGTTGCTAACCAGAGAGCCATTGTCAGACCTGATTAGGATTGGGAGTCTGGACGGAACATGGACGGGGAAAGGATACCGACAGCGTCTCCATTGATCTATGGCCCATTTTAATTTTGATGGTGCTATTTAAGGAGAGGCCTCCGATATCCCAAGGAAAGGTGAGTTTCAGTGCCCTATAGATGAACGTGGGACATGTTCTGAACAAAAACATTTTACATTATCAGTTTTTCATCTTGTAAAATAGCAATTGGTGGGGTGATGTCGAAAGATTTGATAGCCTCCTCGACCATCCCTCATGTCTGCCGTGCCTCCGACCCAGTGCAGACAACTGTTAGTAACCTTTGGGCCTTGGGGAAGTTAGTAGGATCTTTGATATTCTTCTCTCTATATTTATTCATAGATAGGAGGTACTTGAGTTGCTTAATTCGGTTACAATAGTTCTTGGTCCTTTCCGACTGGGCTGGAGAAATACAGTAAACGTCCTCTACCTGTTTGTAGGGTAACGTAGTTTTCTTTTTGCGTGCTTCCTTGTCCTCTTTGTGGGTGTCTGCATTTGTTTTCTTGGTGAGGGCCTGAAATAGGGACGAGTAGTATTTTTAAAGGGGTTGGTGTCTCTACTGGTATGTTTTCGGGGAGAGGACTGTGTTCAAAGAGATTTTTATTCTGGATGATTTTACCGGGGAGGACGGGCCAGAGGCCGAGGAGCGAGATGGACTTGTTTGCGATTGTGCCTCTTTTAGTTTATCATTCAAGAGTTTGATCTTTTTTGTAGCCTCGTAGCTCGGGCCGTACTTCTGTAATAAATCTTCGAAAGATGTATTATTCCAGACCGGAGCATCACCCTTCGTACTGGTAAAGAAAGTGCGGCTGTATGTACCTTCTGTCCTTGGGGTTTTAGGGGACCGAGTTCCCGCTGCCTGACACTTCCTCCTAACCTTGCCAACAACCAGCCATTCCCACTTTTCCTTCTCTAAGGCTGCACTAGCAGCTGGCAAAGGCTTTTCGTGGAATGTGGGCTGATCTTTCGACCCAACTGGAAGTAATATCACACCGGTCTCAGCTATTGGCATACCCACTACAGATGTGGCGGATTTCGAAACTCGGCCAGTTTGGGAATATGGTCGACAGAGGCTTGATTAATAGAGGCCTTCTTCTCTGGACAGGAAGTGGAGAGGTGACCAGTCTCTCAGCACTTCAATTTAGACCCGGACACTATCACTGGAAGTTTATATTTAACTATTTCAACGGTAACAGTGTGCGACCTAGATGACGATCTAATAGCACACTTAAATTAATGTAGTCGAGACACCAGCGGAAAATAAACCTCGTCAAAGGTGTTGCCATGAACATATTTGCAGAAAAGATAGAGGGAAGCCACCTCCCGTCACTGAGAAAGTAACTGAAGTCGAGATGCCAATTCAAGACCGATTACATTGCAGGTCGTTCTTTGGATTTTATTAAGATGAATGGCAAGAGTACTCGACCAGATATCGCAACAGTATTCAATGTACGGATGAATCGTTGCTTTATTAATGCACATAATGTATTCTGAGGATAAAAAAACTTTCTGGACTGACACAGAGACCCAACCTTCCTAGCAGTAGATGCAGCTATGGATTTGATGTAATCGTCTTATTTTAGAGTACACACTAAACCCAGTGTAAATGAATGTGCTTTTTCTATCCGTTTTAACGTTGTTATTTTTATCATAATAAAAGATCTCTAACATTTTTTCTTTTCCTGTACGTTTGGGTGACCATTATTTAACTCCTACTCTTCTTTGTTAAGCCTAAATATACACAATGTGGGACTTAACGGTGGCATCATTACAATATCAATCTATTCCTTTAATTCGCATCGCTGTGGCGTCAAGTCTCGTTATATATTGATTTTAAAACAATAGGTCATAAAAAGTAAAAACACCACCAGATGTTTCAAAGTTGGCATTAAAATTACAAAAGAGATGAAACCGTATTTTAAAAAAGAAAACGAGTTAAGTTCAATTTTAACCATTGTCAAAGAGATTTCTAATTTATATTTGAGATATTTTATAGCAAAAGGGTAACATGTGTGGAAACAAACACACATAAACACAGACACACGATTAGTTTTGGAGGATAGCTATTTTCTGTTACTATCTGGGTGTTTAAGATATCAAAGAGAACTCGCCAAAGTCATCTCTCACTCTTTCTCATTTCTATCAACAGGTTGTGAGATACCTGTGACGAGATATATTTTTAAGACATCTAGTGTTGGGATGTAACATAAGGACGTTAAATCTATCAGTCAGTCAGTTAAGTGCCATACATGATACACGCTTGGGCAATCATGTCTCTTTCGAAACATGACTGACTGGGCAGAAGATTTTCCTGCACCAGGCTACCATTACTTTCTGCGGTAGACTGATTGCTAGTCAAGGCTATAGGACCCAATCTTTCCTGCTACTTAACCCATATCTGGAGGGAAAGCGACGGATACCTTTCCAAGGAGTATTTATGCGTAAGTGAATGCAACAAATTAAACTGGAATTCGAACTCAGCTCCCTGATTTCTCGTTCCGAGCCGATATCCACTGCACTACAACGCACACCCAGTTGATTCTAAACTTCTCTCTAATGTTTTACTGTGAATTACTCACAAACATCGAGTGAACTCGGTTTGTTGAGGCCATATTTGTTACTGCTATTCCTAACGTCACTATCTATCTATCTATCTATCTATCTATCTATCTATCTATCTATCTATCTATCTATCTATCCGCATTGTAGGATATTACCACGCTTTGTAGTAGGATTGGAGCGAGGCAATGAAATGATAGACAAGTACAAACTCGGTCCCCGTAACGAGCGTAGATAACAATGGGTACAATGGTACACTTCAAACGACCAAATAAAAAGCAACACCTCGTTTCAAGAGTAAGTAAAACGATTATGAACATAAAGAAACCTGAGAGGAAACACAAAGAATCAGATTGACTATACAATAATCAACGAATGGTTCAGTAATGCGATTTTATCCTATAAAACATATCCAAGTGCCGATTGTGGGAGCGACCACATTTCACTTATATGAAAACTTACAATAACATTACGTAAATTAAAAAACAAAACAAAACAAAAAACAGAACAATGTTTGAACTACAATACAACAGACTTTTAAATGATCCACCTTGCGAAAAGATGTATGTGGACGGAATTGAAATGATTCAGATGAAACTGGGAATTCACAGACGAACACCTTAAAACAAGATCGCCCAAATAATAGTGAGACAAGAAAGAAGTGTAGACGACATGAAATTATCTCGAGAATAGAAAAGAGACAGCAAACGATACCAAGGATGATACAAAATATAGAGTATTAAACAGAAACATTAACAACAAAGGCAGCCCAAAATGTAATGGCTCAATGAAAAGTGTGCAGAGAAAGAAAGATGAGCATTACACATACGGCAGGTATGCAAAAAATAATAAAAGAAGTACCAGGAGAACAAAAAATGTCCCCATCGACTGGATGCATACAAATTAGAAAACACTCATAACTGAGAAAGAAAAATACTTAC
Organism: Ascarosepion bandense; assembly: GCA_037127315.1. NCBI lineage: Eukaryota > Metazoa > Mollusca > Cephalopoda > Sepiida > Sepiidae > Ascarosepion > Ascarosepion bandense. Next base: position 787,058 of record JBBBDQ010028584.1, on the reverse strand, counting down.
AAATGTTGGAGAATTCTTTTACGACAAAAGAAACAAACCGGCAACACATGATAATATGGAAAGACCCGAAATATCGTATTTTGGCTTTAATTTCAGGTGAAAATAAAGACAAAACTATCCAACAGCTTGTATATTTTTTACTACGATGGTTCTAAGCTTTCGTCTCAAATGAGCCATCTTCAGAGTGGTTACAGGGACGTTAGCATAAAGACATTCACCATCAAATCAAGTGATAATTATCAACTGCCTCGATACACTATAAGAAAATTATATTTTTGTTCCTTACTACACGATGCTCTCCAAAGATTCACAAGGGAAACAGTCAAGCATAAACTCTCCAAAAGTTCTCATACGTGCAAATCCCCATTGGAAAGATATGAATCCACCTTCTCCCGGTAAACATGAGCTGAATAGTCGGCCTAAGATATGGAAAAATCATTGTTATTAACAAACATGCGAAATGCAGTTATCACCCACAAGAAAATATTTCCCTAAATACACTGTAATTTACATTGTATATTACATTTTCATCTATCTATCTATCTATCTATCTATCTATCTATCTATCTATCTATCTATCTATCTATCTATTGTATATTACATTTTCATCTATCTATCTATCTATCTATCTATCTATCTATCTATCTATCTATTGTATATTACATTTTCATCTATCTATCTATGTTGTATATCGACAAACAACAAACACGCATATATATAAAAATATGTTATATTTTTATTAATGACGATGAACCGTGTAGCATAGGGGACAGAGAATTGAGAGAGCGCGCCTCTAATGGGTTGACGGGAGTGTCGTCGTATCTGTTGTGTCTCTCTTCACCGGCCGATCTCTGTCGCTCCTCTCTACTGCTACTCTACTACTGGCGAATCCGTGCGCCGAGGTCTTTTTATAATCTCCAGAACCGGGACTTTTTCTTCCGGTTTTGCCTCGCCCACGCACGCCCACGTAATTCTCAGAGACACCTGTTCTGTTTGCCTCTGTAGCCATTTCCGCTACTGCCGGAAATAAGGTCAAACAAACATCCGTTCCTTTCAACGACCGGAAACACCCCCGCTTGCATCAGCCTTCCTCGGGTGGGGCCAGATTGTTATATTACATTAAAGTCTGAGTGAAGATTAGCACTGGCCAATAAGAGGAGAAACAAAGTATCAGGAACAGACTGAATTGTAACAGAGATACAAATTTCCGCATCGACAGGATGACGGAAATAATAAATATACGGCAGTGGTGACATATCAGAAGAACTTAGTAGATACAGCTTCGTGACATTGTCTAAGAAACCAGGTGCAAAGGAAGGCGATCTTCATCAGACAATCAGCTTAATGAGCCACATAACCAAACTCATCATCCGGATTTTAAAGAATAAAGAGTGTCGCAGAATTAGACCGGAAATAGAACAAGAACAGTGTAACTTCTTTAATGAGATTGGAACTAGAAAATCAAAATTTATGATCAGAATGATATCAGAGAGAGAGAGAGAGAGAGAGAGAGAGAAAAATGAAGAAGTTTTTACACGTTTATATTGCGACGAACTGCTAGAGAGTTGCAGGGTTAAAGGCTGGAGGGCTAGCTTCACTCCTATAGAAGTGGGGACTAGGGGATTTGCAGCAAGGTCCTAATGCAAAGCCTTAACAGATATTGGGATAGTGGGAGTAAAAAAAGAAAAGCACTCAAGTCCATAACCGAAACAGCGGAAAGAACAGCTAATTGGTTATGGATCAAAAGAGAGAGTGCCTGGATTCCAAATTGTTAGCTAAAATTCCCCGAAATTCTGCGTCTAAATTAATGTTTCGGACGAGCTCATGTGCGGTTCGCCTCTAAATGGAAAGTGGCTCTGACTGACGCCAATCGGAAGCATTTGCAAGGTTTCGTACCGGGCCTAAACGTAATTTTCCAGTGTCTGAAAGCGCTTATCGAGGGTGGGCCGGAGGCTGATCATCTCTGGTCGGGTCGGCGCGGTAAGGAGGGTATGATGTTGAATGACCCGAAACCCCCTAGTGATTCTCGCGATGACATCACTGACGACACCCTATAGC